>JABBOT010000011.1:5453346-6141689 GCA_016165875.1 Acanthopleura granulata
ACCTGCGACAAGACATTATACACGATCTCTTGTGTGAGAAGGTATTCATATCGGGAGAATGAAAATCCGATGTAAAGATGAATATCTTGCCCGTATTTCTGGAGAGTTTATTGCTCCATTGAAATCGTGATGGTCCCCGTAGCGCAGTGGATAGCGCGCTGGACTTCTAATCCAGAGGTCGCGGGTTCGAATCCCGCCGGGGATGTTTTCTTTGCATTTATCAATACAGCAAATAAATCACCGAATCCCGCCGGCGATGTTCCTTGGCTTTTACCACTACACCAAATAAATCACCGCAACAAATTCCTTACACAGCTCTCATCACGTGTGATATGAGTTGATTTTAATAAAAAGGTTATTTCAAATACGACATCGCTGTCAGCCTCCACCGAGGTTCGAACTCGCGACCCCTGGTTTACGAGACCAGTGCTCTACCACTGAGCTATAGAGGCCTTCTCCCTAATCACTAGAAACGAACTGAAGGTAAGAAGAACTTGTTCAAATTCTTTCATTTCTCGCTATAAATAGACTATTCTCATCATTTTGATGTAGAAATACCACGCAAACAAACGGATGAGAGACTCGACCAGGGCAGCGAAAACCAGTTTTCTCAGGTATGACCAAAGACAGACCACTCACTCGAATTTCTTTCAAGATAACACAAATAATGAGAAAAAACACCTAATCTTCGATCAAACCACTAGTAAAGCAACTTCAAAGTTTGCCTAAAAGTGGAGAACTTATCCAGGCAACACTCTGCCATAGGTGTAATTGTTGTACAAATACAACAGTTGTTGAAAGTCCCCAATTTCGACAAAAGAATTACATCTCTAACAAATATTGCAAACCATCTAGTGTAACTGACCAAAAGATTTCAGACAAAATCATTAATCTTAAATCGAACCAGTGTTGAAGCATCTTCAAAGCTTGCCAGAAACTGCAGTGCAAACGACTCTACATCCCACCAAAAATGGTTGAAAACATAACAGCCTTTCTCCACGAAAATACACATAATTCCAACACCAGGGTTACCATTGTAAAGACACTGCAAGTCATCCACTGTTACACACCTCCGACAATACATTATTTTTTCAAGATGCCAAAAACTATGAGAAAAACCTAACCTACTTAATCTAATCTTCCATCAAACCAATAACAAAGCATCTTCAAAGTTTGCCTAAAAGTGAAGCCCTTATCGAGGCAACACTGTGCCAAAAGTGGAATTCTTGTACACATACAACAGTTGTTGAAAGTCTCCAATGTCGACAAAAGAATTACATCTCTAACAAATATTACAAACCATCTAGTGTAACTGACCAAAAGATTTCAGACAAAAGCATTAATCTTAAATCGAACCAATGTTAACGCATCTTCAAAGCTTGCCAGAAACTGCAGTGCAAACGACTCTCCACATCCCACCGTGTAGTAGCCCAAAGACACTGGTGAAAGGCTGCAATACATTGGATACCTGCAAACATGGTTGAAAAAAAAAACAGCCTTTCTCCACGAAAATACACCCAATTTCTACACCAGGGTTACCATTGTAAAGAACACTGCAAGTCATCCACTGTTACACACCTGCGACAAGACATTATACACGATCTCTTGTGTGAGAAGGTATTCATATCGGGAGAATGAAAATCCGATGTAAAGATGAATATCTTGCCCGTATTTCTGGAGAGTTTATTGCTCCATTGAAATCGTGATGGTCCCCGTAGCGCAGTGGATAGCGCGCTGGACTTCTAATCCAGAGGTCGCGGGTTCGAATCCCGCCGGGGATGTTTTCTTTGCATTTATCAATACAGCAAATAAATCACCGAATCCCGCCGGCGATGTTCCTTGGCTTTTACCACTACACCAAATAAATCACCGCAACAAATTCCTTACACAGCTCTCATCACGTGTGATATGAGTTGATTTTAATAAAAAGGTTATTTCAAATACGACATCGCTGTCAGCCTCCACCGAGGTTCGAACTCGCGACCCCTGGTTTACGAGACCAGTGCTCTACCACTGAGCTATAGAGGCCTTCTCCCTAATCACTAGAAACGAACTGAAGGTAAGAAGAACTTGTTCAAATTCTTTCATTTCTCGCTATAAATAGACTATTCTCATCATTTTGATGTAGAAATACCACGCAAACAAACGGATGAGAGACTCGACGAGGGCAGCGAAAACCAGTTTGCTCAGGTATGACCAAAGACAGACCACTCACTCGAATTTCTTTCAAGATAACACAAATAATGAGAAAAAACACCTAATCTTCGATCAAACCACTAGTAAAGCAACTTCAAAGTTTGCCTAAAAGTGGAGAACTTATCCAGGCAACACTCTGCCATAGGTGTAATTGTTGTACAAATACAACAGTTGTTGAAAGTCCCCAATTTCGACAAAAGAATTACATCTCTAACAAATGTACCAAACCATCTAGTGTAACCCAAAAGATTTTCAGACAAAATCATTAATCTTAAATCGAACCAATGTTGCTTGAAGCATCTTCAAAAGCTTGCCAGGAAACTGCGGGTGCAAACGACTCTACATCCCACCAAAATGGTTGAAAACATAACATCCTTTCTCCACGAAAATACACATAATTTCTACACCAGGGTTACCATTGTAAAGACAGTGCAAGTCATCCACTGTTACACACCTGCGACAATACATTATTTTTTTCAAGATGCCAAAAACTATGAGAAAAGCCTAACCTACTTAATCTAATCTTCCATCAAACCAATAGTAAAGCATCTTCAAAATTTGCCTAAAAGTGAAGCCCTTATCCAGGCAACACTGTGCCAAAAGTGGAATTCTTGTACATATAAAACAGTTGTTGAAAGTCTCCAATGTCGACAAAAGAATTACATCTCTAACAAATATTACAAACCATCTAGTGTAACTAACCAAAAGATTTCAGACAAAAGCATTAATCTTAAATCGAACCAATGTTAACGCATCTTCAAAGCTTGCCAGAAACTGCAGTGCAAACGACTCTCTACATCCCACCGTGTAGTAGCCCAAAGACACTGGTGAAAGGCTGCAATACATTCGATACTTGCAAACATGGTTGAAAAAAAAACAGCCTTTTTCCACGAAAATACACCCAATTTCTACACCAGGGTTACCATTGTAAAGAACACTGCAAGTCATCCACTGTTACACACCTGCGACAAGACATTATACACGATCTCTTGTGTGAGAAGGTATTCATATCGGGAGAATGAAAATCCGATGTAAAGATGAATATCTTGCCCCGCATTTCTGGAGAGTTTATTGCTCCATTGAAATCGTAATGGTCCCCGTAGCGCAGTGGATAGCGCGCTGGACTTCTAGTCCAGAGGTCGCGGGTTCGAATCCCGCCGGGGATGTTTTCTTTGCCTTTATCAATACAGCAAATAAATCACCGAATCCCGCCGGCGATGTTCCTTGGCTTTTACCACTACACCAAATAAATCACCGCAACAAATTCCTTACACAGCTCTCATCACGTGTGATTTGCGTTGATTTTAATAAAAAGGTTATTTCAAATACGACATCGCTGTCAGCCTCCAGCGAGGTTCGAACTCGCGACCCCTGGTTTACGAGACCAGTGCTCTACCACTGAGCTATAGAGGCCTTCTCCCTAATCACTAGAAACGAACTGAAGGTAAGAAGAACTTGTTCAAATTCTTTCATTTCTCGCTATAAATAGACTATTCTCATCATTTTGATGTAGAAATACCACGCAAACAAACGGATGAGAGACTCGACCAGGGCAGCGAAAACCAGTTTGCTCAGGTATGACCAAAGACAGACCACTCACTCGAATTTCTTTCAAGATAACACAAATAATGAGAAAAAACACCTAATCTTCGATCAAACCACTAGTAAAGCAACTTCAAAGTTTGCCTAAAAGTGGAGAACTTATCCAGGCAACACTCTGCCATAGGTGTAATTGTTGTACAAATACAACAGTTGTTGAAAGTCCCCAATTTCGACAAAAGAATTACATCTCTAACAAATATTGCAAACCATCTAGTGTAACTGACCAAAAGATTTCAGACAAAATCATTAATCTTAAATCGAACCAATGTTGAAGCATCTTCAAAGCTTGCCAGAAACTGCAGTGCAAACGACTCTACATCCCACCAAAAATGGTTGAAAACATAACAGCCTTTCTCCACGAAAATACACATAATTCCAACACCAGGGTTACCATTGTAAAGACACTGCAAGTCATCCACTGTTACACACCTGCGACAATACATTATTTTTTTCAAGATGCCAAAAACTATGAGAAAAACCTAACCTACTTAATCTAATCTTCCATCAAACCAATAACAAAGCATCTTCAAAGTTTGCCTAAAAGTGAAGCCCTTATCCAGGCAACACTGTGCCAAAAGTGGAATTCTTGTACACATACAACAGTTGTTGAAAGTCTCCAATGTCGACAAAAGAATTACATCTCTAACAAATATTACAAACCATCTAGTGTAACTGACCAAAAGATTTCAGACAAAAGCATTAATCTTAAATCGAACCAATGTTAACGCATCTTCAAAGCTTGCCAGAAACTGCAGTGCAAACGATTCTCTACATCCCACCGTGTAGTAGCCCAAAGACACTGGTGAAAGGCTGCAATACATTGGATACCTGCAAACATGGTTGAAAAAAAAACAGCCTTTCTCCACGAAAATACACCCAATTTCTACACCAGGGTTACCATTGTAAAGAACACTGCAAGTCATCCACTGTTACACACCTGCGACAAGACATTATACACGATCTCTTGTGTGAGAAGGTATTCATATCGGGAGAATGAAAATCCGATGTAAAGATGAATATCTTGCCCCGTATTTCTGGAGAGTTTATTGCTCCATTGAAATCGTAATGGTCCCCGTAGCGCAGTGGATAGCGCGCTGGACTTCTAATCCAGAGGTCGCGGGTTCGAATCCCGCCGGGGATGTTTTCTTTGCATTTATCAATACAGCAAATAAATCACTGAATCCCGCCGGCGATGTTCCCTGGCTTTTACCACTACACCAAATAAATCACCGCAACAAATTCCTTACACAGATCTCATCACGTGTGATATGAGTTGATTTTAATAAAAAGGTTATTTCAAATACGACATCGCTGTCAGCCTCCACCGAGGTTCGAACTCGCGACCCCTGGTTTACGAGACCAGTGCTCTACCACTGAGCTATAGAGGCCTTCTCCCTAATCACTAGAAACGAACTGAAGGTAAGAAGAACTTGTTCAAATTCTTTCATTTCTCGCTATAAATAGACTATTCTCATCATTTTGATGTAGAAATACCACGCAAACAAACGGATGAGAGACTCGACGAGGGCAGCGAAAACCAGTTTGCTCAGGTATGACCAAAGACAGACCACTCACTCGAATTTCTTTCAAGATAACACAAATAATGAGAAAAAACACCTAATCTTCGATCAAACCACTAGTAAAGCAACTTCAAAGTTTGCCTAAAAGTGGAGAACTTATCCAGGCAACACTCTGCCATAGGTGTAATTGTTGTACAAATACAACAGTTGTTGAAAGTCCCCAATTTCGACAAAAGAATTACATCTCTAACAAATATTGCAAACCATCTAGTGTAACTGACCAAAAGATTTCAGACAAAAGCATTAATCTTAAATCGAACCAGTGTTGAAGCATCTTCAAAGCTTGCCAGAAACTGCAGTGCAAACGACTCTACATCCCACCAAAAATGGTTGAAAACATAACAGCCTTTCTCCACGAAAATACACATAATTCCAACACCAGGGTTACCATTGTAAAGACACTGCAAGTCATCCACTGTTACACACCTCCGACAATACATTATTTTTTCAAGATGCCAAAAACTATGAGAAAAACCTAACCTACTTAATCTAATCTTCCATCAAACCAATAACAAAGCATCTTCAAAGTTTGCCTAAAAGTGAAGCCCTTATCCAGGCAACACTGTGCCAAAAGTGGAATTCTTGTACACATACAACAGTTGTTGAAAGTCTCCAATGTCGACAAAAGAATTACATCTCTAACAAATATTACAAACCATCTAGTGTAACTGACCAAAAGATTTCAGACAAAAGCATTAATCTTAAATCGAACCAATGTTAACGCATCTTCAAAGCTTGCCAGAAACTGCAGTGCAAACGACTCTCTACATCCCACCGTGTAGTAGCCCAAAGACACTGGTGAAAGGCTGCAATACATTGGATACCTGCAAACATGGTTGAAAAAAAAAACAGCCTTTCTCCACGAAAATACACCCAATTTCTACACCAGGGTTACCATTGTAAAGAACACTGCAAGTCATCCACTGTTACACACCTGCGACAAGACATTATACACGATCTCTTGTGTGAGAAGGTATTCATATCGGGAGAATGAAAATCCGATGTAAAGATGAATATCTTGCGCCGTATTTCTGGAGAGTTTATTGCTCCATTGAAATAGTAATGGTCCCCGGAGCGCAGTGGATAGCGCGCTGGACTTCTAATCCAGAGGTCGCGGGTTCGAATCCCGCCGGGGATGTTTTCTTTGCATTTATCAATACAGCAAATAAATCACCGAATCCCGCCGGCGATGTTCCTTGGCTTTTACCACTACACCAAATAAATCACCGCAACAAATTCCTTACACAGCTCTCATCACGTGTGATTTGCGTTGATTTTAATAAAAAGGTTATTTCAAATACGACATCGCTGTCAGCCTCCAGCGAGGTTCGAACTCGCGACCCCTGGTTTACGAGACCAGTGCTCTACCACTGAGCTATAGAGGCCTTCTCCGTAATCACTAGAAACGAACTGAAGGTAAGAAGAACTTGTTCAAATTCTTTCATTTCTCGCTATAAATAGACTATTCTCATCATTTTGATGTAGAAATACCACGCAAACAAACGGATGAGAGACTCGACCAGGGCAGCGAAAACCAGTTTGCTCAGGTATGACCAAAGACAGACCACTCACTCGAATTTCTTTCAAGATAACACAAATAATGAGAAAAAACACCTAATCTTCGATCAAACCACTAGTAAAGCAACTTCAAAGTTTGCCTAAAAGTGGAGAACTTATCCAGGCAACACTCTGCCATAGGTGTAATTGTTGTACAAATACAACAGTTGTTGAAAGTCCCCAATTTCGACAAAAGAATTACATCTCTAACAAATATTGCAAACCATCTAGTGTAACTGACCAAAAGATTTCAGACAAAAGCATTAATCTTAAATCGAACCAGTGTTGAAGCATCTTCAAAGCTTGCCAGAAACTGCAGTGCAAACGACTCTACATCCCACCAAAAATGGTTGAAAACATAACAGCCTTTCTCCACGAAAATACACATAATTCCAACACCAGGGTTACCATTGTAAAGACACTGCAAGTCATCCATTGTTACACACCTACGACAACACATTATTTTTTTCAAGATGCCAAAGACTATGAGAAAAACCTAACCTACTTAATCTAATCTTCCATCAAACCAATAACAAAGCATCTTCAAAGTTTGCCTAAAAGTGAAGCCCTTATCCAGGCAACACTGTGCCAAAAGTGGAATTCTTGTACACATACAACAGTTGTTGAAAGTCTCCAATGTCGACAAAAGAATTACATCTCTAACAAATATTACAAACCATCTAGTGTAACTGACCAAAAGATTTCAGACAAAAGCATTAATCTTAAATCGAACCAATGCTAACGCATCTTCAAAGCTTGCCAGAAACTGCAGTGCAAACGACTCTCTACATCCCACCGTGTAGTAGCCCAAAGACACTGGTGAAAGGCTGCAATACATTGGATACCTGCAAACATGGTTGAAAAAAAAACACCCTTTCTCCACGAAAATACACCCAATTTCTACACCAGGGTTACCATTGTAAAGAACACTGCAAGTCATCCACTGTTACATACCTGCGACAAGACATTATACACGATCTCTTGTGTGAGAAGGTATTCATATCGGGAGAATGAAAATCCGATGTAAAGATGAATATCTTGCCTCGTATTTCTGGAGAGTTTATTGCTCCATTGAAATCGTAATGGTCCCCGTAGCGCAGTGGATAGCGCGCTGGACTTCTAATCCAGAGGTCGCGGGTTCGAATCCCGCCGGGGATGTTTTCTTTGCATTTATCAATACAGCAAATAAATCACCGAATACCGCCGGCGATGTTCCTTGGCTTTTACCACTACACCAAATAAATCACCGCAACAAATTCCTTACACAGATCTCATCACGTGTGATTTGCGTTGATTTTAATAAAAAGGTTATTTCAAATACGACATCGCTGTCAGCCTCCAGCGAGGTTCGAACTCGCGACCCCTGGTTTACGAGACCAGTGCTCTACCACTGAGCTATAGAGGCCTTCTCCGTAATCACTAGAAACGAACTGAAGGTAAGAAGAACTTGTTCAAATTCTTTCATTTCTCGCTATAAATAGACTATTCTCATCATTTTGATGTAGAAATACCACGCAAACAAACGGATGAGAGACTCGACCAGGGCAGCGAAAACCAGTTTGCTCAGGTATGACCAAAGACAGACCACTCACTCGAATTTCTTTCAAGATAACACAAATAATGAGAAAAAACACCTAATCTTCGATCAAACCACTAGTAAAGCAACTTCAAAGTTTGCCTAAAAGTGGAGAACTTATCCAGGCAACACTCTGCCATAGGTGTAATTGTTGTACAAATACAACAGTTGTTGAAAGTCCCCAATTTCGACAAAAGAATTACATCTCTAACAAATATTGCAAACCATCTAGTGTAACTGACCAAAAGATTTCAGACAAAAGCATTAATCTTAAATCGAACCAGTGTTGAAGCATCTTCAAAGCTTGCCAGAAACTGCAGTGCAAACGACTCTACATCCCACCAAAAATGGTTGAAAACATAACAGCCTTTCTCCACGAAAATACACATAATTCCAACACCAGGGTTACCATTGTAAAGACACTGCAAGTCATCCACTGTTACACACCTGCGACAATACATTAATTTTTTCAAGATGCCAAAAACTATGAGAAAAACCTAACCTACTTAATCTAATCTTCCATCAAACCAATAACAAAGCATCTTCAAAGTTTGCCTAAAAGTGAAGCCCTTATCCAGGCAACACTGTGCCAAAAGTGGAATTCTTGTACACATACAACAGTTGTTGAAAGTCTCCAATGTCGACAAAAGAATTACATCTCTAACAAATATTACAAACCATCTAGTGTAACTGACCAAAAGATTTCAGACAAAAGCATTAATCTTAAATCGAACCAATGTTAACGCATCTTCAAAGCTTGCCAGAAACTGCAGTGCAAACGACTCTCTACATCCCACCGTGTAGTAGCCCAAAGACACTGGTGAAAGGCTGCAATACATTGGATACCTGCAAACATGGTTGAAAAAAAAACAGCCTTTCTCCACGAAAATACACCCAATTTCTACACCAGGGTTACCATTGTAAAGAACACTGCAAGTCATCCACTGTTACACACCTGCGACAAGACATTATACACGATCTCTTGTGTGAGAAGGTATTCATATCGGGAGAATGAAAATCCGATGTAAAGATGAATATCTTGCCCCGTATTTCTGGAGAGTTTATTGCTCCATTGAAATCGTAATGGTCCCCGTAGCGCAGTGGATAGCGCGCTGGACTTCTAATCCAGAGGTCGCGGGTTCGAATCCCGCCGGGGATGTTTTCTTTGCATTTATCAATACAGCAAATAAATCACCGAATCCCGCCGGCGATGTTCCTTGGCTTTTACCACTACACCAAATAAATCACCGCAACAAATTCCTTACACAGATCTCATCACGTGTGATTTGCGTTGATTTTAATAAAAAGGTTATTTCAAATACGACATCGCTGTCAGCCTCCACCGAAGTTCGAACTCGCGACCCCTGGTTTACGAGACCAGTGCTCTACCACTGAGCTATAGAGGCCTTCTCCCTAATCACTAGAAACGAACTGAAGGTAAGAAGAACTTGTTCAAATTCTTTCATTTCTCGCTATAAATAGACTATTCTCATCATTTTGATGTAGAAATACCACGCAAACAAACGGATGAGAGACTCGACCAGGGCAGCGAAAACCAGTTTTCTCAGGTATGACCAAAGACAGACCACTCACTCGAATTTCTTTCAAGATAACACAAATAATGAGAAAAAACACCTAATCTTCGATCAAAACACTAGTAAAGCAACTTCAAAGTTTGCCTAAAAGTGGAGAACTTATCCAGGCAACACTCTGCCATAGGTGTAATTGTTGTACAAATACAACAGTTGTTGAAAGTCCCCAATTTCGACAAAAGAATTACATCTCTAACAAATATTGCAAACCATCTAGTGTAACTGACCAAAAGATTTCAGACAAAAGCATTAATCTTAAATCGAACCAGTGTTGAAGCATCTTCAAAGCTTGCCAGAAACTGCAGTGCAAACGACTCTACATCCCACCAAAAATGGTTGAAAACATAACAGCCTTTCTCCACGAAAATACACATAATTCCAACACCAGGGTTACCATTGTAAAGACACTGCAAGTCATCCACTGTTACACACCTCCGACAATACATTATTTTTTCAAGATGCCAAAAACTATGAGAAAAACCTAACCTACTTAATCTAATCTTCCATCAAACCAATAACAAAGCATCTTCAAAGTTTGCCTAAAAGTGAAGCCCTTATCCAGGCAACACTGTGCCAAAAGTGGAATTCTTGTACACATACAACAGTTGTTGAAAGTCTCCAATGTCGACAAAAGAATTACATCTCTAACAAATATTACAAACCATCTAGTGTAACTGACCAAAAGATTTCAGACAAAAGCATTAATCTTAAATCGAACCAATGTTAACGCATCTTCAAAGCTTGCCAGAAACTGCAGTGCAAACGACTCTCTACATCCCACCGTGTAGTAGCCCAAAGACACTGGTGAAAGGCTGCAATACATTGGATACCTGCAAACATGGTTGAAAAAAAAACAGCCTTTCTCCACGAAAATACACCCAATTTCTACACCAGGGTTACCATTGTAAAGAACACTGCAAGTCATCCACTGTTACACACCTGCGACAAGACATTATACACGATCTCTTGTGTGAGAAGGTATTCATATCGGGAGAATGAAAATCCGATGTAAAGATGAATATCTTGCCCCGTATTTCTGGAGAGTTTATTGCTCCATTGAAATCGTAATGGTCCCCGTAGCGCAGTGGATAGCGCGCTGGACTTCTAATCCAGAGGTCGCGGGTTCGAATCCCGCCGGGGATGTTTTCTTTGCATTTATCAATACAGCAAATAAATCACCGAATCCCGCCGGCGATGTTCCTTGGCTTTTACCACTACACCAAATAAATCACCGCAACAAATTCCTTACACAGCTCTCATCACGTGTGATTTGCGTTGATTTTAATAAAAAGGTTATTTCAAATACGACATCGCTGTCAGCCTCCAGCGAGGTTCGAACTCGCGACCCCTGGTTTACGAGACCAGTGCTCTACCACTGAGCTATAGAGGCCTTCTCCATAATCACTAGAAACGAACTGAAGGTAAGAAGAACTTGTTCAAATTCTTTCATTTCTCGCTATAAATAGACTATTCTCATCATTTTGATGTAGAAATACCACGCAAACAAACGGATGAGAGGCTCGACCAGGGCAGCGAAAACCAGTTTGCTCAGGTATGACCAAAGACAGACCACTCACTCGAATTTCTTTCAAGATAACACAAATAATGAGAAAAAACACCTAATCTTCGATCAAACCACTAGTAAAGCAACTTCAAAGTTTGCCTAAAAGTGGAGAACTTATCCAGGCAACACTCTGCCATAGGTGTAATTGTTGTACAAATACAACAGTTGTTGAAAGTCCCCAATTTCGACAAAAGAATTACATCTCTAACAAATATTGCAAACCATCTAGTGTAACTGACCAAAAGATTTCAGACAAAAGCATTAATCTTAAATCGAACCAGTGTTGAAGCATCTTCAAAGCTTGCCAGAAACTGCAGTGCAAACGACTCTACATCCCACCAAAAATGGTTGAAAACATAACAGCCTTTCTCCACGAAAATACACATAATTCCAACACCAGGGTTACCATTGTAAAGACACTGCAAGTCATCCACTGTTACACACCTGCGACAATACATTATTTTTTTCAAGATGCCAAAAACTATGAGAAAAACGTAACCTACTTAATCGAATCTTCCATCAAACCAATAACAAAGCATCCTCAAAGTTTGCCTAAAAGTGAAGCCCTTATCCAGGCAACACTGTGCCAAAAGTGGAATTCTTGTACACATACAACAGTTGTTGAAAGTCTCCAATGTCGACAAAAGAATTACATCCCTAACAAATATTACAAACCATCTAGTGTAACTGACCAAAAGATTTCAGACAAAAGCATTAATCTTAAATCGAACCAATGTTAACGCATCTTCAAAGCTTGCCAGAAACTGCAGTGCAAACGACTCTCTACATCCCATCGTGTAGTAGCCCAAAGACACTGGTGAAAGGCTGCAATACATTGGATACCTGCAAACATGGTTGAAAAAAAAACAGCCTTTCTCCACGAAAATACACCCAATTTCTACACCAGGGTTACCATTGTAAAGAACACTGCAAGTCATCCACTGTTACACACCTGCGACAAGACATTATACACGATCTCTTGTGTGAGAAGGTATTCATATCGGGAGAATGAAAATCCGATGTAAAGATGAATATCTTGCCCCGTATTTCTGGAGAGTTTATTGCTCCATTGAAATCGTAATGGTCCCCGTAGCGCAGTGGATAGCGCGCTGGACTTCTAATCCAGAGGTCGCGGGTTCGAATCCCGCCGGGGATGTTTTCTTTGCATTTATCAATACAGCAAATAAATCACCGAATACCGCCGGCGATGTTCCTTGGCTTTTACCACTACAGCAAATAAAACACCGCAACAAATTCCTTACACAGATCTCATCACGTGTGATTTGCGTTGATTTTAATAAAAAGGTTATTTCAAATACGACATCGCTGTCAGCCTCCAGCGAGGTTCGAACTCGCGACCCCTGGTTTACGAGACCAGTGCTCTACCACTGAGCTATAGAGGCCTTCTCTGTAATCACTAGAAACGAACTGAAGGTAAGAAGAACTTGTTCAAATTCTTTCATTTCTCGCTATAAATAGACTATTGTCATCATTTTGATGTAGAAATACCACGCAAACAAACGGATGAGAGACTCGACCAGGGCAGCGAAAACCAGTTTTCTCAGGTATGACCAAAGACAGACCACTCACTCGAATTTCTTTCAAGATAACACAAATAATGAGAAAAAACACCTAATCTTCGATCAAACCACTAGTAAAGCAACTTCAAAGTTTGCCTAAAAGTGGAGAACTTATCCAGGCAACACTCTGCCATAGGTGTAATTGTTGTACAAATACAACAGTTGTTGAAAGTCCCCAATTTCGACAAAAGAATTACATCTCTAACAAATATTGCAAACCATCTAGTGTAACTGACCAAAAGATTTCAGACAAAAGCATTAATCTTAAATCGAACCAGTGTTGAAGCATCTTCAAAGCTTGCCAGAAACTGCAGTGCAAACGACTCTACATCCCACCAAACATGGTTGAAAACATAACAGCCTTTCTCCACGAAAATACACATAATTCCAACACCAGGGTTACCATTGTAAAGACACTGCAAGTCATCCACTGTTACACACCTGCGACAATACATTATTTTTTTCCATCTAGTGTAACTGACCAAAAGATTTCAGACAAAAGCATTAATCTTAAATCGAACCAATGTTAACGCATCTTCAAAGCTTGCCAGAAACTGCAGTGCAAACGACTCTCTACATCCCACCGTGTAGTAGCCCAAAGACACTGGTGAAAGGCTGCAATACATTGGATACCTGCAAACATGGTTGAAAAAAAAACAGCCTTTCTCCACGAAAATACACCCAATTTCTACACCAGGGTTACCATTGTAAAGAACACTGCAAGTCATCCACTGTTACACACCTGCGACAAGACATTATACACGATCTCTTGTGTGAGAAGGTATTCATATCGGGAGAATGAAAATCCGATGTAAAGATGAATATCTTGCCCCGTATTTCTGGAGAGTTTATTGCTCCATTGAAATCGTAATGGTCCCCGTAGCGCAGTGGATAGCGCGCTGGACTTCTAATCCAGAGGTCGCGGGTTCGAATCCCGCCGGGGATGTTTTCTTTGCATTTATCAATACAGCAAATAAATCACCGAATCCCGCCGGCGATGTTCCTTGGCTTTTACCACTACACCAAATAAATCACCGCAACAAATTCCTTACACAGCTCTCATCACGTGTGATTTGCGTTGATTTTAATAAAAAGGTTATTTCAAATACGACATCGCTGTCAGCCTCCAGCGAGGTTCGAACTCGCGACCCCTGGTTTACGAGACCAGTGCTCTAGTACTGAGCTATAGAGGCCTTCTCCATAATCACTAGAAACGAACTGAAGGTAAGAAGAGCTTGTTCAAATTCTTTCATTTCTCGCTATAAATAGACTATTCTCATCATTTTGATGTAGAAATACCACTCAAACAAACGGATGAGAGACTCGACCAGGGCAGCCAAAACCAGTTTGCTCAGGTATGACCAAAGACAGACCACTCACTCGAATTTCTTTCAAGATAACACAAATAATGAGAAAAAACACCTAATCTTCGATCAAACCACTAGTAAAGCAACTTCAAAGTTTGCCTAAAAGTGGAGAACTTATCCAGGCAACACTCTGCCATAGGTGTAATTGTTGTACAAATACAACAGTTGTTGAAAGTCCCCAATTTCGACAAAAGAATTACATCTCTAACAAATATTGCAAACCATCTAGTGTAACTGACCAAAAGATTTCAGACAAAAGCATTAATCTTAAATCGAACCAGTGTTGAAGCATCTTCAAAGCTTGCCAGAAACTGCAGTGCAAACGACTCTACATCCCACCAAAAATGGTTGAAAACATAACAGCCTTTCTCCACGAAAATACACATAATTCCAACACCAGGGTTACCATTGTAAAGACACTGCAAGTCATCCACTGTTACACACCTGCGACAATACATTATTTTTTTCAAGATGCCAAAAACTATGAGAAAAACCTAACCTACTTAATCTAATCTTCCATCAAACCAATAACAAAGCATCCTCAAAGTTTGCCTAAAAGTGAAGCCCTTATCCAGGCAACACTGTGCCAAAAGTGGAATTCTTGTACACATACAACAGTTGTTGAAAGTCTCCAATGTCGACAAAAGAATTACATCTCTAACAAATATTACAAACCATCTAGTGTAACTGACCAAAAGATTTCAGACAAAAGCATTAATCTTAAATCGAACCAATGTTAACGCATCTTCAAAGCTTGCCAGAAACTGCAGTGCAAACGACTCTCTACATCCCACCGTGTAGTAGCCCAAAGACACTGGTGAAAGGCTGCAATACATTGGATACCTGCAAACATGGTTGAAAAAAAAACAGCCTTTCTCCACGAAAATACACCCAATTTCTACACCAGGGTTACCATTGTAAAGAACACTGCAAGTCATCCACTGTTACACACCTGCGACAAGACATTATACACGATCTCTTGTGTGAGAAGGTATTCATATCGGGAGAATGAAAATCCGATGTAAAGATGAATATCTTGCGCCGTATTTCTGGACAGTTTATTGCTCCATTGAAATCGTAATGGTCCCCGTAGCGCAGTGGATAGCGCGCTGGACTTCTAATCCAGAGGTCGCGGGTTCGAATCCCGCCGGGGATGTTTTCTTTGCATTTATCAATACAGCAAATAAATCACCGAATCCCGCCGGCGATGTTCCTTGGCTTTTACCACTACACCAAATAAATCACCGCAACAAATTCCTTACACAGCTCTCATCACGTGTGATTTGCGTTGATTTTAATAAAAAGGTTATTTCAAATACGACATCGCTGTCAGCCTCCAGCGAGGTTCGAACTCGCGACCCCTGGTTTACGAGACCAGTGCTCTACCACTGAGCTATAGAGGCCTTCTCCATAATCACTAGAAACGAACTGAAGGTAAGAAGAACTTGTTCAAATTCTTTCATTTCTCGCTCTAAATAGACTATTCTCATCATTTTGATGTAGAAATACCACTCAAACAAACGGACGAGAGACTCGACCAGGGCAGCCAAAACCAGTTTGCTCAGGTATGACCAAAGACAGACCACTCACTCGAATTTCTTTCAAGATAACACAAATAATGAGAAAAAACACCTAATCTTCGATCAAACCACTAGTAAAGCAACTTCAAAGTTTGCCTAAAAGTGGAGAACTTATCCAGGCAACACTCTGCCATAGGTGTAATTGTTGTACAAATACAACAGTTGTTGAAAGTCCCCAATTTCGACAAAAGAATTACATCTCTAACAAATATTGCAAACCATCTAGTGTAACTGACCAAAAGATTTCAGACAAAAGCATTAATCTTAAATCGAACCAGTGTTGAAGCATCTTCAAAGCTTGCCAGAAACTGCAGTGCAAACGACTCTACATCCCACCAAAAATGGTTGAAAACATAACAGCCTTTCTCCACGAAAATACACATAATTCCAACACCAGGGTTACCATTGTAAAGACACTGCAAGTCATCCACTGTTACACACCTGCGACAATACATTATTTTTTCAAGATGCCAAAAACTATGAGAAAAACCTAACCTACTTAATCTAATCTTCCATCAAACCAATAACAAAGCATCTTCAAAGTTTGCCTAAAAGTGAAGCCCTTATCCAGGCAACACTGTGCCAAAAGTGGAATTCTTGTACACATACAACAGTTGTTGAAAGTCTCCAATGTCGACAAAAGAATTATATCTCTAACAAATATTACAAACCATCTAGTGTAACTGACCAAAAGATTTCAGACAAAAGCATTAATCTTAAATCGAACCAATGTTAACGCATCTTCAAAGCTTGCCAGAAACTGCAGTGCAAACGATTCTCTACATCCCACCGTGTAGTAGCCCAAAGACACTGGTGAAAGGCTGCAATACATTGGATACCTGCAAACATGGTTGAAAAAAAAAACAGCCTTTCTCCACGAAAATACACCCAATTTCTACACCAGGGTTACCATTGTAAAGAACACTGCAAGTCATCCACTGTTACACACCTGCGACAAGACATTATACACGATCTCTTGTGTGAGAAGGTATTCATATCGGGAGAATGAAAATCCGATGTAAAGATGAATATCTTGCCCCGTATTTCTGGAGAGTTTATTGCTCCATTGAAATCGTAATGGTCCCCGTAGCGCAGTGGATAGCGCGCTGGACTTCTAATCCAGAGGTCGCGGGTTCGAATCCCGCCGGGGATGTTTTCTTTGCATTTATCAATACAGCAAATAAATCACTGAATCCCGCCGGCGATGTTCCCTGGCTTTTACCACTACACCAAATAAATCACCGCAACAAATTCCTTACACAGATCTCATCACGTGTGATTTGCGTTGATTTTAATAAAAAGGTTATTTCAAATACGACATCGCTGTCAGCCTCCACCGAACTCGAACTCGCGACCCCTGGTTTACGAGACCAGTGCTCTACCACTGAGCTATAGAGGCCTTCTCCCTAATCACTAGAAACGAACTGAAGGTAAGAAGAACTTGTTCAAATTCTTTCATTTCTCGCTATAAATAGACTATTCTCATCATTTTGATGTAGAAATACCACGCAAACAAACGGATGAGAGACTCGACCAGGGCAGCGAAAACCAGTTTGCTCAGGTATGACCAAAGACAGACCACTCACTCGAATTTCTTTCAAGATAACACAAATAATGAGAAAAAACACCTAATCTTCGATCAAACCACTAGTAAAGCAACTTCAAAGTTTGCCTAAAAGTGGAGAACTTATCCAGGCAACACTCTGCCATAGGTGTAATTGTTGTACAAATACAACAGTTGTTGAAAGTCCCCAATTTCGACAAAAGAATTACATCTCTAACAAATATTGCAAACCATCTAGTGTAACTGACCAAAAGATTTCAGACAAAAGCATTAATCTTAAATCGAACCAGTGTTGAAGCATCTTCAAAGCTTGCCAGAAACTGCAGTGCAAACGACTCTACATCCCACCAAAAATGGTTGAAAACATAACAGCCTTTCTCCACGAAAATACACATAATTCCAACACCAGGGTTACCATTGTAAAGACACTGCAAGTCATCCACTGTTACACACCTGCGACAATACATTATTTTTTTCAAGATGCCAAAAACTATGAGAAAAACCTAACCTACTTAATCTAATCTTCCATCAAACCAATAACAAAGCATCTTCAAAGTTTGCCTAAAAGTGAAGCCCTTATCCAGGCAACACTGTGCCAAAAGTGGAATTCTTGTACACATACAACAGTTGTTGAAAGTCTCCAATGTCGACAAAAGAATTACATCTCTAACAAATATTACAAACCATCTAGTGTAACTGACCAAAAGATTTCAGACAAAAGCATTAATCTTAAATCGAACCAATGTTAACGCATCTTCAAAGCTTGCCAGAAACTGCAGTGCAAACGACTCTCTACATCCCACCGTGTAGTAGCCCAAAGACACTGGTGAAAGGCTGCAATACATTGGATACCTGCAAACATGGTTGAAAAAAAAACAGCCTTTCTCCACGAAAATACACCCAATTTCTACACCAGGGTTACCATTGTAAAGAACACTGCAAGTCATCCACTGTTACACACCTGCGACAAGACATTATACACGATCTCTTGTGTGAGAAGGTATTCATATCGGGAGAATGAAAATCCGATGTAAAGATGAATATCTTGCCCGTATTTCTGGAGAGTTTATTGCTCCATTGAAATCGTGATGGTCCCCGTAGCGCAGTGGATAGCGCGCTGGACTTCTAATCCAGAGGTCGCGGGTTCGAATCCCGCCGGGGATGTTTTCTTTGCATTTATCAATACAGCAAATAAATCACCGAATCCCGCCGGCGATGTTCCTTGGCTTTTACCACTACACCAAATAAATCACCGCAACAAATTCCTTACACAGCTCTCATCACGTGTGATATGAGTTGATTTTAATAAAAAGGTTATTTCAAATACGACATCGCTGTCAGCCTCCACCGAGGTTCGAACTCGCGACCCCTGGTTTACGAGACCAGTGCTCTACCACTGAGCTATAGAGGCCTTCTCCCTAATCACTAGAAACGAACTGAAGGTAAGAAGAACTTGTTCAAATTCTTTCATTTCTCGCTATAAATAGACTATTCTCATCATTTTGATGTAGAAATACCGCTCAAACAAACGGATGAGAGACTCGACCAGGGCAGCGAAAACCAGTTTGCTCAGGTATGACCAAAGACAGACCACTCACTCGAATTTCTTTCAAGATAACACAAATAATGAGAAAAAACACCTAATCTTCGATCAAACCACTAGTAAAGCAACTTCAAAGTTTGCCTAAAAGTGGAGAACTTATCCAGGCAACACTCTGCCATAGGTGTAATTGTTGTACAAATACAACAGTTGTTGAAAGTCCCCAATTTCGACAAAAGAATTACATCTCTAACAAATATTGCAAACCATCTAGTGTAACTGACCAAAAGATTTCAGACAAAATCATTAATCTTAAATCGAACCAATGTTGAAGCATCTTCAAAGCTTGCCAGAAACTGCAGTGCAAACGACTCTACATCCCACCAAAAATGGTTGAAAACATAACAGCCTTTCTCCACGAAAATACACATAATTCCAACACCAGGGTTACCATTGTAAAGACACTGCAAGTCATCCACTGTTACACACCTGCGACAATACATTATTTTTTTCAAGATGCCAAAAACTATGAGAAAAACCTAACCTACTTAATCTAATCTTCCATCAAACCAATAACAAAGCATCTTCAAAGTTTGCCTAAAAGTGAAGCCCTTATCCAGGCAACACTGTGCCAAAAGTGGAATTCTTGTACACATACAACAGTTGTTGAAAGTCTCCAATGTCGACAAAAGAATTACATCTCTAACAAATATTACAAACCATCTAGTGTAACTGACCAAAAGATTTCAGACAAAAGCATTAATCTTAAATCGAACCAATGTTAACGCATCTTCAAAGCTTGCCAGAAACTGCAGTGCAAACGACTCTCTACATCCCACCGTGTAGTAGCCCAAAGACACTGGTGAAAGGCTGCAATACATTGGATACCTGCAAACATGGTTGAAAAAAAAACACCCTTTCTCCACGAAAATACACCCAATTTCTACACCAGGGTTACCATTGTAAAGAACACTGCAAGTCATCCACTGTTACACACCTGCGACAAGACATTATACACGATCTCTTGTGTGAGAAGGTATTCATATCGGGAGAATGAAAATCCGATGTAAAGATGAATATCTTGCCCCGTATTTCTGGAGAGTTTATTGCTCCATTGAAATCGTAATGGTCCCCGTAGCGCAGTGGATAGCGCGCTGGACTTCTAATCCAGAGGTCGCGGGTTCGAATCCCGCCGGGGATGTTTTCTTTGCATTTATCAATACAGCAAATAAATCACCGAATACCGCCGGCGATGTTCCTTGGCTTTTACCACTACACCAAATAAATCACCGCAACAAATTCCTTACACAGATCTCATCACGTGTGATTTGCGTTGATTTTAATAAAAAGGTTATTTCAAATACGACAACGCTGTCAGCCTCCAGCGAGGTTCGAACTCGCGACCCCTGGTTTACGAGACCAGTGCTCTACCACTGAGCTATAGAGGCCTTCTCCCTAATCACTAGAAACGAACTGAAGGTAAGAAGAACTTGTTCAAATTCTTTCATTTCTCGCTATAAATAGACTATTCTCATCATTTTGATGTAGAAATACCACGCAAACAAACGGATGAGAGACACGACCAGGGCAGCGAAAACCAATTTGCTCAGGTATGACCAAAGACAGACCACTCACTCGAATTTCTTTCAAGATAACACAAATGATGAGAAAAAACACCTAATATTCGATCAAACCACTAGTAGAGCAACTTCAAAGTTTGCCTAAAAGTGGAGAACTTATCCAGGCAACACTCTGCCATAGGTGTAATTGTTGTACAAATACAACAGTTGTTGAAAGTCCCCAATTTCGACAAAAGAATTACATCTCTAACAAATTTTGCAAACCATCTAGTGTAACTGACCAAAAGATTTCAGACAAAATCATTAATCTTAAATCGAACCAGTGTTGAAGCATCTTCAAAGCTTGCCAGAAACTGCAGTGCAGACGACTCTACATCCCACCAAAAATGGTTGAAAACATAACAGCCTTTCTCCACGAAAATACACATAATTCCAACACCAGGGTTACCATTGTAATGACACTGCAAGTCATCCACTGTTACACACCTGCGACAATACATTATTTTTTTCAAGATGCCAAAAACTATGAGAAAAACCTAACCTACTTAATCTAATCTTCCATCAAACCAATAACAAAGCATCTTCAAAGTTTGCCAGAAACTGCAGTGCAAACGACTCTCTACATCCCACCGTGTAGTAGGCCAAAGACACTGGTGAAAGGCTGCAATACATTGGATACCTGCAAACATGGTTGAAAAAAAAAACAGCCTTTCTCCACGAATATACACCCAATTTCTACACCAGGGTTACCATTGTAAAGAACACTGCAAGTCATCCACTGTTACACACCTGCGACAAGACATTATACACGATCTCTTGTGTGAGAAGGTATTCATATCGGGAGAATGAAAATCCGATGTAAAGATGAATATCTTGCCCCGTATTTCTGGAGAGTTTATTGCTCCATTGAAATCGTAATGGTCCCCGTAGCGCAGTGGATAGCGCGCTGGACTTCTAATCCAGAGGTCGCGGGTTCGAATCCCGCCGGGGATGTTTTCTTTGCATTTATCAATACAGCAAATAAATCACCGAATACCGCCGGCGATGTTCCTTGGCTTTTACCACTACACCAAATAAATCACCGCAACAAATTCCTTACACAGATCTCATCACGTGTGATTTGCGTTGATTTTAATGAAAAGGTTATTTCAAATACGACATCGCTGTCAGCCTCCAGCGAGGTTCGAACTCGCGACCCCTGGTTTACGAGACCAGTGCTCTTTTTTTTTTCTTGAGAAACATTTTATTTCCTTCAGTATACATGAAACGTTACAGACATTTTCTTACAAGTTTGCCCTGAGATTAAAAACATTTTTATCACAGTGTTAGGGCTTCCATTAATATCTTGTACACAGCTTTCCAGTGTCTAATCTGGGAAGTTTATAATTAGTTCAACAGTAGCATTTATCTTGATGAAAGGATTTTTGTTCAAGTAGTGCTTGTTAAACAAATCTTTACGTTTTCCCCAATACAAACTAGAGGAAAGTATATTTGTTTTTAATAAGGACTTAAATAAAGCCTTAACTGACCCTTGTTTTCCGTCATACACCATCAAATTTCTTGTTTTGTACATTGCCAATCTGGCCAAACTGCAGACAATATTGACAAAAACGAAATTTACACATTTCACCTTCCTCGTTACTCCGAACAGCAAGAGCTCCTGGTGAGACATCTGGTTTAAAACGCTTGGGTGAACAGAACGGAATAATGTTTCCAGAATATCGCAGATATATTTTATAAAGTCTGAATTATTAGGACAATTGGTAAATAAATGAAGCAAGTCTTCTACATCACCATCACACAGATTACATGTGTCACAGTCAACTAAACCGATGCGGAAAAGCTTTTCTTTCGTGTGAACGACATTATGAAGAATTTTCTAGTCCAGCTCTACCGATTCTGGACTCTTTCCAGGGAGACCTACAAGTGGCCACACAATGCCAACATCAAAATTAGGAAACACCCTGCTCCAGTATCTCACAGAGGCTGGTTCCCTTATCAAATGTTGTCTGACATATTTGTACAAAATACCTGTTGTGAATGTATGCAGTTGAAAAACAGTCCCCTTCACAGTGATACAGGGTTCACTCTCTCTCTCAGAGCAATTATTGATTCTTCCCAATATATTTAGCCATTCCATTGGTATCGCAGACTTTATAGCGCCATACACACTAACAACTTTAGAAATATTTGCATCCGGACATTCATCTAACACCATCTCAACAATAGCACTTTCTGGAAGAAACCCGGAGATAACAATAAAGAGAAAATCCTTAATACAAAACAACTTTGCTCTAATAAAAAAAGTCGAAGGTTTGAGCGTGTTGCTCTATAGCGATGTTTGGATTATAGAAAATAGGTTGATAAAGAACCTGTTGTGCATTTGTAATACACACAGTTACATTTTTCCGCAGGTCTGACCAGGCTAACATCATTTCGGCGTAAAAAGGAGGAATACCGCACAACAGGGATTTATTCAATGACATATAAAACAAAGGCATGTATAGGTTCAGATTTTGCCATCTCGATAAGAAAAACTTGAAGAAGGTCTTCCATACAGCAGACCGGGTATCATCGAAAAAACGGCCCATAAATTTCAGCCGCAAAGCCTTCACTTTGCTCCGTATATCTGCCAGACCTAAACCACCTTTAGTCCTGTCATTTATAATCGTTCCGTAGGACACCAAATGAGCCTTATCGCCCCAAACAAAATCCATGCACATTTGTTTTACATCTTGTAAAATAACATCTGGGACTGGTAAAACGGCCACGTTGTACCAGAATCTAGACAATAATAAGGACATTATAATTGCCACTTTGCCTTGCAAGGACAATTTGCGTTGTTTCCACATATTAACAATGCACTTTACACTTTTGAGCTTTTCTGTCCAATTTCGCTCATTGCATACGTTTTGGTTCGGACCAAGATGCACGCCTAAGACTTTTATTGAGTCCTTTACAACAGGAATGTTTTCGATTTTGTCAACGTTGTCATTAATACCACAACAATAAATTTCAGATTTTTCAAAATTTACCTTGGCATTTGAAGCCTCACAATATTTATTGACAACACGCAACACACTTTTAACCGAAGAACGATTACAGACCGTTACAGTTGCGTCGTCTGCATGCTGAAATAGCAAACATTGTGTGTTCATGCCAGGGATATCGATACCCTTTACATCTGGTGATCGTCTTAATAATGAGCCTAAAGGCTCAACGCTAAGAACATACAATAGTGCGGATATGGGGCAACCCTGTCGCACAGATTTACATACGGAAAAATATTGGGTCACATGCCCATTGCACTTTACAGAAGACCTTATGTCGGTGTAGAAAATTGAAATCCACCTGCGAAAGTTATCACCAAATCCATACTGTGTTAAAACATCATTTAAAAACCCATGTGCTACTCGGTCGAAGGCTTTCTCTTGATCGAGTTTAATAAAATATGCTTCGACTTCATCGTTTTCTACATAGTACAAGGCATCACGTAGACTGCATATTGTGTCGGCTATATCCCTACCGGGAACACAACATGTTTGACATTCATTAACGATAGTTCCAATGACTTTCTTAAGTCGGTTGGCCATACACCTAGAAATTATTTTATAATCCACATTGAGTAGGCTGATTGGGCGCCAGTTTTTAAGGAGGGACCTGTCTCCTCTCTGCTTGTAAATAAGTGAAATAACTCCACTTTTCATTACTCTTGTCAGCTTCCCTCTGTTGAAGATATCCTCATAAACTTCAAAAAGAATTGGGCCTAAAAGTCCCCAAAAGTGGCGATAAAACTCCACCGTCAATCCGTCATTACCCGGGCTTTTATTACCGGCCATACCACCCAAGGATGTTGTCATTTCTTCCAATGTTAGAGGCTGCTCGCACAGGAGCCTATCTTCTTCATTTAAGGCTACATCTATAGACCCTAACACAGATTTCTTGGCTTCTTCATCAATCGGGTCATACTTGTACAAGCTACTGTAATATGAGTACACTTCGCCTAAAATGCCTCTAGAATCTGATACAGTATTGCCATTTGACGCCGTCAAGGTTTTAATGGTTTTATCTTGTTGTTTGTGTTTTTCCAAATTCAGGAAATACTTTGTGTTTTTATCACTCTCGTGTACATAGAGGGCTTTAGATCGTAAAATAGCACCTTTACACTTCTCCTTTTCAAAAACCTCGAGTTCACCCTCAAGTTGCACAATATACTTTAAATCATAATTAGGCACAACACTGGCACGTCTATACTCATTGTCTAATTTTCTCTGAATAGCATTAATTTCTTCGTATTTTTTCTTCTGACGTCTTTTGCCATATGACTGTGAAAAGGTCTTGATTTTGTACTTAAGGTTATCCCACCATGTACAAATGTCGTGAACATACAACGGACAAGTCAACTGTTTGTCAATTAGCTGATTCACGGCAGAACAAAAACCATCGTCATTTAACAATGTGTTATTAAAAACATATAGGCCAGGGCCTCTTTCCACACTAGAAAATTCAAACTTTGCATAGACGATGGAATGGTCACTATAGGGAGAAAATTTTATATGGACGTATTGACAACTAGCCAACAACTGCCTAGATATTAAACAATGATCTATTCTACTCTGGCGCAACACACCGTCCACATGACGTCGCCACGTAAAACCAGTTTTATCAGGATGCCTTGTACGCCACAAATCTGCTAGATTGTAAGTCTGCATAGTATTACATAATACCGCCCTAGACTTATCGGACTCCAAAGTAAGGCTTGAGCGATCCTCCCGTGCAAAAACCGTGTTAAAATCGCCCATCATGATGAGAGGTCTATCGCTCACTACATGCACTAGACTTTTAAAAAAGTCAGTTCTCTCCGCAACAGAGTTCGGACCGTAAACATTGATGACATCGATTTCATTTCCCTGAATAGAAATTGTTACCTTAATACAACGACCTGAGTCACTGAAATAAACGTCCTTAATGTAATGTTTATGTTGTTTTCTGATCACAAAGGCTACACCTTTAAACTTGTCTGGAGAATTACTATAATATATATCGCCGTCGATAACGTGTTTAATGTTTTCTATGAAAGCATCATCCCAGTGTGTTTCCTGTAGCGCAATAAGGTCTGAAGTAATATGATGGTTCAGAACTTCCTTTAACTTATTTATATCCCTGAGTCCATTACAATTCAATGTGGCAAAAGTAAACATAAGAAAAAGAGTGAAAAAGCATAGACATACCGCCATGATGACAATTCTTAAGAGGAAAACCATTAGTGTCAGTTTACATATTATCCTTCTTCTTGTATGGGACCATCCTTCTCGCTTTGTTTAGATTCGGCTGGGGTTTGTACCGTCGTCTACGTTTGCTGATCACCTCAGAAAATCCCGATCCTTGTGAGGAGTCTATGTCTCCACAATCGCTGTCTCTCCCCTCCTCTTGCTCAACCCTCATCGAACCACTTGTTACCCTGCAGTCCGGGTCATTGTTGTCGCCACCACACTCAAGGAGAACAGGCACGAGATCTCCGCTCTCCAGCGCCTGCTGCTCTGGATCTGCTCTTTCATTACCGGTCGTTGCCGCGAGCTGGGTCTCAAGAATATCTGGGTTGTTGAGCTCGGGCGCTTGCAGGCTTTCATGCCTACCTTCGTCGTCGTGAACTGTTGTCGCCTTGTTGGCCACCCTTTCATCATTCTCCGATTGTGAGCACTGGCAAGTAAACATGTTACAGGTGCCACATTCTATGTGTTCATTGCATATGCAAGGGGAACAGTTGCAATCGAAACACCCTTCGCAGTAACACCTTTCACCTGCTTTACCACAATTCTCACACCGGGGGGTGGCGCACGCTTTTGCCATGTGGCCTTGGCGCAAACAGGTATGGCAGCGAAATTCTGGGCAATCCTTAAATAAATGATCGTCGGACAAGCACAAGGAGCAGACCTTTACTTGATTGTCATGTACAACACGAAAATATTCGTAGCTGTTTCCCGTGCTAAACTTCATGGCATACGGCAACGATTTCACATTTGGTGGAAGAACAACACGCACATACCTTGTTCCATCGGCTATATTGGTACCTTTGTAAAAGCGCCGTTTGATTTCCGTCACCGTTTCCACATTCATTTCCAGGAGTTTGGCTCTAATTTCGCTGTCCTGCACATAGCTCGATAAGTGCATGAATGACACGACCACAGACCTTCTTGTAACCTCTGTGCACGAACACTCCTGGCCCTCTACCGTAATCCCATCTTTCAATAAATCACACACTTCTTTCTCTGCCACAGTAATCTCGAACCCAACGGTACCTTTCGGCACACATACAAGAAGACTGTTTAGTCCACAAACATGTTCAATTTCCGCAATCACCTTTTCAGCCGATATTCTCCTGTTGTCTCCAACCTCCACAAGTAACGATAAATCCTTCTGGTACAAACTTCCATTCCGGGAATGCCGATTCATGTTTGAGCACGAGACCAGTGCTCTACCACTGAGCTATAGAGGCCTTCTCCCTAATCACTAGAAACGAACTGAAGGTAAGAAGAACTTGTTCAAATTCTTTCATTTCTCGCTATAAATAGACTATTCTCATCATTTTGATGTAGAAATACCACTCAAACAAACGGATGAGAGACTCGACCAGGGCAGTGAAAACCAGTTTGCTCAGGTATGACCAAAGACAGACCACTCACTCGAATTTCTTTCAAGATAACACAAATAATGAGAAAAAACACCTAATCTTCGATCAAACCACTAGTAAAGCAACTTCAAAGTTTGCCTAAAAGTGGAGAACTTATCCAGGCAACACTCTGCCATAGGTGTAATTGTTGTACAAATACAACAGTTGTTGAAAGTCCCCAATTTCGACAAAAGAATTACATCTCTAACAAATATTGCAAACCATCTAGTGTAACTGACCAAAAGATTTCAGACAAAATCATTAATCTTAAATCGAACCAGTGTTGAAGCATCTTCAAAGCTTGCCAGAAACTGCAGTGCAAACGACTCTACATCCCACCAAAAATGGTTGAAAACATAACAGCCTTTCTCCACGAAAATACACATAATTTCAACACCAGGGTTACCATTGTAAAGACACTGCAAGTCATCCACTGTTACACACCTGCGACAATACATTATTTTTTTCAAGATGCCAAAAACTATGAGAAAAACCTAACCTACTTAATCTAATCTTCCATCAAACCAATAACAAAGCATCTTCAAAGTTTGCCTAAAAGTGAAGCCCTTATCCAGGCAACACTGTGCCAAAAGTGGAATTCTTGTACACATACAACAGTTGTTGAAAGTCTCCAATGTCGACAAATGAATTACATCTCTAACAAATATTACAAACCATCTAGTGTAACTGACCAAAAGATTTCAGACAAAAGCAATAATCTTAAATCGAACCAATGTTAACGCATCTTCAAAGCTTGCCAGAAACTGCAGTGCAAACGATTCTCTACATCCCACCGTGTAGTAGCCCAAAGACACTGGTGAAAGGCTGCAATACATTGGATACCTGCAAACATGGTTGAAAAAAAAAACAGCCTTTCTCCACGAAAATACACCCAATTTCTACACCAGGGTTACCATTGTAAAGAACACTGCAAGTCATCCACTGTTACACACCTGCGACAAGACATTATACACGATCTCTTGTGTGAGAAGGTATTCATATCGGGAGAATGAAAATCCGATGTAAAGATGAATATCTTGCCCCGTATTTCTGGAGATTTTTTTGCTCCATTGAAATCGTAATGGTCCCCGTAGCGCAATGGATAGCGCTCTGGACCGGGGGAGTCGGCTGTGACTGCCTTGGTGGTCGGACGTGTTTTGTGTGCTGCGAGTTGTTGTTGTTGTTGGCGTTGTTTTCCCGAGGGGCCTGGCTTTTTCGCTATGGCCTCCTCAAACATGAATCGGCATTCCCGGAATGGAAGTTTGTACCAGAAGGATTTATCGTTACTTGTGGAGGATGGAGACAACAGGAGAATATCGACAGAAAAGGTGATTGCGGAAATTGAACATGTTTGTGGACTAAACATTCTTCTTGCATGTGTGCCGAAAGGTACCGTTGGGTTCGAGATTACTGTGGCAGAGAAAGAAGTGTGTGATTTATTGAAAGATGGGATTACGGTAGAGGGCCAGGAGTGTTCGTGCACAGAGGTTACAAGAAGGTCTGTGGTCGTGTCATTCATGCACTTATCGAGCTATGTGCAGGACAGCGAAATTAGAGCCAAACTCCTGGAAATGAATGTGGAAACGGTGACGGAAATCAAACGGCGCTTTTACAAAGGTACCAATATAGCCGATGGAACAAGGTATGTGCGTGTTGTTCTTCCACCAAATGTGAAATCGTTGCCGTATGACATGAAGTTTAGCACGGGAAACAGCTACGAATATTTTCGTGTTGTACATGACAATCAAGTAAAGGTCTGCTCCTTGTGCTTGTCCGACGATCATTTATTTAAGGATTGCCCAGAATTTCGCTGCCATACCTGTTTGCGCCAAGCCCACATGGCAAAGGCGTGCGCCACCCCCCGGTGTGAGAATTGTGGTAAAGCAGGTGAAAGGTGTTACTGCGAAGGGTGTTTCGATTGCAACTGTTCCCCTTGCATATGCAATGAACACATAGAATGTGGCACCTGTAACATGTTTACTTGCCAGTGCTCACAATCGGAGAATGATCAACGGGTGGCCAACAAGGCGACAACAGTTCACGACGACGAAGGTAGGCATGAAAGCCTGCAAGCGCCCGAGCTCAACAACCCAGATATTCTTGAGACCCAGCTCGCGGCAACGACCGGTAATGAAAGAGCAGATCCAGAGCAGCAGGCGCTGGAGAGCGGAGATCTCGTGCCTGTTCTCCCTGAGTGTGGTGGCGACAACAATGACCCGGACTGCAGGGTAACAAGTGGTGCGATGAGGGTTGAGCAAGAGGAGGGGAGAGACAGCGATTGTGGAGACATAGACTCCTCACAAGGATCGGGATTTTCTGAGGTGATCAACAAACGTAGACGACGGTACAAACCCCAGCCGAATCTAAACAAAGCGAGAAGGATGGTCCCATACAAGAAGAAGGATAATATGTACACTGACACTAATGGTTTTCCTCTTAAGAATTGTCATCATGGCGGTATGTCTATGCTTTTTCACTCTTTTTCTTATGTTTACTTTTGCCACGTTGAATTGTAATGGACGCAGGGATATAAATAAGTTAAAGGAAGTTCTGAACCATCATATTACTTCAGACCTTATTGCGCTACAGGAAACACACTGGGATGATGCTTTCATAGAAAACATTAAACACGTTATCGACGGCGATATATATTATAGTAATTCCCCAGACAAGTTTAAAGGTGTAGCCTTTGTGATCAGAAAACAACATAAACATTACATTAAGGACGTTTATTTCAGTGACTCAGGTCGTTGTATTAAGGTAACAATTTCTATTCAGGGAAATGAAATCGATGTCATCAATGTTTACGCTCCGAATTCTGTTGCGGAGAGAACTGACTTTTTTAAAAATCTAGTGCATGTAGTGAGCGATAGACCTCTCATCATGATGGGCGATTTTAACACGGTTTTTGCACGGGAGGATCGCTCAAGCCTTACTTTGGAGTCCGATAAGTCTAGGGCGGTATTATGCAATACTATGCAGACTTACAATCTAGCAGATTTGTGGCGTACAAGGCATCCTGATAAAACTGGTTTTACGTGGCGACGTCATGTGGACGGTGTGTTGCGCCAGAGTAGAATAGATCATTGTTCAATTTCTAGGCAGTTGTTGGCTAGTTGTCAATACGTCCATATAAAATTTTCTCCCTATAGTGACCATTCCATCGTCTATGCAAAGTTTGAATTTTCTAGTGTGGAAAGAGACATTGGCCTATATGTTTTTAATAACACATTGTGAAATGACGATGGCTTTTGCTCTGCCGTGAATCAGCTAATTGACAAACAGTTGACTTGTCCGTTGTATGTTCACGACATTTGTACATGGTGGGATAACCTTAAGTACAAAATCAAGACCTTTTCACAGTCATATGGCAAAAGACGTCAGAAGAAAAAATACGAAGAAATTAATGCTATTCAGAGAAAATTAGACAATGAGTATAGACGTGCCAGTGTTGTGCCCAATTATGATTTAAAGTATATTGTGCAACTTGAGGGTGAACTCGAGGTTTTTGAAAAGGAGAAGTGTAAAGGTGCTATTTTACGATCTAAAGCCCTCTATGTACACGAGAGTGATAAAAACACAAAGTATTTCCTGAATTTGGAAAAACACAAACAACAAGATAAAACCATAAAAACCTTGACGGCGTCAAATGGCAATACTGTATCAGATTCTAGAGGCATTTTAGGCGAAGTGTACTCATATTACAGTAGCTTGTACAAGTATGACCCGATTGATGAAGAAGCCAAGAAATCTGTGTTAGGGTCTGTAGATGTAGCCTTAAATGAAGAAGATAGGCTCCTGTGCGAGCAGCCTCTAACATTGGAAGAAATGACAACATCCTTGGGTGGTATGGCCGGTAATAAAAGCCCGGGTAATGACGGATTGACGGTGGAGTTTTATCGCCACTTTTGGGGACTTTTAGGCCCAATTCTTTTTGATGTTTATGAGGATATCTTCAACAGAGGGCAGCTGACAAGAGTAATGAAAAGTGGAGTTATTTCACTTATTTACAAGCAGAGAGGAGACAGGTCCCTCCTTAAAAACTGGCGCCCAATCAGCCTACTCAATGTGGATTATAAAATAATTTCTAGGTGTATGGCCAACCGACTTAAGAAAGTCATTGGAACTATCGTTAATGAATGTCAAACATGTTGTGTTCCCGGTAGGGATATAGCCGACACAATATGCAGTCTACGTGATGCCTTGTACTATGTAGAAAACGATGAAGTCGAAGCATATTTTATTAAACTCGATCAAGAGAAAGCCTTCGACCGAGTAGCACATGGGTTTTTAAATGATGTTTTAACACAGTATGGATTTGGTGATAACTTTCGCAGGTGGATTTCAATTTTCTACACCGACATAAGGTCTTCTGTAAAGTGCAATGGGCATGTGACCCAATATTTTTCCGTATGTAAATCTGTGCGACAGGGTTGCCCCATATCCGCACTATTGTATGTTCTTAGCGTTGAGCCTTTAGGCTCATTATTAAGACGATCACCAGATGTAAAGGGTATCGATATCCCTGGCATGAACACACAATGTTTGCTATTTCAGCATGCAGACGACGCAACTGTAACGGTCTGTAATCGTTCTTCGGTTAAAAGTGTGTTGCGTGTTGTCAATAAATATTGTGAGGCTTCAAATGCCAAGGTAAATTTTGAAAAATCTGAAATTTATTGTTGTGGTATTAATGACAACGTTGACAAAATCGAAAACATTCCTGTTGTAAAGGACTCAATAAAAGTCTTAGGCGTGCATCTTGGTCCGAACCAAAACGTATGCAATGAGCGAAATTGGACAGAAAAGCTCAAAAGTGTAAAGTGCACTGTTAATATGTGGAAACAACGCAAATTGTCCTTGCAAGGCAAAGTGGCAATTGTAATGTCCTTATTATTGTCTAGATTCTGGTACAACATGGCCGTTTTACCAGTCCCAGATGTTATTTTACAAGATGTAAAACAAATGTGCATGGATTTTGTTTGGGGCGATAAGGCTCATTTGGTGTCCTACGGAACGATGATAAATGACAGGACTAAAGGTGGTTTAGGTCTGGCAGATATACGGGGTAAAGTGAAGGCTTTGCGGCTGAAATTTATGGGCCGTTTTTTCGATGATACCCAGTCTGCTGTATGGAAGACCTTCTTCAAGTTTTTCTTATCGAGATGGCAAAATCTGAACCTATACATGCCTTTGTTTTATATGTCATTGAATAAATCCCTGTTGTGCGGTATTCCTCCTTTTTACGCCGAAATGATGTTAGCCTGGTCAGACCTGCGGAAAATTGTAACTGTGTGTATTACAAATGCACAACAGGTTCTTTATCAACCTATTTTCTATAATCCAAACATCGCTATAGAGCAACACGCTCAAACCTTCGACTTTTTTATTAGAGCAAAGTTGTTTTGTATTAAGGATTTTCTCTATATTGTTATCTCCGGGTTTCTCCCAGAAAGTGCTATTGTTGAGATGGTGTTAGATGAATGTCCGGATGCAAATATTTCTAAAGTTGTTAGTGTGTATGGCGCTATAAAGTCTGCGATACCAATGGAATGGCTAAATATATTGGGTAGAATCAATAATTGCTCTGAGAGAGAGAGTGAACCCTGTATCACTGTGAAGGGGACTGTTTTTCAACTGCATACATTCACAACAGGTATTTTGTACAAATATGTCAGACAACATTTGATAAGGGAACCAGCCTCTGTGAGATACTGGAGCAGGGTGTTTCCTAATTTTGATGTTGGCATTGTGTGGCCACTTGTAGGTCTCCCTGGAAAGAGTCCAGAATCGGTACAGCTGGACTGGAAAATTCTTCATAATGTCGTTCACACGAAAGAAAAGCTTTTCCGCATCGGTTTAGTTGACTGTGACACATGTAATCTGTGTGATGGTGATGTAGAAGACTTGCTTCATTTATTTACCAATTGTCCTAATAATTCAGACTTTATAAAATATATCTGCGATATTCTGGAAACATTATTCCGTTCTGTTCACCCAAGCGTTTTAAACCAGATGTCTCACCAGGAGCTCTTGCTGTTCGGAGTAACGAGGAAGGTGAAATGTGTAAATTTCGTTTTTGTCAATATTGTCTGCAGTTTGGCCAGATTGGCAATGTACAAAACAAGAAATTTGATGGTGTATGACGGAAAACAAGGGTCAGTTAAGGCTTTATTTAAGTCCTTATTAAAAACAAATATACTTTCCTCTAGTTTGTATTGGGGAAAACGTAAAGATTTGTTTAACAAGCACTACTTGAACAAAAATCCTTTCATCAAGATAAATGCTACTGGTGAACTAATTATAAACTTGCCAGATTAGACACTGGAAAGCTGTGTACAAGATATTAATGGAAGCACTAACACTGTGATAAAAATGTTTTTAATCTCAGGGCAAACTTGTAAGAAAATGTCTGTACCGTTTCGTGTATACTGAGGAAATAAAATATTTCTCAAGAAAAAAAAAAAAAGCGCGCTGGACTTCTAATCCAGAGGTCGCGGGTTCGAATCCCGCCGGGGATGTTTTCTTTGCCTTTATCACTACATCAAATAAATCACCGAATTCCGCCGGGGATGTTTCTTTGCTATTATCACTACAGCAAAAAAATCATCAAGAAAAAAAGCATGTTCAAAGCTTGCCTAAAAGTGAAGCGTTTATCCAGGCAACACTGTGCCAAAGCTGTAATTGTTGTACACATACAACAGTTGTTGAAAGTCCACAATTTTGACACAAGAATTACATCTCTAACAAATATTACAACCCTTCTAGTGTAACTGACCAAAAGATTTCAGACAAAAGCATTAATCTTAAATCGATCCAGTGTTTAAGCATCTTCAAACCTTGCCAGAAACTGCAGTGCAAACGACTCTGCATCCCATCGTGTAGTAGCCCAAAGACACTGGTGAAAGGCTGCAATGTTTTGTATACCTGCAAAAATCGTTCAAAACATAACAGCCTTTCTGCACGAAAATACACCCAATTTCAACACCAGGATTACCATTGTAAAGACGCTGCAAGTCATCCACTGTTACACACCAGCGACATGACATTATTTTTTTCAAGATACCAAAAACTATGAGAAAAACCTAACCTACTTAATTTAATCTTCCATCAAACCAATAACAAAGCATCTTCAAAGTTTGCCTAAAAGTGAAGCCCTTATCCAGGCAACACGGTGCCAAAAGTGGAATTCTTGTACACATACAACAGTTGTTGAAAGTCTCCAATGGCTTTTACCACTACACCAAATAAATCACCGCAACAAATTCCTTACACAGCTCTCATCACGTGTGATTTGCGTTGATGTTAATAAAAAGGTTATTTCAAATACGACATCGCTGTCAGCCTCCACCGAGGTTCGAACTCGCGACCCCTGGTTTACGAGACCAGTGCTCTACCACTGGGCTATAGAGGCCTTCTCCGTAATCACCAGAAACGAACTGAAGGTAAGAAGAACTTGTTCAAATTCTTTCATTTCTCGCTATAAATAGACTATTCTCATCATTTTGATGTAGAAATACCACGCAAACAAACGGATGAGAGACTCGACCAGGGCAGTGAAAACCAGTTTGCTCAGGTATGACCAAAGACAGACCACTTACTCGAATTTCTTTGAAGGTAACACAAATAATGAGAAAAAACACCTAATCTTCGATCAAACCACTAGTAAAGCAACTTCAAAGTTTGCCTAAAAGTGGAGAACTTATCCAGGCAACACTCTGCCATAGGTGTAATTGTTGGGCTACTACACGGTGGGATGTAGAGTCGTTTGCACTGCAGTTTCTGGCAAGTTTTGAAGATGCTTCAACACTGGTTCGATTTAAGATTAATGCTTTTGTCTGTAATCTTTTGGTCAGTTACACTAGATGGTTGGCAATATTTTCTCCACGAAAATACACATAATTTCAACACCAGGGTTACCATTGTAAAGACACTGCAAGTCATCCACTGTTACACACCTGCGACAATACATTATTTTTGTAAATAATGTATATAAAATAAGATGTTTCTTTGCTATTATCACTACAGGAAAAAAATTATAAAAAAAACATGTTCAAAGTTTCCTTAAAAGTGAAGCCCTTATCCAGGCAACACTGTGCCAAAGCTGTAATTGTTGTACACATACAACAGTTGTTGAAAGTCCCCAATTTCGACAAAAGAATTACATCTCTAACAAATATTGCCAACCATCTAGTGTAACTGACCAAAAGATTTGAGACAAAAGCATTAATCTTAAATCGAACCAGTGTTGAAGCATCTTCAAAACTTGCCAGAAACTGCAGTGCAAACGACTCTATATCCCACCGTGTAGTAGCCCAAAGACACAGGTGAAAGGCTGCAATGTTTTGTATACCTGCAAAAATCGTTCAAAACATAACAGCCTTTCTCCACGAAAATACACATAATTTCAACACCAGAGTTACCATTGTAAAGACACTGCAAGTCATCCACTGTTACACACCTGCGACAATACACTATTTTTTTCAAGATGCCAAAAACTATGAGAAAAACCTAACCTACTTAATCTAATCTTCCATCAAACGAATACTAAAGCATCTTCAAAGCTTGCCTAAAAGTGAAGCCCCTATCCAGGCAACACGGTGCCAAAAGTGGCACTCTTGTACACATACAACAGTTGTTGTATGTTGTTGTATTGCTGTATTGAAAGCGTACTGGTCCCCGCAGCGCAATGGATAGCGCGCTGGACTTCTAATCCAGAGGTCGCGGGTTCGAATCCCGCCGGGGATGTTTTCTTTCCCTTTATCACTACATCAAATAAATCATCAAGAAAAAAAGCATGTTCAAAGCTTGCCTAAAAGTGAAGCCCTTATCCAGGCAACACTGTGCCAAAGCTGTAATTGTTGTACACATACAACAGTTGTTGAAAGCCCACAATTTTGACACAAGAATTACATCTCTAACAAATATTACAACCCTTCTAGTGTAACTGATCAAAAGATTTCAGACAAAAGCATTAATCTTAAATCGATCCAGTGTTTAAGCATCTTCAAACCTTGCCAGAAACTGCAGTGCAAACGACTCTACATCCCACCGTGTAGTAGCCCAAAGACACTGGTGAAAGGCTGCAATGCTTTGTATACATGCCAAAATTGTTGAAAAAATAACAGCCTTTCTCCACGAAAATACACCCAATTTCAACAGCAGGGTTACCATTGTAAAGAACACAGCAAGCCATCCACTGTTACACACGTGCGACAAGACATTATACACGATCTCGTGTGTGAGAAGCTATTCATATCGGGGGAAAGAAAATGGGAGATAAAGATATATAATATGCCCCGTATTTCTGGAGAGTTTATTCCTCGCTTGAAAGCGTAATGGTCCCTGTGGCGTAGTGGGCAACGCGCTGGACTTCGGAACGGAATTTGTCAGAGAAGCTCAAAAGTGTATTGTGCACTGTTAATATGTGGAAACAACGCAAGTTGTCCTTGCAAGGCAAAGTCGCAATTATAATGTCCTTCTTGTTTTACCTGTCCCAGATATTATTTTAAAAAACGTAAAAGAAATGTGCATGGATATTTTTTGGGGCGTTAAGGCTCATTTGGTGTCCTCGGGAACAATTTTAAATGACAGGAGAAAAGGTGGTTGAGGTCTTCGAGATATACGCAGGAAAGTGAAAGCTTTGCCGCTGAAATTTATGGACGGTTTTTTCTATGATACACGGTCTGCTGTATGGAAGACCTTCTTCAAGTTTTTCTTATCGAAATGGCAAAATTTGAACTTATACATGCCTTTTGTTTCATATGTCATTGAATAAATCCCTGTTGTGGGTATTCCTCCTTTTTACACCGAAATGATGTTAGCCTGGTCAGAACGCGGAAGAATGTCATCGCGTGTATTACAAATGCTCAACAGGTTCTTTATCAACCTATTTTTTATAATCCAAACATCGCTATAGAGCAACACATTCAAACCTTTGAAGTTTTTATTAAAGCAAAGTTGTTTTGTATTAAGGATTTTCTCTGTATTGTTATCTCCGGCTTTTTCCCAGAAAGTGCTATTGGTGAGATGGTGTTAGATGAATGTCCGGATGCAAATATTTCTGTTACTGTTACTGTGCATAGCTCTATAAAGTTTGTGATATCAATGAAATGGCTGAATATAATGTGTAGAATTAATAATTGGTTTGAGAGAGAGAGAGTTAGCCCTGTATAACTGTGAAGGAAACTGTTTTTCAACTGCATACATTCACAACAAGTATTTTGTACAAATATGTTAGACAGCCTCTGTGAGATACTGCAGAAGTGTGTTTCCTAATTTTGATCTTGGCATTGTGTGGCCACTTGTAGGTCCACCTGGAAAGAGTCCGGAATCGGTACAGCTGGACTGGAAAATTCTTCATAATGTCGTTTGCACGAAAGAAAAGCTCTTGCGCATCGGCTTAGTTGACTGTGACAAATGTAATCTGTGTGATGATAATGTATAAGACTTGTCTCATTTATTTATTAATTGCCCTAATAATTCAGACTTCATAAAATATATCTGCAATATTGTGGAAACATTATTCCGTTTTGCACACCCAAGCGTTTCTGCCGCTGTTCGGAGTAACCAGGACGGTGAAAAATCGTTTTTGTAAATATTGTCTATTGTTTGGCCAGATTGCCAATGTACAAAACAAGAACTGTGATGGTGTATGACGGAAAACAAGGTTCAGTTAAGGCTTTATTGAAGTTCTTCTCAAAACAAATGTACTTTCTTCTAGCTTGTATTGGGGAAAACGTAAAGATTTGTTCAAGAGGCTCTTCTTCAACAAAAATCCTTTCATCAAGTTAGAGGCTACTGGTGAAATAAATTTAAATTTACCAGATTAGATACTGGAAAGCTATGTGCAAGTTCTTAATGGAAGCCCTACCACTGTCATAAAAATGTTTTTACTCCCAACGGAAACTTGTAAGAAAAATGTCTGTACCTTTACATGTATACTGAAGGTACTAAAATATTCCTCAAGAGAAGAAAAGGGCGCTGGACTTCTAATCCAGAGGTCGCGGGGTCGAATCCCGCCGGTAAGTTTTTTTTTTGCCGTTATCACTACTGCAAATAATTCACCTTACCAATTTCTTTTTTTTTTAAACATTCAATGTATTCCCAATTTGTCATCAAATACACAGGTTTTAACAGCGCCTGGCTACCACACACTTTGGAAATCCCAAAACAGCCTTATTGAAAATAAAATATCACAGACAAGATGAATGCTTTTTGAATAGAACAATTGGATATGATCTGCTCATTTCAATAAATACACCAGTTCATCATTCCGTTTCTTTACCTTTCTTAAAACACGCTCAGAATTGAGTTCTGCTTGATCTGGTCCAAAAAATTCTAGTTTTTTTTGCACCACAGTGCACATCATTTTCGTTCCAGTTACCAACAGGAAGAACCGTACTTTTCAACAAATTGAGTTTTGCTCCTGAGGCTTTTCCATACCTTTCTGCTATTTTAATTACATGCGGAACAGAACTCTCTTCAGATAAAATTACAGTCGTATCATCTGCAAATGCCGACACTCTTGTTTCCTTATTTGTGCCGGATAATCGTACACCCTTGATTTCATCATTGTTCCCAATGGCCGCTATGAAGCTCTATAAAGACAAGACATATAATAATAGTGACAAAGAAGAACCCTGTCGCACACCTCGACTCAGTTTAAATTCTTCTGTTATGTGCCTATTCACAATAACACTATTTGAAATATCAGTATATAATAATTGTACCGACTTACAAAAGTCGAGTCCGAAGTTAAATTTCTCTAAACACAAATGACCAGTCTGCTCTGTCAAAACCTTTTTCCTGGTCTGAGCTGAGAAAGCATCCTTTTAAATGTTTTTGTTCAACATGATCATATGTATATTGTAATAAGTGGAGATTGTTAAAAAATATTTCGACATGGGATTCCACATGTCTATTCTGAAGTACAATTGTATCGATCACAGCTTTTAACCCATTACATAGAACTTTAGAAACAATCTTATAATCTACATTTAATAAGGTAATGGGCCTCCAGTTTTCTTATGCTTTCTGCGTTGTCGGGACCCTTACATAACAACGTTATTAACCCAGAACGCTGCGAATGACTTAAATTACCCAAGATAAAACAGCAATTGCCTACATTTGTAAACTCACTCGAAAATGGAGTCGGCGTCATACAGTCTGATGACTGATCGGCGTCAACACCGTCATTATCAGTAGGAAGGGAACTGGATTACGCAGCTGTACTGCCATTGTCCAGCTTAGCTCGCTTTTCTTCAACTGGGAGTGATGAACGCACATCGGGAGCGTGGACGTCAGCCACGACCACACTCTTCACACGGGATAACTGATGACGTTTCATTATCATCAACAGGCACTTTATCGGTATTCTCACGGTCGTCCATCTTGTCAGACTCGTTGTCGTCGCTAGCGCCCTCCTCCCCGCTGTTGTGGCCATTGCTCTCGCACAACAATCACTGACCGTATGAAGACTTGAACTGCACCTCCGTCATGGACGTGTATAGCCTTTTTGTGCACGAGGATTCTCATGCGGGGAGAAATCGTCACAATGAGAACATCAGATCGCCCTGCACTCTGCCGCCTTGTGAGATTTTTGTCCGCATTCCCGACGTTCATAGATCTGCCCGGGGTGTTAAACTATTAGATAGATCACTGAAACTTTCGATTGACACTCCAATAACATTTATTGCGCTCCTGCATTACACTTTTCCCTCATTGCCTTCACCCGCGTTTTACACCGGAAGTCACTCTCTGGTCCCCGGAGGCACAGAAATCCTACCACTATCAACAGACACACGCGACTGTGCACAGTGAGTTAACACGGGGTAGGTAAACATCGCAATGTCACCACCGAAATTGATAAAATTCGGCACATAACGAACTTTGTGACACCTAAATCTGTAAATCCTAATGTCTGTCCGAACATGTCAGAGCTCCGAGTCTGAAAACCTGGGTTTCGTCACACCCAGGCATTCACCGTAAGGTTTCAAAGCTGCCTCGATAGTGTCATCGAACATTTCATCCGGTGCCAAGTGGGTCGTCAGATTCGGGTAGACTGACGACGCTGGCATAATAGACCTACACCACGTCGTTCCATTTATAACAACACTGGATTTACTCACTAGGGCATTATGTCCAACCACGGTAGAAAGGCGAAGATAGAAGTGTTTCTTTACATTGTTCTTCTAAAAACTTATTAGCTCGATCTTGATATTTAACACAACTGACAGAAAAGGAATAAAGTCGCTCTGGACAGCCGTAGAAAATGCCGGGCTTCTTCGTGTAGACACTAAGTCCTCCTCGGCCTATTTACAGAGGAAAAAGACACGGATTTGGACATACCTGTTATCACTGGGCACAAGCCATCCATCTAGTTTGAGAATCTGACCAAATTCAGTCCTCATCGTCCACGAACTTTCCCCAAAATCCACCAAAACACTGGTGTTGTTGTTGCACAAGTCGTAAACAGCAGAGCTGGCAAAACACATCTGACCACCTTGGCAGTCACATCCGAACTCCCCCTTAACAAACTGTTTACGGGAAATGAACGTCAGCCGGAGAGTGAGGACGTGTTTTAAAGAGCTCGCTTGTTTACACTCCTGTTGCAACAACAACGTTTTTGTTTTGGTGAATTTGGCGTTGTTCTGTGGTCATAACGCTGCAATTTTTGACAGTTTGTAACTGCGTGTTTGGCTCTAGCCCCAGGCCTCTGGTATGTCGAAACCGATGTATTATTCGCCGGGTAGCTGGTCTGGAAAGACATTGTTTGTGACAATTTCGACTAAATCCAGTGCTGCGTTTTCTACTGCTGTCCAGAGAGACTTTCTTGCCATAATGTCAGGTGTAATTAATGTTAAGGCGGACTTAATCAGATTCCAGAAAAACTATTTTAAAAAAATGTTTTATGTCCGTGTTGATACCACAGCAGAACACAAGGCTTTTTTGAATGAGGAAAGTTTTGTACTAGGGAATGCTACATGGAATATTATGCATGTCTCATCTGTTTACCTTAACCTGGCCGTACACTGGGCACCGGACGAAATGCCAGATGACGTAATTACGGAGGCTTTGAAGCCTTACGGGGAATGTCTTGGTGTTAATAGACCAAAATTTGCGGACGCTGAACTTGCCCATGTGAGAATTGGGATTCGTGTGTACCGGTTTAGGTGACATAAAATTAGGTACTTTCGAACTTTATAAATTTTGCAGGTGAAGTGGTAATGTTTACATGCCCAGGACAAATATACGAATGCTGTAAATAGGGACAAAAAAGTCACAAGGCCGTGAATTGTAAGGCTGTATGGTGTACATACTGCGACGGATTCTCACCCCATGATAATCCGCACACCGAAAAGGATTGTGACGACTTTTGCAGGCTGTGCTGTTCGGACCAGCGCACTGTTAGCGATTGTTGTTCTAGGGCATGGTCGTACGCTGCACGTGTCAAAGGTAATGCGGGGATGTCACATCCCGCTGTCAACCATGACGAACAGGAGGAGCGTGACTCTGATAAGCAGTCGGAGATTGATATCGATCTCGACGTTGACATTGAAGGGAACCCTGACTCCAGTGGCTCTGAGCAGGCGGAGATGGCGACCGATGAGGATTGTGATGCAACTCGTTGTTATGTTTTTTAGAGAATGAATCGTCCGTGTTGTCAATTACTGGTAAGAATGTTGACTCAGGTTCGATTCCTTCTAAGGGCGAGTCCGTTATTGTAAACGTTACGGCGGACGTACTTAACGTACGTTCACCAGAGTCTACAGTCCAGAAGAAGGCAAGACTGCAGGCAGATGCAAGGCTCGCTCTGGTTGATGATGGTGACCCTGGGCCTTCTTTTACACATGATTCCACCTTGGAAAACTGGAGATTGAAGAAATGACACCAACGCCCTCTCAGCAATGTTCAGATGTACCCATGGACTATCGAAAGAAGAAGTCATATGCCTCTCGTGGGAGAAGGCGCCTGACTAGAGATTAAAGTGTTACTAGCATTGTTCAATAATTCATAATATCAGGTATGTATACTCAGTTTCTACTACTTATATTAATGGCAGCTGACAGTTCAATAAGATTTGGAACTTTAAATGTTAAGGGCCTTCGGTCGCCTGATAAGCAATACCAGTTGAAGCAGTTTGTTTGATCATAACGTCGATATCTTGTTTTTGTAAGAAACACATTTTGAGAGCTATAGTGACACCAAGTCTTTGAATATTCCTGGTGATTGTAGATGGGCATATGGATCCACTAGAGAAGTGGTGGTGTCGGCATAATTGTGAGATATTCTGTTGATTGTGTTATGCGTAATGTTACAAGATGTCCAAATGGTAGATATATAAGTATGAAAGAGGGAATAAATAATACCTCACTCAACTTGTTTTGTATATATACCCCAAATAATCAGAAAGAAAGAAAGGAATTCATTTTAAATTTAGACAGTCAAATGAAGGGGAGTGAACTGGTTATTCTGGGAGGTGACTTCACTTGTGTTGAAGACATTGTATTAGACAGATATGGTCAGAGTGACAGATCCCAGAATAATGTAATTGAAGAGTTTAATGCTTTAAAGAAAGATTTTTCTGTATGTGATATATATAGAAAGCTCCGTCAAAATGTACCTAGCTACACTTTGTCTAGAGGTCAAAGTGCAAGTAGTCAAGATGGGGTTTACATGCCGTTATCTATGCAAAATCATGTAACATCAAGTCATGTCTTACACGTGGCATTTTCCGACCACTCATGTATATGTACTGATGTCAGTCTAAATGATGTCATTACATGGGGTCCATTTTATTGGAAGTGTAATACCTCGGTCTTAAGTAACAATGACATGGCGGCTGAAATTTAGCATACTTACAACGAGATATTTGCTCATCATGCTTGTGGCGATGCGGAAGTAATTGATAAGTGGGATATGTTTAAGGTGAAGGGTAAAGAAGTCATTCGGAATTAATGTAGTAACGCTTCTATAAAGGAAAGAAATGAGTTGTTGAATCTTGAAAAGGAGCTCAATGGATTAAAAGTTAGCCTTGTTATTAAGAGTGACAAAATTGAAAATCTAAAGAAAACAAGTAATAGCCTAAATAAGGTTTCTCGTGCTGGAGGGGTTATGACCGTTGCCCTGGCCGTAAAAGCAGTCGATTTTGACCAAGGTGAAAAGCCGTCGAAATGTTTCATAAGAGGGGAAGCTGGCAGGACAAAGAAGAAAATGATTAAAAACATTAAATGTCATGAAGATGTGTCAAAGTCTCACGGATGTCAAAATGACATAGCGGAATGTATTCGAAGTTACTGCAAACGGTTGTACACAAAGCAGAAAACTCGCCCCTTGTGTCAGGAATTTATTTTGTCTGATCTACAGCAACTGAAGGAAGACTGTAAAACTCGTTGTTAAGGTCTAATGACTAATGTAGAGTTACATTTTTCTGTTAAGAGCATGTCCAAACACCGTTCTTAGAGATGCGATGGATTACCCATGGAATTTTATGTGATTTTCTGGCCTCTTGTATGGGAAATATTCACAAAAGTTGTCAATTGTTGTTTTCATTCCGGCTCTTTAAGCAATTCACAAAGGTCTGGTTTGATTACATTGTTATGCAAAGACCCCAATAATTCAGATGACATAAAGAATTGGAGACCTGTAACCTTTTTGAATGTAGATTATAAAATAGTCTCCACGGCCTTATGTAACCGTGTGAAAGGTGTTGTTGATTCAGTCATACTACAGAATCAGACAGGTGGTATCCCTGGTCGCAGCATATTTGATAATTTACATTTCTTACGCAACACATACGATTATATGGTACAAAAGGATTTAAAAGCATGTTTTTTAAACTTGGATCGAGAGAAAGCTTTTTTGGTCCTTTTTGTTTCAATGCATAGAGAAGTTTAATTTTGGACCAGATTTTTGTAAATGGGTGAGGATGTTATATACCTATATTTCCAGCAGTGTCATTGTAAATGGGCATATAACAGATAGTTTTATGTTAGGCCGGGGCGTCCGGCAAGGCTGTTCTTTGTCTCCGTTGTTATATGTATTATCATTGGAACCGTTCACAGCGGCTATTAGAAAGAGTAACCTCATTCAGGGGGTGCGGTTGCCTCATACGACCAAACAAGGCGGTTGCGTCTGCCTTTGCTGACGACACCACAGCTTTTTTGTCTGAAGAGAGGTCAGTGATCCAGGTGATCAAAGTAGCTGAAAATTATTGAAGGGCTTCAGGAGCTAAACTCAATGTGTCGAAAAGTACTGTCCTGCCTATTTCAAAATGGGATGAAAATTTAGTGCCGAGGGTTGAACTAAAAACCGCTGACAATGCAAAAATATGTGGAATATATTTATGAAGAAATTCCGCCGAAATGAATTCAGAACGTGTTTTGAAAAGATCAAGAAACATATAAGTTCTTGGAACCGTAGATATTTAACTCTTAGAGGAAGATCTGTGCTGATAAATACCGTTGCCCTGGCCGTATTGTGTTTTACAGCGCAATGTTTTTTTCTTACCAAGTGTTCTCAAGCTGTATTTAGATTTTTGTGGGACAACAAGCCGGAGAGTTCGAAAAGGGTGGTATTGCATAACAAGTGTGCAAATGGTGGATTAAACGTTCATAATGTTGAATGCAAAACTAAAGTTCTTGCCATATTACACATTTTCAATTTGTTAAATGACACAACAGCCGACTGGAAATATTTTGTGATGTATTGGCTGGGTTTATCTCTCAAGAATCCTCGACCGGAATTTGGCAGAGCTACTTTGCCACACTCACACAATGTGCCAACCTTTTATAGATTTGCTTTAAATGCTTGGAGAGAGTTTTATAATAGTCAACAATTGCCTTCAGTTATTTATCCCACTAGATATATTTATAATATTTCGATTTCAAAGATGCTTCAGCTCCCCAGAGTGATGTTGACATCTCCTCAGTTAAACTGGCCTACCATGTGGAAAACTGTATTTTAGATCACAATTTAGTTAATTTCTGTTATAAACTAGTTCATTATATTTTGCCTTTAAAGGAGCGACTTCTCAGGCGTAATATTGCTACTAGTAACAAGTGCGCTTTTTGTTCCGCATCTGAGAGCCAGCTCCATCTGTTTGTTCATTGTAAGGTTGTAAATGATGTATTTCAGGAATCTGAGCGTGTTTTCATGTTGTATGATAATTTCTTGCCTCAGCTTAACCAAGAATTATTGATCTATAAGGATTTTCAGTGCAACTTGAATACAGGTAAAAGGGCAGTGGTTTGCATGTAACAACTGTTATACAATTCTCAATTTGATATGCCCGGAATGAAATTGTTTTCCAGCACAAGCAAAGGAACGCTTCATCAATTATTCAAGCTGATAGAGGAATGATTCGAACTAGGATAAATATAGATTTTTTTCGCCTGGACAGAAAAATATTCCAATGAGTGTGGTGTAGAAACAAGGTGTTTTGTTCTGTCGTGGGAGGCAAGTTAACAGGCGTGTTGGAATCATTACTCCAAAGGATGTAATATATCTGTCCACATTGTAGTCCTTTACTTTATATCTGTGATGGTGTTTATATTTTAATCGGACTATTTTGTGACTGATCTTGTAAATTGTTAACCATGATTTGAATCCTATGCTGTACTTGAGAATAAATTCATCATCATCCAAAAAAAAATTGTTTACCCTGCTATCCTCACGCGTGTTTTCCGTTCCCTTCAGTGAAAAAGTTATTTCAAAGACGAAATTCCTGCCAGCCTCGAGCGAGGTTCGAACTCGCGACCCCTGGTTTACGAGACCAGTGCTCTTTTTTTACTTTCTCTTTAGAAATATTTTAGTACCTTCAGTATACTTGAAGAGGTACAGATATGTTCGTACAAGTTTACTCGGAGATTAAAAACATTTTTATCACGGTGATACGGCCTTCATTATTATTTTGCACACAGCTTCCCAGTGTCTAATCTGGTAAATTTACAGTTATTTCACCAGTAGCATCTAACTTGATGAAAGGATTTTTGTAGAAGAAGTGCTTCTTTAACAAATCTTTACGTTTTTCCCAATACAAACTAGAAGAAAGTACATTTGTTTTTAAGAAGGACTTAAATAAAGCCTTAACTAACCTTGTTTTCCATCATACACCTTCACATACAGACAATGTTGACAAAAACGAAGTTTATATTTTTCACCTTCCTGGTTACTCCGAACAACAGCAGCTTCCGGTCATATATCTGGTTTCAAACGCTTGGGGGTGCAGAACGGAATAATGTTTCCACAATATTGCAGATATATTTTATGAAGTCTGAATTAGGACAACTAATAAATAAATGAAACAAGTCTTCTACATTACTATCACAAAGATTACTTTTGTCACAGTCAACTAAGCCGATGCGGAAAAGCTTTTCTTTCGTGTAAACGACATTATGCAGAATTTTCCACTCCAGCTGTACCGATTCTGGACTCTTTCAAGGGAGACTTACAAGTGGCCACACAATGCCAAGATCAAAATTAGGAAACACCCTGCTCCAGTATCTCACAGAGGCTGGTTCCTTGATCAAGAGCTGCCTGACATATTTGTACAAAATAGTTGTTGAGAATGTATACAGTTGAAAAACAGTCCCCTTGTTCACTCTCTCTCTCAAAGCAATTATTAATTCTATACATTGTATTCAGCCAGTTCACTGATATCACAGACTTTATAGCGCGATACACAGTAACAGTAACAAAAATATTTGCATCCGGACATTCCTCTAACACCATCTCAAAAATAGCACTTTCTGGAAGAAACCCGGAGATGACAATATAGAGAAAATCCTTAATACCAAACAACTTTGCTTTAATGAAAACATCAAAGGTTTAAGTGTGTTGCTCTATAGCGATGTTTGGATTATAGAAAATAGGTTGATAAAGAACCTGTTGAGCATTTGTAATACACGCGATGACATTCTTCCGCGTTCTGACCAGGCTAACATCATTTCGGCGTAAAAGGGAGGAATAACGCACAACGGGAATTTATTTAATGGCATATAAAACAAAGGCATGTATAAGTTCAAATTTTGCCATTTCTATAAGAAAAACTTGAAGAAGGTCTTCCATACAGCAGACCGTGTATCATCGAAAAAGCAGGCCATAAATTTCAGCGGCAAAGCCTTCACTTTGCTGCGTATATCTGGCAGACCTAAACCACCTTTAGTCCTGTCATTTATCGTTGTTCCTTAAAACACCAAATGAGCCTTACCGCCCAAAAAAAAATCCATGCACATTTCTTTTATATCTTGTAAAATAACATCTGAGACTGGTAAAACGGCCATGTTGTACCAGAGTCTAGACAATAGTAAGGACATTATAATTGCGAATTTGCCTTGCAAGGACAATTTGCGTTGTTTCCACATATTAACAGTGCACTTAACACTTTTGAGCTTTTCTGACCAATTACGGTCATTGCATACACTTTGGTTCGGACCAAGGTGCACGCTTAAGACTTTTATTGAGTCCTTTACAACATGAATATTTTCAATTTTCTCAACGTTGTCATTAATACCACACCAATAAATTTCAAATTTTTCAATATTTACCTTGGCATTTGAAGCCTCACAATATTTCTTGACAACATGCAACACACTTTTAACCGAGGAACGATTACAGACCGTTACGGTTGCGTCATCTGCATGCTGATATAGCAAACATTGTGTATTCATGTCAGGGATATCAATACACTCTACACCTGGTGATCGTCTTATTAATGAGCCTAAAGGCTCTACACTAAGAAATACAATAGTGCTGAGATAGGGCAAACCTGTCACGCAGATTTACATACGGAAAAATATCGGGTCACATGCCCATTGCACATCAGAGAAGACCTTATGTCGGTGTAGAAAATTGAAATCCATCTGCGAAAGTTATCACCAAATCTATACTGTGTTAATACATCATTTAAAAACCCATGTACTACTCGGTCGAAGGCTTTCTCTTGATCGAGTTTAATGAAATATGCTTCGACGTCATCATTCTTCACAAAGTATAAGGCATATTGTGCATATGTACACTGCGTATTGTGTCGGCTATTTCCCTACCGGGAACACAACATTTTTGACATTCATTAACGATACTTCCAATGACTTTCTTAAGTCGGTTGGCCATACATCTAGAAATTATCTTATAATCCACGTTAAGTAGGCTGATTGGGCGCCAGTTTTTAAAAAGAGACCTATCTCCTCTCTGCTCGTAAATAAGTGAAATAACTCCACTTTTCATTACTCTTGTCAGCTGCCTTCTGTTGAAGATATCCCCATAAACATCAAACAGAATTGGGCCTAAATGTCCCCAAAAGTGGCGACAAAGCTCCACCGTTAACCCGTCATTACCCGGGCTCTTATTACCGCCCATACCACCTAAAGATGTTCTCATTTCTTCCAGTGTCAGAGGTTGCTCGCACAGGAGCCTATCTTCTTCATTTAAGGTTACATCTATAGAACCTAACACAGATTTCTTGGCTTCTTCATCAATTTTGTCATATTCGTGCAAGTTACTAAAATGTGAGTACACTTCGCCTATAATGCCTCTACAATCTGATACAGTCTTGTTATTTGACGCCGTCAAGCTTACTATGGTTTTATCTCGCTGTTTGTGTTTTTCCATATTCAGGAAATACTTTGTGTTTTTATCACTCTCGTGTACATAGAGGCCTTTAGATTGTAAAATAGCACCCTTACACTTCTCCTTTTCAAAAACCTCGAGTTCACCCTCATGTTGCACAATATACTTTAAATCATAATTAGGCACAACACTGGCACGTCTATACTCATGGTCTAATTTTCTCTGAATAGCATTAATTTCTTCATATTTTTGCTTCTGACGTCTTTTGTCATATGGCTGTGAAAAGGCCTTGATTTTGTACTTAAGGTTATGCCACTGTACAAATGTCGTGATTATACAACAGACAGGTTAACTGTTTGTCAATCAGCTGATTCACGGCAGACCAAAAATCATCGTCATTTAACAACGTGTTTATTAAAAACATAAAGGCCAGGGCCTCTTTCCACACTAGAAAATTCAAACTTTGCATAAACGATGGAATGGTCACTATAAGGTGAAAACTTTATACCGACGAACTGACAACTAGCTAACAACTGCCTAGAAATTAAACAATGATCTATTCTACTCTGGCGCAACACACCGTCCACATGACGTCGCACGTAAAACCAGTTTTATCACGATGCCTGGTACGCCACAAATCTGCTAGATTGTAAGTCTGCATAGTATTGCATAATGCCGCTCTAGACTTATCTGACTCCAAAGTAAGGCTTAAGCGATCCTCCCGTGCAAAAGCCGTGTTGAAATCGCCCATCATGATGAGGGGTCTATCGCTCGCTACATGCACTAGATTTTTTAAAAAGTCAGTTCTCTCCGTAACAGAATTCGGATCGTAAGCATTGATGACATCGATGTCACTGAATAGAAATTGTTACCTTAATATAACGACCAGAGTCACTGAAAAAAACATCCTTTATGTTATATTGATGATATATTCTGATGAGAAAGACAACACCTTTAAACTTGTCTGGAGAATTACTATAATATATATCACGGTCTATAACGTGTTTATCCCGAAGCCTCGCACCAATGCGGTCGCTGTGAGTTCAAGTCCAGCTCATGCTGCCTTCCTCTCCGGCCGTACGTGGGAAGGTCTGCCAGCAACCTGCGGATGGTCGTGGGTTTCCATCGGGTTCTGCCCGGTTTCCTCCCACCATAATGCTGGACCCCGTCGTATAAATGAAATATTCTTGAGTACGGCGTAAAACACCAATCAAATAAATAGATAAATAAATAACCTGTTTAATGTTTTCCATGAACCCATCATCCCAGTGTGTTTCCTGTAGCGTAATAAGATCTGAAGTAATATGATAGTTCAGAACTTCCTTTAACTTATTCATATCCCTGAGTCCATTACAATTCAATGTGGTAAAAGTAAACATGAGAAAAAGAGTGAAAAAGACATACCGCCATGATGATAATTCTAAAGAGGAAAACTATTTGTGTCAGTTTACATATTATCCTTCTTCTTGTATGGGACCACCCTTCTCGCTCTATTTAGATTCGGTTGGGGTATGTATCGCCGTCTACGTTTGCTTGTCACCTCAGAGAGTCCCGATCCTTGTGAGGAATCTATGTCTCCACAATCGCTGTCTCTCCCCTTCTCTTGATCAACCCTCATCGCACCTTTTCGGCCCCTGGCTGTCCAGGTCATTGTTGTCGCCGCCACCCTCACTGACAACGGGCACGGAATCTCCGCTCTCCAACGCCCGCTGCTTTCGATCTGCTCTTTCATTACCGGTCGTTGCCGCGAGCTTAGTCTCACCAATATCTGGGTTGTTGAACTCGGGCACTTACGAAACAACAGACAGGCTTTCATGCCCACTTTCGTCTTCGTGAACTGTTGTCACCTGGTTGGCCACCCGGTGGTTATTCTCCGATTCTGAGCACTAGCAAGTAAACATGTTACAGGTGCCACATTGTATGGGTTCGTTGGATATGCAGGGGAAACAGTTGCAATTAAAACACTCTTCGTAGCAGCACTTTTCACCTGCTTTACCACAATTCTCACACCGGGGGTGGCCCACGCCTTTGCCATGTGGCCTTGGCGCAAACAGATATGGCTGCGAAATTCCAGGCAATCCTTAAATAAATGATCGTCGGACAAGCACAAAGAGCAGACCTTTACTTGATTGTCATGTACAACACGGAAATATTCGTAGCTGTTTCCCGTGCTAAACTTCAAGGCATCCGACAACGATTTACATTTGGTGGAAGAACAACACGCACACACCCAGCTCCATCGGCTATATTGGTACCTTTGTATAAGCTCCGTTTGATTTCCGTCACCGTTTCCACAGTCATTTCCAAGAGTTTGACTCTAATTTCACTGTCTTGTACATAACTCGACAAGTGCATGAATGACACGACCACAGTCTTTCTTGTAACGTCTGTGGACAAACATTCCTGGCCCTGGACAATAATCCCGCTTTTCAATAAATCACAAACTTCTCCCTCTGCCACCGAAATCTCGAATCCAACGGTACCTCTCGGCACACATGCACGAAGGCTATTTTATCCACAAACTCGTTCAATTTCCGCAATCACTTTTTCTGTCGATATTCTCCTGTTATCTCCAACCTCCACAAGTAGTGATAAATCTTTCTGCTAAGATCTTCCATTCCGGGAATATCGATTCATATTTGAGGAGGCCATGGAGTAAAAGCCAGGTCCCTCAGGAAACAACCCCAACAACAACAACACCAACAACTCGCACCTCGCAAAACACGTCCAACCACCCGGACAGTCACAGCCGAATTCCTCATGAGACCAGTGTTCTACCATTGAGCTATAGAGGCCCACTCCAAACTCAAGTGAAATAAACTGAAGGTAAGCAGAACTTGTTCAAATCCTTTCATTTCTCGATGTCAATAGACTATGATCATCATTTTGCTCTAGAAATACCAAGCGACCAAACTGATGAAACACTGGGCGATGGGAGTGAAAACCAGTTTGTTAAGGTATGATCACAGTCAGCCCATTCATACAACTATCTGTAAAGATGACAAAAACTATGAGAAAAAAAACACCTAATCTTCGATGAAACCAATATGAAAGCATCTTCAAAACTTGCCTAAAAGTGAAGTCGTTACGCAAACAACGCTGTGCCAAAAGTGTAAGTTTTGTACACATACAACAGTTGTTGAAAGTCCCCAATTTCGACACAGGAATTACCTTTGTAACAAATATGACAAATCATCTAGTGTAACTGACCAAAACATTCAGACAAAACCATTAATCATAAATCGAACCAAAGTTAAAGCACCTTCAAAGCTTGCCAGAAACTGCAGTGCGAACGACTTTGCATCCTATCTTGTAGTAGCCGAAAAACACCTGTGAAAAGCTGCAATGTTTTGTATACATCCAAAAATTGTTGAAAAAATAACAGCCTTTGTCCACGAATATACACCCAATTTCAACACCAGGGTTACCATTGAAAAGAACACTGCAAGTCATCCACTGTTACACACCTGCGACAAGACATTATCCACGATCTCGTGTGTGATAAGGTATTCATATCGGAAGAAGGAAAATGGGATGTAAAGATGTATACAATGCCCCGTATTTCTGGAGTTTTTATTGCTCGGTTGAAATCGTAATGGTCCCCGTAGCGCAGTGGATAGCGCGCTGGACTTCTAATCCAGAGGTCGCGGGTTCGAATCCCGCCGGGGATGTTTCTTTTCTTTTCTTTTCTTTTATCACTACTGTAAATAATTCACCTTAACAAATTGTTTACTCAGCTACCCTCAGACAGGGGGCTTCGGCTCAGGGCACGGAAGGGTGAAGACGTGCCTTGGCGATCGTGAGCTTCGAGAAACTACAACAACATCATCGTTATGTTTTTGATCAGTTTTGAGCTGATTTACGTGTAAAGCAGGGCCGATATGGATGATGACACACCTGGTATTCTCATGACATAGGACTCCATCCTTGAGGATATGTGCTTAGACGAGATGTCTCCGTCACCGTCTCCGTCTCAAGACTGTTCGATGATGTTGGTGGAGTACAGAAAGAAAAAGTCCATAGCCTCCCGGGGTCGAAGACAAGAACTAAAGTCAAAGAACTCGAACACTATTGTTCTCATGTCAATAAGACCACTTCCTTCGACCACAATGTCTGTAACTGATACAATTCGGTTATGATCTCAACAAACAGGCTCAGGTCAAGAATTTTGTGTTTGACAATAACATCGACGTTCTCTTCTTGCAAGAGACACATGTCCTGAATTATAATGAAACAAAACTTTTAAATATTCCTGGTGATGCCAGGTAGGCGTACGGGACAAACAGGAGCTGCGCGGTGAGAATTGTAACACGTTATACTGTACATTGCGTAATACGAAAAGTAACTAGGTGCCCTTACGGCCGTTACATGACTATGAAAGCTTGTACGTGTGTATGCCCCTAGTGGTGCTAAAGATAGAAAAGAATTTGGACGCACTTATCTCCTGCAGTGAACTCTGTGTGAAGGGGTGACTTTAACTTTGTTGAAAATAATATATTGGATAAGTGTGGTGGAAACATGAATGTAAGAAATGATGGTGTCGATGAGATGAACGTTTTAAAAAGAGGTTATGGAATTTGTGATATATACAGGAAGTTACACCCTCAGCAAAAAACCTACTCATGGTACAGAAGCCAAGTAGCCAGTAGACTTGATCGATTTTATACGCCAAGTATTATTCAACATCACGTGAGAACTGCAGATATATTGCATGTATCCTTTTCTGATGACTCATGTGCTGTTATTGATATTTATTTCAAAGACGTCATTGCTTGGGGACCATTTTATTCGAACGTTGGAACGTTTCTGTTCTTGATGATAAAAGCCTGGAGGTCAAAATTAGGAGTGTTTATCAAACAATATTTTCCAACTGCACTTTTGTTACCGATGTCGACTTGATTGACAAATGGAAACATTTCAAACATGAATGTAAGAGCGTCATACCCACACACTGTATTGTTGCTGCATCCAGTGAATAGGGATAATTGGCTCAGCTGGAGAAAGAACTGGCTGACTTGAAGACCGACCCTGTTTCTAATTGTGAGAAAATTGAGAGTGTCAAAAAAGACAGTCAACGCCTAACATAATACCGCTGGTCAGGGAGCAATTATCAGAGCTAAGTCGGTCCATTTCGATCAGGGAGAGAATCCAACTAGATATTTTATTAGAAGAGAAGTTAGTAGAACCAGGAAAAAAAATGATTAAATCTATCAGTTGTCACACAAATGGGTCTATTGTTCATAAATGCCAACATGGTGTTAGCCATTGTATACGTTCCTATTATGAGAATCTCTACAAAGAAACGTTGGATGCAGGTTGTCAGGAAGAATTTTTGGCCACATTACCACAACTGTCAGAAGATTGTAGAAATATTTGTGAGGGCATGTTAACAGAAAGCGAACTGTTTCTCGCCGTTAAGAACATGTGTAAACATCGCTCTCCTGGTAATGATGGTCTACCTGCCGAATTTTATGTTCAGTTTTGGTAAAATGTATACCTCGGTTGTTAATTCTTGCTTTTGTTCTGGCTCCTTGAGTTCATCTCAGCGATCAGGCTTAATAACCCTCCTTTGCAAGGACGCTAGCAATTCTGAAAACATAAAGAACCGGAGACCAATTAGTTTACTAAATGTTGATTACAAGATCATATCGAAAGCATTATGTAATCGACTTAAGAATGTCATTGATTCTGTGGTTCTCCAAGACCAAACATGCGGTATCCTTGGCAGAAGGATTTTCGACAATTTACACCTCTTACGTAACACGTTCGATCATGTAGAACAGAAAGACTTGAAGGCGTGCTTTATTATTCTGCACCAAGAGAAGGCTTTCGATCGGGTAGGCTTTTATTTTTTATTTAAGTGTCTGGAAAAGTATAATTTTGGTCCAGAACCATTCAGCCTATCCCTTGGGGATCGCCAAGGCTGCGCACTTTCTCCACTTTCATATGTATGGTCCGTAGAACCGTTCATAGCGGCAGTTAGAAATAATACCCTCATGAAAGGTGTACCTATCCCTGGAACAGATAAGCAGGCCAAGGTATTCGCCTGCCGATGACTCCACTGCGATTGTATCAGAGGAGAGTTCAATTCCGCGAGTTGTGAATGTTGCTAAAAAGTATGGTAGACCATCTGGTGCTAAACTCAACTTACCGGTTAGCAAGTGGAACAACTCCATTGTACCTGATACTGGACTGAGGACTGTTAGGAGTACCAAGATTTGTTGTGTATGTTTTGGGGAGGGGTAGGTGGAACTAAACTCAAATCGCATTCTTGGCAAAGTTAAAAAGAGCGTAACATCATGGGAGAGCAGGGTATTGACCTTACGCGGGAAATCTGTGCTAATTAACACAATGGCCCTAGCGGTGTTGTGGTTTACTGCTCAGTGTGTGTGTTTGCCTAGACAATGTGTTTTAAAAAGGAATGTTGTATATAACCATTTTGCCGCGGGTGGACTCAACGTCCAAAATGTAGATTGTAAAACTAAGGCTTTAGCCATAAGGCACATTTCGAAGTTATTGTATGACTGGGCGCATTTTGCAATTGACTGGATTGGGCTATCTCTGCCTAATGTCAAACCTGAATGTGGTGGATCAAACATATCCCATTCTGAGCATGTACATTCGTTTTATTGTTTCGCTCTCAGTGCTTGGAGGGAATTTTTTTGCCCCCAAATGCGTACACTAGCGGGTTTATTTATTCCCAGTTAGTAAGCGATGTAGTTGAACTTCCCAGGATTGTTATCAAGCGTCCTATGTTGGACTGGAAGCTCATGTAGGTGAAATGTGTTTCACATATTTCTCGACCATAATTTGGTTAACTTTGCTTTCAAATTAGTTCATGACATTTTGCCTGTAAAAGGAAGACTGTGGCGGCGAAATATTGCCACCAATGATTTGTGTGTGTTCTGTCAGGGCACGGAAGCACAGATTCATTTGTTTGTAGGGTGGCCAATGATTCAGCATGTAGTTAATGAGTTCCTCAGAGATTTTGTCATGTATGCCAAGTTTATGCCTGGCTTAAATGAACAAGAACTAATTTACAAGTTATGTCATGGCGTCAATAAGCAGTATAAACCGGTTTGTTTGTATATACTGGCAGTTATCCAGTTCTGTGTATGGTGTGCTAGAAATGACATGGTATTCCAGAATAAAAGAAGGGATGTCAACTCCATTGTGGCTACAGCTAAGGGAATAATAAAAACACGGATCCAGGTTGACTTTGTCCGACTCAGCCGACAAACATTTATGACAACATGGTGCAAAAATAATGTGTTCTGCAAACTTGTTCACAACAAGCTTGTGTGTGCGCTAATAAAGCTAGGAAGGTATATGTTCACAAAAGCAGATTAAATTGTTTGTGATACTGTTCTTTTAAAAATTTCTCTGTGACATTCTTTGTAGTCATCGTGTATATAGAACAGTGAATAAATTATTACTTTCCCAAAATAAGAAAAAAACAATTTGTTAAGGTGAATTCTTTGCAGTAGTGATAAAAGTAAGTAAACATCCCCGGCGGGATTCGAACCCGCGACCTCTGGATTAGAAGTCCAGCGCGCTATCCACTGCGCTACGGGGACCATTCCGCTTTCAAGCGAACAATAAAGCCTCCAGAAATACGGGGCATTGTATACATCTTTACATCCCATTTTTACTCCCCCGATATGAATACCTTCTCACACACGAGATCGTGTATAATGTCTTGTCGCAGGTGTGTAACAGTGGATGACTTGCAGTGTTCTTTACAATGGTAACCCTGGTGTTGAAATTGGGTGTATTTCAGTGGAAACAGGCTGTTATTTTATCAACAATTTTCGCATGTATGCAAAAAAATTGCAGCTTTTCACAATTGTTTTTGGGCTGTTTACACGGTGGGATGTAGAGTCGTCCGCACTGCAGTTTCTGGCAAGGTTTGAAGATGCTTTAACCTTGGTTCGATTTAATATTAATTGTTTTGTCTGAAATCTTTTGGTCAGTTACTCTAGATGATTTGTTAGAAAGATGTTTGTTAGAAAGGTAATTCTTGTGTCAAAATTAGGGGCTTTCAACAACTGTTGTATGTGTACAAAAATTACACTTTTGACACAGTGTTGCCTGGATAATGGCTTCGCTTTTAGGCAAGCCTTGAAGATGCATTAATATTGGTTTGATCGAAGATTAGGTTTTTTTTTCACATAGTTTTTGTCATCTTTACCGGAAGTTGAGTAAGAGGACTCGTTTTGATCATACCTGAGCAAACTGGTTTTCACTCCCATCGCCGAGTGTTTCATCAGTTTGGTTGCTTGGTATTTCTAGAGCAAAATGATGAGAGTGGCCTATTTGGCTGGGAGAAATATCGTCTTTGAAATAACTTTTTACTAAAGTCAACGGAAAACACGCGTGACGCTAGCTGAGTAAACAATTTGTTGGAGGTTCCGCTTAAGGCGTGGGGAGAGAGTTCGAATTTATTTTCTTTTCTCTACAATCTTTGTCATCTGAGCGGAATAATAGCGGTTTCGTGTCTAATTTTTGTGCCTGGTTGAAGAACAAATCATCGGCTACAAGAGGGACACATAATTAGAGAGATAAGGGCTGTGGCCCTGCTTCATTGACGATGTCGAAGCCAGTGTCATTTAGTGTGACGAACAAGCCCCGGAGGACACTGTCTGTGGCCATTTCGTCAAGGAGCAATGTCAGCGTTTCCAAGGTGGTCCAGAGGGACTTTATTAACATTTTTTCTCGGCTGATGAATATGAAAACTGATCTTTTGAGTTTTCAGAAGAACTATCTGAAGAAAATTTTTTATATATTCGTGTTGCCTCACAGGCAGCTTACAATGCATTGCTGCATAAGGAAAGTTTTGACTTAGGTGATTCCTCCTGGAATAATACCCCGGCCAGTTCAGTGTTTCTGAATCTGACTGCTCATTGCGTCAGAAGACACAATTGCGGCTGCCTAACTTTATTAACTTTGGGGGTGACGTGGTTATGTTTACATACCCCGGTCATGTCTAGGAATGTAGGAAATGCGGCCAAAGTGGCCATAAGGCCGCTGAATGCCGCTCTACGTGATGTGTTAATTGTTCGGGTTTCTCTCCCCATGATGAGCCCCACGCGGTGAAGGACTGTCCTGAGAGCTGTCGGATTTGTGGCTCTTCGGAGCACACCTGTGCGCAATGCTGTACACGCGTTTCTTCGTATGCTTCCAAAGTGAAAACAACTGCGCCGAATACGATGAATGTGACGACTAAGGACGTCGACGTGGACGTAGTTGACGACAGCGACCCTGACGCCGATGTTGATGTCGTGGGTGACGTCAATTCTGACGTTTATCCTGAAGTGGATTTGGACGTCGATTCAGACATTTCCGCCAGCGTGGACTGAGGTAATTGCGAAAAGATTGACGCAAAGATGGCTGAAGATAGCGGTGACGTCAACGTTGATGTCAATTCCGTTAGTGAGTTGGACCCTACGGGTCAACTGAGAAGGAATGAGACAAAGGAAGGTGGAAGGTTTCCCGAGGTTGCCTTGAGGAGTTCGGCCCTGGCTGCAGAGAAACCAGTACTGCAGGAGGTTTCTGTTGAGGTACATAGCGTGCGGTCTCCCGAGACTGTCCTGCAGAAAAGAGCTAAGCTGGAGACAGGAGTGGCGGGTAATCAGCTAGGCGTGGACTACGTGACTGTGGAAATGACCCGTGATCCTGTTTTGGATGGTGAGAGAGAGATGCTTGGAGCCCTGCGTGTAGAGAATAACTGTGTCATCGTGGGCAACAGTATGGACATATCTGCCTAACCGGCTGAGGATTGTTCCACTTTACTATTGGATTACCGAAAGAAGAAATCCCTCGCTGCGCGGGGGAGGAGGCGCCTGACACGGGACTAAATTGGTTTGTGCAATTTAAGTTATGTAATAATATCAGGACAATGGTTATGTACGTCCCAATTATCTTTCTGTACATAATGCCTGCTCATAGCGCTATTCGCTTTGCAACACTTAATGTGAACGGACTACGAGATACTACTAAGCAAGCGCAGGTTAAGCAGTTTTTATTCTACAATGATAACGATATTTTGTTTTTGCAGGAAACGCAACTTGAAACTTACAATGTTACCAAAAGTTTAAATATTCCAGGTGATTGTAAGTGGGCCTATGTGTCCAATAGAAGTTGCGGGGTGGGAATAATTATTAGATATAGTGTGGATTGTGACATAAAACATGTAAACAGATGTCCTGGTGGACGGTTTATAAGTGTAAAAATCGAAATAAATAACACAGCTTTAAACCTGATGTGTATTTATGCTCCTAACAATGCCAAAGACAGGAAAGAATTTATATCTAATTTAGACAGCGTTATGCGAGGGAGCGAGAATGTTATTCTTGGTGGAGATTTTAATTTTAGGCGAAGACAATGTATTAGATAGAGAAGGCTCTGGGGTTAATACCCCAAATGAAGGTATTGAAGAGATGAATGTATTGCCAAGAGATTTGGGTGTTTATGGCGTTTTTCGGAAACTCCATGTGAAGAGAAAACTGTACACCTGGTCAAGAGGACAAAGTGCCAGTAGGTTAGATAAGTTTTATTTTCCAAATTATGTTAAAGATCATGCTGCATCATGTGACGCCGTCCATGTGCCATTCTCCGACCACTCGTTCTTTTATGCCGATGTTAGTTTTGATGATGTGATTTCTTGGAGCCCTTTTTATTGGAAATCTAATACTGTTGTTCTAAATGACGATGAACTTTTGGTCCACATTAGAACAGCCTTTTCTGGTGGATTTGGGGCAAGTGATAATGTGGGGAAGGACGATGGTGATGCAATAGATACGTGGGACACATTTAAACAGTGCTGTAAAGTGGTCATTAGTAATTATCGCTCTAATTTCTCACTGAAACGTAAGAGTGAGTACTTGGAATTAGAAAACTGGCTTAACGAATTAAAATCTGATCCTATCGTTAATAACGAAGAAATTCAAAATGTGAAGAAAACTATTAATGTTATGAACAAAGTTACACATGCTGGTACTGTCAATAGAGCAAAAGCTAGTCACTTTGATCAAGGGTAAAAACCTACAGAATATTTTATGAGAAAGGAAGTGGCTAAGCGTAGAAAGAAAATGATTAAAACCATTGAGATAATTCCGTTTCACATGCTTGTCAGAATGATATATCTGGGTGTAACAGATCTTATTATAAAGATCTGTATTCTAAACAAGAAACAAATGGGGAATGTCAGGATGAATTTTTGTCACGGTTACCAGAGCTAAGCCAAGACTGTAAGTTGTCGTGTGAAGGTTTTTTGACCAAAGAAGAATTGTTCTGTGCCGTTAAGAATATGCTTAGATATCGATCCCTGGATCACGATGGATTACCGGTTGAGTTTTATGTCAAATTTTGGCTATTGATCGGCGACAAATTTACACAGAGTGTGAATTACTGCAAGTAAATTATGTCGATCACAGCGGTCCGGGTTAATTACCCTGTTATGGAAGGACCCTGACAATGCCCACAATATTAAGAACTGGAGACCAATTAGTGTGTTAAATATGGACTACAAAAAAGGGTGATTGATTCAATTGTTCTACAGAATCAAAGTTGCGGTTTTCCTGGGAGAAGCATTTTTGACAGTCTACATTTGCTACGAAATATTTACGACTACATTGAGCGGACAGACTTAAAGGCCTGTTTTGTTAACTTGGACCAGTAAAAAGCTTTCGATAAGGTAGATTTGCCCTTTTTATTTATGTGTTTGTAGAAGTTTAATTTTGGTCCGGACTTTTGCAAATGAGTAGAATTGTTGCATACAGACATTTCTAGTTGTGTTATTGTATACGGACAAGTTACAGAGGAATTTACGTTACACAGGGGTGTCCGTCAGGGCTGTTTGCTGTTTGTCTCCATTACTGTATTTACTCTCACTGGAGCCATTTATAGCGGCTATCAGGTATTGCAATGAAATACGCGGTGTACGGATACCAGGGACAAATAAACAAGCGAAGGTGTCCGCGTTTGCGGACGATACAACAGCTGTGTTGTCAAAGGAAAGTTCAGTACTACATGTTATTCGCTTAGCTGAAGGTTATAGAAGGACATCGGGTGCTATGTTAAATCTGACAAAGACTTTAGTCCTGCCTATAGGCAACTGGGACAAGAGTAACATGTCAAAAGTGGGTATTAGGACTGTAAAGAATGCCAAAATTTGCGGAGTGTAATTTGGGAAAAAGTGTGATTCTCTGAACTCTGAACGCATATTAAATAAAGTTAAGAAACATGTGTCTGCTTGGAATGGTAGATATTTGACTTTGAGAGGTCGCTCTGTACTGGTTAATTCTGTAGAGTTGGCAGTATTGTGGTTTGCAGCACAATATATAATATTACCAATCAGTTGTATTACGCAATGTTCCCAGGCTGTATTTAGTTTTTTTTATGGGATAATAAGCCCGAAGATCTTAAGAGAGTTGTCCTTCACGGGGGCTTCTCAAATGGGGTTTGAATGTTCATTACATTGAATGTAAAACTAAGGCATTAGCTATACGACACGTACTGAAGCTGATTTATGGCAGAACTGCTCACCGGCGATATTTTGCCATATGTTAGTTGGGTTTGTCGTTAGGGAATGTCTCTCCAGAATTGTGCACATCAAATGTTCCACATTCACAAAATATACCTAAATTTTACAGATTTGCACTAAGTGCTTGGAAGAAATTCTACCGGGGCCAACAATTACCTACTGTTATGTACTGCAGTAAGTTAATTTATAATGCGTTGGTTACTAAGGTTGTTGAGGTTTCACGAGTTATGCTAGCCTGGCCCCAGTTAAACTGGAATTTCATTTGCAATCGGTTTTCCATCCATATTTGGACAACAATCTGGCCAATTTTTCTTTCAAGCTGGTACACGATACTTTGCCTTTAAAGGAGAGATGGTTAAGACGAAGCATTGTCATTGATGACACGTGCGTGTTCTGTTCAGATTCAGAAACACATGACCATTTATTTGTACAGTGTAAAGTTGTCGGGGAAGTCTTCAATGGGCTCAGCCGTTTGTTTGTTCTGTATTCGGGGGTATGGGGGGTGTACTTTCCCAAGCTTGACAACGAAAGGCTAATATTTAACAACTTAAACTCTTCTAGTTGTAATGAGAAAAATTCATTTTTGTTGTATTTGATATGTGTATTGCAATTTTGTACTTGGGGTGTCAAAAATGAGATTGTGTTTCAAAACAAAAGTAGAACCGTACAGTCTATTGTGGTTGCTGCCAAAGCTATGATTAGAATCAGGGTACATGTTGATTTTTACAGATTGACAAAGTCACTCTTTAAGAGGTTATGGTGCAGGAATTCTGCTTTCTGCAAGCTGCACATTGATAAGTTAGTATGTCTGTTAAAATAAGTTAAAAGGGCTTGTAACACTACCAAGCTGTCCTAATACTTTAGCTGTGATACTTTATTTTCAGTTGGGCTGCTCTATGATTTTTTCAATTTACATGTTAAAATGTGTATATAATTTCATGGGAATAAATTATACATTTGAAACAAAAAATTCTTAAGATGAATTATTTGCAGTAGTGATAAAAGCAAATAAACATCCCCTACGAGATTCTAACCCGCGACCTCTCGATTAGAAGCCCAACGCACTATCCACTGCGCTACGGTGACCATCACGCTTTCAAGCGAGTAATAAAGTCTCCAGAAAAACGGGACATTGTATACATCTTTACATCGGATTTTCATTCTCTCGATATGAATACCTTCTCACACACGAGATCGTGTATAATGTCTTGTCCCAGGTGTGTCACAGTGGATGAATTACAGAATGGTAACCCTGGTGTTGAAATTGAGTGTCTTTTCGTGGAGAAATGCTGTTATTTTTTCAACAATTTTTGCTTGTATACAAAATATTGCAGCTTTTCACAATTGTTTTTGGCTATTACAAGGTGGGATGTAGAGTCGTTCGCACTGCAGTTTCTGTCAAGGTTTGAAGAAGCTTTAACATTGGTTCGATTTTAACATTAATTGTTTTGTCTGAAATCTTTTGGTCAGTTACTCTAGATGATTTGTAATATTTATTAGAAAGATAATTCTTGTGTCGAAATTGGGGATTTTCAACAACTGTTGTATGTGGACAAGAATTCCACTTTTGGCACAGTGTTGCCTGGATAAGGGCCTCACTTTTAGGCAAGCTTTGAAGATGCTTTAATATTGGTTTGATCGAAGATTAGTTGTTTTTTCTCATAGTTTTTGTCATCTTGAAGGAAATTTGAGTGAGTGGACTGTCTTTCGTCATACCTGAGCAAACTGGTTTTGGAGCGAGAAATGAAAGGATTAGGACAAGTTCGGCTTACCTTCGTTTGATTTCACTTGCTTTTGGAGACGGAAATGGAGGAACCAACACCAGGAGAAAGCCAGGAAAACCATGTAGAAAGCCCGGCCGTGGGGGAGGGTCCCGTTTCAAGTTGTAGGCCTGATAACCAAGAAGCAGAACGTGTACTCATGCAGACACAAAAACCTCAGGTAGAAAAATCAACGGATTTCGAGACGGGTGATTTATATCAGAGGGAAATGAGCAACGATGAGAAGTGGGTACAGCATGTGTCTCAAGTGGAAACAAACAACGAAGAATGGGGAGGTCCAAATCGAGCGGCGACGAGGGAGAATTGTGAGGACGACGGCACTGGCGAGGGCTGGTGTTTTATCAAAACAAACAAATACGTGAACAAGGGGAACGGACAAGCCTTGCAAAGAAGGGGAAGAATTGTACCCGTACCGAAACTGGCCAAAGCAAAGAACAGAAAAGCTCCTTATGCTAAGCCTGCAGATGTGGGACGACCTTATAATCGACAATAAGTTTTTGCATAATTATGTGTCTGTGTGTCTCTTTCTTTTCATCACATAGTTCTGTTTCTCCACTGTAAACTGTAACTGGTCCAAGAACTTGTAAATGTTGACATAAACGTCCATGTAATGGCCTTGCAAGAAACTCACTGGGACGATGTCTTTATTAACCGTGTAAAACATATGTTAAAGGGTGATGTATATTATAGCAATTCTCCTGACAGTTACAAAGGTGTAACGTTCGTTATACGGAAAGAGATTGCTATGAATTATTGCGTACATGATGACACTGGGCATTGGATACAAATCACTGTTGAGATTAATGGAGAAGAATTTGATGTTATAAATGTTTATGCACCTAACTGCATAAATGAAAGAGTGTAATTTTTTTTTCAGATTGGGCTAAACTGCTGGGTGACAGACCTGTTATTACATTGGGCGATTTCAACACCGTGTTTTCTAAGAAGGATAGGTCGACATGTGTATTAGAAAATGATAAGTCTAGATTTGCATTACATAACCTTATGCAAAATTTCAATTTAGAGGACGTGTGGCGTGTTAGACACCCGGACAAATCGAGCTTTACATGGCGACGTGTAGTAGAAGGAGTGTTCCGCCAGTGCCGAATTGACTATTGTTTAGTGTTTCAAGAGATATTGTCAAGGTGTCAAACTGTGAATATAAAAAATACGTCCTATAGTGACCATTCCATTGTTTACCTTAAATGTGATTTTACATGTGTAGAGAGAGGCCCAGGCCTTTATATATTTAATAATACTCTCCTGTGATGAGATGTTTTGCGACGGCATTTATGAAAAAGTTGACATGCTCACTCTATGTTGAAAATATTTCCCTTTGGTGAAACAATTTGAAATATCAGTTGAAAATGTTAGCTACGCGTTATGGGCAAAAACGCAAAAAAAAAGAAGAATGTGAGAAAATCAATGACATTCAGAGGCATTTAGATAATGAATATCGTCGCGCAAGCACTATACCAGGGTACGACCTTAAGCGCATTATGGAACGTGAGGCAGAGTTAGACTCCATTGAAAAGGGCCAACTGTAGAGGTGCTTTTTTGAGATCATCCTTTTATGTTCACCAAAGTGATAAAAATACAAAATATTTTGTTAACCTGGAAAAGTTTAAGCAAGAAGATAAACTTATCAGGTCTTTAGCTTTACCTAGTGGAAAGATTGTAAACCGTTATGAAGATATCTCGGATTGTGTGTATGATTTTTACTCTGTTTTGTACAAAAAAGATTATGTTAATGAGGAAGCTATGGTAAGTGTACTATCATAAGTCAATGTTACATTGAGCGAGGAGGGAGCTAACCAGGGTGGCCGACCATTGACTGTAAATGAAATATTTGATGCTCTGAAGAGTAACGTCTAAAAACAGGAGGTAATTACGGGCTTACAGATGAATTTATATTCATTTTGGGGACATTTTGGACCCGGTATATACACTGTATGAGGAAATCTTTAACACGGGACAACTAACCAGGGTTATGAAAAGCAAGGTAATGTCCATGATATACAAGCAAAGTCCCAACTCAAGAACTGGAGACCAATTAGCCTACTTAATATGATTACAAAATCATCGTGTATGGCTAATAGGCGTAAGAATGTAACGAGCACTATCGTCAGTGATTCTCAAACCTACTATATTCCAGGTAGAGATGTAGCAGATACTACTTGCAGCCTTAGAGATGCTATGTATTATGTTAAGAATGATAATGTGGAAGCATATTTTATAAAACTGGATCACATGAATTTTTGTTGGCAACTTTAAAGCGTTTTGGTTTTTTTGATAATTTTTGCAGATGGATGAAGAATTTTTACACGGACATCAGGAGTTAAATGCAATGGTAACGCGACAAAATATTTTCCGGTTTGTAAGTCTGTGAGACATGGTTGTCCTATATCGGCTCTATTGTATGTACCAAGCGTCGAGCCCCTTAGTGTTGCCATCAGGCAATCTGATTGTATTCATGGTGTTACTATTCCGGGTTCACAGAAGCAGTGTTGGCTTTTCCAGCATGCTGATGATGTAACTGTAACGGTAGGTGACACGCACTTTGTCAGAAATGTTCTTGATGTAAATAATCATGGTTTGACGTCTAACGCAGAGCTTAGCGTGGAAACGTCCGAGATCTGGTGTTCTAGTGTGGTGAATAATGTAGATGAGATCGAAAATGTACTGATTGCTAAAGACACCATGACGGTACTTCGAGTTAATCTTGGCCATGACACTAAAGTTTGTGATGAGTACACTTGGAATTAGAAACTGAAGAAAATTAAATCTATGGTTAATATGTGGATGCAACGTAAATTGTCCATCCAGGGAAAAGTGTGTATCATAAAGACAATACTAATGTCAAAATTGCGGTATAATGTGGCTGTTTTGCCCATGCCTCACACATTTATTACAAAAATGGGGAGGGTTGTGTTGGATTTTCTTTGCGGCGTACGGAGTTATGATAAATGACAAAAGTGGTGGTGGTATGTGATTACCCGATATTGCATGTAAGGTAAAAGCATTTAGGCTCAAGTTTTTGAGCAGGTTTTTTAATGAAATTTCTTGTCCAGATGAAATGATTTAAATTCGAAGACTGGCAGGAATTTAGTCTTTGAATTAACCTTTTTACTAAAGTCAACGAAAAACAATGTGTTAAAGTGAATTGCTTGATGGTATAGAGGGCGAGGGGATTTTCTCTCTTTGGAAATCTGTGATATCTGGAGGTTACGTTGTATATCCTGTCTACATTTTGGTGTGGTCTTGACAGAAGATCTGTTAGTAGGAGAACGGTAACGTTATTTTGTGATCTTGGGGCTCAGGCCATGAGATATTTAAGGATGTCGAAACCTGTTCCATTCAACCCTGCAAGCCGGCCTGCACGGACATTGTCCGTGGCCAAATCGTGCACCAACAGTGCGGCTTTCTCCACTGCAGTCCAGAGGGTGTTCATTTCCACACCGAGTAATGTTATCGACGTGAAGCGTGAATTGCTGAGTTTGCAAGAGAATTATTTGTAAAAGATGTTTTATGTTAAGGTATCATCACAGGCAGCTCACAGTGCTCTCCTGAATATGGATAAATTTACTCTGGATGAGATGGAGTGGAAAATTACCCCTGCTTCTTCGAGCTTTATGAATCTGATTGTAGACTGGGCATCGGACAAAATGTCCGATGATATTATTACGGCAGTCTTAAGACCCTATGGTGTATGTCTTGACACTACAAAACCTACGTTTTCGGATGATGACATCAAACATGTCTGTACAGGCATTCGGACGTAGCGTTTTAGGTGCCATTTATTTGAGTGCCGTAAGTGTGACCAGGCCAGACACAGGGCCTTCGAATGCATGGCTATGTGGTGCACGAACTGTGATGGCTTTTCTTCCCATCCTGACCCACACACTGGGAAAAACTGTCCGAACAATTGTCGGAATTGTGGTTCTCATATACATGAAGTGGATGACTGTTGTGCACGTGCGTGGAGTTACGCTTCAACAGCCAGAGCTGAGGCCAGCAAAACGTCACATGCTCAGCCCAAGGAGAAAGGAGGTACGGACGTCGACATAGCTGACATAACACCTGACGTCGAAGGTGTGACCAGCTACGCGGACAGTGATGTAGACTGTGAAAAGGAGCCTGGCGACAGTGACGTCAGAGATCAACTGGGTTGCGTCAGTGACGCCAGCGAGGTGGGGAACCCTTCCCGAGCCACCGTTGAAGAACCCATTTCGACACATCAGGACGATGACGATGGTGTTTGGACCCAGGTGTCAAGGCAGCGGAAACCTCGAGCTAGAGAAGACCCAGTGACAGTGCGGAAAATACGCACGTGCAAGGCAACGGTTCCCAAGGAGACAAACAAGTGGATTAAAAGCGTGTAAAAATCGACAGTGAAAAGACTGGGCCGTCAAAGGTGCCAAGGGCAGATCCGGACACGTCTGACTGTGATTCAGTTGAAATGTCACCCTGGCCCTCACAGGACACAACAACAAAGCAGTACATGATCGCTCGCCGTTGTGCAAGGTTGAAGAACCTCAAGAATTAAAACGATGGACAGCATAGTAGTTTACAAATCAGTAGGCATGGGTATGTGCATCTGTTTTATTTTTATCTATTTTTTATGATGGCTGCTCAAAATTGCGTTAGAATTGGTATGTTAAATGTCAACGGCTTACGAGACTCTCTTAAGCAGTCTCGGGTGAAGCAGTTTATTTTTGACAATGAAATAGACATATTTTTACAGGCGACTCATTTTGAGAATAATGTGATAGTAAAAAGTTAAATATTCCTGGTGATTCTTTTTGGGCACATGGTACTGATAGGAGTTGTGGATTCGGCATTATAATTAGGTACTCGGTGGATTCCGTATTCCGCAAGATAAAAAAGTGTCCTTACGGTCGGTATGTGGCTGTGAGGGCCAAAATTAATGGCACAAGCCTTAACCTCATATGCGTCTATTTACCCAATAATCCAGCTGTCACATTTTTCACAAGTCACATTTTACACCCTTTTGATACAGAAGAACATTAATCGCAAGTGTACAAAATCGTCACAGTGAAAACCAGGGGTTGCTTAATTGGGAAGTTTTTCGTGTGTATTTCGTTGTCTTTCTGGGTTCGTCGCACATGAGAACATGCATTGTAGTGGTGCGTCCGTCGCTGTCATGACTCGCTACTTTAAAATATCTATAAGAAGTCAGTTGATCTTTGACCTGGACATTCTGATAAATCCGTACACATTTTGCATTGTCAGACGGGATATCTGAACAGTTCCAGTGTTTATCTCATGCACCTGACATATACACTGCTTTGCGTTACAAGTCAATGCTATACCTTCCATTTCTGTCCTGAAAATATAACCGCGCACCGAGAGAAGAGAATTACCGGTCGACAAAATAGTGGTTTACATATTTATTTGATTGAATTAAATTTTACGGCATATTCAAAAATATTTCACTGGCATGAGGGCGGTCTGGCGGCTGGAAACCAGACAGAGCCCGGGGGAAGCCCACGACCATCCACCAGCTCCTTACACACCTTCCCAGGTATGGCCGAAGAAGCTAGCATGAGCCGGACTTGAACTCACTGCGACCGCATCTGTGAAAGGCTCATGAGCCACTGTTCTGCGCTAGCATGCAAACCCCTCGGACACTTATCGAAACACGCTCATATCCAGATAACAGAAAGTTAAATATGAAGAAATAGCAACTAATTAATAAATCGATAGAGCTTTTATTTATGTTAACATCAATTTCATCTAAATTCTCAATACAAACGATCTAAAGTTACACACAAACACATATATGGTTACATATAACATACGCATGTATACGGTTCATATATGCGTACAGGTATAAATCAAACATTGCATTGATGATTGCTCGTATCATATCAATTATGTACCAAAAAAAAAAAATACATACACGTGTATCAGCTAACTTGCATTTGACATTATGTGTAGACGATACAGAGCGACATGCGACCTTCCATCCTTGTGGCACGACTTCGGCAAGTAGCAAACAGACGAAAAAGTGGTGGTTGTTGTACAAAAACTGCTCAACAATATATACTCTTTACCAGGATTTGCTCTCATGTTCCCGTTGTCGCCTTGCATGAAGAACCTTAATACAGGCACACTGGCACGCCTTTCCTTATGCCCCATATTTAGAGATTGAAGTATATTCCGCATGGAAAGAACTGGGGCGCTAATTGTGCTCTTCTGACAAAGCCTTGCCAAAATTTATCATAAAATAGGTAAATCGCAAAAAAAGCAAACTTGCCCCTACATTGTACGTTAGGTGTCTTCCGCTGTTCACGCCTTCGTTGTCTAATTGCCATTCACCTATCATAATACATGAAGATCCCATAGACTTTTTTTAACATCCATACTTCAGCTACATTTAGCTTGGCAACCACAGATACCATTATATAAAGTATCTGATGCATGCCCGTCACTCCATATGCTTCTTACTGTGTAATCAATCTTTTCTTTCTTAAGTAGAGCGAAGTTGTTAAGTACTCAGGCCAACCCACTCTTACTACCACTTTTCAGGCTTTATGAACTTGTTATTTTCCGCACTTGCACGCACAGGTCAAGGCTTCACTCTACGCACATAAAGCCGGGTACAGCGGCCTCAGCATTTTTAAGCGGAACTCAAATTGCTCTGGTACCTTTCTCGCTTACCGAATAACTGATATTGTTATCAATATTATCACAGCCTACTCTTCAGATCACGCAAAAGAAATGTGGATTTTCTTCATGAAGGCATTGACTTCATCACCATTCCAATTCTTTCTTATTTTCGCGAAGAGAGGATCAACTTACATCACATTATCATTTCTATCACTCCTCTGGTTTCAGTGTCTTATTCACATTTCTTTTAAACATTGCATAACCTCATTTTCATTTCATGTATCCGTTTTGTTAACAGAACTTCCTCCGATCCTCAGAAAATTGAAAGGGCTGGCTTTATTATTTACACTTTAGTACACTCCTCAAGTACAGCTCATTATCGGTTTTCCAGTTTCTTTGACTTCTGTATGATAGTCCTTGTTGTAACATACCTGCATGCTCACATTATCTATAGAACATGAACGAAAGTGAAACTTTTACACATATACCCTTGACCTTAATTAACTAATACACTTTTCTTCCTTTAAGCGCAAATTCAATGAAACGCTTTACCCTTCAGTCAAACATACACAAAACGTAATATCTATGTGGAAAACACTGTACAAATGTGATTACGCTATTTGGTATACTACTGCGCACGATGGTAAATTTTGTATTTGTTGATACCAGTTTCTGCATAGAATAACTTAATCAAAAGAAAAGCAGTTCTTTGTCAAGCACTGTACAAGAACTGTAATAAAAATGTACAATGAAACAGAATCGTCAGAAGTTAACACATAAATCAGATAAGATGTATGCTATAAAATTAACACGATACAAAAATTACAGATTAAGTCCAGACGTAGGGAGTTTGTTTCCCGTACAAAATCCAATCTTGTGTAAGTCTGATTTGAAACCTGCTCCTATACTACCTCTTTTCTAAGACTTTCATGTCTTTCTGCAGAAACGTGTCCTACCACCCCCTCCGATATTCCCTTTTTGGTAGGTGAAGATCTTATATTTGTTCATTTACATATTTATTATGAATGATGTTTTACCTGTAGTAAAGAATATTTCACGTATACGGCGGCCACTTGCATCATAGTTTGCGAAAACATAACAGAGCGCGGGGGAAATCCATGACTATTCGCAGATTCCTGGCAAACACGATCTTATACACTTACTATTCTGATCAAAATTACGTCTGAATACACAAACAAGTGGAACAGCCAACTTCCGAAATACAGAAGCGAGATATTCATTGGACCAACAGTGGACACGCTAAAAGCAGTACCTTACTTCAGGTCTGGTGGCAGTTAGCAGCAAGTTAACTAGATACAGATCCCACTTTAGTGAGGTTGAACTTTAAGCCACATTATTGTTACACTATTAAACTTTCAGAGAATATTTATTAATTTTTTTAACAGGCTAAACGTGAAATTAGCTTCCTATATGAATATATACATTTATCACAGTCCGTTTTGATCCTTCATTCCTATAACCATGAGATTCCTTTTTCGTCTCTGTGCGTCACCGCAAAACATCACACATTTGGACAAGACTAACGCACTCAAAATGTTTGGGTGTAATTTCTTCTGCCCAAAATCCTTAATAATTCAATCAGGAAAGTGTAACTCCAGATACAACATGAAAATAGAACAGTTAAGATTTTGAACACTTACCTCCACTGTTCTGAGTCGGGCATATACACGTACACAGAAATTACAAACATATATATATATATATATATATATATATATATATATATGTCAACAGCTGTTACTGCAGACCTACTTGTTTACTGTCAAACCAAACATACAAAACCAGGCATGACAAAATTCCCCATATATGTCCAACAGACGTTGCCTTCTTGCCATCCGTAACTCCACATTTGTCTAAGGAATGCAGGTCGTTTCACAAGATTCTGAAGTAAATATTAGTGGCCTTGTTAACAAAACGATGGTCAAATTCGATGCTCAAAACGCCAAAACATGCAGACGCCCCAACAACGCGCATGTCCTCAGTAAACACCAAAGAAATTTCTAACACCATGTAAGATATTAGCACAAGGCATATGGAGGTGGAGACCATCTATCACTCAAGCATATTATGGGAGATCTGACCATGTAATATCGAACAGAGGCACAGAACCAGCAAACAACGAAGTTACGGTGCGTAAAAAGACAATTAAAACAGCATCGGAAATTGCCTTCCCCGATTTTTAACCATTGTTTACCAAATGAAACACTATTTGAGCTCCAATCATCACATAATCACCCTCTAGTTGAATTAAATTTGCAACACCCAATGTCAGTTTAACCATATTCAACCCCGCTGTGAAAGATAACGACACCCTCTGTGAGCTCTTCAGCATGTTACATGGAACTACCCTCTTTGAGCTCTATTACATAAGGACACTCTAAACATCGCTCATCCTGTATTAGCTCCAACCACCTTAGCATGTCCCAATCATATTAACGACAGCCACATGGTTGTATACACAACGTCGTTATACATACAAGTATTTGCACAAAATGGGGACATACAAATAACATGTAAATCTCAAACCAATTTATTCAACAGTGAATACCCTGGTCAACGCAACGAATCAATACAATCAACAATTCAATCTTCCTGTTGCTTTATTCTCAATCCTTATATGTACAGGCCTAGGTGAGAATTGTGCATAACTTGAAAGAACATATGAAGGGAGGTTATCATCTTGTCATCCGATAATCAGTAGTGCCACACATTGGTCCACCCTTGTTCAAATGCAAAAAATGCTAACAGCAAGGAACGATCGAAATCCAAGTTTGAGAACTGTTTTCCTATAGCTTTGAGGGATGGTGCAATTATTTCCGCTCTTGCCAGGTTTGCAGCAAAACAAAATAAAAATAATAAATAAATAGAAAAAATTAAGTAAGAAATTCTTTTTCCTCATAGAATTCACAGCATTCAGAGATATAGTTCATAGTGATGACATATGCCTGAGTGTAGCCGAAACTTATTACGGCAGATCCACGAACACTGGCTCTGGACGAAAAAAAAAAATAAAGAAAAAGAAAAAAATAGAAATACATGAACAGCAAATTATTGAATCAACTCCGATAACAGACCAAAATAGTATATGCGCCATATTGAGTGTATTGCATTGAACGTACATTGCAAGTATGTGTGTGGTAAAAAAAATGTGAATTCGATGTTGATAATAAAAATAAATGATCGCACTAGAATTTTTTATAAATGGACATGTGTGTACTCAAGACTCAAGATGCAAAATACAACCCTTACATGTAAAACAAAAACTGTTAGATTGTAGTTAGGGTAGTTGGGCTGGGATTGGCACTTGTGTTAGCGCAGGTAGCGGTCATTCCAAGGTGAATTAGAATGGTAACTGACACGGATCTCAACTGTGACTCGTCTTTCTCAGACCTGTGTTGAGGATTAGTCCGTTGTTTCAGTCTAACGTTTCAACATACACGAGGAATTACATTAAAGTAACGCACTGATACTTAGTTGCATGCTGTAAACCTAAATGAATCGAGGCTATTACGAAAACGTTTTCACAAAAGGAAAAATTCATTTAGTGCAGTTAGCACACTTTGAAAACGAAGAAATAATCTGATGTCTGTAGAGATCGATATCACTATTGACTCAATCAGGTCACAAGGCAGCTGTGCTCAAAGCTGATCAGAAGTCTTACTTACATATGTAATTACTGCGTAGAATGGACACTGTGTGCTCGTTTTGTCAAGGCTTTGTCAACTTGATTCCTACTGAGCCTTGACAACAGTCAATGGACTATAGCTGGCTCGTTGTCAATTGATTGACAGCTTTGTCAACAGGCCAAGAAACTACTTCATACACGGATGACAGGCTGTTAGTGGGCTGGCACTCTAGCCAAATATACAAAAGTATTCCTTACACATCTGGCTGGTTGTTTGTTGGTTTGCAACCTTGTCAAGAGTCCAAGGTATTGTTTGGTTGTCTGATTGGTTGTTAGTTGATCAATGGCCTTGCCAAGGAATTTCTTACTTAGCTGGCTGGTTATTGGTCGGCTGACGGCCTTGTCAGCTGGCTAGCTGATTGTTAATTGGCTGATATCTTGCCAGCAGCCAAGGAATAGTCTGCATGTACATGGCGGGTAAGCTGGTTGTTAGTTTAGCTGACGGCTTGCCAACAAGCCTCGGGATTGCTTACATACATGTAGCTGACTGGTTGTTGGTTGGCTGATGCCTTTCCAACAGGCCCAGGGATCGCTCACATACACATAGCTGGCTGGTTGTTAGTTGGCTGATGGCCTTGCCGACACAAAGGGATTGCTCACATGGCTGGCTACCTGTCAGCTGGCTCAAGGATTGCTTCGACACCTGGCTGGCTGATACAATTATTCTTACAGGCACGCCTAGTAAGGGATTGCTCAGCTACATGTACATATACCTGCTGGACTTGTTACACGACGTACATGTAGAGGGGCAGTCCAGCTTGCATGGCTGGCAGGGAAGCAAATCGTCTTACTGCTAACTGGTTGTTCTTTGGCTGCTTCGCAGTGTAAGGGACTGCTTAGCTACATGCGCATGTTAGTGACTGACTGGCCTTATTGTTGGATACTCTGAAGACAGCAGATAATGTCATCATAAGCGTTTCACTTCTATGCATCCACATGGAGACTTTAAATTGTATATCCAAATACATACGTTTATGGAAAGTGGGATTAAATTCATCAACATTCATAATTCAACGAATGGCTAACCTTCATATGTGTACTTGTACAAATATCAAAGATACACATGTACACACAGTTGTACATAACAAACAAGGGACCTGTTGAATACCTTATCAACTTTTACCAAGCATGCTACATGTATATAGCATGTGAGAGAGCTTAAATGATACAATTATACAACAATTATGTATACATACATGTATACACACATACAGTTTATCTAAATGTATCCACAAATACATTTCAAACCCTGCAGCAAACTCCTGGACATGATCCAGGCATAGCATATACTTGTAATAAAAACATTTCATTTTCCATCTTGCATATAGTCACGTCAGTCAAACAAGCATGACACGCAATATTCATTCCAAGCTGTTCCCATCGTATTGTTGTTGCCTGAGCAAGTGTTTTATATGTTCCCAAGGCTTAACTTAAAAAAAACACAAATAAACCCACAAAAGAGGCCATATGCTGATGTCAGTATGAGCTGACAAAAAATGACAAAGACATCTTGGTTTACTTCAGCCTGTAACACTGTCCATACTCATTTGTAACTGGGTGCCTTTTCCTTGTTACTATGAAGACGTGTGCTTGTACTTCAGGATGTCCTGACAAATACAGACAAACAGCAGATTTCATGGCCAAATTCAGTGTGCTGTGGGTTTTACACAAACGCATCCCATAGGATGAAGCACTGTGGGCATGTCAGCTTGGGTTAACCTACAAATACAGCCTCAGGCCACCGACCAGCTATTCAAGTCCCGAAGCACTGTATAACGGTAGAAATCCAACCAAGATCACAAGGATTTTGCACAGCATACAATCTTTACACGCTGGTAACCACAGCTTCCCTGCAAAAAAAAAAAAAAAAAATTAAAAAAAATTATAATAATAAGACATCCAGTTACACAATGGAGGATGTCATTCTGAAAGCCCCATCATCAGGGCAAAAGTAAACTTATCTTTTTATAAATGTGTCTTTTATCCATTACATTATTTTTTGTTAAACTTGATTTTAATACAGTGTTTCATTATTTCCGCCATATTTATAGTGTTGCATTACTGAAGTATAAAGCTGAATACACATTCAACATATTCAATCAGCGCCTAGAACCAGGTCTAATACCCCTTGTATTTCCCCTATATGCCCACTGCCAACCATTGTGCCACCTGCTATGACTTTTGGACTCTTTGATATGATTAAGGTGTATGACCTCCCACACACTAATTAATTATAAAATTAAATTTATTTATTTATTTGATTGGTGTTTAACACCGTACTCAAGAATATTTCACTTATACGACGACGGCCAGCATTATGGTGGGAGGAAACCGAGCAGAGTCGGGGGGAAACCCACAACCATCCGCAGGTTGCTGGGAGACCTTCCCACATACGGCCGGAGAGGAAGCCAGCATGAGCTGGGCTTGAACTCAGAGCGACGGCATTGGTGGGAGGCTTCTGTCATTGCGCTGCGTTAGCGCGCTAACCGACTGAACCACAGAACCCCCATAAAATTAAAAGTCTTTATTTAACTATGATATATTGTATATATTTAACTAGAATACTTTGTATACATTCAACTACAATACTTTGTATATATTTAACTAGAATACTTTGTATATTTAATCAATGTTCACTTTGATACAAGATGGCAAATCAGATGTATGAATATATCTTGATGAGCGATCACAATGTCTGGGCCTGACCACCAACTTTTCTCAACTTTCCAATGAAATGAGAAAACAAGTGGTGTTCAGATACGCAAGGTACACCCATGTGCCTGACAGACAAGGAGAGTGAGTGAATCACGAAAATCACTTTTCCAAGGCTTACCTTACCACCAAGTCACATCCCGCTCCCGTGGATTCTAAATCAGAGACCGAGGAATTAAAAACAAGAAAGAAGAGAGCATCACTTACACAATGACATCTCCGTTGCCTTGAAAAAGTTGGTCTTTTGAGCTGATAGTGCTGGTGGACTTCCTGTAGCAGTCCTCTGGCAAGAGAGGTTCTGGTCTGTGTGCCTTGTCCACACGATGGTAATTTGGTTCATTGCCACACAGCTTCACCTTGAACAAGGTCATTATCGTGGAGCTCATCAACAGACACGCTCCTAAGGGAGAAAAGAAAGGAGGAATTTGCATTTGATAGGCAGGTGAAAAGAACACGTCACCTGATCATCAGCACATACCTGAAGGAGGGAGAAAGAGGAAAGGTTACATTTGATATGCAGGTGAAAAGAACAGGTCATCATTATAAAGGCTGACATCATCAACAGATACAGGTAGATAGCTTATGAGGGATTAAAATGGGGAAGGGTTTATATATTTGATTGATTAGCAGGTGAATGGAATATCAGTGTCAAAAAGGCCTAATGGCAGACAGCCATATAATGGAATAAGAGAGGAAGGGAACAGTGAAATGAAACACCATAGCAGTGAACAGGGCAGAAAATAAAAAGAAAACAAAAATTCACTCAAGTTCCTTTTGGGGAGCCCATGAAAAAGAGGCGTCACTATTGGAACAGAAACGGAAGGACTTACTGACTGGCATGTCTTGTACAAAAGTATAGAAAAAAGGTATTTCTTCAAGACATACATGTACATGTAAATTCTCAAGACAGGCTGTTAAGGACATCTTGAAAAAGAAACCTACTTTACAAAGGAATCATATTTGTTCGGACATTTGCTTACCAGAATGTACCTGGTTTATTTACAGTGTAAACTGAGGGCTAGCGAACACCTGACAGGTGAAGAAAGCTGAACCCTCTTCTCATAAGAGTTGATTTTATCATAACCACGGCTTTCACATACGTCTATATCGGTACAAAATGACTAGATCAGGGGACATAACTCATGTGGGCATAAATCTGCAAGCAAGTTTAACAAGCATTGATGAGGAACAGTGCTAAACACTTGACATGGATTGGAGATAATTCGTTTTGAAAAATGCAGATGAGCTCACCTGCCAGGTAAAACACGTATTTGTACCTATATTCTTCTTGAAGTAATAGCCCTGTAACAAAACAAAAGGAACAGTTTGATACTACACATACATGAATGCACAACTTACATAACGATAACACGTGAGGTGCACGTCAGACAGTTCAAATATTGTATACATGTATATTTCATTTGATCTATTTGATTTGTGGTTCATGCCGTTTTCAAGAATATTTCACTTCTACGACGGCTGCCAGCCCTATGGAGGGGGGAAACAGGTCAGAGCCCGAGGGAAACCCACATCTCTGTAGGTTGCTGGCGCACCTTCCCATGCATGTACATTTGCAACAAGGCTACTGTAACAGTGTACCAGATTACCGTTACGTGAACATCTGCACGAACAGATGTTACAGCACAGCTATAGACTCCAAACCGACAAGCAAAGAGAATTCTGAACATACATGTACGTTGCAAATTAAGTCTGTAGTTAGAGTCATTAACTGTGCACTACATGTTATATAACTGTATTTAGTTATCATACCTGTATTACATGCAATTTTTAACAGAGATTTCTATCCTCATGTAAGTCCAGTTTCTATTGGCATCTTCTGCATAGTCCAGAGAAGTGTACTATGCACTTATACCTAAGTGGATGGACAACATACATGCACGCACAGGTACACACATGTATATAACACAGGTATATATATGTATGTAACACAGGCACATACCTGTCTGTAACACAGGCTAATACATGTATGTAACACAGGTACACACCTGTATACAGCACAGGTAAATACATGTATACAACACAGGTACATACACATATATAGCACACGCACATACATGTATATAACACAGGTATATACATGTATATAACACCAGTACATACATGTAAATACATGCAGTATGCTATGCATATACTACTTAAAATTTGCCTTTTGGCTTGCATGTGTAACTTCTTTTCTAAAAACACAGGTAAGAACATAAAGCAAATTTACATATACACCCCTTGTGTGCATGCATAGAGAGATGGATGTCTTATCAATATGTACTGCAGATGTCTCTACAGAGCCTGCATTTATATACAATGTATATGTACACAAGTATATGTTAAACAAGTAATCAGAAATGGGGGAAAAATGAAACCAAATATGAGTCTACACGGACTACCTTACCATCCTGTACATGTAGTTATAACCATGATAACTGTTAAATTAAAGAGCAGGGGCCTCTGTGGCTCAGTCGCAGCCCAATGATTAATGCAGTCACTGTGAGTTCAAGTCCAGCTCATGTCCTTCCTGTATGTGGGAAGGGCTGCCAGCAACCTGCAGATGGTCGTGGGTTTCCCTAGGGCTCTGCCCAGTTTCCTCCCACTGGCCGTCGTCGTATAAGTGAAATACTCATGAGTACGAAGTGAAACACCAATAAAATAAATAAATAAATTAAGGAACAGCACTTCAACTTATCTTCCTGCTCATCTATACATTTATCCTAAAATATGCACAGAATTGACCTAGCAATAAAACATCCAACATCATGCTTGCAAAGACAAAACAGGCCTACATGTAGGTTACAAAGATACCGGATCAATCAAAAGGTGATAAGAGGTAGGCCAAAAGGTCAACCGGCGGTTAACAAGGCCCTTGACAGTGGATGACAGGAGAACAAACAGACCTGATACAATATCATATCACATTTACAACTGGTGTTGGTAGTCTTCCTGGAGTGTATACTACTGTAGATCTCTATGTGATATGTATACTGTTATCAGGGTTTGTGGTTAAGAGTCAAGAGGTGATTGTCAAACCCTGATAGAAGTATATGAACACCAGTTAGCATCTGAAGGGCTACAAATGTCTTCCTGTAACCAGGTGACTTAACTGACTACATTTACAATACAGCAATGCGACAGCTGTGAGTTCACGCTCAGCCTGTGGATGGACCAGTTTCCTCCCACCATAATACTGGCTGCATATTTAAGTCAATTATTCTTGAGTATGGCACAAAACACCAATCAAATAAATGAGGAAATAAATAACACATACACATATATATATATACGTTAATATATGTTTACACAGTCATTTCAAAAATTCAAAATTTTAAGTGCTTCACTGAGGATAGTTTTCATAGCCTGTCACATACATGTATGTACATGTACACTGGAGGAATGTAGAGCTGCTAACAGACCCTATTTACATGTATGTAGATAAAGTGATTATTCACTGTATAGATAACATAACAGGCTGGCCTGCTGTAACATGATATAATTAAAATAAAATAAAACTTTTATTTAAAATTAAAAAGTGATAAAAAAAATTTATCCACAAAGGAAGGGCATTATGATCAGTTTGATGTGGTCACTAAATGTTTTGGACACAAAAAGTAACATACAGGACATTATCAATGCCATTAGGGGCCCACTGGTACGTCAAAAATATCAGTGCTGCACTGATATCTTACATACATAAATCAATATCATTTTTACATCTCTGCAGTACACTGTATTGTGAGAAAAAATATGCCATAACTCCAGTTGTTAAGGTTTTCTTGAAAGTCAAAGCCTACGATTTGGAGGCAAGCACATTAACTCCCTTTGGAGGGAAGAGTCAGTCCATCCTTTAAAAATTCTTTGTTGTGGATAACACAACCCTATCACCGAAATATGTCAGTTGGTAGGGAAGCATTTTTGTATCCTTGCTAATGATAAAGGTAAGGATTTTCCAGAAATTAACATGGACAGAAAAACTGCAAACAGAAATTCTATCTTCAGTCGAATAAGTACATTAAAAGCCCTGTTCTGGAGGGTCAGTGGGGTTACCGCCAACAAACATATCTTTAATGATGGCCTAAATGTTTAGGTTTATATTGCATATACACATATACATGTACTGAACACGTAAAACAAGCAAATGTTCAGGGTGTTTTCAATGTGGTGCACGTTTGAGGATGTTTATTACACACACACCTCATATTGGTACATTCATCATACATATTTGTACCAGTAGAACAATGACCTGGTTAGATAATCCTGAATAACCTGACTTGTGGGACAGAATGTACCGAAGAAATCATAGGTCAGCGGTCAAGTCAAATCAGAAAGTCAAGTAGGAAAATAACTGATATGCCGAGGACAGAACATCATACCACCCGAAGTAGGAGGGGAAAATGCAAATGAGACAGATTATTATCTTCATGTGAACCACCTTTATGCAAGGACTGCATTCAACTATTAGTTACAAAGCAACTAAGAGTCAGTTTTAAAAATCTAACCTGTATTGTTAAGCTCTCAGGATTTTTCAAATGAGATCAGGTAGCGATTTTGATGACCATGATCAAAGTTTATTATACCTGATCTTATGGCAATACGCATAGCAGTACAGCACTTTAAAACGTGAAACTCTACACCTGCGCATGCAATTTCCACCTTTCACCACGTCTTCCATTACCTACATCCGTGAACTTCTTGCATTATTGACATTATTCAAAATCAGACATTTCCACAGAATGGAGCTACATGCGTCCTTGCTGGCTTTAATATTGCGAGGAACTATCACATGTGCACAGCTTATTTATTTGCTGGGTTTTTTCACGCTACACATGTACCATATACTCAAGAATATTTCACTTATATACAACAGCGCCAAGCGTTATGGTCGGCAGAAACCGGGCACAGCCTGACGGCAACCATGTACACGATGTGTGGACATGTCCATATACATGTATTACAGGTGCGTATTTTGTTCTGTTAGTCAACATTATGTTTATTAATCTGTTGGATAAATTCTAACTACACGGACTCAGAAAACAGACAGATTCCGCTCTGTCTGTCTGGGATAAAATTCTTGTCCCAAGATAACACAGTTTTCTTTTCTTACCCCCTGAAAACTGTATTCTTCAGTTATTCTGTCAAAAATGTTCAAAGACATCACACATTTATAAGTTATGTGTAATAAAGACAACACACAAGCTGTTTGTAAATAGAAATCTTACTTGTAAGTACATGTATTGACCAAAAAATGTTGTAATAAAATGACCAAAAATAAACATCCCGGAAATGTCCCTGGAAACTCACCTGCTGCTGGTCCCCCAATCAAACAGCCTAGGCCAATCATAAAGCAGAGGTAGCCTGTTCCCAAGGCGATATACTGTGGTCCAATCAGCTCCCGGCTGACTTGCGATAGGAAAGTTGTCCAAAATCCACTGTAGAAGCCGAACAGAATCGTGTAGCCAACCTGCCCAGAATATCTCTCGAACAGCAGAGGACATATTCCTGTGATGACCACACCAATGCCAACCGAGCATAACACTTCTGTGACGTTGTCCATGGCGGAGTTACTGCCCATGAAGGCGAATATCATACGGCAAGTGAAAGACGCCAGGCCAATACAGGCGATCAAGAAAGTGGTCGTCTGAAAGTCTGTGCCCTCGGACATGGCGTATGAGGGTAGGTACAAGTATATCACAGTGGTGCCGAAGCTCCAGAACAAATGGCTGAAGCACATGGCATGAAACAAGGTGTTCTTCAAAGGGAGACAAGAAAATACTGGCAACAGCTTCACTTCTTTGGATTTGGGCTGAGGTGCCATGATGGCCCCGCAGACGCACAGGTTTAAAGTGATTCCTCCCAGGATGAGGAAGGTCCCACGCCAGGCGAAGTAGTCCAGCAGGTAGCGAATGACGATGGGGAAGGCCACGATTCCGGCCCCTATGCCACCCATAACGCAACTGAGAGCTTGGAAGCGGCCATGATGGAAGCTCCGCTCAACTGCCACGATGGATGGCGTCAAGGCCAGCCCAAATCCCAGTCCTGTACAAACACAATTCAAGAGCATTGTCTGTGTGCAGTGACGTCACATATACTCTAGTCACATACAATGTACATGTATGTAAATAAGGAAATACAAAAAAATCACATTATTTACACATCCAGTACACATGTACATTTCAATCTGTCGAGTAGAAGTAAAACTGAAAGCAATATGACAACCATATAATCCAACTGCAGACTGTAATACAAACAAAACTAAAAGCAGGGGCCTGTATTTAGTAGATTTTCTGTAACTTATTTTCTGTAACTTATACCATACTGTGAGGTGACTTCTGAGAGAACTTAGGAAAGAACTGCCAAGACTTTTAAATTGTTTTAAAAAAGTATTGACTTTTATGCGTTTCAGAATACATGCTCTTTAACCTTGATAATATCCATGTATTTGTTTATACATATGATTGCTGTATTACACCATACTGAAGAATGTTCATGATGCCAGCCACCATTATGGCGGAACGAAAGCAGACAGTGTCTGTGGAAAATAACCCCTATACAACTGGTACACAAATATAGCATCAGCCTAATTTAACCAGCTTATTTTCAGCTTTTCTACAACCAGCTTTTCAGTCTCAATTCACTTCTCATCTTTCCCATGCATGCACATAAAAATGCTCTATAATACCCTAATTCTTCTCAGTTTCCGGACATCTGATCTGTCCTTTTTAGCTAACATACACGTAATTGTAACACGGATAAGAAGTTTTTTCTCCCATGGTTAGACCATCAAATGAACAACATATCCACATCTTTACTTTTTCAAAAAACCAGGAGAGAAGTGTAACATTTTGCTTTCAGGAGGACTAATATCGGTCCCAATAATTAGAAGAATTAGGATTCTCTATCAAATTAAGTACACGTACATGTATCTGTGCATCAGTTTTCCTGATAAAAGTTAACCCATAAGCCTCAAGTCTGACAATACCCATACAATTTATCAACAAGTACACTGCGTGTGTAACCTACATGTACCTAGTCTCTGACACACAGTTTCACCTGATCAAGAGACAGCTGGAATCACATATGTGACATCAACGTTTAAGTGTTGTAACTTATGGTCTCCACAGCAGACTTTCATTTACTTATTTATTTATTTCATCGGTGTTTTACGCCGCATTCAAGAATGTCTCACTTATGCGACGGAAGCCAGCATTATGGTGGGAGGAAACCGAGTAGAGTCCGAGTTGGAAACCCACAACCATCCACAGGTTGCTGGCAGACCTTTAAAGTACTGATGACAAACAACACGTCCCACTTTAATAAGAGTAACGGAATATGCTTACAAACTGCTATTAACATTCATTCTGCGCATCATCTCTGCATTTCTATCTTTGTGTGCATATGGGATTCAGTCAAATGTAAACATGGCTGGGGGCTACAGGCAGTTTTATCACGATTTTTATAACAGCTGAAAGACAGTTTCACGCTTTACCCTGCATATTAGGTAACATTCTGGAAAGCTTCCACTGCAATGAGTCAGTGTGTATATTGTAAGACAGTCTTGATAGTTAAAGAGAAAAGAAACAAAAAGCATTTTGTGATATAAGAAAACTTCTCAGGCTCTACTCTGCCACTGTACATTGTATACATTTTAAACTGCCTTTAATATTTATCTAACTGGATTTATTTCTCCCACACAGCTGAATTCATGCAGTCAGATGCTTGAATTCTATGGTGAGCTATTTCACTGAAGCACAGCATTACTGCTGAAGAGGTTTGTTGGGGGTATTTCTTGCATAACAAAAACAAATTCAAGTAGAAAACTTGCAGGTAAAATTTTCAATATTCATTACAGAGCCATCCTTAGAATTCAACATAGAGAAATCACCTATGTCAGTTAAAATAAAAAAGATGCAAAACAAGTACAACAGGAAGGCTCATTTTACATATATATATATAATTTTCAATGTCATTTCTATGGGCATTTACTGTATTTCACCTACACGTATTAAGACTGAACCATACAAATCCAATACAAAAGCACATAAAGGCCTTCAAATAGTACTTTTGATGCCAACATTTAAGGTTGTCTGATCACATAAGAACCTCTTCAGTGGCTTATTGTGGGGAAAATTCAATCAGAATGAAGGAAAATGGGTCACTTGAAAGGAGCTAGATGAGTACTTGTTTTTTTATTACTTTCAATTCGTCACGATATGCTTACCTGTGAGTCCGCCAAAAGTGAAGTACATCTGATAGAGTTGTTTGACAAGCATTGTGAGGGCTAGTCCTGTGGCCGCAAGCACCCCACCCAGCATGACGCTGAAGCGACACCCCAGCTTGGACACAACAAACCGGAACACCACACCTAAGTAATGAGTAACGGGTGTAGCTTCAATAGTAACATGATTTTCTGAACTCCAGGGCTGTGAATGAATAATTTCTTTAAGGCTTATGTTACGGTCACCAATTATAAGTCCTTCAAATTTACATGTATTTACTTATTTGATTGTACTTAACCACTTTTGAATTATACAATGGCGGTCAGTTTTCCTGGTGGCCTAGGCTTGAATTTCCTGTCTAAACAGGGGAGTAAACCCAAACATGTACCACGTGGGTCCTTTCTTCAATATCCAGATCATTTTTTTCCTTAGTTCCAGGGTGTGAATGAGTATTTTTCTATCATATATATCATAATGTAGAAATTACTGTTTGCACATGCTGAAATGTTATGGATATGCCTATGCTTCTTTACTACATGTGTTATTTAACTGAAACCCCAAAGTACTGCGAGCGACTCACTGAAAGTTAACCAGAGTGTAAAGCCGTACCTGAGAGAGCCATGGTGTAGAGAAGCCAGGACACGGCCCAGGATGTATCAAAGTGGCTCTCGCAGAACACCTGGCGCAGCGTCACATGGAAGATGCCCATGCTGTACGTGATGCCACAGACGATGAACTGGACGAAGAATGCCGCAATGACCACAGCCCAATTCCCACCTCCCTCATTCTCATGCATGGTGGGCCTCTTCTTCAACGCAACCACAATCATCTAGAACCCTGGCCAAACAAGTAAAAACACACTGATCACACTACCTTCATGTACACTGTATAAGCATCTAACGCCCTTGTACACAAACTTCCCACCATTTACTCGCTGCTATGTTACATTATACATGTATACTGGACTAATAAATATCAGGTCCGTTTCCACTCAAGTTAAATCGGGCGACTTTTAGCAGTTATCAGTTCCATTTTTGGAGAGTAATACATGTGCATGTATGTTCATTTGACCTATGCATATATAATGCACCTGTCTTTCTTTGTTTAATTGCTGGATAACACCAGACTGAACTTTTTACCCAGATGATGGCAGTCAGTGTTTAATACAGAGGGTGGAAAATGAAATACCTAGCACAAACCACTGACCTCTGGCATGTTATGGATGAGCTTTCCACTGTGTAACATGAACGCACATGATATGCACATCATATTGGTGGAAGACAAGTGATGTTCCATGAACATTACGTAGTGCTAGTTGACACCAAGGCGTCATCAGCAGTCAGAGCATACCCACATAGGTAAGTAGGAAGTACTATACTATCCATACAAACCACAGGGCTATTTAGACTGAAAAATTAAAAATGCCTGTGTATCACAATGAATCGAATACATGTACTGTGTGAGGAAAGGTTATGGCCATCCATGGACTAGATTAGATAGCATACAGTTTGGTTTTTTTATGCTTTAGTTTTTTTTTTAAATTTTCAAAGCTAAACATTTAACAAATCTTTCAACACAACAGTTGATGACCTGGCACAGTGTACCCTCTAGAGCTTGCAGGAAATTTGTGCAATCTTTGTTCTATTTTAAATGGGTCTATATAGGTCAGCAATGCCTGTGTGCTGCTCTGTTATCTAAGGCTACAGGATGTAGGCCACACATATATATATATAAAGATTTGTTCTTACTGCAAGCCCAGCAGTGAAACACTACCAGTTTAGAGTCAACTTTCTTTTAGTAGCACTGGCGTAAACATCCCAATAATTTTACTTTAAATAATCTAATCTGTGACCACATTCTCAAGTATATTTTTGCTGCAACGTGTTTGTAAACACTATACACAGTAATTTTGCTAAAAATCTTTCTTTTTGGTATTATCCAGGAGGTTTTAATAATCTAATCACCTATATGTTTCCATATCAAAGGTGTTACGATCCGACCTTATTAAAATTCAATGTTTTCCACTCAACAACTCAATAACACTCAACACCATCAAAAACAAAGGACAAATCACTGAAAACGTAAAATTATGCCATGAAAATAAAAGCAAATAAGGAAATAGGTGACATGTGGAAATGGAAGAAAGTTAACTTTATATGGGGATGGGGTAGGGTGCTCCAGACTAGACCAGAGCAGGCGTGGAGGTTGTGGTGTGGGATTGGTTGTTGTGGTAGATCCCTAGGGAGGGGGGGGGGTAATGAAGGGGGGGAGGGCATATCAGCATATATACACAGACTGGGGAAAAACAAGCCACTGTGATGCCCTTAGGTTTGTGCCGTTTTCACTGGTGACCGTTTTGTTAGTATGCAACATTTGCATGTATGCTGGATTTAGATGCATGCTGGATAGATTACAACTTAAACGCTCAAGGTTGCTGGTTCTAAGGTTGAAAAGTTTTATCTCTTCATTTGTCCGTGGAAAGCTAGTAACGATAACTAAGCAAGACCGAAATCGTACATCACAGAATGTAATGATGACAAAAGACGGAGAGACCAAAACAAAGAGAAATCAGGCAGCGATAAATTACGATGTTGTTGTTTGCAAAAGAATCTGGGGATGCAGGACTCGAGCACAACTCGACGCAGAGAGAAGTTTTTCAAAAAAAAAAGTCCATGCATAAAACAACATGCTCCTCACTTTTCAAAAGCACGCCTTGGGACCAAGCTATCAAACGGTGTGATCACGTCAAAGAGCGTTCTTAACGAGTGATAAAACTTCGTTTTCCTGGGACTGTTCTTTCCAACGAAAGCCAGGGAATAGCACTTTGCACAGCGCCATCTAGTGCTAGTATCAATTATACTGCTAAGGGGGACAACTTTAGACGCACCTTTGAAAAGTAGGCTTGGCTACTAAAGAGCTATCATGATTCACAGAGAAATGAAGATCTATATGAATAAAATCAGGGTTACAAAGTGTGATTGACCATCTAAAAGAGATTTAGTGCATCATACCCAATGACATTATATGTATTGTTTACTTTTCCTCCAATGGGCGCATTTACATGAATTTCTCAGTTCACTCTGCTAGACACATATCGTAATCATGGTCATCAAGATATGTGCAATTGTGAGCAGTTGTAAACGTTTTTGAACATTATTGAAAAGATACTGTTAAATGTAACTTGTCAATTACAAAAAAGAGACATTATGTGAAGTGTGTTAAAAACGTGGTCAGTCTATATATATATAAAATTTGGAATCCTATATTTACCTGGCGATGTTTGTAATTGTAGAAAGACACTTTATTTACAGTAATTGAGCTGTAAGAAAAGTATGCGCACTGTATAGCCTAGCCTATATATAAACGCGAATTCAAGCAGTGGTTCCTCTCCAACAGTACGTGGGAAGGTCTGTCATGCAGCAACCTGCGGATGACCTTGGGTTTCCCCCGGGCTCAGCCCGTTTTCCTCCCACCATAACGCTGGCGGCCGTCGTATAAATGAAATATACTAGAGTACAGCGTAAAACCTCAACCAAATAAATAAATATATATATATATACCGGTAAATAAATCAAGAGGTCGTGGGTACCCCTACATGTTTAATCACAAACTACCGAAAATAACCTCAACGTGCTTAATCGAAGTAACTAATGCACAGATCTGTCCATTTTGATATACACTGGAGACAAAGATAAGTCACCAAAATCCACTCCTGTAAGCAACGCATACAAATGTGCCAAACACATTGACTTTTGACTTACATGGACTTACGTAGAGACACTGCCTTCAACATAAGCCCTACATATGTAGTGTACACTGCACTTTGACGAAGTTACATTTATAAGCTGCTTATCAAATTCACAAATACCTTGGAACCGGGCTGTGTTTGTTTTTCAGCTGTCATCAGTCATGTCTGTAAGAGTGTATACAAACTGAATAGTGTATGCACCTATAAACTTGAACTGTGAGTTAAATGAGTAACATGGGTTGGGTCAGGGATTATGTAATAGGACACTTATATCTTCAGCCATGGAGCTAGAACAGATTCCATACGAGCTATATTCCATTGCATCCATGGGAGGAGTGACACCAACAAATAACGAAACGGATACAGTACGTACAGCAGCTATAGCTAGACAAGTATATGTCTTATACAGTTATGCAAATTGGTTCGGATCATAAATTTTCAACATAATAGGCAATTTACACATAACTGATTTGTTGTATTCCGCACAGAAAAATTACAAAAACGTGTATACTTAGGGCCTTATTGAACACAGTAAAACAAAATTTAAGGCACACATGCTTTCCTCTGAATGCAATGTACCGATAATGAATAAAACACAAAGGCATCTGGTGGAATAATTATATCAATACACTACATGAAGGCACATGGATAGATGTACATGCATTCACCAACACAGAGTATACGAGCAACGTGAACAACTTTTGCCTTTCTCACTTAAATATTTATACTTACATGTTCATGACTTATTGCATGCGACTCAACAGTGCCCCGTGTCATCGATCGATTGCATGTGATGGAATATGTTAAATAGGCTTATGACGCAACACAATTAAAACGCAATCTATCTTGTTCATGGGTTTAGGCCCACAATAAAGTTCAAACCACAGTTTGCAGCCAAAGACCTCTGCATCTCTAGTACAGGTCGGGCTGTACCTATACGGAGTATATATATATATACAAACCACCGTGGCTGTTTAGCCACAAGCCCTAACCTTTGCCGTTGAATTCCCTGCTCACTGAAACTGAATCCTCCCGCGGGGTCATCGCTTACGTCGGTACATCAGATGTATACATTCATACAGCCGCCGCACCATAGGGCCGAAGTTCTCCCGATATGTAGGGCTTACTTTCACCACAGAGGCAATAGCTCTGTATGCCAACGCAATAACTCGGAGCATATAACGAGGTCGAAAATTCTCCGAAAGTCTATGACTCTTAAATACCCAGAGCTTAAAGTCTCCATGAAATAAACACATAATAAAATAGGCCTACAAGAGTGTATAGTTATGTACAGGCCTAGGAATCGCTAGCTCTAACTTACAGGGCTGCAGACGTTCTTGCATGTCCGCGTGTTGTCGGAAACTTGAGCGCCAGATCGTGTACCAATGCCAATGCAGTTTTGTTAACACTTTGAAGTCAAAAGTGGTCAAGTAGTCCACATAAAATTCCGGCATCTATTGAAACAGTGTTAAATGTGATAACAATGTCAGAATTTTAAAATAACACACTCCATCTAGATGGAGTAATTTGGAAGCAATCTGAAAGTTAATCACGTCTGTGCAGTACGTGTTCATATCGGGTCTGTACATATCTATGAGCTCTGGAGGTTATCTTCTATATATCCTAGCAAAAATATATTGGATGTACGTATTACGGCTTACCTCGATCTAGGGAAAGCATGGCCACCTCGTGTACACTAGTGTACTGTGCGAACTTGTTTTCTAGAGCTGTCGAATATCTCCCAAACAAAGGCGAACTGGTCGTATTTAAGCCAGGTATACCCCGTCTCTTACACAGTACAGAAATCCAAACAGTCTGGAAGTGCGCTAGGCCTGGCGCTTCGCTTTGCTCTGTTAACTTCCACCAGCTTGACAGACTATACAGGCCTTCAAACCAGCCTTGAGGCAGTAACTGTCACTTGAAAATTGGCTACGATTTAACTGTTTAAATGTAAGTTAAACACCAGTTAAAAACCAAAACAAAGCTTGAGATCGGTCCTGTTATGCATACTCAGCCAAACAAAGACAACCTGTTCTGGCGCACAGCTGATTCTGATGTCACTTTCTGACAGCTGACGACTAAGTAGGCCAAAGGTCACAAACCTAGTCATGTGACGGCAAAGGTCAAGGCCTGCACGTGACCGGCGATTGGGGGGCCGGAGGTACATGTAGGGGTGCGGCAACACATAGCCTTAGAAGCGTATCGCTAACGGTGATACATGTATGCAATTATTCAATGTACGATAAATATCCGCTATTTTTGTATCTGTCGTAATACGTGAATGTGTCCAGAAAGACACAGAAAAAAAAGGACTGCGTCCAGGTTAACATTACAGGTAATTTAAGGATGGTATTACGTGCCTCAATTGCAGGGATGTAGATCTACAGGTAAACGTGTAGGTGTACATTTGGTTGATGGTACGCCTATGTGTCGCGACTAGGACCATGCAATTTTTAAGCTAGATCGAGAGGTTGGATGTTGGGATTTCAGTATAGGCCCTATAATAATAACTGAATAAAAGACAAATAAACTACATATTGACTAACACATCCAAACAAACAGTAGAAATCACGAATAGGCATACCTGTTCAGCTTTGTCTATCGTATATAACCATTATATTAAGGCAATGGCTTTAAAATGAAGGTATAATGAGACAGGATAACTCAGGAAACGTTTACAGTTGTTAAATATTGTCTAGCTTTGTTAATTAGATGGGTTCCGGTACGTAAATGTATATCTATAGCGGTGTCGCCATAACTGTATGGCGACACCAGAACTAAGAGGTACGGTATCTTTTATTATCCGGTATAAAACTGTATGCATTTAAATTGTTCGAAAGACCAGTCATTTATTCTCGATTGGTCATTCAGAATGTAGTAATTCCAAACGTAAGCTTCTATACAAATGACAGAGAGCTTATCTAATAATGTACTTGCCGAAAACAGCTAGGGTGTATGAATTCATGTTTGGAAGTTAATGAGGCCATATTTGCTAGGAGCTATACATACGCCTACAGATCTAATCCTGCATGATTTAAACATCAACACACAGATATATATCAGTGGCGTCAGTGTGATAGTTGTAAATGGTTACACGTACGTAAGCGCTGAAATCCGGCCTGTTGTCAGGATCAGGGTTAGGATTTTATTCTAACTGTTCCGAAGCAATAAATTACCATTCCCCACCCCCCACCCCCACCTCCTCCCTCCCCAGGAACATGGCTTAGGCTGAATTAGGAAAAAAATTGCAGTCATGATAATTGCAATGTACTAAAAGGCACTAGTTTACCGTCTAGGATTACTCAAAATGCCGTGTTGTCATCACATTTTATACATACACACAATAACATACCATATCTGCCGTGCTTATTTTGAATGAAAACTGTTCAGTTAGTGACCCGCACAAGAAACTGGAGAGACCAAAGCAATTTCGAAAGAACTGTTGTAGCCGACCTATATAAGTACATAGGTCTACATATATATTTTACCTATACATAAGATCAACAAGTGCAACGACCTTGTATGCTGCTATATAACATGTCAGTCGCGTGCAACTAACAGTTCTCTTACATATTCCTAACTAGTGTTCATTTGTGGGCGCACGCTGGCACATGCAACAACACCAGGTAGATCCTATATAAGTAACAAAAGTGTGCTTCCCAACAGGTCTATGAACACCTGTATAAAAGTATAGGTTGTATGTAAAACATGTTCCATCAAACAATAGCCATGATAGCCTCTAGGCCTATAGATTCGTGGAGGATACTGTGTTTTGCACGTATGTGTCAAGTGTCGATGATGGACAGCGTTAAAAGTCTTACAGTGTTACGATAGTCATGATAAAACAAAGAGCACGTGTATTCATGTATGTACATGTCATATATAGGCTATATACTTCCCACGGGCCAGGCCTGTTACCGCTTTATGCTCAAACTTATATAAGCGGATAAATACATGGGCTACATGTCATCTGCACAATTACAACTGGGAATGACGTTAACGGTTATAAATAAACACACGACTTCACGTCTTCCAATTAAATGTATACACAAATTTATATCATTTTATGCAGAATACAACAAACATATACATGCAGGAGATGGCATGAAAGGTGCCCCATTACATACATATATATATATATATATATATATATATATATATATATATATATATATATACACATGATGTGCATGTATGGGTTTGTATATAGCAAATTTCCCTTCAATATATCAATTAAAGCTGATGCAAAAGGCGACCACTATATGAATGCTCAACGAATTAGTGTGTATAGAGCTTGAGGTATTACTTGAGGTGTTTTTCAAGTATACGAGTTGTACCTATATATTACACAAAAGAGTAGATGTTCAGTTTGTTTCAGTTGTGTTTACCTGCATGTGCTACACTGTCGCTTTACAGAATTATATAATGCCACGTATCCAAATGAAATGAACAACGATATTTATAAAAGCATTTCTGCCTTGCATCCCTCGTTTTCCCATTACCGCCGTTATACACTGTATATCTCTATTTATTCCATTTCTGTTTCACGCCATACTCAATGACCGCCTAGAGTCGGACACTGTTGCAATCACGGCGCAACTGAGATAATTACATGTACTTTGATTATCAGCATATATGATCTATAGCATGGTAGACAATATTTGGATACTGGTTTGATTCATTCGCCTGTATGGAACATTCCTTTTCTCTTTTCGTCATCGAAAACTCCTCACTGCCTCTCTTTGCATGAATCCACCTTAATCTCTAACTACTAGTATGCCTTCTAATTTCTTCGGCGGTTTGTGATGAACGTTATTTTCAAAATTGGTCTTCCTACTTTTTGACCGGGAATATTCGTTATGGTTTTAAAATGGTATGTATAAGTCTGTTTCGACGCCTACATACTATTGATGCCGGTCTGGATTAATTATAAGTGGAAGAATATGGAGTGCCAGGAAAAATACATTTACTGCCTTTCACCATGTATACCCGATAATCTGCCTGTAATTATATAAGGTCGCATGCAGCCAAAACTATACCAAAAGCTAGTTTCGAGCCTTTTTAGAAACGGTTTAATTGCTTGATATGGGGGCGTCTTCATATTGGTGAAATATTCGTGAGTGTATGCACTCTATCATACATTTAAGTATGAAATAAATACAATAATATTGTAAATGTCACACACAAAAACAGTACTTACATGTACACAATTATATCACAATAATATATGCATGTAATATACAATTCAATTATTTGATATCATTCACTCGTGAGCATGTAAATCAGACGGTAACATAGATACATGCAGTGTAAACTTTTTTAAAAAGATCTTAACTACTGTCACGAATACAGTGATTAAAACCATTCTGTGCTTAACTGCATGCCTGCATGTGTACATGCACATTGCATATACCCCACAACGCTAAGGGTTGTACATCCAGCAACAAGGTCTATATATGTTTGTCATTCGAATATAACTACCGCCTTTTTTTTATACTGATGTCAGGACAAAAAGGCTTTCATGGCACACAAGACGTAAGCTCTATATTACGGACCTGTCTATATAAATTGCAACATATAGCCTTTTCAGACGGCCGAACATGTGGGCCAACGTAATTCAAATCCTCAGATACACACTTTTCTATACAGGCACACAACAGCCCATGCATTTAGCCTACAGTCCCAGCAATTGATATCTCCGCTATATATAATTATTTATTTATTTCAGTCTTGTTTTACGCCGTACTCAAGAACATTTCACTTATATGACGGCGGTCAGCATTATTGAGGGAGGAAAGCAGGAAGAGCCAGAGGGGAACTCAGGAACATCCGCAGGTTGCTGGCAAACCTTCCCACATGCGACCCGCCATATATAATTATTAGCGTTTTGACTTTACAAAAATAAAAAATAAAAAAATAAAAAAAAAAATACAAAGCTGTACAGCACGCTCGATGGTTTGAAAATAGATGACGTATGGTTTTATGATGAGAGAAGTTGCGCTCATCAACCGGAACATTTCATTCTACTTTGAATTTTGTGCAGTGCCACACACACACTACCTTTCAAAACTGACCGCGCTCACGGACAATTAACTATGGGTATTCGCAAAGGCGTTTTTTTTTCTTTACTTAAAACTGGAAAAACCTTCCTACAACTTCTTTGTCATTCTCTCTGTATGATATATCATGGGTATTTGAACTTAGGAATACTTGTGTAGGCCGAATAAAGTGCGATTAATGTACATATGGCATCTGAAGGTGCATTAACCTTGCTATGGTGGCTGAGATTCGGGGTTTAACACCAAATCAAGCCAGTTAAACCAAACAACAAAATTTGACAAACTTTGCCAGGTATTCCTCCCCCCATGAAGCCTTAAGATAGCCTACTATATAAAGATAGGGCAACTTTGCTTTGTACAAAACTCACGGGTCATGTTTGGCATATGTTCTTATAGCTAACGTGAGTATATAACCTCTAGAAAAAATCAATCTAAGAAACACTTGTCAATTTTTGATAGAGTGACTGTATACAAGTGTATAGGGTGGAGTTACTTTTTCATGTGAGCTTTTGGGTTTCACCGACTGATGCACAGATAGCTGGTTTAATTTCAGCATGTATGTTTAGTGGAGATATTGTCATACAGAGAAATCCTACAAGTTAATTAGAAATGGAAAATAGTTTGGCTGGCTTTCTGTCCGTCCGTAAGTATGAGGCTCTTCTAATAATCTGCGGATGGCCGTCGTATGCCATTAACTTGGATAAACTGTATCACCTATCGTCTTCACCTTGTTCGCCACGACAACGACTGTGGTGTTAAAGTATGCCAAATTTGAACAGGAGAAGGTCTTATAACCGTCAATTTTATATTTTTGAGTACGGCGTAGAACTTCAATCGAATATATAAATAAATAAATAAGATGGTTTGGCTATGCCAGATGGCGAGTATTTATAACGGTTACACAGTGTACAGAATAAACATTTTAAACCTAGATTATGGCTATCCGTGACCCCTTCGCTCCCACCCAATCCCCCAGCCCCCATAACGTTGAAGAGGCTTTTACGTACATGTACCCACAACGGGACAAAACATCTTGGTCCACATACTATTTGTGTCACATATTTGCTTTACTCTACTTTGGATACAGGGAAATTTAATTTTAATATAAGGTCAACCACAGTTCATTCTCTGTCTGTTTTCAATCAATCTTATTTTCGACGGCAACGTTACGATGGAAAAGGCAAACCTAGGTACATGTACACTGGTCGAATAGATTTAAGACTGTTACAAGTAAAAATTTTCTCAATGGTTAAAAGTGTACATGCAGCTATCTACACACTTCAAATGCAAGTTTCCGTTGATGCCGTTAACAGGATTGCTGACTACACTGTGTTATCCCGACTCTTCTGACCAAGAACCGATTCCACTTTTAACTATATTACACGTATTATGAACACGTTTTCATGCTGGAGCTTTTTCACCTCATACACTGACCAATCAGTGCAACTACCTTGATTTCAACTGCAAGGTCTTTTGACTGCTTGAACTACACCACTGCTACAAACCATAGTCGATGGAAACGAGGGGCCACTTATCTAAGAGGGGGTGGGGGGCATCATTTTGCCTACCCCCCCCCCCCCACTTTTTGTGGCAAGAATAAAATTACTTTAACTGATATGTGTCTGAAAAAGACAAATATCCATGGGATATACGGTAGTATATACTGTTCCACGCTTCGTATCATAGCTAGTTTGAGTGAGCAGAAATTGCTTCAATCGTTTCTACAGCTGTTTACAAAGGGCTGTTTCCGGGGCCTAGGTGGCCACTGGACTCTGGCTTATTGGGACTTGAATGCAGTATAGTTCGACTGCTTTCAGAACCATTTACCAAAATTAAATGATCTATAACCGAAATGGAAAAAAATGCGGGTTTTCCCGGTTAATAACATTAGTCACAAGAAATCGTCCAAATTCTCCAACTATATAAAGGCAGAAAGTCTGCTGATTAAGTGTTCCCAGGGAGGCTTCCTGTCAGAGTTTTAGTTGCCAGAAATCACACCATGCGTGTGTCGCTGGAAAAAAAGTTGGAGCTTCCGGGGTCTAGGCAACCCCGGGAACCTCGGCTAATGATCATGGATAGTATATGTATCTCTTCTGTTTGGGCCAAACAAATTTCACCACGTTCCGCTATCTTAACAACTAAAAAACCTGAGCATAGAGAAATAAGAAAAGAAAGAAGAAATAAAACATTCAGGTTTATGCTTTAAGAAAATGTCTGTCTTTTCATTCCCGGGAAAAAGCAGAACATTGTATGCATTCACTATCGTGATAATTTATTTATACGGCAATATGCTGAGAACACATCTCCAGATATTTAGTCTTCTTTGGGGCTTGTCACTGGACCCTCCCCCAATTTGCTCTCATAGGACCTCCTCACCTTCCACTATTTGAAAACTTTCTACGTCTATGTAACCTATCTATATATATAAGAGCCCAGAACAGCATGGAAGTGATCATTTCAATGGAAATACTGACATGTGCAAACCATATCCGGCTGTTATTAAACAAAACACTCCATCTATCGATCTCAGTACCAGATCATTTGTAAACATAAAACGTATACCTGCAATGTTTATTCTTATGCACTTCACACATTCATTGGCATATAGTATAGGCCTATAACTCACGCTATACATGGACACGCATACTGACCTGTGGAATGTAAGGCAGAAGTCCATGTATATTATACCCACCTGCCTAATAAAGCAATGAGATATTCCTGGCATGTATTTTTGGCTCACAGAAAGTGCAAATAGATGCTAAATCAGCTGATCTCTCTAGAGATACAGCTGGAGACAAAACTCATATTTTCTTGTGTAATATAGCTAGAAAACCGATCATATACAGTGTATGTATATGATCGGGGCTTCCTTTTTGTGCGTCATTTGTAAATTAATGAAAGAAGAAATCACCTACCTGCATCACAATATGACGAATCTTGATGTATGCACAACAAGCAACTTTCGAAGATTCGAACTCAGTACTAAGTGATGTGACCATGAGTTTGATAACAGTATTACGTGGAGAAAGGCAAGGTAATATGTTCAGTGATAAATATAACGGAGATCCGATAGCTTTTTGTACCTGCGTCGTCCTTGAATTAGCTATTGTGATATTTTTCTGCACATTTTACTGGGTATATGTCTAAATACAGACATAAATATCACCATACCTATGCTACTTTTCGCCAAGGGATGAAAAACCTAGCTAATTACACCGCGCATAAATGTGTATATATAGTTCGATGTATTTATATTATGTATGTTGTATAAGGTATATAATTTTGGTTACAGTATTTTCACATGCGGTATATATTGCTCCTTTTTATAATAAACAAGGTGTATGTTTAAATAACCCAAGTCATGTACATGCGCCGTTTTGTTTTATTTCATTTACATTCCCTGCAAACCCCCCTCCCCCCCATCCCACCACTACCACTCCCTTCTCTCTCCTTTGGATCATTTTTCTCAACATGGTATGCTTCCAGTGCCAGTCTGCTATTATGTTCATGTGATGTAATCATCGCTACTATTCATGCATCACCTTATCATGCCTTCAATGTTTTGAACACATGTAAATTCCCTCCAGAGCTACGTGCGCATAAATCTGTATATTTCTTAATTGTACATATTCTCTGATGATGGCACAAACTAAGCAGCCGAAATATAGATTGACAGTACGATGACTTAAATACTCTGAGTTAGCTTCGTTCCATTTTGTGCTAAGCTGATCTGTGGAACCACAGAATGTATGCATATGTACTCTATTTGTTCTGAAAGCATGCTGACCCGCTGAAAACAACCTGGCCCTCGTACTTACTCTACATTTCGGCGCTTTACGCTATATGTCATCGTCAGAATAAGGAACGCGACAACACAATGGGTTGCACTCCTGGCTTGTATATGTATGTTCTGTGTGTTTAGGATTTTGCAAATATCACCAACCAGCATGGGCTTTTAATATGAGATTGTGTTATGTGTTAAGTAACATGATCCTATATATTGGCCAATGTATCTGTTCAGTTTACCGCTGAGTAAACATGTTCAGTTCTTTCCAGATTAGCATAATGTACACTTTGACACCCACCACCAAAGGCAAATGATATTTTAACATTCTAGGAAAATATGAGTAAGTCTACAAAATCTAGTATCAGCATACCGTTATTCTAAGAAATAACACCAAATATACATCTCCCTAGTACATATGTGTATTTTGTTGACTCTATGGCTAATGGTCCCTGACGCATCACCTACATGAGTAACCTAACAAAATGAGATCACACACTACTCATGACGGAGTCTTGCTTCACGCTTTCTTCATGTTGTTACTGGGCATATATAATACGCCACGGCCAAAAATTAATGCCTTTGGAAGACATTTATACATTCAACATATTTATAGCTTAACTCAGTGTACTTTTACATACATATGCTATATGTAGCATATGTATGACCTCATCTACGAGGTAGTACCCGTTTTACATCGGACATAATCCGTGCTAAAGTCCAACGTTGACAAAACTGCAGGTTAAGCAGAAAGGAATCCAACGGATTTCAGCTTCACCAAGAACCCCGTTCAGAGGCACAGAAATAACTTTGATCTCATTATCTCCCGTTATAATACAGCTGAGATCAATTAGTCCAGCTGGGAGAGGTTTATATATATATATATATAGGTCAGATCGCGAAATGTTTTGAACAAAGCCCTGCAACATGTTAAAGTACATGGACTGTGCTGGCAACAGCGGATAGGTTGTCTACTGTGTTTGTATATAAATATACAAGTGGGCTGTCCTCACAGCCAGCACATCGAGGCTGTTAACAAGACATGGACTATTGTGTCAGTCCCTGTTAAAGGGGCTTCACTTCCAACATATATTGTTCACAGCTAATTAAGACTTCACTTACCCTGTGAGTATACCGACCCGAGAGAAACTGAAATTATAGAGAGATAAGGTATTTTAGCTGGTGCCCGCTCGCTGTGTATTCGGTATGCATCGGTGACGTCGTCAGAGTCACGAGTTGATGGCGCATAAATGTTTGCGGAAGGTGAGGGTTGAAGCGTTTGGGGGGGGGGAGGGAGCAAGCTGTTGCCCCATCCGCCTACCCATGGTAGCATCCATTCATTCTAACAACAGCTCCCAAACGAACACAGCGTTTATAGGCTGCGTTTTTCCTACTCGATCAGTTCCCTTTATATGACAGAGTACTTCTGTTATGGCCGTCTGTTTCTCTATCCGTCCATCCGTCCCTCCGTCCGCTCACATCTTTGTAACTAATGTATCTCTAAGCCCTTTACAGACAGGGAATTGGTTATTTTTTTTATACTGAGATGGCCACTGCGACTCGTACTCTTGCCCTCTGGCCTTTTGGAATCCATATATACTTACTTTAATTGCAAATCCACTTAATTTGCATAAAGTTCGTAACTGTCATACTTTTGAACGTATTTAAATATGTTATATTTAAACGCGTACCGTTGTTTGTAACTGAATGTTATAAGGGGAGACTCCGGCAGAATACTCAAAATGGTCTGAATCATAAAGAAACATGTCGTTTTTCTGCACTGACGCAGCAGTGTTTGTGAACTACCTAAGTGCTTTCTGAGCACATGCACCTAGAAGTTTGACGTACCCCGGAACCTCAGAGCAGAGGAACACAGGGCTTTAGACCCATTTTTTAAAGGCGGGAAGGAGTTTTACGAGTTTCCCATTAAGCACCTACTATTTTTGGATGCCGTGAGATTCCTCCGGATTCTGCCCAGTTTCCTCCGACCATGACGCTGGCTGCCGCCATCTAAATGAAATATTCTTGAGTACAGCGTGAAACACCAATCAAAATGAATGAATGGGTCATTATGGCTTTACGCAACATCGGCGAAACACCAATGTAATAAATAAAATAAATAACTATTGTTTGTAACTGCATGCCCAGAGCGTACAGGTCTGGTTAATGGTGCAGGTCTACTACTGATCTCACTGAATCCACTTCATTGCTGATGGTTTTTTGATAAGCGTTTGTCGGACAGTTACCCTGGGGAATCGTTATGGGTTCCCCTAATACACATGCATAGTTATAGGATAGGTTTTATTGCACGCGTATCGTCAGTAGTAATTGGCTTTGAAGAGCACTTAATTCCCTCTGGGTGGTGGGGAAAATGTGGTGGCATTATAAATGCGTGTCATACCCGATGGGAAAATACCGTATAGATCATTCTTTTATGTGGCCATCCGTGGGACAAAAACTAGTTCGGGATATAACGGACTGGCAATATCCAATATCAAACATCCAATAAATATATGCTGTGTTTGTCATCAGATAATTCGTCCGGTCTTCTTCTACATGTGCTTGTCATGATCTCCTGTGGGATACGTTTTTCAACGCATGCACGTATGCTTAGGTTTTACGTTTACGTCACAATTTTTCAGTCGTATAACGACGAGGAATAGGTGTACTAAGACCACTTGAAATATGTTTATTTATTTCTATGTTCTTTATGGCTTTTCTTGACTTTTCTCTTCCATAAGGCCGGCCAGTTTTATTGGCAGAGGAAACCGGTGTAAGCGTCTTAAATCACCGATCTTTGGCAAGTTACAGACGAACTTCAACCGCTTGACATATATACAGGCACGGCGGAACATAGAGATATCCTTTACACGGCCAGGGGGCTTCCGTGGGCAAAATGTTTAGCGTGCTGGCGTAGCTAATTGACCTGGGACCCTCTCACCAATGCGGTTTCTTTAAGTCCAAGTCCAGCTCACTCTGGCTTCTGCCTTGCCCTTAAGTGGGTATGTCCCCAAGTAACCTTCGGGTGTCCGTGGGTTTCCACCGGGCTCTGCCCAGTTTTCTCCCATCATAGTGCTTGTCGCCGTCGTATAAATGAGACATTCTAGAGTATGGCGTGGAAGTCAAGGCCAATTTCGAACCTTCACCTCGCGATTGAAAGACAAGCATGATCTACTCCCCATTATTAAAGTTTGTTTTATGCTTCTCCGAGGTAGTTGATTTGCTTATAACATTTTAGTGACCAGTGTTGAATCTTTATTGGACAGACTACATCTGAGACTTCTGGCAAAAACTCCATCAGCCCACATTCTTTGGTGTCATTTTAGAATATCCCAAATAATTACCATTCACAAAGTGTCAGTCTTCTTTTTTGCACATTATCCTTTCAAGATCGTTACTTAAGTTTGCGAAAGTCATATTGCCTTTTGCTTTATGACTTCTTCAAGCCTTCCAATTATTTAACACGATTAAAGGTGTATAAGACATAACCGTACACAGAAATATACTGTTTGTTGACCTCTTTAATTGTGTCGAGATTTTTCTCTTCACTTGTGTAAATTTTTGTTTCCCTTTTTAGGAAGCAAGAGTTCAGGATATAACAACTAAAATTTTCTACCATACTTTTACGATCCGTGTATTTCAGGTTTCAACAAATGCCATTTTTCGGCAATAATTAAATCCTTACGTATGCATTTTTGTTCTCAGACGGTGCCGTATTTTGCATAATACTAACTTCCACAGTGATACAGCCCAGCATTCTGTAGCACACGCGCAACACAAGATTGCCCGTTGCTTTGTTCTGTAAGTTGTGTGTATTCCTTCAGGTACACTGTAACTCACATAGAACACAAATTTTGAATTTTTGTGTTCTGTAACTTGTATGCTTCGGGTAGTAAGTAACAAACATGGAAGATAAGGCTGTGAATTGTTTTGTTTTATAACTTGTACGTATTCTGTGTGGAGCATACGACAGGAGTGTGCGCTGTTCTTTCTGTTTAAAATCTTGTATGTCCTACAACACATTGATACCAAATTCGAAACTCTGTGGTAATAATCTTTTAGGGTTTCTAGGTCATTTCTGGGACTTGATCAGTCAATTTCTTCTGTTTGTTTCACATGCATGTGTTTGTCTTTATCACATATGCTATGCCTACATGTACATACGCATGGAGTCGAATAGTGTATAATAATAAAGCCAGCACCTCAAAGTGTCCACACTGTACCAAATGAATTGTTACAACTCAATGTCACGAAAAAATGTTTATCAGATGTGATACTACATACTGTCCTTATGTGACAAGAGTGTCTAGTGTTGGGTGTGATCGTGACGTTTGAATCCGTTTCGAAGCCTAGGTTCGTTTCGTTTATCTAAATGCCAACATTGGCAACCACAAGCCACAGTTCATCAGAAAGAAAGCAGGAGCTCAAGTTTATTAACTTTTCCAATGAATCTGACACAATGTATCTACGGTGGAATTTATCAGTGAAAATAGATAATGTGCGTATGGGATCATTCAGGGGACACAACCCATGCAATAGCTCAACCATTTCGTGTATGTATATAGTCTCCCTTGGATACGATGTTGATATACCCACACTGGAAGATAAACTATGAAAAGTGACCAATATATAAAAGGTCACGGTAGACTAGGTTTTTATTAATATGATTTTGTATTGTTTTTCTTATTGGGGTAATTTTTCATTTTTAACTGTAACTCAGATGAAAAACATACGGATAATCTCTGAACTGTCACCGGTCTGTTTCACCCATAAACCTGACGGTCTCTGACGAAGTCAAATATTCTTGAGTACGAGATTAAACCCTAATAGAAGAGCAAAATCTAACAGTCCTACACTTTTTTTTCCTGTTCAAACGTGTAAGTGTTGCTCTACTGCTCTACCTGTAGTAACAAGACGAATAGTATGCTTGTAAAAATGAGCAATGTTACCGTGAAGGACAAGACAAAACGCAGTGTGTAAACAGTCCTCAAATGTTTTTCTGATGAGACCTTGCGGTGCATCGCGAGTTTCTGAATCAAATTATGGCTGACTTTTACGGCTAAATGTAAACTAAGTGGTTGCAAATTTCTTTAAAAAACTTATTTTTCTGTATTGTATTCCTTGCTATAGGTGATCGATGCAGATCCTGTGAAACTGAAATGCCCATAGCGAGGTGCAAACATGCAAATCCTACTGGATAACTTCGCATAGGCTACAACAGTATTCCCCCAAAACAACGAGATCCAAACAATAAAAATTGTAAGCCAGATGGCGGTTTCGAGCTGTGTATAATTGCACATGAGCAGAACGCGTCATACGTGGGATAAACATAAGCACATGGTCATTCATGCCTATGTTTTAACATTACCTACTTCGGTGACAGGTCAATATTCAGCTCATTTTTCCTTTTAAAACTGTCCTAAAACCCATGTATATAGTCTTAGATGCCACACAGACTCGCATAAAATGCAAAAAACTGGCTGCGTTTCGTGTTGCTGGAAACGGCTGCAATGATCTAACATAGTCACGAGGGGTTGTTCATCCAGCGGCAAGGAAATCCTGGTCATGCGTCCTCGAAGCCTAATCTGGCTTATTAAAGCACAGTTCTGTGTACTGAAAACTTTACGACAGTTGATGAACAGTCTACTCTGTATGGGCCGTAAGGAACCCCGGTCTTGACAAGCCAGATGTCCTTTGTCGTGAATTTCAAGTTAGAGAGTTGTTTATATACGCACATACCGACTGTTCTTTTCAATATAAATTCCAGACAGCGACAGCTTCTAAGTGAGACAGGTGGTTGGCTTGCGGGCGAAGGGGAAGGAAATAGATAAAAATTTCCCAACGAATTAAATCAATTATTCATGAGACCAGAGCACATTGAGTGATTGCCTGTCATATCTCCTATAAGTGCGCCTTGCTTTCTTTGTGGAAAAGGAGGAACTGTTCTTTAAAATAATATCTAGGAAGCGTAGGTGTCCTTACGGAGTGTATGCCTGTGAGTTTATAGAGATTGGTCGAGAAGCTATGTTTTGCGTAATTCAAACCACTATCACGCTGATACTTCAAGAAATCGCTAGGTCTTTGTTTCAAAAGGAGGTCCCATAGACCAGAGAGAGGATCCAGATGCTGTATTCTAGGACGGGCCGGAATTATAGAAGTACAAGAAGGTTGCTTTTACCCCATCAAACTGGCCGACAGTCAGCCTTAGACCTATCTGTAATTATAGTTTGTAATAATTAACAGAAGCAAACGACAGAAGGTGTTGTGAAGAAAGTCGATAGTGTTAGTGAAGGTGTCTCTCATATCACGGTGTGCGAACACCCCAATGACAGTGTCATTATATACAGGGAGGTGTATTGAAACTCGTCAGCTGACACCTAAAGGAACGGCTCTCCTACAGTTTGCCAATCTCCGGATAATCGATATTTTTGTCATCAGAGAGGTTTTTTTATTCTCATGTTTGGCTGCCCAGACCTTTCCGATTTGATGCATTTTTTATATGTTGATATATTTTAAACATATCTTTTGGAAACAGAAGAAGACAGCAATATTAACACCAGGGCGTGCAATTTGTGCAAATAAAGGTATATCATTAAGCTTTTATAAGCTTTACTCGGTATAAGGCTGAATTCTTGAAACTGCAACATTAGTTTGTGTCAAGCGAATTTCGCGACGGTCGTATTTAATTGCATTTCTAATGGAGCACGCTTCCTGACAACACTTTTCTTTACGCAACTGTTTTACTTAAATCATTAGAGAAGTTTTGTCGGCTAGAAAAGGATATGAAAACAGATTTAGGGGTATAGAACACAGAATAGGGCCCAAAGAGATAAAATATAGAAAAAAAAGAAAAAAAAGGGGGGAAAAAAAACACCGCTTATGGTGGGTTTATGGGATGATAAAGCTGGAGAGAGCCCGGGGAAATTAACGGAGGTAAATGGGCGGAGCATGAACGAATGAATAATTATGGCTTTACGCCACATCGGCAGTTTTCAACCATATCGTGGCGAAAACGGGCGGAGAAAACAATAGAGATCGATAGCAGGCGTGTGGCCAGATGGCAAATTGAGAGTGCTCATAGATATGAGAGCTGGTGTATGGCTAGAGGAAAAAAAGACCAGAGATACGAGAGCCGGTATATAGGCTGAGGAAATGTTGAGAGAGCCCCGAGAAATGGGAGCAGGTGTATGGGCAGAGGAATAGAGCCCAGATAGGTGAGAGCAGGTGTATAGGTGGAGGAAAGACTGAGAGAGCCTAGAGAGATTGAAGCAAAAGTATGTCCAGAGGAAAGAGAGTCCAGAGAGATTGGAGCAGCTGTATGGCCAGAGGAAACAGAACCCAGAGAGATTGGAGCAGGTGTATGGGCAGAGGAATAGAGCCCAGATAGGTGAGAGCAGGTGTATAGGTGGAGGAAAGACTGAGAGAGCCTAGAGAGATTGAAGCAAGAGTATGTCCAGAGGAAAGAGAGTCCAGAGAGATTGGAGCAGCTGTATCGCCAGAGGAAACAGAACCCAGAAAGATGGGAGCAGGTGTATGGGCAGAGGAAAGAGATCCCAGAGAGATGAGAGCTGCAGATGAGGACAAGTGGAAATAGGAGAGAGCCCATTGAAATGATAACAACTTTTTGGAGGCGGACACAGAACAATACTGTGGGAGAAACCTCCTCACCCCGACGATTTTCGCCAGTAGGTTTGTTGTGATTTCGTTTTCAAAACATTGTAACATTCTTCTGTCATTTAAATCGGGTCAGCATCTGACGTAGCTTTTGACATGTAGACGTCATAGCCTGTATTTTCTCGAAGCATTGTTGTCTTTGCGTTATAACGTTATTATACATAGAACGTGCTTACTGGGAAGCAGAGCCTTTGTTGTACACATGTTTAGTATTACAGAATACAGAATCAAAAAAAAAATCGATATACTAATGAGCGTATGTGAGCGAAGAAGTTAGAAAAAGTGCTGCCTTTTACTCATGCGTCAGAATACAGTGAAAATGTAGATTTCTGGGAGTTTGGGGTTTCAATCCCTCGGCTTTGGCACTTGCTGTTTTGCCGGAGACTTAATTTCTGAGCATGCATCGTTCATTGTCTCTTTGTGCTTTGAATACTTTTTGTTCCACGTTACACTGCTCAGATGACATTATTATATTATATTACTACATTTAACTAATTGTCTTGGTGCTCGATCTTGGGTAAGGCTTATCGCTGTATGAGAGGTAAGCAAGCCATTTGTTTCCACTTGTTCCTCTACCACTAGTGATACCCTTACAACGTCACAGAAGAATATGGAAACTGATTTGTCTACAATCCCTGTTTCTGATCCCAGAGATCAGAGTTATATTTGCTTTTATCGTTTTTTTTTACCATATTAAGGCATGGAACTAAATACGTTTTCATTTGTTTGGGAAAAAGTTATGATTGACGAATGGCGTACTAAAGTCACTATGTACGTTCATACAGGAACTGCTCGAGGTAAAGCCTAAATGTCAACAGCCCGAGAAGAAAATGAGCAGTGCTCAGCGCGTTAACGTTAATATCGACGGGAATATCCAAGCTTAATACATGTATGCAAAATGTAACCAGTGTACGAAAGAATGTAGTTAAATGTATCGTAATTAGGCCTACCCCAAAACCATAAAATACATAAAGTCTATGTTTCAATGACACAATTAAAGATTTCTGTTAAGCGTATTCAAACGGAAAACACTGAAACAAGTTTTCCAAGAACATGGTTTGCCAGATTTGAAAAAGCGTTGGGAATTGTTAAATTAAATCCTAATCGATCGATCATCAGGCCTGTCTCGTGGAATGCATCTTGTGCAAATACCGATACACCACCCCAGCTGGTCTCTCGATGGCTGGGACAGAAAAGGAGTTCATATGGACCAGTTACTAATGGCCCACCTCATCTCGTAAGTTTTGATCTGTTGACAATTCAACTCAACAACTTAATTACTTTTTCTACTGATATGAGTATCAGGTTAACAGCTATCCCGAGCCATGTAACTTGTGGCTACTGCCATGGGCAACATGCTTTGAAGTACTTTCCACTGGCGCTATGGCGTTTGAAGTTGACGGTAAACGTTATCAAACAGTGCATAACGCTGTGTAACTAGCTGGTAGTCTTATGTTAATCATTTGAAATTGACTGTAATGGAGCTGAGGGAGATTATTTGGCCAGAAGGTCAGAAACTGGATTAGAAGCCAACTTGTGGCAGCCCTTTTTTCTATCTTTAAAATGGTTTCCATAGCAATCTAACTCTATATTTATAAAACATGGTTCTCTGGTAGAAATCTTGGAAATTCTGGAGATTTAAAATGTGCGATCAACCACATCAGTATTTTTATTTTCGGGTCAATCGTTTTTCCATGTGATAAAATTGTTTAAAATTTGTGGACTTTTTGATCTTACGATAGAGCTTGTCCATGGGATCGGTGGATTGTCAAATAATTGTCATGTAAAAAAATAAACCCATGTCTCTGAAGGCCTCAGATTTATTTAATTTGTTAACATGAAAAGGCGCTCATTATAGTATTTATTCATTTGTTTTACGCCTTACTCATTAATATTTCACTTACAAGACGGCAACCAGCATTATGGTGGGAGGAAACCCACGACCATGCGTAGGTTTCTGGTGAACTTCTAAACGTGCGACCCGGAGACGAAGCCTGCGTGCCCATGACTTGAACTCACAGCCACCGCTTTGGTGACACACAGCCATGTCATAACGCTGAAGTGGTTCTCTAAACCTTCGGATACGTAGGTTGACCTTATTATCTTACAAGTGTCCCGTATTTTCAACTGTCTACACTATCGTTGATAAGGTGGTCACAGTCGGCCTACTTCATAACAAGTGATACAGCACTACTGTTTTACTCCCGACTATCAGCTGTTCTGGAAGACAGGTTGTTGTTGTTTTCCAGTTGTTGGAGGTGGTCTTCATCTCAGTTTAAACCCATGGGGGTGGTGTTGAGATGGGGGTGGGGGAGGGGGGGTTGAAATATGAGTACTCTACAACTAGACGACACAAATTAAACATTGTTTCATCCATCGACATGTGTTTGTTGGCGCAATCTAACCAGAAACGTTAATCTCCGTCAGACACCTGTCCCAGGCATTAAAAAATTCAAATCACTTTATGTGGAGAGGTTTTGCTTCACTTTTTTTTGGTAAAATTACTCCATTATGAAAAAGGCACGTACATCTAGGGAGGGGTGGGAAAAATGTATAGACTCCGATCGAACTGAGTGTTGCCGGTAATAGGGGAAACCATCCATTGGCGACATTTTCTGTCAAAAGGGAAAAAATAATTACGGTGAAAAACTATTTTGAAAGGGCGTTATAATCGATGTGAACATGAATTGTTAAAAGTTTTGACTGGGAGCAAAAAAATGTGACAAAATAAACAAAGCAGATAATACATGCTTTATAAATATATATACCTGACTGTCAGTAGTCCATGGATATTTACTTCGTCTGAAGTATCGTACCCTAAGGACACAAGAATTCTAAGAACGACTTGAGAAAAATCCTCAAAAAATAAGACAGGTTTTTACAGTCTGAAATTGAACCGCTTTCAGAGAAGTTCGCAAATCCAATTTTTTACACTGTTCTGATATGAAATTCGTCAAGGTTTTCAGGTCATATATGACGAGGTGACGTCCGGTTGGTGGCGATGGGAGGCGACCTGTGCTACAATGAGGACAGTGAGGGTGAGGTAAAATTACAGCACTGAAAAAAAATTAGTTGTGACCTGGTTCTATTTTGCTCAATTAAGTTTCAATTATCAAATTCTCCTCGATATACAATTTTGATACATGTAATTTATTCAAGAAATCGTAGTAGAAGATGATATGCAGTCAACTAAGCTGGAGATCCCTTTTGCTTGTCTGGTGTTAACATGACAAAACTTTTCTGATTAGGGTGAGGGAGTAAGTGCTTGGGGTTTAACGTCGTACTTTACAATTTGTCAGTCGTCTTAGGACGAGGAGTCGTTACAATGTATATATATTATGTGTCTTCTTGTGGCAGGGCGAGTCCATGGTACCAAAGTGCTGCCAGCACTGCAACATCATACCGAAGGCACCAGACATGACACCCCACGCAGTGACATTATACTCACACTGGACCGTCCTGGCTCTAACCTCTCGAGGAGCACCAACTACCATTTTTAAAGTTTTTGGTATGACCCAAACGAGGCTTGAACGTGGATCTCCTGACCTCGAGACAGACATTCTAATCATTAGTCCACTGAGGTGGTCATTTTCTGATTAGAAGACTAATCTTGTTTTAGTCTCTTTTTTTTTTTTGATTTGATTGAAGTTATACATCTTGTTCAAGAATACTTAACTTATACGGAAGACAGTATTTTGGCAGGAGAAAACTTTCATGTACCATTTGACTCAGCACAGTGTAAAAAGGAATACAGCATAGAATTTACTTAGTCTATTTTGTTCCAATAATGATGTATGTTCGCAAGGCTATTTCACCATATTGGCTTGCAGTCAAGTGTATAGGGTGAGGCAATCTGTCATGGCCTGAAGGCAAACAACCTCATCTTGCAGCGTCTGCATTCCGAACCTTCTGACATTAAACTACATCCGGAGCAAACCAGTTTTATTCCCTCAACTGGTCCTGAGTTAATCAAAAACTGTCTCTCTCTCCCTATATATATGTAACTATTCGAACAAGCTACGGTTGGACTTTAACGCGCCTCCGTACCTTATGTAAAGCATATATTTTTATTTAATTATTTCATCAGTTATTTATTTATTTGTCGAACGCTTTTCTCACTTTCATTTATCTGATGGAGGTCGGTTTTATGAGTGGATGAAACTAGAATGTCCGGGTTAAACCACTGACCTTTTGGCAGGTACGTGACAAACTTTGTTATTGAAATCTTAGCAGAAGCATCAATACCTGGTATCGAAAAGAAAAATGTTAAAGAGCCCGATACCCGTGGGGGGTGGGGGTGGGGGTAGCAGCGTTTCAAATATATAAAGAAATTTATAAATATCTGAGCCAGCGATTCCCCGGTTATGACGTTGGGCCACACTGGCACTATCTGAATAACATTCTGATAAAACTAAGGGTAGGTAAATGCCCGCACACAACAGACTTATATGGGTTAAGAAACACCTTTTTCTTTCAAAAGTAGAGGTAAGTCGCAATATAGAAATATTTTGAATCCCACTTATAAACTTTGGGCAACACTACTTTGGATGACCAGACAAGGATAGATAAGACAGCCGCAATTAAGAAAAAATGCTCAAACAAAAAATATATACGCATTTTATGTGAGGTTTTCCAGGAAAGGCCTGGCGGGGTTACTTGTGAAACATTCCCATTTTATGTTGCAATGAACAGAGGTGAAACTTTTTCTTCAGACCAACACATAGCTAGAACATCATAATACTTTCGAACTTTTGAACGTGTATCATTCAAACACGCATTGGTGGAAGACACGTGGTTTTACACGAACGTATGACTCCGCAAATGCTTTCACGAAGGCCGAATGCTGGGATTGAGCCAGCACAAAGTGTGTCCTAGGAACTAAAAGAGAGGCGTGATCATAGCCCACGTGCTTCTCAAGCATTTGATGCTTGAGTGCTCAAGAGTGCACAAGAAAAACGCAGTGCAACCGTTACTGTATATGCAATAATGGCAGTAATTTCGTTGAAGCCATTTGATGCTTTTATTACACTAAACATTTGAAACACAGAGCACCTTTGATGAACAATACAAATAGTGGGTGATTGTTTCTATTATTGTAACAAGATTGCACGTGATTACAGCATATGATATCTTTATATAACAACAGCAATAAACAGAAAACCATTTGCATGGTAATAATGATGAGAAAACAATTGAATCAACAATGTAGGCCTCTTGTTTTGTCACGCGGTCGTCATGCTATAAAGTCAGTCAAACACATCCAATCACTGTCAATCATGAGATAGTTGAAGACTACAGGGATAACCTCCAACGCTATTGAATGCGTTCGCGAGAAAGCAATATTTGTATAGCATAAGTTAAAATTCCTCCGAACTGACGTCTGCCTCAAGATACTCTCAGAGATCGGTCAATTAACTGGAACAGTTAAACCCATTGTTGGGCCTATATCCTTTTCGTGCAAGGGGCTGGCCGACCTCTCACAAAGAATGGCAAGGAAGCTTACGAAACAATAGGTTTTTGTCGATGAAATAATAAACGCGTATTTCGTATTTCAAGTCACGATTTCTTACGCTGTCGTTTTCATCTGTGCGACATAGGGATATTCATTGTATGTAAACACAAAGCCCTTTTCAGAAACTGAACAGGGAAATATTCTCTCGACAATATCTATATATTAACATCAGTGTTATCCACATAATCTGAATTGAGAGGATTTCCCGTCTTTTTCAGTTCAAAAAAGTAAATCTTTGGTTTATTTAAAAGTCATTGACCTCAATCTTTCGTCCACTTAAAAGGCGTCGTACGTAATCTTTAGCGGACGTAAAAGGCTTAGACCGTAATCTTTGCTTCTCGTAAAAGGCGTAGAGCGTAATCTTTGGTTCACTTAAAAGCGTAGAGCGTAATCTTTGGTTTACGTGAAAGGCGCGACCATCGCATTTTTAATCATTGTTTTACTTCACCGGCACTGTTAACTGTACAGGTGTTACTCTGACATGCATAAGACAGATATACAGGCCTAATACAGATCAGCAGTGAGAAAGAGACCTGCTGCCGCCCGATAAAACAAGTAACATTTTGGAAAATTTTACTTGTTGGAAGCTTTTACTTTTTGGAAGGTGAATGTTGCCATTTTTGTGTCGTTTATTGTTGGTAAACGTTTTTAGCTGTAAGCCCGCGTTATGAAGTCTTAAAACTGATCCATGCTATAATTTCCAACCAAGGAATACTTCTGTAAAACAGGTTGTGTGTTAAATGGTAAGAAAAGAGAATCATTTTAGAAAATTCTTGGTTTAAATTTGGTATGTTAATGTATATATGTACTAGCAACAGAGCATTCATTTCGAGCAAACTCAACATGAATGTTTTCTGCATTAAAGTTTCTTTTAAGCACGCCATAAGAAACAAAGTACGAAACTGTTGGAAAAAACTAATTGAATGCCGTGTAATGGCAGCATAATACTATATGTGGTGTTAATAAAATAAGCCATACAGCGGTTTCGAGTTGCGCATAATTGCACATGAGCAGAACGCTTCATGCGATAGACAACAAAAACACAGGGTCATTCATGTCTATCTCTTAATATTATAGACTTCGGCAACAGCCCAGTGTAGAGCTCAGTCTTAACATTTTTTTTCAGTGTTTTTTTCACAGAGTTTTTCACTTGAAACTTCCCCAGAGCCCACGCATAGTCTCAAATGTCACCGAGACACATAAAATGCAGGAAATGGCCTGAATTGTGTGTGGCTCCCTGCGGTTACAATGCCTTCAATACAGCCACGAGTGTCCGTTTATCTACCAGCGAAGGAAGTCCAGTCATGCGCAGTCGAAACAGCTATTAGGCTTATTTGTGTTCCGTTAGTAACAAGGGAAACAACTCTTTCTTGGGAACACTAGCGTCAGAAGAATGCATGTAAAAGACAATGTGTAAAATTTCATGTGTTGAATGAACATATCAGCTGGAATTTATAGTGTTCAACTTCTGTCCCGTAATGTTAGACTTGTTGCTTGTTATGATGATAAGAAATCATTAAGTAAACTATTTGGAGATATTGTTGGCAAGACGTGGATATAAAATAAGCAAAAGATCTTCCTGATGAACTAGAACAAAGACTAATGAAACAAATCTTCCACAAATATTTTCTTTTTTTGTATTTGTTTCCTGGATTGACATATCGTGCCGATGCATCCTTAGAGTTCAAGCTTGAAATCTTATGAAATTAATCCGTGTTTAAGGAAGACAACATTGGACGAGGGGCAAGTACGTTCATTGGCTGAGGACACAGAGAAAAAGCATCTGCCGAGCTGACTTTCATTCAAGTAGGCTTAAAAATTTCTTCTTTCCTATCGCCATGGGGAAATAATAAAAGTATACCCGTAACGCACCTGTCGCTTGAGATATCGTTGGATATCGTTCGTTCATCGCGCCTGTTGCAAGCAGACGAAATAAAAAGTAAACAACAACAAACAACTAAAACATGCAACAACAAAAACAATCACAGCAACTCTTGCACTCCGGGACGTAGTCTTACACAAGTGATGAATATACCTCAGCACTCAACGAATACGAATGAAGTCCCATTCGCCACTGCACACATGTTGCATCCACTTGCCTTTGCCTTGGTTTACGCAGGCGTCCACTTGCGCATGTATACACAGACGTATCCACGATACTGACGATGAGAATATGTGTTGTTTTCAGATGCATATATTGGTGCTGTGTACAGGCCTTGCTTGACAAAGCCCCTTGCTTCTACGCGTCCTAACGTGAGTCAACGATACAAATAATTTAAAACGGAAGCACATATATTATACAATAGTAACAGCACTATTACTGTCCATATGATCTATAGGTTTAGTATGTACACTGACTTGTGTCCCCAGTCTGTGATTTGACTGAGGCCGTGAAGGAAGAGGACCCCTCGAATTCGGCCCTATCGTCACTGAGGGTTTAGGCTGACTTGTTGAGAAAGAAGGCAGTTTATGCATAGGCACATAGGTGGACGTAGATTTTAAAGTAGGCGGTGAACAGCCGCAGTCTGGGTCCCCTTTAAGATGAGGGACCTGCGTGGAGCCTGGCACAGGCGTTGACAGAAGACTAATTGTTTCCGGTCCGTTGCCTCGCCCGTTTTCCTCTTCTGGTTTACGGTTCAACCGTAGTCCTTCTGGTTCCGTCGTTGACTTTTTTAATTTTTTAATCCTTTCTCTTTGGTAATATATTCCCGCGAAAATTAGAATATTTAGGAAGAGCAAAGAACATCCCACAGCTATCGTAATGCTCACCTGGACGGAGTGATCTCCCATGATAAAGCCACCTGCTGAGCTGGCGTTTCCGCCATCTATTGATTGGTGAGTCGGAGAAGACAACGTCACTTCCTGTTGGACGTTATCCCTCGTGACGCCTGAGAGCGCACCGGTATCCAGAATATCCGTCGTGCCTTCGGTATCACCCATGACAGCTGTTTGCAAAGATCGGTCTGGCGTTGTGGTCGGAGGTGGAAAGAAATTGTCGATATGTAGCAGTTTTTCGGGACTGTCGAATGTGGTCATATTGTGGTAATCTTTTAGCAGATGCTGTTTGGGATCGGCGCCATCCGGTTTGTGCAGCTTCGGTATGAGGTCTAACCAGAGAGCCAACTGTCTACCGCGATAGTGAGTTCCCAGCTTCGGCCTCATGGCTAAAACAGAAAAGCACCAAATATCATTATACATAAAGTAAACCGTTGTTCCTCGCTGCCATCATATAAGTAAAGCATTTCTGGGCATGGTGTTAAACACAAATCAAATCAATAAATACAAATCATTGTGCAAAAGAAATCACCTGAAGAGTCAACAATTTCAAATGTACTGACTTCATTTGCCACTTGAGATATGATGACCCCCCCAGTGTCATTTGCTTTACGAATGCGATGGCTACCTTATGCTGCATGGATATCAATGTTCAGAGAAAACAAAGAGAACATTTACCGAGCACTGATTTGGATATTTGATTTTGCAAAATATTAAGTATTCCGGTAAAGCTTTGATCTCGGCGCGAAGAATAGTTTAATTGCTATCGAGGTCACAAGCTCTAATCCAGATATGGCTGGTTCGGCAACGGCTTTTAGTCTAATGCTTTCATCGTTGATGGCAGTGATTTGCGAAAAACAGAAAAAACTGTATAAAAGACAGCAACAACAGTTATAGACCTGCTCTAATGCGAAATAAATTTCGGCAACCTCTAAAAAATTGGAGCAACATTGTATTTAAGACTTGGTGAGATAAGCTGTAGAAATGCATGTACTTTGAGCAATTTGTTCTATTTTTTATTGCTACCATAATCCAAAGACATTAAACATCGTCTTATCTGTCATGCAGATGACAACAGGTCTCATGATCCCGACAGTATATCATCTTAAATTGGATTGGTATTCATAGTCTATATACAGTAAATCACTGTGCATTTGATCGGTTATCAGAGACCTAATCATCTTTATAAAGTAAATCATTTTAGATTCGACTAATATTTATAGTCTACAAACAGCGATCAATCAATCTGTTGGATTCAATACCAATAAACGGCCTTGCACAATCGCATGCAGTAAGAGTAATTCCAGTTTAGAGAAACGGCAATATATCTTTTATTGTATTAGGCTCATAAAAGTGCTAATACAACGTCAGACTATCCGCAGTATATGATAAAGTGCAATGGAATTTACTCGACTTGATCGTCTGGGCGTGCGACATTAAAAAAACAGATCAGAGTTGAAACCATAGGCAATATATAAAAAGCTATAATCGTCGAATGCGAAACAGAAAATGCGGTTTCCACATATCGTGTTGGCGATTCATTTTTTGCCTGATTGGATTCAATTGTTGTTGGTCTGTCAGCTACATATCGCATGTCGCATATGTCGAGTAACAGTAGTTTAGGAATAAATCAGCCAGAGGATCAATTCAGGCTAGGCATCAGGCTGACGTTGGCGTGTCGCCAAGACGCCGCCGCCGCAGTTGCTTTTGCGTCCAAAACGCCAAATTACAAATGTCAAAGAATGAACCTGCTTATTCGATCAAACCGTGCTTTTCTCAGTTTATATAACCTTATTTATGGCAATCCAAATATCATATGCTCGATTGCTTTTACGTCAAGAAATTGAGCATTTAAGTCAGTCTCGTACGCTGTTGATTGCAGTTTGCGAATATGCAAGTTAGTATATAAAAAGGAACATAAATTTGAGAAAGCGGAAGTGTTTAGGGATACCGAAGGGGATATTTTAAATATATCCACAATCAGCTCACTGAAGAAGAGAATACCATCCCGTATAATTCATTGGTGGCAAAACACATTTCCTCTATCTCACAATACGTACATATTTGGAGGAAAGTCTGGTTTTGTTTGGTATAATCCAACCATTGAATGTGTTTGAACTTCCCGTGAGGTTTTCCACTGTGGGACACAGTGTTCTCCAAGCTTTGAAGGTTTGGGTCACTGTAAAGAAAAAAAATAGACGCACGTAATGTGAACATTCCCGCAGGAAATGACCAGAAAAACACCTCTAGATTCAGTGAGTCCATACCACACAAACAAAACACGGCACGCGTGAGTAAGAAACTGGAACATCTTGGTGAGGTAAAGAAGGGCATAAACTCTAAACTGAGTATTGATTGTCTTCAAAACTGAGAAGATGCCAGGCCTATTAATGAGATTTTAAGAATGCTAAAATAACCTCATATATGCATTAGCGTCACTATAACTGAAATTGTTCATTAGGTTGATGTTTAAATGATATGACTATGGACAGGTCTATAGGGGTAGGAAACGTGCAGAATTCGCAGCCCCCCCCCCCCCCGCCAGCCTTTCGACTAGGGAGGGCGAGGGGAATTGAATAAAGCTCAAAGGAAACCACCCGACGTAAAGGATTCTGATGAGAGAAAAAGGGCGATGTCAGAGGAATCCGCAACACTTTGCACACACTGGAGAAATCATGCACATCGAAAACATAGACATAAAATGACGAATTATCGCATACTGGAGTTGAATTTTATGCCAAAGTATTACATCAAAATGCAATGAAATTTAAACTTTACAAAATACTCCTAATTATTCATATATAAAGAGCGTTTTTTTTATCTGTTATATGTGCACTTCGGAGCCAAGATTTGAGCTTTGGAACCTGAGCGAGTAACTTGTCACACACGATTGACGTATGGCGTCTTAATACTTCTCCTTATAGCGTTGAGAATGTGTTTGGTTGCTGTTTATCCCACTTCTTTCTACATCGGCAACAAGCACTTTGTGATGTATTACACGCGTATTTATATAAAAAGCAACAAAAAATTTAAATCAGCGATTGCTCAAAACAGACTTGCGTAAATATATATGTTACAAGACTGTAGTGTTGAGACTACAGCCACAGCATCAGGAAAAGTGTGACAGTGGGCAAATAACCTGACGTAATCGGCGCAATCTTGCCTCTAGTCAAGTTACCGCATTTACGATTTGGCCTAACAGTTTTATGCAGTTGCTTAAGTTGGCAAGACTGGGGTCCCGTAGGACAAAGACCTAATCAGAATTAGGTAAAAATGTGAAATAACTGGTTTAAAATTACCCAACATTTTGTTTTGCAAGCTATTGTTTCAAATTTGACTCTTCATATGTATTTGAACCCCTTACCCTGTTTTGGCGAAATTCGTCCAGTACGTGATCACTGCCTCGCTAAGCTGGCGTTCCGGTTTAGAATACTCGGTGACTTGGAATGGGTCTATGCCGCCCACCAGAGGCGCTCCGAACACGTACGACAACTCTTCCCCGTGAACGCCCCCAGACCAGCGGCGGTGGCTCTCCCCTCGTGACGAATACGAAAAGCTATAAAAGAAAGTTCCTGCGTTGCCTTCGTGGTAATTTCCAACTTTCACCAGAGGCGCTACGTACTGGCCGTCTGTAAGCAACTCCATTACGGCGTTTCGTCGTGTCAGATTGTTAATGCTGCGATCCCATTCTGTGTAGTGATGATCTAAGATTTCGTATACCTTTTGGCGGTGATATTTAAACGTGTTATGCACGTACGTCCTGATGATTTGAGCTTTTCTAAGGGCAGATATCCCTTGTTCAGCTTCTTCTTCGGTAAACGACGACACGGCTTCGTTCTTCGTCAGCCCGAACATGAGCGAACCTTGGCTGAAAACGGAATTTGGGTTTCTGTGGAGCAGTTCCACGGGATGAGGAATGACGCTGCTGCGTGTACTGACACTGGGCGCGAAGCAGTTGAAATATTTGGGGGACTCTGGAGCGATCTGTACCAATTCGTCTGTGGACAGTCTTCTTAAACAACTGACCAAGGCCTGGGCATTGTTCATGTGTTGTGAACAGTTGACGGACTCAGCCAGTCTTTTGGTACATTTAACAGGATCGTCAGCTACGGCCCACGAGCTTAGCGCTGAACCGCTTTGAAGTATTCCTCTCTGGAATAGTTTACCATCTGCAAAAAAAGAAGAAAATGAACATATATCCATTAGTGTATACACATACTCCAATCCCGAGGGAGACGAGAGTGAGTTCCTAAAATTACACCGCGAATGAAGCCCTGGTGAAAAGACGCGATGCATAAATGTAGTAACATTTAATTGGCAAATTTGAAATGTTTTCAAAAGAAAATCTTTGGCACAGTTCCCATGTAGATTGCTTGATATGACCTTGAATGAAGGACATCAATTCATCAAGTGAAATTATTCTCCGAAAAAAATTGCTGTTGTCGTGATCGCATTGCTGTCACATTTGTTTGCCCTCCGGTTTTTTATTTCTGACATTTTAAGGTTACCAGGCTGTACTTTGTTAGCCAAATAACTCAAAAGAGGGTTACATTTTGCGGGACTATATTGTACAGAAGCATGCCGCTCAGATTAATAGCTGGCGAGATTTTGGGTCAGTTATGGCATCCGGTGGTACCAAGCTATTTACAGACAGAAATCATCCGAACAAGGGAGACAATCTGCGTGAAAAGGGATCGGGTGAATGGGCAATCTTTGAATTCCAACTCTGGCTTTTGTATTTCAGTTGCTTTTAGTATTGTCGTTATTTTGCGCACAAAGACGACTATTTTAAGGCACTTTCCAAGGTCATGTTTTTCTGTTACATTATTTCTTCTTACGAATTTAATCGTGTCAGCATCATATCTTTGAAATTCTACTCAACGCTATCGATCAAAGGTCTTCTGACTTTTTGTTAATAAATTTTATTTGAGTCCATCTCCCAATTACACGGTTCAATGTTTTTTGGACATTGCGGAGTTTTTGTCGTGCATCAAAACAGACTGGTGCAATGCAGCTGAAATTGCATCTGACAACAGTGCAAAAAACACAGTGTGTACTCTAATCAATCTACAGAATTATTTTCCTGAGACCAAAAGTATTGGGTGGATATTGTTGGATATCATATTATCCAACAAATTCACTTTAATTTTTTTGGATTTTAGGAAAGGAATTAAAGGGTCGTGTAGTCAAAATAATGTTGTTGTTTTTTTTGAAAAAAAAAACGGCATGGCCCTCTGGTCAATTATATGAGGTCGTATATCCCAAGCAAATCCCTATGGGCTTGGTCAGGGATCCAGTTTAAGACGTTTGAAGAATGCTGAAGAATGGTGCTTTCCCGCTTTCTCAGCTCTGATCACAAAGATTTGGCTCAAATACTGCTGAATTGGTGTTAACCCATAATCGCTCACTCATTCTTTGATCCAGTTTTCCCCCTGCGCACATAACAAATGTCAAGCATACAGCTACATACATATATAAACTTCACTGAGTACAATTTTAAAGCTGTAAATAAATTTAAACATAAGAACGAAATGTGGGCTCTATTAAAAAGGCCTGTGTGAAACCATTTGTGTATGTAAAACATCATAAACACAGCATTATTAAGTGCAAAGCAATGGAAAACCCTCTAAACGACCCGCATATACCTTCATAATGGTGGGGAAATGGTGTATTTGCAGAAAACCACGACCATTCATTAGCTTGCCACTCTAATACCTTTCCAGTATTATGTCATATTATGTCATTTCTATTTTGTGATTAGCGCACGGATTCACTTAACGCGACAAGACGGTGTTTGTACGTTATCGAGGTATCTAATACCAGAGCGGGTCACAATCTGAGATAATACAAGCATTCTATGTGTCTGGTGAAGTGTACATCGAGCTGATTTCTCCACTGTATGACTAACAAGTGGTCCTATAAACGAATTAGTTTGCATCTTTTTAGATTTCTAATATATAGCTGGGGTACAAACTTGCATGCAAAATGTGATGGAAGCTAGATGTTTAGATGTATACTACAACACATGCAGTTGGCGGTTCAGCTGTGGCGTATGTTGAGTGCAGTTGAATGTTTTACGGTATGACGAGAAACAATTAATCCCCAACACATGGCTAAACGATGTGACCGATACTGTAAATGTAAATGCCTCTTGTTTGAATCTTCTGGTGACCGGGATTCCACTCTCAAAAAGTAAACGAACGTAAGAATGAACAATTTTACCATGGCGTGTTAAAAACAAGTAAGGACGTGTAATTATTGATAACAAACATGCCTTTCGTTGGTATCAAGCACTGGAATCAACGGGACTACGGGCGTATAGTCATTGTAATGATTTTTTAAAAAGTTTCTACCTGGAAGTTTTGTTCAGCCAAATGGCTGTCAAAGCACAAAATACCAAATACCTTATTCATATCTTACCGCTGGGGTTCTTACACAGTACAGCAATGGCCATTAATGATCTTTGACATGTTGCAGGCCGTATTCAGCGTTTTTGTTTACAGGCCGTCCATTTTAATTTTTTTTTCCTGCTTGAATACTACATGCACATTTCTTTCTACTTGTTTATTACCAGCTTGATGTTGTAGTCTTCAGTACTATCGACAGCGCCAGAGCATGATTGAATAGCCCATCGATGCAGTAATAACTGATAGAGTGTTATGGGAACGATGTCAAATTTGGCAAAGGCTCCAGTATCTTCGTTTCAGATTTGCTGGTCGTGTTTTCGTAAAACTATTGGAAATATTTTAATATTTTCCCACGTAAGCACAAAATAGTTCAATCCACTGCAGATTAATAAACGTTTATTGGCTGGAATAATTATAACAAGTGAGAGAACACAGCTAGAAATTCCTTGGCACAAAGTTTTAAGTTTTAATTTGACCTTTTCTTAGGAGTGAACATTGGATCTTCCAGGTAAGTGTTGTGTATTTTGGTCGGTAGATCGATGATATCATGATATCCTGTCTATTAATATTCCATCTGGCATGTTGCTCAACAAAAAATGTGACGTTACCCTAAGCTGGGCTTTACAGGGATGTCGCAGCTATCACGTATTTGCAGTTGTTAATTTGCAAGATTTGTCATTGATGTAACTCCTTATATGTAGGAGTACTAAACAGTAGACCGTTACTGAAACCGGTATCTTTGCAATGACGCCCCACTGGAAAGCCATGTCGAAGACACTGTAGTTATGACAGTGCATCAATCCACAATACACTGACATCTTGCATAGGTCCCAATGCTAACATTTAATCGAGAACGTATCCATGATTGTCACTTTTAATTGATTTAGATATTTTCTTCCAGCCATGAGGCAGGCTTTGAAACCTCGATACCACGAAAGTGCACCACGATTAAGAAGAAATAATGGTTAACCTTAAATCTAACTTTGTAGCTAGTTTTGTGTGTGCGGCTGCAGTGGCCAAGGCTTCTTGAGAAGATGGTTGCTGCTAGCGGTTACACCTTGTGCCTTTGAAAACTTGAAAAAAGAGGAAAAAAATGTCAGATCAAAGAATCAACAAAAGAAGTAGAGCTTTATCGATTTCGTCGCTTACATAACCATCGCAGCGTCTAACTTTTCCTTTAAGCTTCACTCGGCCCGCCTCACCTTGATTGACGCTGTGCTGTCTTAAACTCAATCTAATTTCCGACAAATTTTCCCTCAATTTGCCAGGCGTCGATAGAGAGAAAATATATGTAGGGTTTTTTGGCTTCAGGCTTGGGAACACCGAATGCGTTGCCTGTAATTGCAAGTTCGCAACCCGAGGAAAAATCGCACGTCAATAGCGATATTTTTGCCCCATGTTTAACCCACCAACCTCCACAGCGTGTAATCAACACATCTAAGGCTAAGCAACTTAACGACAAGGCCTGTTGTGAATCCAGTAGGAGGATTTCGGTTAATACAAATGGACGTTGATGAATTCCACACAGTGGAAGTGTTTCGTGGCAGTAAAACTTGATTGTTAACACTACTTTAAAACCCACGTTCTTCGATCTTAAAAAGCAGTAAGCCGCATTCTGCTCTCAGTAATATCGACTTAGTCTAGTTGTAAGGAAAATATGGAAAATCTTATTTCGTAGCGAATGTGTAATATTAGCTGGGAAAAAATAGAGAGAAAGTTATATCCTGACGCCATATTTCCGAATGCGCTTCGCCATTTCGTTCTTTATGTTAGCACTGTAAGTATACACTAAGGTAAAATGCTCATCAGAACCACTGGCTTGTTGTGTAGAGGTTGTACTTTCATACTGGAAGTGACTTGAAAACCAAACGGTCTAATTATGGATTTAAAACATACAACGTACAACACTCCACACGTTTCAAGGGGACCCACTTTTAATAGATCGACAATTTAATTCAAAGTATTAAAATCTCGCGAATGTAGGTTTTCAAATATATCACATTCCAACATTTCATGTTGCATAGGTGGATGGGTCCTGACTGATTCAGACTTTATTATTATCCTTTTGTCCAGTTTTATGCTATATCTGTTTGCGTTTCTAGATGCCATGTTTAGAAAACGAAGTCATACTACATTTATTTATTTATTTATTACTATATGTATTGATGTCTTTATTTATCTGTTTATTTGAGTGATATTTTATGCCTTACTCCAAGTCAGTCTAGATTGATGTTTCACTATTACAGTCTTTTGTCCTCGCAAGAATACAGCATGCACAAAGAAATAAAAACACTTGGTGTGATGAACTCACTTCCCCTTGAAGGAGTTCACCAGGCACTTCCGCCAGTGAGATCACAGGCTCGGGCCCGCCTTCCGCTGGTTTGGTTGCAGCCGTATGTTAGGACAATTTTCAGGTATCTATACCTAGGTGGGGTGATTTCTCTGATTACTTTCCGTTTCACTGAACGTATCTAAAGTGTTGACAGTTGCCATTTAAGTGAAGGATCCTTAAATGCGGTACAGACGCTCAAGTAAAAAAATAAATGATCAAATAAATACATGTTGGTTTTAATGAATCCCTAGCTCACCAGATATAACGATTTATTGTCATGTAGAGGAGGATTCGGAGTTTAGAGTTTGCAGCAATCATGTAGCCCACCACAAGAAGTAGGTCAGTGCCAAATTAGAAATATTTCTCCGCGTCATGGGAATTTATCTTCAAATATTTATGAATAATTGTGCCATTGATTCTGGGCTTAATCTGTATATGTAAAACAGACATCTTTTTAGTATAACACCAGCCGAAGTAGAAGTTTATGCTTTTTTATATTCATCTGGAGTGAAAGGGACGCCTGTCTAGTTTTGCCACCGGTCGACAGCAAAACTGTTCTAAAAAGTCATGTAGTTGTTTTAGTTACAAAACCCGGTATCTGTTTCAATAACCCTTGTATACACAAACATTCACAGAGTTACAGCACATGTATGTTAGGGTTTTGCTCTTTTAACTAATTTAGGATACTTGATTATTCATGCACCCCTTATAATCAAAAGTGACGTGTTTTTTTAATAAAAGCAGTGGCATGGGTGATTGGGTGGATGCGAACATCTGTTAAGGCGACCGGATTTTACGCTATTAATTGTGCACATGTTTTAATCATTGCTAATTGCAACAAATTGAGGTGGTATTAAGTAGCGGAAATACGTAAACAAGGTACATATGAGGAGAACAAAGCATTTTTTCAACTGAGTGGTTTCTATCAATTGCCACCATTATCTAATAAAGCTTGAAATAAATTATTTCTCACTCAAAATGAATTCTGGCATTACAAATGGTCTCTTGGGTACTGCACAATGAAAGGGAAAATACAGCCAAACGAGTCATTCCACAGCTAATGTTGGGTTTATTCCTCAATTTTTTCATCTTAATATTTCGGAAAGCAATTTTTCCCCATTTTTTAAGGGAGATAAATCTAGGTGACCGTCAACTGCTACCTCGCTGAGGCATAGTTCTGGCGAGGCCATGCCATTTCTTTTCGCTTGCCACAGAAATGCTGACGTTTTCTTACTTCGTTTCTTCATTTGCCTCGTGGCAAGTGCCCCACGTTACGCTAATATCACAGGAAACGGAAGGCTGTTTCAGTAATGGAACTATAGAGATCTTCGGATGGTTTAATATCAAATGATTTCGCATCTTTTGAGCAGGTCAAAGCTGCCTGTGATCACTGCCCTTACACTTCTTCGAAGATTTTGCATAATGTCTTAAAAGAAGCAGCTTAACCGCGAACAAATCGGGTCCCTGGTGCCTAATTTATGTCTCCTTATTACAGAAAAAGGCCTGTCAATACATGCCCCAAACGGTAGCAACGGGAGCTTTTCCGGTGTATTTTACGGAAACCTGAGATTAGTGGGTATAACATTTGTTCTTTAAATCCATGTTATTTAGCACGTTAAAAATGGTAAGTAAGGAGAGGGCGTAGGCTACAGACAGAGAGAGAGGGCGGGGTAATATATGAACCTGCTTTGGACTGGAGAGCATACAAAACAGGCCTAATGAGCCAGATTTTCTTGTCAGGCGACGTAAGTATCCTCCGAAGATGGTGCGGAAACACCTTGTTTTATTTTCAACTCGTGACAGTTCACTTCCTGACCCTTGTTTCATCATGTAGAGTCACAACTGATTTTAAATTGGGAGGACTTACTGAATTTTTATTCACCTAGACACCAAGAGTGTAACATTAAAACTCGGCCTTACAGCCTTCTGAGATTTAATCTGAAGATCAAAGGAAGCAAGATAAAAAAATAATACACAAAATGAAACCAACTGGTAATTTTACATTGGACATTGTGAAAAAAAATTACAAGCCTGATGCTGGTATTCACTGTTTTGGGAGGAGTCAAAAAATGGTGGCAGCGGTACTTGTAAAAGAAGATAGGTCGAAATATATTAGCAGACAACCACGAGAGGTAAATCATAACGAACCACACATGTTGTTGTTTTCGTTCAAGATTTGTAAAACAAAAATGCAGACTCACTGCAACTGCACTAAAGAAAATCCATTAAATACGTTAATCGAGGAATGACGGATTGCATTTTCCTTGATCTAACGGATTAATCCGTTCCTGGCAACGAATAAAGCCGCTGCTGTTAACGAATTCCGAATCGGTTTAATCCGTTAGACTGAGGAAAATGCAATTGGTCGCATAGCGGATTCAGCGGAAGATTCTGTTGAGAGTGTACATTCACTGGTTGACGAAAGCGGGGACTTACGCTTTCCCAGCCATTCATTAAGTTCTAAGATACATGTAGACACGGTGTTAATCTTTTTGCACTAAGTATTTCCAGGATGAAACAGAGGGAAACCGAGTCAAAAGTTAAGCACAAGAGCTTCGAATTGTGTTATTCACATCGTATCTCGGTGCGGAGCTGTTGCCAGCTATTCCATGATGGGGAGACAAAGAGTGAAGAGGGAGAATTGCAGATGGGACGTGCATATCAGGGACAACTGTTGTCCAAAACGATAGTGGTTAAAAGAAGATATATCTGCTCCACCAAAACGTTATCTTGCGGCCGGGATAATTAACCGACATGTATAACGGCGATGAATTAAACATAGAGTCAGGGCTGCAGATTGGGTGTCCATGATCCTATCTGGATAATTCGATTTGTCTCTGTTGTGCTGTTTACGTTTGTCTGGGTATAGCGATATGGACTCTGAGCCTTTAGGCAATTGTTCCCATTACGTCTGACAAATGCGCCAAAACGCTGGATCAAATTAGTAGGCCTTTTTTCTGCAGTTTATTTACCACGGCGTTTGTTTGCCTGCGGCTTTTGGCTTGTTTGTTCCCACCCAGTTGGCATGATTAGAGGGTCGGGGACGTTAAAGAAACAGCGAATCAAGGCACCAAGAGCGCTGGCTTAGACCTATATCTCAGCTAATCACCTCGGTCAGTTTCTTGCCAATCGTTTGAAGTCATTGGTGAACTGGATCGATGGGATATCCGCCCTTGACTTGCACGCAGGCCGACTGATATCATCACAGGCAATTTCACTCGCTTGCAGAAACGCGCAACAATAATTTGTGGTACAAAGAGGCTCGAACGTAACAGCGTCCCCGCTGACACTGCGCCACGGCCAGCTCTCTCTGCAATCGTGTATCCAAGCAAATTAGCTCATCACGGGTGGCAATGTTAGCCCGTGGATGAGAAAGCCATTTGCTACACTGTTGCGGAAATGAAAAGAAATCTGTCCTATTCTCGGCCCTTTACGAAAAGAACATCTAAATTCCTGCCCGTTGTATGGAAAGCATGGGGTAAATTACTTGGCCCGGAATATGCCTACCACACCTTAAAAATGCATTATACTGCAAATAGCTACACCTTCGATCTGTTGACTTTCTAAAACCTGTAACAGAACTGAACTTGTATGCTGAATATAGCAACACAGCATATTCTGCTAAGGAATGGATTGCGACATATGTTAACTTTAAATTTAACTTAACCACTTTTTCCGTGATAGAATCATTTTAAATAGTTTATGTTTTTAATGGCTATTAGTTCGTGTCAGATAAAATATATATAAACGGGTAATTAAAGATAATGATTAACATGTTTGTAGCCCAAGATAAGACAAGCTGATAAAACGTTTCATGGATCTCTGTTTCATGATGCTGCTGTAATCGCTTTTGGAGAATCTGTCATCATGAAGCATTCCTTCACTTCTCTTCCTAGCATATACTGCTGCCGTAGCTGGATGTTGCTTAGTCCTTTAACTGTCATTTTTTCACCACAACCCTCTATAACCTTCTGTTTGTTCATCATTTCCGACTTACGTTTTCTACCTCATTCTTATCATTGTCGTTCAGTCTTCGTGTGTTACATGCGCTCTTCAATAGAACCATATTTTTTCTCTCATCCTTTATTTGATAAATCATCTAACATTTTAAGAACTAATCCGACTGTCCCGTCGTTTAGATGCGTTAACAACAGCGAAGCCTCATACAGTGTGTCTATTTCGTTCATAAGGAAAGATACTCGTTGAACTATACAGTTATTTTGAAAATTGGTTTTGTTTTTTTTTTGACCATTTACACGCATCAATTTCTTTCTGGCGACAAATATCTTTTGGTTTCAGTCTATGTCGTGTTCAAATTCACAATGACCCTTGTCACATAGCCCCTTTTTGAAATAAATGCATGTCACATTTTCCGTGGTCTCTCATGTGTTTTTCCCCCAAAAAGGACATCTTTTTTATCCTCCTTTGATTCTAGCTAATTATCTGCAAAAGCATCTGACAGAGGCCGGAAGTTATTTGGTAGGGCGTATGCCGCCTTCCGGGAGGGCCCCCTCGGTTGACAGGCCGAGTTAGTAATCACTGACTATTAACTACGAGGTACGCTGTCTCAGAGGCAGGCTGTCAAGCCAACTCTAGATGTGTATCTCTTTAGGAGTCCATTAAAATGCAGTCGCTGAAAGATTTTACGACCTTTTTCGACGATGAGGAATTTGGGTGATAAGCATTTTACAGAGGGAATACTTGAATGAAAAGCGAAGGTGTGCCATAACATCGACAAGTGTCGTCACAAAAAGTGATACCACGAAAAGTATTGAAAATTTCAAGTATTAACGCCGTACAAGTAGATCCCGATTTTCTGTCGGCAGAAAATTTCTTTCCCCAAAAGACAGGAAAATTATTAGCCGGAGAACCATCAATAGTAGTAGCCGAGGAGGGTAGTGGGCTAGTGCCTCCCACCAATTCGGTCACAGCAATCCGCGGATGGTCGTGGGCACTATCCGATTTCCTCCCACTGGCCGCCATCGAATAAGTGAAATATTCTTGAGTACGGCGTTAAACACCAATTAAATTAAAACATAAATAAGTAGATCAAAAGAAGTAAACCAAGTTAAAAAACTTATAGTACGAATTTGAACCAGCTTACCATATATTCTTCAGACATTTAGACAATAGCAACTTCTGTACCTTTCATACTAATTTGCCTACAATGAAGACAAATTTCTGGATATATGGCTGTAAGGCATCAAAGCAATGGCGGCAATAGATGCAGGGTTAAGGTGAAAGACAACACATGTTCAAAGTTAAGCTAGTCAAAAAGGCTAGACTATATTATGTTTATTTCGTTAACGTATTTTTTTTAACAGCTATTAAGACAGTGAAAATTGACATTTAATCGTTCTCTGTCGGCTAGGATGAGACGCAGCCATCCTGTCTGGACTGTGACGTAATTGTTCTAAGCGCGTAACACTCTTGTTACCTGAGTCCATAGCAAGCTGCTAGGGTTGTGGTTGAAACTCAAGTACATATGTAAATCTATGACATGAAATCCTCAAGAAACTTACTCTCGCCACAATACAGTGGTTTGGAAATACTTTGCAATGTTGTTCACACATGTACTTATATTTATAATTAAAATATGTAAGATTAAAGCAGTGTGCTGTTCCTATGTTATTACACGTTACATTGACAGACAACTCGGAAGACTTATGTCACAGCTTATAAACAGCTGATATCTCTTCGCTCATTGGTCAGTCTCTCATAAGCTTAAAAACATGGGTGCCTCCAGATCCGCATTCTCCAGCAGAACAACCCACAAACTGAAGTTTGTGTTCGCGACAACACAGACAGAAAAGAAGTTTGTTTCCCACTTCATGGAGTTCCGGCCCAGATCTCCAAATGCTCGCTTCTACCAATAATGTCAGTATAGACAATTTCCCGGTATTTTCTTTTTTCTTTTGCAAAAGTCTCCTCCTCACTGCCGTGTAAACCATAACAAAGTAGAAAACCCTCCATACATAAATCAAAGATACGGTCATCGAACAGCGCAATGTGTTGTTCAGAATTTCCGATCGTTTATTGTATCTAGTGATTTCAGCATCAAACGCAAAATAGCACAAGACCGGTCCCAAGACTGATCACTCCAGGAGATGACGATGTAAGGTGAGGATATGACCCACACATGATGAGTTAAATCAATACAAAAGTATAATACTTTTCTACAATTTTTATTTTTACAGTTTGAAAACATCTAATATATGAGAGTGCATATGTTTATGACAAAGGGGCTATTTTGGTAGAGTTTTAGAGATGTTACGGAAATCGGAAAATACCTTAAAGTTCATTTCGGTCCATTTGGTACACCTTTTAAATTAAGGATTTAGGGACGAAGGATGTTATACCGCAAAACAAAATTTGGGAAGGATCTGAATACTTCGAACCTTTAGGCAAAAGATCAGTTTGGAGGTTAAAAGTGGTTAAAAGAATGGCTTTGTATTTTGTATTGCAAAAACTCGTTGGCACACTAAGGCTGAAAAGAAAAACATGTTAGATCATGTTAGATTAGGCCTTTAGTCTAATGGTTAGCGAGTACATCAATGCAGTTTTATTATTTTTGGACAGGAAGCTCATGGGTTGGCGTCTGAGTAGGTTACACTTCTTTTTAGTTTAAATAAATGGCAAAAATGAAAACGTATCACATAAATTAATTTTGATTTATGTTGCCTCCAAAATGCATATGCCTACAATGCATATACACGTAGGCATCGAGACAAGATATGGTGTGACTCGTGACCAACTGCCTCGGAGGACCAGGTATTGAATCCGCTGTCAGCCGGTGGCCAGCGCACAATCTGACACACTCAGTTTCAGGCAAGGGCCAAATTCACGCTTTATCCGTCTCATTCCCTTTAACTTGGGAACTTTTATTCTTCAGAAAAGTCGCATTGGGCGACCAAAGACGTTTTCGTCGATATGACTGCCTTTAAGTTATAGCATCAACCATTTAAATACCACTTTGTCCAGCCACATAGCTGACGTATCGCTGACGTGGAATCCTAAGCTTCTAGATGCTACTAAAAGACGTTATCTGATGGTTCAGGACAATTACCTGTTCATTTTTAAATGACAGGGAAGCTCAAAATTAAAATATTAAAAACAACACTCGATAGATTGCATGTTGTGAAGGCTGATTTTACTGATATTTTTAGATTTTTGAAATGGACGTTAATGTCACATAACCCCTATTTTTCTTCACATTCACCGGTAATTTAAGTATTTGAAATAATTTTCGTCGTGTTGGTAATCGACAGCACTGAAAAGGTTTCTCAGAATGAGAAAAACTCCTTGTGACAGAGAGCTTGCTCATCCACCTACAGAATTCATAACGCTCTCCGAGGAAATCAAATATTTGTACGCGTTTATCGCTCTTTAGTAAAATGTAAAAAATAAGAAAACAATTTCACCCACAGATTTCAGTTGAGTAACTAATGATGTTGATTGCATTTTGTAAAAAAAATTAAATGCCTACCTTTTGTAAGAGGGGAGACGAGAAGAAGATTGACTAGAGCAGCGCCATAACCGTGTCCAAATAAGGTGACCTTTCCGGCATCCCCGGTAAAGTTTGCTATATTTTCCTTCACCCAGTGAAGAGCGGCAATGATGTCTAGCAGGGCGTAGTTACCTGAGGCGATGTTCGTGTTGTCTCCGGCCGTCAGATAACCTGTACAAATGTCAAAGAACATGAGTAAATGGCCATAATCAAACATTATTATTCCTGCATAAATCGGGATTCTGCTGATGGATTATAAAGCACCCCCATCCCTGGTCCCTTTGCATTGTTTTCATGTTACTGTGTGTAAGTGTTAACTGTGATGAAAACACAGCCTTTGAGTGACTCTACACCAGCGAAGTCTATAAATTGCATTTAAGAATACTGTAAGTTTTTAACTAATTTACCTGACGCCATCGGGCTAGGAGGTGTGAACCGTTAGAATAAAACCCTAACTGAGGTAAATTGGCCGGGTTTCAGCCGCAAGATGTGAGCATTTGCCAACTATGACGCTGTCGTCGCTGCTCGGGTTTTACTCTCTGTGCTGTAGCATTTTATATTACTAAGAACAACATTTTTGTAACAGCACACTGCACACAAATACCTTTTATTCTTCCCACCAGCAATCATACAGACCATTCATTGAGAATGAGACTGTATTGCGCTTCCGTCAGGACAAACGTGGCCTACTTAGGCAAGATATAAGTGGTACGAGTCCACCAATGCTGATTACCCAATAGCCAAAGTGTGAAAAACCGTTTTTTACGCATTGACTGTTTAATACATTAAGTCTAAAAAATTCTCAAGTGAATATGTGAGTCTCTCAGTCAGATGAATGAAAAGATTTTATATGGTAAAACATTTTGACAACACTCTCAAGAAAAATACAAAAAAATTTGCCATCCATTTTCGACTTTCGATGATTTAGTAAATTTATTTCCCAGCCAAATAACCCCTAAAAAGCTGTGTTTTCACGCAGTGAAATGTAAATCAGTTATGGTGTATCTGAATTCCTATTAAAACTAAACCCCAAGATAGGAACCAAACAGAGCTGTGGAAAAAATTCTGCGCTGAGGTGAATTTTATGATATCATTCAGCTGATAACCAGAATGCATTGAATTAATTCAGAATGTGGTTAGCGTTTTCTACGATATCAAGGGATTGACAATTTTGTCACGATGAATGAATTGCGAAATGAACTGTCTCATATTGCATACCCTGAATATTGCAAATCTAAGCCAAGCGCCTAGAGTCCCTGCACCATTGAACATACATGTTTGAGTAAGGAAGCTGACAACAGGAAAACATATCCACCGTTATGTCCTCTATTAATATCATACCAGACGTACTGCCTGCACTGAAAATTTTGTTCCAAGCGCTGGTGGTCAGTAGATCTAGCGGTTCAAACAGATACCTTATGAAATTTAAATTTCTTCTGTGTACTCTTCCATAAGATATCCAAGACCGTAAGTCTTAGATATCTTATGAGCGTGGTCAATGTTAGCAATCTTTAGAAAGAAGTGTTGTTCCAAAATAGGTTTTGTAACCGTGTTTTTCCAACTTTTCGCATCTTTTGTGAACTCAGTATAGACAAAATATTTCTTGAAATCAGAACCAGCAATCTCCAGTCAACAGGTTTGCGACAAAGCTGAATAACTGAAGCCCTCTCAGTTGGGCTTGTAAAAATAATTTTATTTCATTGATATTCAACGCCATAAGTAAGAGCTTTGTCTTATGTGGTGGACAGTTCTATGGGTCTTTGAAACCGGAGTGCCAGATATTAAACCATTCGCCTTGGGCGAATTACTGAGAAACCTTCCCATGCGTGACGAACAAAACATTGACACCATTTTGGCCGAAGGCAATCATTCGAGATTTGTCAAACACTCATTGTCACCTGTGCCCCACGAACAATAAGAGCGCTGTAATAAAGAAATCAGCTGTCCAATTTCTATATTTTCTGTCATTGCGATTGAAACGCAAGGTACTGTAATAATAACTCGGTAAAGGCCCTCTCCAGATTGAGTATTGTAGGGAATGTGCGTTTGTTCATTTGACGACCACGTCTGTCACTCTGGGCGAGATCTAGCCCATTTCAGACCCTGTCCTTCTGGAAAAGCTACTCCCAAAGTGTCGAAAATGAGAATACATTATAGTTTACTCTGTGGCCCAGGTCGCACTGACTGCTATCCCAACGGGAACGACACCTGACCTTGTTATAGAAGCCGTAATAAGTCTCCTACAGGGGTCTTGAAACGTAACCGATAAGGCATCAAAAATCATCCTCCCGGGGACGATATGAAACTGAATCTTCCGGCAGGCTTTTACGACGGTGCACGTAGTGTCACTCACAAAAGCGATAACCAGGAGAAGTATGTATGGAGAAAAAAGTTAGCGAAGAATGCTTGCTTTGCGAAGGGAAAGTCACAGAACGGTTAAATCAATTGAAAGATGGGCCCCAGAATGGCATTAATTTTTTTTTTCTCTCTCTCTCTCTCTCTCACTGAACGGGAGCTTGGAGTTTTTTTAAGTATCCATGTATTTCTGTCTGCTGATACGTGCACTGCTATGTTTCCGATTTCAGTGTAGTAGAGCAAAATATGCAAAGCATTTATTGAGACGAGATTGTTTTCCATGAAATGTGTTTAGTTTTCTTCGACCCATAATTTTTACCAGTGAGATTCGGAATGTTTCATATACCAACAAAGAAGCGGATCATGTCTGAGCGCATAAAAGACACATCTCTTCTAAACAATCGAGGTGCTGGTTCAGTCCCGGCCTTTGACACGAACTTTGGTTGATTCTCCGGTTTTAAATGCTCACTTGAACGCTCGTATGACCGTTTTCGCAATGTTCGTTAAGGTCGTTTGTTTCCCAACAGTATGCCAATCAAAGGTTTTTCAGTTGGTCAGTATCTTGCCATTTGTTTCATTTAACCGTAAAAATGGCTGTGATATTATAGGTATATATTCCAAGATGTGAAGCAAAATCAAATAAACCAACCCTGCTTCAGCTCATTCCATCCATAGAATTTGCTAAGTACCTAATTTTACGCGGGTTCTGTTATAAATTTGACCACTACCCTGTCAGATACATATACATGTCTCTACATTCAGTACTGTATGTAGACAGGTAAGCAAAACTCATGGATTAACAGGAGCCAAGGGGGATAACTCTTCCCTTCGTGAAGATAAGCTTGCGCCTGCTCTACATGTATGACAAGTGAGATCCTTGAACTGGGTAATTTAGAATCCAACTCTTTTTGCCTCTTAAGCTAACTCAAACATGAAAAGAGTGATTGTTTTTTCAGAGATGGCAAACTTAGAGAGAAGATCTAAAGGGCCACATGAAAACATACTAGCAATGACGAGTTTCCCCTGACATTAGGAGTAGCCTAGCTCCCACTTGACAGACATTCTGCCCCCAAACGTTTTAACGTCATTCTAGCCAAAATGATATAGATGATGGTAGATGAAAAAATATTATTATTGGGCATGCAGAAATCGAACTTTTTACTCATATTAGCGCCGAAAAGATTGTGTGTGCTAGGCAAAAACAATAGACAAGATTTTCTTTCAGCAAAGAACGTGCGGAAAACTGTATTCGTATAAGCACACTGGACGGAAATATAAGTGAAATGAGCCATTTAACTGTCTTAAATGGTCTACCCACTCATGTTCGAATTCGAAAGAAACTCCTATTTCAAAGTATTTTTAACATTAACTGGATATATTGTAGGCTGAGCAATTGTGCGGTCTTTGATGAGAACAACTTTAAACCACAGGTAGCCGGTGATAAATAAAGCTTTTAACGTCCTTTTAAACGAGATGACATTAGCAAATGTCGAAGCCCCCAACGCCCTTCGCATCATTTCTACGGTTGGGAAACTTTTATCGGTTGAGTGCTGTTATATGTCGGGACAAGGCGCATGATGCTTTTATGAGCAATTGTAATCAAAGCGCAGTTGAGATAGGTGTATTTGTATTTGACTCGGAAAGTATTCACATACGAACCTGCGGATTGTCTTGGGTTTCCTCTCACCCTAATGCCGGTCGCCGTCGTACGAGAGAAATACTTTTGAGTACCGCTTAAAACACCACTCAAAAAAATATATAAACAAATACTCACGCAGGGACAACGAGTTTCAAGTTTGAATTGAATGTCATACCTGTAAGATCGAGTGCCCTCTCTGCATCACTGAAAGTGATGACTGCCTCTCTCATGAATGTTACCAGCATTCTTTACTATTTATTTATTACATTTCTTTCATATTCCTTTCGGAGTCTGGTGCGGTCTTGCGATTATCGACTTGAAAAATATCCCATCATGGTACTGGAATAATGTGAGAATGACGGGCTTTTACGTTTAGATATCCTGTATGCATGTCTACAGTTAAACTAATCAGAATGCCGTGAAGAACAATGCTATCACGTGATTGTCAAACACCCCATAAAGAATACATGTCATCAAAATGGTCAGTGCGACAGGTAGAGATTAGATTAACGAACATTAATTAGAACTGATAGCGACATATCCGCGGCGAAATCTTCGCATTGCCGTAAACGTGTCCAGTCGTTTAAGGGGAAACAAGGGAAACTGTCTGCAGGTAACGTTCTGCTGGCCACCGCAATAGCCATCGGCCGAATGTACGGAATACGAAAAGCAGCCATTCGTTTTCTTTTTGGAAGCGATTTGGGAAAAGCGCCTTGCAAAACTAAGACCTTTTTGACAGGTCACGCTACGATTCGTGAGATCTTTTATCTACCTGGTTAAAAGACATGTAAGATAGGCAAAACGCAGAAAACTGACAATGATAAATGATCCGGACCGATCACCATAGAACTGCAATCCGGGAATGGTCTGAAATAATTGTGTTTGTAAATGAGACGCCTTGACCCGAACACACCCGGCCGAAGGTAACGTTTGCACGCGGACAATTCTGTGTCCACGTCCAATTACTCACGGCGAAGTCTCGTCAGGTTTACTCGTGTAGAGGAATCGGGGGCTATTACGGTTGTCTAATGATGTTAAATATAACAAAGTACGAGTAACCCGCGATCTGTCCAGCTGGTCGTAACGACGACCGATCAATACTGCCTCTACCACAGGCCGGGGTCCTCGAGAGCATCTGGGAAAGAGATGGCCAAGACAGTTTGCAACGAACTTGATGTCGTTCATCTCTTGAACAGGTGCGACCGCAGACAGCCCAGTCCACCATTACAAGCCGTTTTCAATTCCACTGCTGTTTCATGGCCTCCGGTTTTATGTCCGCTGTTTGCCCGCTAAACGAGAGCGTTGTCAGCGCCTAACTTGTGTAGTCCCGACAGGGTGTCGCATTAGGTACTCAATACATTTTGACAAGCTGCGTACATCGATTAGGCCCTGCCAGTGGCAAAGGGTGTCGGGTTGGGAAGCATTTCATCTCGTTTCAAACCTGACAATTGTCTAACTCGTTTGTGGTGTCTTGGTCCACATTTGAGTAATGATCTGTTATATAGGAAGGAATGAAATTGTCAGTGGTGTTGGCCCATAGCCCTGGTACTTAACCAAATGGGCTTGAAAGCCATGTCTTCAGCAGCTTTACTTTTTCATAGGTGAATCCAACCTATAGTTTGGATTTTAGTCTGTCCACATTTTGTAACCAATATAACCAGAACAGAAAATATAAAGTAGTTTATGAATGAAAGGTTCCCTGTTGTTAAAAGTTCTTATTGACGCTCCAGGGAGTTTGTTGGGTGTGCTTGAAGGTAAGCCGTTATGAACGAATTGACGGTACAGGTAATTTGGTTCATTGGACGAGTAACAATTACCATACACATAATACACTGCAGATCACATGCAAGTGTACGGTACAATATAAAGTGTGACATGGAAAATAAATGCCCAGTGATCAGTCCAGGGCTTACTGAAAAAAAGACGTGGTTCATTGGGGGTATTGAAACGGTATCACAAATATGAGAGGAAAAATATAAAGAAATGGCTTGTTTAACTCACATACAGCGATACGTCTTACACAAGATGAAACAAAAACGAAAACGCTACAAAAAAGAACAATAATCGCATTGATAGACATCGCTTATTCACGAGGGAAATCTAATTTTTCCCAATAACCCTTTCTTATACACACATGTATACTTGGGTTACGCACGCAAAATACCTAATACACTTCAAATTTGCAACGGTGGGCGTATGCGTTTTTCTGATTGGCTTATATAACACATTTGCCCGATTCCTTGTTCAATTCCTGGTGGCAGTGTGGGTTTAAAATCAATGTTTTTCTCAAGCGTACACATGTACTATCGCTTAGGCGATAGACGGTCCTCGATTTTTCGGGCTCGTCACACTGACAGCATGCGTGCTTTCGGACTCATGGGTTCTGGTGTCATTTGTGGACCGTCAGGCAATTATGGCGTTGTCTAAGAAACTGGGCTAATTTGACCAGACAGAGTCGAGTTCCTAAACATCCCGAAACGTCTATTCGTGATCTATCTTATTTTGCGTAGTATCAACAGTCCTGTATGCTGCTCCCGAAAGAGAAATGAACCTTATGCCATGACTGCCATCCGATTGTTTTGTTTGTATCTAGAGAAAGAATGGCCTTGAAGCGACCGGTTTGGGATCACCGAAATTAGACATTATATTAGTCACGTAATAGACATGAAGCCGGCCAGCGTCAGTTGAAAGTATTCATATCAAAGTCTTGTGAGAAAAAGAATTCTTGTGGTCGAGAGTAACGACAATGGACGAATCGAGCAACTTGCAAGTGAACACAACACTTTTAGCGGCTAACCCACGCTCCCCCGAATGGTAGTGGATTAAAGCCACGTAGGCAAAATGTCAGTCATATCGTGGCGAGAACACCTTGAAACATGCAAAATCCAAGTATAATGGAGTGTTTTTGATACCAGGTAATTCAACCAAGCATCAGTTTAAAATCGAAAAGAACAATACTTTTTAAACATATATTTAAAAAAATTGTACATGTATGAATTTGTAATGTGGACAACTGTATCTTACCATACAGGCCAAAGACGTTCAAAAAATGAATGACAGCACCGCCAGCGACGATATCGAACAAATAGAATATAGAATCAACTGTGCGCATTATGGGCAAAGTCTACACAATCAACCGGGATATGTTTGATACTGTTCTGGGTATCACATCCAGGTACGCTCCCTTGAGTCTACCCAGCAAATGGTACTGAATTATACCAGAGACTGTTTTAAGTGCAGATGTATTTCCCAAAACAAAACCTTTCATTGACAAAACAGAAAAATTGCAGATTAGCGAGCATCGATGTCGACATGCAAGGGGCAGCTGTATAACTCACTCCACGATGTGAGGGGAAACGTGACAATAATTCAACAAAACGCACAAAAAATAATGAAAATGTCTACGGATATAACGACTTCTGCCGCAGGGGATACTGTTGAGGTTAGCCAGACGTACTAAATTACTTAAGTACTTTGGCTTTTCAGACGCGTCTATATAAATGTCAAACATTCCCTACAGCGTAGAGAAACTGCTTACCTGTCCATTTTTGAGAAAACGGTCTGAACCAAAACAATGATTTACTACGACCATATTACTAAAAGCACTGTTTTAGTCCAGATTAGAGCATAACCCATCGTAACAATCGTCACGAAGATAACAAGTCGAACAAGGAAGCTTTCAATACAAATAACTGAATCTAAGTTTTTAAATCTTACCCGGGACTACGTTGTGATCGCCTATACTCCATGTTGAATAGTGTTCTCAACAACATCTCATAAATCGTGATCACTTTGGCAGTTGCCCGATACACCTTTGTTTCAATGAGGGATAGGTATGGCAACTTGAGCATATCTAAAAGAGAACGACTGGATACTGTTGAACTTTGGTCGGGGTGATGGGGGTCGGCTTAGGTTTTGGATGAGGGGTGTGTCTCTACCTGAGATGGTGATTCAGCTTAATCGATTCCACCCTCGGGCTCTTTGACAATGAGATTGAGTGTTCGAAATCAACCTTTTGCTGTTCTCGTTGCTGCTCTAAGTCAGAAGATTTGTGAGGTACCTGCCAAATGTCGGTGGTTTTCTCCACGTATAAAACTACTGTCGTCATAAAGTGAAACATTCTTGAGCACGGTGTTAATAACGACGAAGATAACATTTTAAAGCTTCGTATTGAAGTTTATTTCACGCATATGTGATGGCGGTCAGGAAGAAAGGGCGGAATAAACATCAATGGTGAAACAACAGATTAACAACTTGGTATTTATTTGGGTCATAATGCTACAGATTGTAATACTACCTGCTCATGCATGATATAGTCGAATGTTGGAATCCAGCCCCCGTTACACCCCTTCGCGTAACTGCCAAGGGACGGGTTGTTATCAGTGAATAGACAAAGTCAGGTACTTCCTGCCGTAAAATCCATTCTTCTCTACACTTGCAAATGCATTTGTAACAACTTGCAAGTTTGCTCACAGTACATTCAGAGATTAAAACACAAAGGCAGAAATAAGCAACAGACTACACAGTTAAACCGACCCCAAATTATTCTAGGCGGGAAAGTGGCAAACTTAAGTGACAAGGTTATAGCTGAACTTTGTCACAACAACGCTATGTTTAAGCCTGTAAATTAGTAGCTTGGATCAAAAACAATAAGCCCAAAATTCAGACAACGTATACACCAATCATTGGAGTGTGAAATAAACTAAGTGTTACGAGGCACATGTCGTTATTACATGTGTCCGGGTTAGGAACCGCGTAAGTTTAAGGCCCACACACGGTGATTAAATTCACGGTCGGGTTTAAGTTCGTTTGGCGTGGCTGATTGTCCAGATGGGACAACGCTACATCATGGCCCAAGCTGAAATTCCCACACATGTGTCAAAAATGGTTCTCGGCGTTGGTCCCCATTAATGTTACCCAAAGGAGGAAAGAGAGCACCTCCAGACGATACATTAAATGAGATAACGCAGGCTTCAAAATTTACGACCGGTAATTTAGAAACAAAAGATTTACTTGTTCACTGCTATATAAGCGAATCCCCCAGTTTCAATTAAAAAGAGAAGCAGAAGTCTTTTGGCCACTCATACGCTACGTTACTGTGCTTCCTGATACCCCCGATCTAAGACTATAACTTCTCTCCTTGGAGATACCCTCTGCTTTCGGACTTCACCAAATTCAACTGGGATTGACTTGTTTTGGCTGGCAGTCGCTCTCTCTCCACTTTGAACCAGGGACAGCGGCACATAGTAAGTATAAGTAGTAAGTATATATTAAAGAACTCCTTTCTTGTTATTTAACCCCTTGTCGTTGTAGTCACTTTGTCCACAGGTTTATCTATAAAACTATATAGTTTTATAAAGGTTACGGGTATAGTTAGTGGCAACCTCAGCGCACAGTTTCCACTCTGCACGTTGTGTTACCTAGTTGTGTCTGACAAGACTACATAGGCTCCATCGTGAGGGTTTCCCTAAGACGCTTCCACTCAAAACGCTTCCTCTACAAACTCTGCGCTCGGATCAAGTAGCCACACGAACCCTTACCCCGTATCATAAGGTTTCCTCAGGCTCATGTTGTATATAGCGGCTAAAAGAAAAAATCTTAATTTCAATGTATATCTAGGAAAACGTGAATTCGCACCTTGTTTCATTTGCTTATCGATCAGAGCAACACCGGCAACAAACATACGCCGTTCATATCACTCTCGATTTCTAACCAAGTCACAGGACACAGCTTTCATCGGGATAAATATTCCCCACCCTCAACATCCGCGCCACAATTAGGATGCAATCTGTTGTCTATTGGTGAACACAGGTGGAGTTAATGCTAACAAGTTCAGCTTGAGAGAAACAAGGCAGGTAACGCGACGCAGACGTGGCTACAAATTGAGAAACTATTTAAAAAGAAATAGCGACGACATTTGGCCATCTGGCGTGCGTATGTGCAGATATTGCGGCTAGCTAATAAAACGCGAGGGGGTTTGGCAATCATTATCGACAGTGCCTTCCATACCGCGAATGTTGAGAACGGTTCAGTCCAAAGCTAATCAGACTATGGGAAATAGCCGTTCACATCGCTCTAAATTTTTGCTCCAAATTTTTAAGGGAGTTTTGTTTTGAATGAAATTGATAGTGCTGGTATGACTTCTTGGGTGTTTGGTAATAATACTAAAGTATTGGTGCGATACCAATAGGAAAGCAAGATTTATTTTCGAGCATAGCATCACAAAACTAACCAAAAGAGCTTAACATGCGATCAAATGTCCTTTTTATTATGATATTTTGTGAAAACGCGGAAGGCTAATGCAAGTCTAAAGTCCTTGATAATAACGGCCCGACCCACCCCTCTTCATCCTTGCAGTTCAAAGAAAGGAACCCCGAAAAATATATTGCACTTTTTCATTAGTTCATAAGTGTTCCCCACTGTTTCCAGACCATTTTGTCTGACATACTTCGAAATATCAACAATAAATATCGAAATAAAGTTCGTAAATGGGAAAACAAATGGATCGATCTTTAGCCAAAAACAAAAGAACAAAAAAAAAAGAAAAAAAGCAAAGCCAAAAAGCAAAAAAAAAATTAGAGTGGGCTATGGGCATCGCTTACAACATTACAGTATTGGTTTCTCAAAATGTCTATCAATTCGTTGTATCTCGTTAGCTAGGTTTCTTTTTGGCATTGGCCGGAGACTGTGGTCAGTAAAGCACTAGAATGGTCAAATTAAAATGGCTCACAAATCGTTGAACACTTTGTACTGTCCGTGTGAAAGTCTATGTAGAGCTATATGGATACGGTTCTTAAGAACAAACCTACACCATTCACATCGGTCTTGTAACACTAAAACCCTAGTGTTAGGGTGTTATTGCCCATTTCCATAGGCGACATTGTATGTGTAGATCTATTGGCAGAGTCGCCAAAGAACGGCTCCCTTCGATATGATCCGAAAGGCCTTACTTCTCTCCTGACAATTAAAATGGCCAATGCGATGTTAGATCCATACGAATGATCCTTTTCCATATTCTTATCCAAAAAGGCCTTCAAAACTTTAATATAGAGTAAAACATTGATCTACAAGATGTACGTGCATATAGAGGATATTGAGGAACGGTAGATCGTCCTTGCCAAAAAAAAAAACTTGAGTTAGCTTTGTACAGGGGGGCACTCAAACTGTTCTTTAAAATTAATGCTTAACGGAACAGAAACCTCATTCGCCAACTTAGGCTAAGTGTTAATACAGCTTCGTATTGATTATTTTTTTTTACAGTCCGCACGAGAAACATACTTCGTGAGACGAGAGTATAATGAACATCTTGTACGTTTATCTACCTTCAGACATTCACACATGTCATCATATTTTATGAATATTTGCCTTTTAATGCGTTTATCGGAACACAATCCTGGCTTTTTTATTGCAAGGATATGTGAAAGTGGCAACAAAGCGTGTGGGAACTATACGAAGCTGGCTGGCAGGGAGAGCTCTTTTCTCCTTGTTACATGTATATAGGTTTGGGGACGTGTGATTCGAGTAAAGGCAACACATTTCAATACTTTTGTTTGGTAAAGGTTTAATGTGGTGATGTTTGCTTAAAATATAACAATTTTTTTCTCGGCATAGTTCACTTTTAACATGGCCTAAAATTTAGAATAACATATACTCCACCCCCTCTATTCGCATCCCCAAACTGTGAGATGAGTGTGGATCTACAACGGATAAATATCGTTTATATTCGAGATCCCGTAGATGAAAGCAACCTCAAGTATTCTATGAACACAAAATCTACCACAAGTTCAATGTTTTTTCAAGGGTCGTTAAATCTAATGGACGCAAAGAATAAACCGCGAATGGATATATATTTTTTAAGAGATCTGATGATGAATTGTACCTTTTTTCACATTGAACGATTTTAATACACTCTAGCCCAGACCTGCATGTGGCAATAGACTTAATGGTGTTGAAATGCGATGTTAGCACCGGTTCCGAGACAGTGTATGCCACGAGCTGAGTCTAATAAATATCTCAATGCTGGCATAGCTCTCCTTTTTTCTCAAGTTAAATTGTCCGCGAGAATAATTTATGCCCTCAATAAATATATTGCCTGCAAAACAACGAAGCCAGGAGTATAATGCAACACTGGCAAGAGCGCAATATTCCATGCGAAATTCTTTTCAATCGAGGTATAAAATATGGAGATGGCAATAAAAGAGACAAAGGCTAGTAGGAGAATACTTGGAAGAGGAACTTTAAGGAGAGTGTGCGCAACAATGTTTCAAGGATTCGTTAAAATTCGCACAATTAAACATTATTTCGGCATATCCTCTCCTCTCCCTTCATAGTCGTTTCGGAAAGATCGTATTCAAGAGCTAGAGCTGATAGTTGTGTTGTTTCAACCGTAGAATTGATCCACGTCGATGAAATTGTGGAATTAGAAATGCAGACTGGCTCAATTCACCCTCTGTACACAATGAATGACCCCACTTGATTTCTATACACTACACAAGCTTTTGTACCACAGCGTTGTAAGTTAATAAAACAAAATAATTTTTTTTCTGGATGTATCCATAAGACTACACATCGGCTTATAATGCATATCAGGAATATCTGACGATTCAATTACGTTGAGGATTCAAAAGTTCTTTTTATATAGTTCAAAAGCTCTTCAAAACGAAGGAACTTTTACCAAAGAAAGCTTAACAGTATTGCTGCTCTATATTTACAGTCTCATATGCAGTATTTTTTTTGGCCCATCAATGTAGGTCTAAACAGTTAGTTATGGCCAATCATTTAATCACTACAAGATTCATTTAACCATCTCAATTATAGATTCACTGACCGCTTCTCAAAAGCAGCCAATTAATATTTCAGTCCACCAATCAATCATTCAGTTTCTCTGTCAAGGATACTACCCTTCATCAAATCCGCAAATGCCAGTTATTGTCGGTGTAGACTTCATCCTGGTCTCCTTTTTCGATTTAGAGCGGCTCTGATGAACACAAGTGTTGACGGACACGTCAGGATAAAGTATCGGCTAACAAACAAAAACTCATTCGGTGGAAAAATGTCCCGGTATAAGAGGAATAAAAAGCAGTAGAGTTCTGTTATTTAAGCGAAGGCTTTGAACGAATCAATCGAAGCCAGGCTTTTACGGACGAGGACAAGGCCTTTAAACTGGGCTGACACATTCAGCATTTATTGAATGCTTACTTTTTATATCCCTCCCTCAACAGCATTTGACTGACGCATTATTGGATTGATGGTCCTACATCAACCAAGGACATTTTTGTCCATCTTTTTATTCTGACCCTGTCAAATTCACGGAAATATTTATTGCACCATGACTCAAACAACTCTCGTACAAATGAACCAATTGCAAATCCGTTAACAAGTCTAATTTAAGAATTGCAAACTGTTGGTGTCCGGGAAGGGGGAATAACTGTCCAAATTGGAAATGAAACGTGCTTGAATTAAATAATGCTCAATTAGTCTCAACTGTAAATCAGTTTTAACAAGCAGTCTAAAACTGAGCGCCATAATGCATGATCTCTAGTGAAACACAAACAGATAATCAATGAATCAAATCGGTTTAACAGTCAGCCAGCGCTGTAACCAGTCGGTGCGCGAAATAACCATTTAGCCAGTCAGTCACCCATCATCTAGAGTGAATATCACGGAGACCGGCAACAAGCCCTTAGTTTGTTACGTAGCCAGCGTTTCAGACAGTTTTGAAAGCAGTCCCCCAGCCAGGTTTTGTAGGAATCAGACAAGCAGTTTTGTATGCAATCAATCAGTCAGCTTTGTGAGCAGTCAGACAGTCTTGAAATCAGTACGCCAGCCAGTTCTTGTAGGAATCAGACAAACAGTTTTGTATACAACCAACCAGTCAGCTTTGTGAGCATTCATTCAGCAGGTCTTGTTCCCAGTTAGTCGACAAGTTATATGTGCTGCCCGTCAGCCATTGCTGTAAGCGGTAGGTCAATCCGTACTGTAAGCTCTCAGTTGGCCAACCTTCAGTAGGCTAGTTTTGTAAACAGTTGGTCCACCAGTTTTTATGGTTAGATAGACAGGCAGTCGCGTTATCAGACCATCAACTGGTTTTGCAAGCAGTTAGTCAGCCAGTGTAGTAAGCAATCATTTACCATCCCCTCCCCCTCCTCCCCATGGGAACAATCAGCCAACCAGTCCAGTAATCAGTCTGTCAACCAGCGCAGTGACCATTCAGTCAATCCGCTTTGTGAATAATCACACCTCCAGTTCAGAACAAAAAGTCGGTCAAGATATCCTGAAAAGAACCGACCAATCTTGTAAACAATCAGTTAGCCGTTTCAAACGTTCGGCCAGGCAGTTACGGACATGAAAACATTCAGTCAGCCAATTATGGATACATTCAGTCAGCCAGTCATGTAAACATTCACTCAACCTGTTATGTAAACATTTACTCAGGTGGTCATGTAAACATTCACTCAACCTGTTATGTAAACATTTACTCAGCTAGTCATGGAAACATTCACTCAACCTGCCACGCAAACCATCCAGTCCGCCATTTATGGAAGCAATCAATCAGGCAGTTGTACAAACATCCATTTAGCCAGTCATGGGAACATTCAGTCAGTCAGTCATGTAAACACTCCGTCATCCAGTAATGTAAACATTCCGTCAGCCATTTATGGAAACATTCAGTCAGCTAGTTATGTAAACATTCAGTCAGCCTGTTATGTAAACAGTCAGTCAGACACTCAGTTCTCTAAAGAATTAGTTAATTAGTTCTGAATACAATCATATAATCAGTGTGAGATGAAGTGGATAAACTAGTTTCAGATTTATTCAGAAAATTTGGAAAATGAACTGCCATGATTTCATTTTTGCAGCATAGGAAAATTACTCAAGTCTTCCATGGGTATGTACATAGAGTTTCCGTGAAACATCTCATGCAGTCCCGTTTAGTCCATGTTGTTGCTGAATGTGCTATTACAGAGATTTATTCGGATTTAAACAACAACAGCAGTATTTTCATACGCTACTGTCAGAAATACACCCCAAGACATTCACACGGCACAATTATTGACATAGATATATAGAAGATCTTCGAGATGGCCTTCGAGTTGAAATTGTTTATCGCCAAGCATCATTAATTTTTAGATAATGAAATATTATTGCCAAAACTTCATTTGTCGACTTGATATGTGAACTCCTGATACCGTTAAATGTACAATTTGCATAAATAAACAGTCTATCCATAAAGATCAATTCAACTGAGTTAGGGAAACTACAAACCAGTTATCCACATCGAAGAATTTATCTGTAGCATACGGAAAACGTAGAGGCATTCTCTTACAACCAGCTGTCTTTAGAACTGGATGGGGACCAACAGAACTGTATTTGCGGTGGTGGCACAAGGCACGTTAGCAGCACCAATCTGATTATCACACAAGTCATTTGAAATTGAACTGTCCCACTTGATCAAGTTTTTTGATCTTGATGACAAATTGGCACATAAAGGCATCTGAAACACGGAGGTTCGTGTAGCTTGATATTTCCTACACGCTTGTCTGCCCTTCATGTCCCCTTGTGCATGACGCCATGCTGTCCATATACAACGAATTAAGATGGGATTAGTTTTCATGCCTTCAAATCGAGCCAATCCATGGGACGAAAATGGATAATTTCCATTCGACGTGACCATTTCGTACCGAGTAAGCAATCTAAATTAAGCCCCAGCCCACTTGCTCCTCCGAACCGGAAATGTCACAATTACGTCACACAGATTTGGCACACTAGTGCCATTCAAGTGCTGACAAGCTATGTGCGTTTTATTCTCGGAATTTTTGGAGTTAAATATATTTCCATTTTCTACAAAAAAAATTACCCATCATATAATTTTTTTGACATCAGTTTTTTATTTCACAGGTATAGCATTCATTTAAGTAAAGTGAAAATTAGAACCCGGACAGTTCACCTGCGGGCTTTAAACAGGGAATTTCTAGGTCACACGCCGTCAGGCGATGCGTGAGTCGTTGACGAAATTAAACGGCCGACGCTTCCCCTGCAGGTGCCGGTTTCAGCAGTCTAACGTTCGTTGCCTTCCCATAATACGACCGTCATCGTATAAGTGAAATGACACCATGTACGATGTTAAGCAAGAATCAAATAAATAAGCAATGTGACAAATATCCCGTATCATGTAATGTCGATTAGGGTGTCGTTCATAGAATTCTTCATAAACTCTTAAAGTCAAATGCTGGTTGAAACGTATACTTCAAAAGCCATGTGTGCTGGATATATATATATATATATATATATATATATATATATATATATATATATATTCTTTTTTGTCGCGCGTTCTCGAGGCTTCTGCGTTTGTCTTTTGTGTCATTGTACATAGACCGTACAATCTGGAATGATGTACTCATGTTGTAAACATGCTTACTAACAAACCATCCAGAATTTTCTTTACGTTAGTCCATAAATATGAGCGACGAAGTTGTAAGGCTCGTAGTCTTTTGATCAGGTTCATTTGAGAGCAGTCACGTTTACTCTGTCCACCAAGAAGGATTTTGTGGGATTTGGACATATTGCCTCTCATGCCATTCGACATGCATCATTTTATACTCTATTTTTCTGTACCTGGTACTTTTGGACTTGTGTTTCGCCACTTGTGTTTTTGTTTGAGACGTTCTTGTGGAGCCTTTATCTCTCATTGTCTCTTTGTGCATTTACGTACATTTCATTCCAGTTTACTATGAAAGTGACTTTGTGTATATTTCCTGGGAGTGAAACATGCATTGCCAGCTCGGCATCACGGACGCTATTGCCAACCGTCCGCCCAGGAAAATTGCAGCTTGTCGAGGAGTTGAATATATACCAACGTTAACGTGTCCATTGGTGTTTGTCACTTATAGGACTCTATCCTTCGATATGACAACTGCCAAAGACTGTGGATTATATATTTACGTGGATTGATTTGCCATTGGAAACCGGAATATTCCATCCGGATTTGCACGCTGTCATCAGTAAGAAACTATATATTTTTGTAATTATCTGTATTGTTTGGGATATTATTGTCAGTTGTACTATTTGTCTGTTTTGTTCAAATATATGTATTGAATTTAGTCTAGCATCTTCGTGTCTGTGTGTTTGATCTGGTGTAAGGTCTATCGCTATCTGAAAGTTGAACAAGCCGTTTGTTTATCATTTTTCCTCTCCGATAGTGGAACCCTTACAGTAAGTCGGTTGATAAATCAGCAGACAGATCAATTGCTGATCGACACTATTAATCACTGGATCAGCTCCCAATACTTCCACACCAATCGTCATTCGTCCCTCCGCCTTAAGCCCATTAGTCTGGTAGAGAAAAGTGAGAATCTCGCACTCTACTCGTCATCTATGGGAATCGTCTTGCCACAAGATGAGATTGCGATGCAAATGCTGGCTATTCGCATCCACTACTCACTTCTTCACCCTACCTACCCTATTCTCCTTCCCCACCCCCTATTCCTCCGTCATTTACCGTACAGAGTTGTTCAGGCATTGGTTAACGCTATCATCCAACGGTTGTGATACCCGGTTCTAGGTGACTTCCACGAGTTTTACCGTGTAACAGCCAGCGCATCCGTTCATTCAAGATGGCCGCCATTCTAAACAGAGCCGATACCAAATACTCACCCAAGACGCCGAGCCTGTAATTGAGTGTGATGACAATCACCCTGCCGTAACTGGCGAGGACACTACCATCGTAAGCGTTGCCGGTGCCGGTATCGTAGGACTCACCATGGATGAATACCATTACGGGAAACAGTGTCGTATCATTATCGTCTGAAAGACAGGAAACAAAGTCAAGGGTTAGAGCATCCGATAAAACCAAGAGACGCCTTCAAAGTCAAAGCGACGTTTGATCAGAGCCTGATCACTCGCTTTGTAACCAAAATAAGCTCAACCGTGAATGTATGGAGCCGTAATAAAATCACTATAAAATTTGGCTGTTATCTTTCAAAAGAAATGACTCAGAAAAGGACAGTATGTATATATCGAATGGCCATTAATCTTCCTTGGGGCTAGAAAACCTAATACAAACGGCCTTATATATCAGTGCCAACCCACCTCAGGCGGTTTATAACTGCCAATTAGCCACATAAATGAACAGTGTTTTCAACTATTTCTATTTCCCATATTATGTGTGCTGATATGTGAACATATCACGTGATACACAGAGTAGAAGAGTAGAAATAGATTCACGTGTCTTTTAAGGGGCTTTTCAAACCGTTAAGTGTATGTGTGGTTTATTTTATGACTTACACCATATATTCGCACTTCATTCCTCCCTGTCACGTTTACCCACCCGAGAATAGCAGTAAATAATATTAATAGGGTTAAATCGTATTGCCATCACACACAAAAAGCTAAATATTCATTAATCCATGAATCGGTGATTATATGAAATATACTGACGTACGTAGTTAGCAAATTCTTTTGAGTTGATTATATTGTGAGCTATATCTTCTAAATATTTGATCGTAGATGGTTTTCAATCTTCTCAATTTTTAATATTTTCATTATCCCGTCAACATCATTTTCCGTCCACTGGCTTGAATATACTTTCACCATGATATGAATGTATTATTGCCAGTATGGCGCAAAGAGATAACCACTCATTCATTTATTCTGAATATATATTTATATTATAGTACGGGTGGAACAAATTGCAATAGAAATAATTATTAAGGACCAAAGGATACTTACGCAAATATTTAACGTGAGTATATTTGTGTGGAGAGCAAAATCAAAATATATAGAGAGCGAATCAAAATTACGACCTTTCCTGTATAGGGTAAGGCTCCTTTAAGCATGTGTTGGCTACAGTTCGCGTTCTATTTCTATCTCCGGCATAACCCAAGATCGTAATCACTCATCATCATCGTCCCTGCCCACCCAAACCTAGCTCGCAAATTTTACCCCGACGTCCGATGCCTCTAAACTACACGGTATCTTGGAAATCTTTGGGAATCGTCTTTGCGAATTCAATAACGAGTAAGAGTGCGGAGTCAGCTCCAGTCTATTACCTATAGACCTACGGTCGTCTCTGTAGGGACGGGAGCCCATTGAGCGTATGTCTCCAAACGTTGATGATCGATCAGTCCAACTAATGGGGCCCTATATAGCTTGTGGGATACAACCTTCACCAGACTTTCCCTACCCAATTGCTCAGCCCTGCAAGTACAAGGCGTCTGCCAAGCTAGTTTTGACAACCACTAGCATCTAGAAAATCCCGAAAAACCATTTATCAAGATACTATTGCAGACCGTAAAATCCGCCCTAGTGGAAGATATAGGTTGCCTTCGGCTCTCTTCTCTATGCTTTGGCGAGGGGCCAAATATCTTTTGTTAAGTTGGTAAGAGGAAATCTCTTACGGAGGGTTATAAGGCATGTCGACTGTGTCAGGACGCCGTGCTTCGTCAATGGTAGTACACTCACCGATAGATAATAACATTCGAGTGAATTGAGGCCACGGAACCGGTAGTCCAGGAGTTATCTGCCTTGATAGGTATCTTCGGAGTCGGAGGTAAAATACATCATATGCGGTGGGATGGCAAAGGTGAGGAGGTCCCGAGATTACGTGAACTTTAATGTCGTGGTAAATTTATCTCAACGTGATTAACAGCGGTGCGCTGGGATACAACTTTGTTCGCTGAACTAATTTGCTGTTTAACATTGTGCAGCGGGCCATTGCTGATAAGACGCAACCTCCGTCTATCTTTCTGTCCAAAAGAAACCCATTTACAAAAACTTTTCTTCGCTAGATACATAGTTGCTGTATTCAAGGCCTACAGGGTGGAAGCGGCAGCCGCATATGTTATGAGTTATGACTTTGAAAGCGATATCTTCGGATGCAGACAAAAACTAATGACGTTTTCACATAGCCGGTGTTTAGGTTTTAGTGCTCCGATATTATCTTTGAGTGAGCTACGCGAGGTTTTTATCTGATTACGGGGCTGTCTACATCCATAAGCCACGATTCTGCTTTGGTCTTCGCTCAGATGGATGGTAATCAAATGAATTGAGCGGTTATGACTGTAAAATACCGTTTAGAAATTCCCGATGGCGAGCTCAGATTGTCTATAGAAGTCTCCCGTCAAGATCATGCAGAGACGGAATCCTCCTATGGATTTATTGCTTGTTCGTCCCTTTAGTTTTCGTCTCACATATCTGAAGATTTACGCACTAGACATTGGTACACCAATACGAATTAAGAATTAGGACTTTTCCGCCACAGTTATCAAGAAGCATGGATCACGTTCGTCATGGAATTTTGAAGATGTTTTGAAGCAGAATATGACATATTGCAAATAGTTCTGATGCTATTAAATATAAATAAAGACTTTAAACGACTTGTACCATTACAATTACTTGTGAACTAATCGCCTGAATACAGATGATGAATTGCACTTCGTCTTGGATCACATTAAAAAAAATATTTTCGGAAATCCTACATTTGTATCTAATGTTTGTTGACTTTTTCAGGATCCCTGCAATTAGTGTTGTTTATTGGTGGTAGATCGTCAATTTTAGCGTAAATGGTTACACATGGCTTCCGATCATGATTGTGCCCGTTAGATAAATGACATTAGGAATGATTTTTGTAACATATATTTCTGCTATTTTAACGGATCTCTTTAGTTTTTAGAGGGGGGGGGGAGATTGTAGGGAGCATGTAAAAATAGTAGCTATTTTACACGAACAGCAGAAAAAACCCATACATGCTTTTCAAAAACAAACAGCGGCTTCCCAACCCTATGGGAGATTAGTTCAATTCATCAACGGCAGCCAGGCCTTTGCGTCCACATTTTGAACGTCTCATTAACTAGACAAGAACTGACAGAATAATACAATCGCATACGGATCGAGCTTATTAACTGAGGCTAATTCAAGCTCAAAGGAGCGCACAGGGTGACGTCATTTCCGCCACGTGCTACGGCAAAACCTGTGATTTTGCACTGGCATGTTGTCAATTGCTAATAGCTAATCATTTCACTTCTGTCAGAATACACGTCTATCTGAAAAAGTAATAAGCAGGGGCCAAGTCGTACCACCTAGTCTTTTGACTCAAAGTTTATTGTCATGTAAGAACTGCTTCTCGCGTATTTCTCAATGAAAAAAATTAATACTTTCATCACCAGAATATAACATTAGGATTAGTGAAGTTAAGATCGCTATTCTCAAAACGTAGCGTGGTATCTCAACTTGATGACATCATTTATAAAAGGTCTCTCACGTAGAGGTGTTTCCAAAGTTCAGTGCACGACATGACATGTATTAGGACAAACAGCTGTACTGAGAGACAATCTGAAAAAATAAGAAGCTTTCTTTCTAACCTTTGTGAGAAAGTTTTCTTTAATGCACTAATGCAAACCTATATCCCACTGGAGCTGTAGATTATCTCAATTCACTAAAAAATCATTGCTCATCTTTTTATGCTCTTGGACTGAAAATGTAGTCACCTTTTGTTAGGGAATGTGCATAGGCAGTTGGCTTACGCGCCTTTTTTTTATCACCGAACCGTGTGGAGTTTTTTCGAGAGTAACCTGGATTTTAATGACGGGATTTTTGAAGGCACATCTCAATCGCATTTTCTTTGAAGAAGCATATCGAGAGTCTGGAGAGATTCTCTTCCAACGAGGGTCGACGTAATTTTGTAATTTGTGTTATCGGCCGGTGGATTTAGAAGTGTGGCCCTGGTAAAGCCGGAGACGTGGCCTTATCGGTCATCTCTCGCTAAAGAGGAGGCGAATTCTGGTTTGCGGGTAATTAGAAGGCTGTTCCCCGGGAGTCGGCAGTCTGTTTGCTATCTCTGGCAAATTCGCGCAAGATCAGCGCCCGAAATTACTCCGTGTCAGGATCATGTTAATATGACAGTTGCTATCTGGCCGTTGGCTTGGATTGCCTTGGATTTCCACCACCTCGCCATATATGATATCGCCTATAAGCGAAAAGGTCAACATCTTCGCCATACATTTGCTGTCATCTTGGTTTAAACGGGTGTTTTAGATTTCGAAATCTTCATGGTGTTTGAGAAAACACAAAGCTGCATAGATGGTTGCATCGGATCGGTGTTAATCAATAATCGATATTAATCCACGCATTTACAATACATTTAAACATCTCTTAGAACTGTAGGGACCACGTTGTCGTTGTTTTTTTCCGGCACAATACATCGTCTTTCATTCGACTTCTTCATATCGGAAATGACGCTTCCGACCTAAATTGTGATGCTCATGTTTAGCTATATGACAGTGCGTGATGCTATGAGTGCTTGCATTTTACCAAAAAGAGAATTCCACTATTGCAACGGCAGCTACATACTTTAACTCTGTGCAATGCAATGCGACCACAATCATGGAGCTAAGGTTGTAATCATTAACTTAATGTAGGAAAAATCACAGTGTACCCAAAATGATGCAGACGGGTGCCAAGCATGATGAACAAATACACATGAAAATACGTATCATTCCATTAGCCACTATTTATTTCTTCATCTATTTGGTAAGCGTTTTGCGCCGTACGCTAAATTAGGCCTAATTCTCTTTTACGACCACGGGCAGACACGAAAACCGAACGCATCCCACTAGCAAATTGACAATTATGGATTTGAAAATGCGACCTCACTGATCATGGGCCAAGATACTGCCAACAGAAGTCCTTATTTCGCCAGGTTTACGACGGGTGGTCGCTTACGACATCAACCCAAACACGTAACAACCAAACGACTCCATAGAAATAAATAGCTAGATCTGGATTTGAATTCGTTGCTTATTCAATAGAAATGAAATCTACTATATGAGAATAAACCAAACAACAGGATTTTACGTAATCTACTTTTTCCCATGTGGACATATCGAAACGAAGCCAGAGAAAATGATGCCATGGGCCGGTTTCTATCTGGCTACCATTAGAGAGAAATGTACGCCAAAGGAAAAAGCAAACACCTTAAACAATATGGCTGTCAACTGTCGGCTGTTTACGTGTAATTAGTTTGCGAACAGGATTTGAGGTTTACTTATTCTCTGAAGGAAATATCTGGCCGTTAGGGCTGTCTATGATTGTAATGCATAGTGGACCTTTAAATAGACGGACCTTGTTGAAAGGTCCCTGGCCATCTGAACAGGCACAAACTGACGTATATAACTGGTGCATTATTAAGGAGAACAGTTGCATAATGCACATCATTGCACAAGGTATAAGCATTCAATGCACTGTTGCCATATAGAGGCCGACTGAAGACCTACCTCTCGAAGTGTGTTTTGGGCCCTGAGGTCACTGAAGACCTCGCGGTAACTGAGACCGTTTCTTTGGATATTAGACACATAGATCGATAAATACTTTGTCCTGGTGAGAATAGATTTTGTGTAGGTCAAGGTGAAATGTACAATAATACAGGAATTAGGCGAATAATGACATTTGACACGTAAGTATATACATAAGTGCATACCTTTCGGTTAAAAAAAGGAAAGCATGATCGAGTAAGACACGAAACTGAAACTAAGTGTACAAATAAGAAAAGTTACTTATTGAAGCCATTGAACATGGCGCAAGGCTGAACGATCGAGTGATTGAAATGGATGCGTACACGTCTTTTTACACCCACTGTCATGTCAGTGTTAAACCTGTAGCAGTAGTCGAATGATGTCGGCCCTGCCCGGAATCTAAGGCGTACATTTAGAACATCCCATTAGACACAGGAATACGCCCGCACTGACTTAGGAACAAAAGAAGAAGCGGGGTGTTTTAAAAATGCATTAAGCGGATAAACCGGTGTTAAGTTAGTTTGCAAAATGAAGCCGAAAGCATTTTTCTTCTAGGCATTGATATAAGGCAGGCGCACGTACAGCGCTCGGTTGGATACTGGCTTAGCCCGGCCTGTTAAATGTAATCAATTTGTGCCTAACAGCACTCCACGGGGTACTCCATTACCGCCGAGGGCTGGAGAGCTTGGCAAGACAACGCATGGGAGGGTCGGGTAGACCGTATGAGCAAACTATGCCGGTTGGCCAGATGGGGGGCGAAGTTACGCGCACAGGAATCCTTGCCAAAAACTCCTCTCTTTCTGTTTGCCGCCCGCCGAAACATCTGGGGACTCGGGCAGGGTCGAGAGACTATAGGGCTTTAAAACCTTCTGTTTGCCGGCACGCGAGCAACATAGCATGGCACACCGTAGAAAAATTCGCCTTTTGCCCCTCGCCTCGACATGTTGGTCCAATTAAGACTAGGTCTGAAACCGGTCGTGAAGACCACAGTATATATCGTGTATCGGACAACTGATGAAAACTGAAGCTTGCATCGCATACAGAGATCCGATAACTACGTAGTCCTCTGTAGTCGCGCAGGCTGGCAGATCCAGAGAGCGATGTGCCAGCGTTCTGATGCCAGCACAATGCAATTAACTCAAACAAAAACCTCCTCGTCTCAACACGCAGGGAGGTTTAAGCGAACAACATAATTTTATGATTTGATACCGGGATGGTGGATTCTGTTGCTGGGTCTCAACAATTTCATTAATCGAGGATCCGTAACAAGCCTATTCTACTGCATCGCACGCACCCCCGGGAAAGGGGTTAGACTCAATATGCTAGGGATAGAGCTTCTTCAACCCCACCCCCACAAGGCCCCTATACCGAATAGCCAGTAGTTCCAGCACTGATCGCATTATCTATACATATAGCATTGATTTCGGCACAAACTGACCCTCCTCCTGCGTAAATAAAAGGATCGAGGAATGAACAATGGACCCAAGACGCCGGAGCCCCCCAAAATCTGTGCGAGAAGAAAGCTACTGCCTACACACAGATACCGGTACATCATTCGCCCTGTTATCAAACGGATTACATCATCAAAGTCCTACGTCATATTAAATCACGTTTCTTCTGGTACTTTCACGTCTCTTTCACGCGAAGTTTCCCAGCATTTGTACATTAAGGAGTCAGGTAGAAAACTTAATCAAGATTACATCATTTAGACTACGCATCAACGGAAGCGCAATATGTGTATATTGATGGGGATACCACTTGGATAATACTACGCGTATTAATATGGCATTTATTACTATTTTATCCAATTTTTGCACAGTTTCATCTTATGGTCCATGTATATCATTTCTCTCATTGGTAAAGCTATCTCTAAATCAAGCGAATAATTTGGGCTTAAAAGAATTACGTATTCAAACGTTAAAAAACCCAATGTAATTAAAGCGAAAACTGTGTTTTATGTTAATCGGAGTAATAAACAAGAAAAAAAGACTGCATCAAGTAGCCTGAATAAAAATACACTGATCAGGAGATTATCTTAACGCTATTTGCTATTTAATTAAATTTACATAAATTAATCTGCAATAACCCATGACTAAGTATTGGTGGGGTAAGAACATTCCGTGTTTCTATTTCAGGTTAAACATTCGCCATTGTAAGTAAACATACCTTAAACAAATGTTATAGACGCAGAAACATTAAATAGATTTACGGCAAGGATAATTAATGGAAGAAGGCTGAAAAAGAAGAGAGCACCATTTTCGATCGTCCGTACACATTTGCTGGAAAATCCTCCCAGTGTGCATTTAGATGATGTCAGTGTGTGACTACTGTCTGCGCATTTGCTTAATTTCGTAGTAGTATAGTATATATAATAGTAAATATAAAATATGCTAATCACTGACTCTTTCTATGCACTATATCATCATGAGAAATTTATGACAAACAAAATTTGACATCTATATTTTTATAAGCATGGACCATGATTGCTAGTATCCATACAATCAATACCTGTACCCTAATCATCAACATACGTGCTCAGAGGCTTATGACTAGAACGCATACGCCAATGCTACTCCAACAAAATCTCCACATTAATCTAGGCTGTATTTTATTTACAGCGAAGAACATAAATGGCAAGGCTTTATTTTGTGAAACAAGAAAGAACTGAACATTACACAGTCACTGTGGCGGTTATGTGGGCAGCACACACACGCTGTACTCCGACTTGACAATCCGCGCCCTTATGAGCGGAGCCTGGAGAATGGTGTCCAGAAAATTAAGTTTTCTCAATTGTGCACATTATAACATTGCTTCTCAGGGGGCGGGGTGAACGGGATACGTAAGCGAGCGTGTGGAAGTGCGTGTCAGGGGCGATAAAGTGAAGAATGTCTTGGTAAATCACAGTTGAACGTAAAAGAGAGGATGGGGTTAGGGCGTTTGCAGGCAGCGCCGTGGGGCAGGTCATCAATTCAGCAGGCCTGTTGACCCCGCTGTGACTACTACCCCGCTGTACCTGTAAATATGACGGATGCTTGTCTGTCCGCAAACACGCTATGTTTCATATTCTCACAGAGTTAACAGGCTCATTGTTTTTTTTTTGTGTCAATCACATGTGATTCAATCAAATTAAAGTGAGAAATAGAGAAAAAACTAGATCAAATCCTCTACGGGCACAAACATTCAAAGCAACAATCTCCGGCACTGCTTGCGACATCGAATTAACGGGCCTCCACACGATCTCGTGACACGTGACTGTTTACGTGACTTGACATATCAGTCGGGTTCGTCATTTGACACCCGGCGGAGTAGGATTACTACAATCGCACATGTTTGACCCCCAAATGAACACACGGTGTAGAGATAATTGTGTGTATTTAACAAGGAAACAACAAGAGAATGTGAATACATAATCACCCACATATGGACATTAATACCCAGTGTCTGGGGGTAGTTCAAGAATTCAACACATGCAAGCTGCTGGCACATGAAAACAGAAAGTCATCAGAAACCTTTGTCTCACAGGATCACAGAATTCTCACACAGCATAAAAATATGTTGAAAAAGGAACTTCTTTTAATAATAAGTGTTCTGACCACTCTATTGCGTTAGCCTTAAGCATTCACTCAATCATTCATTCATTGGCAATAAGCAAACATTTAACCAGGAGTTAACCACCAAATATGTCATAAAATTCAAGGAGCCGAGACACCTGCAAGTCACATTTCGCGTATTTGTTTTTCCATGTATTGAGCTGTTTGTGCTAAACACAATACTGGAAGTATATTTATTTATTTTTTTATTTATTTATATATTACATTGGTGTTTACGCCATTCTCAAGAATGTTTCACTTACACGAGCGGCCAGCGTAAAGGTGGGAGAATACAGGCTACTATACCAGATATGCAGGTCCAAAATTTACAACCTAAGAACTAGAAACTGAGTCGCCTGTGATACACGTGCTTGGGCTCCAGAAGAAACCTTTAAACCCCTGGAAACCACGAGTTAAAACGAGCCCACAAGATAAGACTGACCTTTCAGCAAAAAATACAAGATTGGATTTCTGGAGACGCAAACGGTGAAACAGGATATGCCTGTCCAAATATTTCGGTGAAGGGCAAAGTAGCCCTATTACTAAGAACAACAACCGGCTTGAAACAATGAGAACATCCTCATGTCAATACTTTGGGGGAAGAGCAAGTACAAATGCTTCTCACGTATGGCAGTAAAGGTGCACTCGATTAACTTTGTACACTCTTCGTTGTTTGTTGGGTTTTCTATAATGATAAATGTTTGAATTGGTACAAGTTTCCGGACCTCACCCGCTGCTTTCCCATCCGATTTTCTAGATTCAACCAAACTACGAAGCACTTGAAACTACATTTTAAGTTTATAATGCGGCTGCATGTGCATGTTATAATTTGTGTGCTTATATTGCTTCATGCTGTACATAAGACTATTTCACTCACTTCCACGACAGTCAGGCTTATCAGGAAGCCTTTAACATTTGTTACGAAACCCGTCTTTAAAATATTGTAGTACATTTTTTAATTTGTTTTCAGTCTACCAGGGTCTGTGTCTGACCTACATTTTTTTCTCTGTGCACGTGATACCCTGCAGTGGAATTCAGGCGCGTGCTCTCGGGGCCTCTGTGTTTATCAGTTTCGTGTCATTGTGCATGTACCGTACTTTCTGCAAAGATGTACCCATACTGTAAACATGCTTACGGACATTCCATCCAGGATTTTCTTTACGTCAGGCTATAGATATGAGCGACGAAGTTGTAAAGCTCACATTCATTTACTTACGTCCACTTTGAGAGTAGTCGATTTATTTTGTCCACTCGAGTCATAATTGCTCTGGTCTACTTAGAAGGATTTTTGTGGGATTTGGAGATATTGGTTTACAGGCCTCTCGACAATTTTGTCGTTTTGTGCCCAATTTTTCGGTACGTGACGCTTCGTGGACTTGTGTTTCACCACTGGCTATTTTGCTGGAGACGTTCGTTCGGAGCTTGTATCGCCCATTGGCTCTTTGTGCGATTACGTACATTTCATCCAAGTTTACCCTGAAAGTGATTGTGTATATTTCCGAGGAGTGAAACATACATCGCCAACTCGGCATTACGGACCCTTTAGTCAACCCGTCTGTCCAGGAAACTTGCACCTTGTTTGGGAGTTGTATATCTACCATCGTCGACGTACTGAGCCCTCTGCTGTTCGTCACTACAGGACTTGTCATCCTTCAATTTGAGAATTCCGAAGAACTGTGGATTCTATATATACGTGGACTGACTTGCCATTGGAAGCCGGAATATTCCATTCGAATTTGGGACACTAACATACGTAAGAAACTATATATATTTTTGTAATTATCTGTATTGTTTGATACATTATTGTCAGTTGTACTGTTTCTTTATTTTGTTCAAGTGTTGAACTTAGTCTAGCGTCTTCGTGTCTCTGCTTGATCTTGTGTAAGGCCTATCGCATTCTGAAAGTTGAACAAGCCATTTGTTGATCGTTTTTCCTCTCCGATAGTGTTACCCTCACACACTGAAAATCGATTATCACACTAGGTGCGCGTTCATTCAAAGCTTTTGCAGTGCGCAAATGTCTTGCATTGTTAACTTTAATAAGCGGTCCACCGCGCTGGTGTAGAATTCGCGCAGATTTAACGATGGTTGACCAATGCGTGCTTTTTTGTACGTATATCATATGTCACACGTGGAAAGTTTATAATTGGCTTGCCAAACATCGGTGCTCTTCTCAAGGCTCCCCGATCTCTTGATCCCCTAAAAACAGACCACCATGGCCTATAGGTGATATTTCTCGCAAAATGGGGACTCGGGTTCTCAGTAAATGGACAATTTGTTCTCTTATAACAGGAGAGTAGAACCAGTGTGCCCGTGAAGCAGGAGTGAACAGCAGGCTACAGAGCTTGGACCGGAATTACTGTAGATGGAAGGAATCTCCCATGTCGAGCCTTAAACAACTATCAAATAAAATAAAAGAAATTCACCCAAACAACAGAGGTAGATCAGCTGGATGGCGAGCGAAGAGTTGCTTGGGACAAGCCCATCAGATGAGCTATCAATATAAATGTAACTAAAGCGTAGATGCTTAGGCTGCTATTAATATTTGAAGGCATTCCTGATTCACCTATTGCAGATCTACACTACTTTATTTTCTTTGTAAAAACAGGCCTAAAAGCTCCTTGACCGCTAAGGTGACCAGATATTTTGACGATCGGTGAATAAACTGTGCTGTCAGGTTTTGATGTCATAAAAGACAATGTAACCTGGTGTCCCCAGAATCACGGCACAATTACATCAAGGCAGAGACTGACGCACAGAGTTTTACATTTGAGACTCTTGATGTGGCCCAAATTCATTGAATTGGCAGTTCCACTAAGCAGTGGAACGACACACTGAACCCAACACATTGTATTCCTGTAAATTCAGTATATTGTGTATGTTGAATTTTCACCATTTAATATCTTGTTTTTATATAAATCCGTTTACAGTATAGCGAAAAACTGAAATCAGCGGGGATCGAGCTGTATGTGACGATGATTAACAGGCCAAAAACAAACCAATCCTTCAAAATCAGCGAGAGCCACGCCCTTTTCGTGGAGTTTTGGATCACGCGATCACAAATAAATCATTGCACAATGATTGTCTCAAGAGGCGAGTATGCCCGATTACCCACAATTCATAACGCTTGGACTTCTGCCCGAATACGTGTGAAATATGGCGGTTAACCCGGTTAGCGTACGGCTGGAAGAGACCAATATATCTGTCGAAAACTCGGTTGCCATTTTAACATATGACCTAGCAGTGACTTAAGCTAGCCGAATATGCCCTCACCATATATCAATGTCATTTAACATTACTGGGCTACAGTGTGTCACACAATTCAACATCATCCTGGACAAAAAAAAATGCTGTAAATGACCTCAAATTTCGCACCAAAATTGGTGTTTTAAAGGCAAATAAAGATCATAAAATATTACGTTTATGTAGGATATCATTCTAATATCGATGCAAGATCATTCTAATATCCATGCAAATCTCTATACATATGTGTGAGATCGATAGACTCTCAGGATTGGACAAAGGGATCAGCTCAGTCGCAATTTTGTGCCATTTACCATTATGAAAATGTACGTAGATTTAGTTTTCATGCCCGCATAATGTAGTCCTTCCTCCTGTTAACAGCGTGGAAAACTCCTTGTAAAAGGTCACGGGTGTTTTTGTAATCTGAGTCGTTTTAGAAACAAGACACTTTGTAATTTGCAATGTGTCTTTTTACGATTTGTCTTACCTCAGAACCTCTCTCGTCTTAATTTACTTAGGTTTCATTATCTAACTGTAAACGTTACTGTCATAAATCAGTCAAAGCTGTAATAAAGTCATAAAAGAAATCCGTGGAGAGAAATCTTAAACTAAATTGCTGTATTTGAAAGTTTTAACAAATTGAATGGCAAGACTGTTCATGGTTTGAGAAGAGTACAGTGGTTTACTTTGATTGTATTGTATAACACACAATGTCAATTTAACCAGCTCGAGGTAACGGTGGCTTGATTTCAATATTTTCACGCAGCGGTTATCCACAAAATATGAACCGATTTGACTCCGATTTTATGTGACAACATGATGTGATGGCACTATATATTATAATATCATGACACAAGCTAGGGACAGTGGTGATAAAGGAGGCCTGAAAGGCCCATCCCCACTGCGGGCAACAACTCCAACTACAACTGAAACTACGTGACGTCCCCACTGCCAGCGACATGAAAACAGTCACCGAGAAAACAGAATCAGTTCTGTTTTCGCTCGGCAACATGGATGTCATCCTGATGTTGTCACGACATGACGCCGGCAGTGGGGACGACACCACAAATGAAGGAAGGTTCTAATATCTCGGCACTCTAGTTGTAGTTGCAGTTGCAGTTGTTGCCCGCAATGGGGATGGGCCTTTACCATACGCCGCTTCAGTGACCGGAATCATATATACATGACAAGATGAATGGCATAAAATGGCAATAATATACCAGACGATGGGACGATGCCTAATTTAATAATTTGTCTATTTATTTATGTCTTACGCCGTGCTCTACATTGATGCATTTCTAAATGCATATATACGAAGACGGCCAGTAATATAGTGGGAGGAAACCGGAAAGAGAAACACACGGCCATGCGCATGTTGGCCGATATCACAACGTTTGTGGCCAGGGAGGAAGCCAACCAAAGCCGGACTTCTAAGCAAACTAATCAATCGGTTACGGAGACCCGCGCCCCAAGCAATGCCTCTTGAAAACAACATACCACTGCTACTGTATACTATCTAAAGATCCTATAATAACATATCGAACTCTCGCAACAACCCATGCGACGGAGCGACAAGGTACTGTACAGAAATAAATGGTGTGAATCATCTTCCACGTAGCATATTTCTTCATTTTCCTGGGTGGTATTAAAGACTGCAAACGAAAACAACACACTGATGATTGCTGGAAATGTCGGTGTGTAAGGGGGAGGGAGGAGGGGGAGGCAGTCGTGTAATTGGAACAAAACTTTCTCTTTTCGCAAGTCAATGATCAGACCGTTCACATTTGGCAATAAAAAGCTGCTGCCTGCTCACATGGTGGTACACTTCGGTAAATAATTGCCTTGTCAACATTGGATACGGACTGACCAACATTTATTCTATCTCGGAAATCCGCAAAAACAGCATTGATAAAGCACGAAGCCTTAAACACGCCGTCACGCCCATCTCCGAATAAGCTTTATGCCGAATAAGTCCAACAGAAATCACAGGGCCAAATATTTTTCTCTGAGATTTCATCGGCGGACAGACAGAATGACCATAATCCATCGCGTTGATATTAGTGAACCTTCTTTGGTTGATCGCAAGCACACTCTGAACAGTTTGCTACCAAGAATGGTCGTCGTCGGTGGCAGAGACTATTAATTCGAACGTGTTTAAGAACTGTTTGGAACACGGGTTAATCACTTAGCCGTATGACTGTTATCTGAGGATATCATAGAGTATTACACTAATATTCCACCCCGGATCTTGAAGCCGTAAAACACGTCCAACAGCCGGAAAGCGTCCGATGATCCCATCTCTGTCGCACATTATGCTGCCTTAAGACGATCCAGGAAACCAATTTCTTAAAAGCTCTATTTACGACCTTTTTAATAATCCGCCCGGTGATATTGTAGCAAGGTCGTTTTGTTCACACTGTTTCCGCACTTTTAATTTAATACAGTGTCCCTTAAAAGGTCTCCGTCAAGGCCACAGGAGATATTTGCTCCTTAACTACGGATTTATTAAATTATAATGTTTTTACAAATCGTGCATAGGCAGAACTGAAATTGATTTTGCCTAAATGAAACAAATTGGGGATAATTTAAATAGATTGCTTGATAACGCACATAACTTTTTTGGACAACGAAGTGTCGTTTTGCTACGCCTTTTCCCTGTGTACTGATTCTGTTTTGCAATATACACGTGTCAACTTTAACTTAGAAAATGGTGTCACTTTTATGCAGCTGATGTTTCACTGTAGATTGATAGTCAAGGTTACTCGCTATCAGACAAATCTAAGTGCAATGTTTGATCACGAAGACAGTCGTAGACACAGGCCAATTAGGTCGCCTCCGCTGGATCGAGTGCAGCATAGAAGGTCGGAGTTAGGAAGTTTATCAGGTATTTGGGTGTGGTATGATGGTTACTGAGAGGCCCCATGACTATCCATGACTGTCTAGAATGCAATAAGTGAAATATTCCTCTTTTATGTGGCATAAAAAGAATAAAATGACAAGCCATAGACACATAGATGCTAAGTTCAGTTACTTTCAGGAGAACGACAAAGGAAACAAACACAGCTACCATATGTGTTTCATGATATTTTTTTCTAATTATTTGCTGGTTTCATACGCCGCAGGAAGGCTTATTTCACTGATACAACCGTCGCCGGCATTAAAGAGAGAGGGAATCGGAAAGAGCGCGAGTTCCTGCCAGATCTCCCCACGTGCGACCGTTGAGGAAGCCAGCATTAGCCGGACCTGAACTCACAACGACCGCATTGTGACCAACCGCTCCTAATCCATTGCCCTGCGCTAGCATGAATATCAACTCGGCCACTAGGGGCCTCCATTTCATGATGTATAGAGTGACGTCCGAATGCATCCGCTATGCGTTCATGTCAGACCATAAATCAATCCATCACTCAATCCCTAACGCATTTAGTCTAAAGTTTGTGGTATAGAAGATACAATTTGTATCTTTCTGGACATAATACGTGACGAGACTCACAAGGTTAAGCCCGTCTCCAATGTACTTGAACTCTTATAAATTATGTACGGCGATAACCTGGAGTTAACTCGATTTCGCCCAGTCCCAATAGGCCAAACGTTCAGACATTGGTCTTTGGAGATTGGCCAGCCAGATGGCGAGGTGCTTTTATACGGCACTTAATATTTTAAGCAGCGCAACCGAATACTGTCATCCCTGTCTGGTCTGACCTGAAATTATCCCTGGCAGTAAGATCGAACGAAAGAGGTTTAGACTAGAGGGAAAAAACGGATGCAGGAATATTAAAAATTAGAGAAAAAATATGGCAACAGAAGAAAACGAGGAAAAAGAAAATTGAAAACTGGTTTTGCTCATAACTTTAAAGATTCTCCCGTAACAAACATAAGCGGGTTCGTACTCAGCAATTTGAAAGATACCAATTAACAAAAGTCTTTGAGTAAACAGCGCCCGAAGTTTTTCATATTTTACTGGATGACGAATCAAGCATGTTTCAATGTTTCACGCGTGACAACAGGAGCGCGCATATACATGACGGGCAAATAATCTAATAGGATAACTCCAATGTCGAATGTTGAAGACCTGAGAGGAACGGATAAAGGCGATGCATATAGTCTCATAGTTGGGACGGAATCTGCATATTCCGGGACGCCACTGATCACAACTTATAGTGCACGAGGCGTCGGAGTTCTGAAGGCGGAGGAACCGTGTCCAGCGAAGAGACCCAGTTTATATTCCTTACCCTCTTCAAGATATGGAAATGATTAACGCCTAATTCGCCGCCAATTCCCCCCCCCGACCGCCCGACCGCCCCCTTGCGTGTGTGCGCCCCTCAATGGGTGCTAATGATGTCCTTTAGCAACAGGCACGTGGCATGGGATATCACCACGTGTCTTGCAAGTGAAGATGAGATGACGCTGAATGTGCTGCTCGCAACGTTGAATTAAGCAAATGGAAGTGTAACGGAGCCCCGAGCTTTATGGAAACACCTTTCTTGCGCATGTTTGGGAACGTGTTAACAGAAAGGAACGGTTTTATTTTCCTTCGACCAGTGTAAGGGGGGGGGGGGTTTGGGAGTGTTTCGCGTTCGTCTCTCCTACACTGAGTAAATTTTATACGTGTAACACAGTATAAAAAACCACTGCTTGAAGGGGGGGCGTATACAAGTATATGACAGACGCTCGGTTTGTATCGGGCTGTCGAAGGGACACTTATTTATATCAAAGGCATTATGCACAACAATTCCTGCTTTCACGGCACTTGTGCACACCGGTATATGGAAGCGAACACCAAGAGAACGGTCACTGAAAACTGCCTTTAAAATATGTTTATTAATTTTTATTTTATATTCTCCTTTACCAAATTACATGCAGCCAAATGTTCGGATAATAAAGTCAGTTTCAAGGACCAAAGTAAATCAGTAGAAAGGTTTCCCGAAGTGACATCACCTATTTCTTTACATTCACCTACAGGGGTACTTGCTGAGAACATTTGTCCAAAAATCTTTTACTCCTGGGTAATAAGAGCTATCCCAGCATTAAAAGCCGTATTTAAGGTGAGATAAACTTCTTGTGGCGTCAGAATACTTCATTACCAGGCTCATGAAACCAACCCCGTAAGGAATTAAAACATTTCACTGGTTTTATAGATCTTCTTTAGTAATTAAAAAATAGAGAGATCTGGATATTGCTGTGCACAGTTTCTACTGCCTGTGTGACGAAACTATGTTTCTTAATAAAATCAACATTGATTTCTAAGCCACGGAAAAAGAAATTTCATGGACATCAGTGTTCACAGAATCTGTCGGTCATGGTCCAGTTACTGCGTTTGTTTACTCATTCATTCATTTGACTGGTCTTTAACTCTGTACTAACTAACATGATGATCAGGGAAGCTAGTGTGCCTGTAGGTAACCACAGATTCACTTTTCGTATATGTGACAAACCGGTTACCACCGAGTCAGTGCATGAGAATTAGACACTTGCCTGCGAATTATTTGATCAGCGGATGATCCGCCTGGAAGAAGGACGTTCTAGTGGATGTTGATATTACGGTATCACATTTCGGAACGGACTCCAGTTCTTAGTATGCATTTCTTTTCAATGCGCGTTTAAGTTAGGTTGCAAGAGAAAACAGCGCCCCGACAATTGCAGCCCGCGATCTTTTAGCGGGCTTAAGCGAAACAGCCAAAAGCTCAATTCATTAGATTGGGAAGCCCTGTCTTTCCTATCAATAAAACTGGATTTTTCTGCATTAGCAAAGTATAAATCTGTCATTTTCACTGTAGGATGTGTTTTATTGTCACTTTATATGAGGCCTGTCGAGATCTGGCCGGAGATTTTTTACCCAACATTATCTCGATCCGAGGTATTCGGATAAATTAGGCATCTGCATGCTGGGCCTCGACAGGATAAATGCAGGCAGGTGCCAGCCCAATGAGCACAATCTCCCTATCAAATAGCTTATCATCGGAGATGTTGAACTGGCATGATTAACTCGATCAGGTTCCTGTGACATGAAACCACGCTGAGGGGCAGACTGGTGAGGCTAGTGCAGGACAGGCAGGCGGTGGTGTGTGTGTGTGTGTCATTCATTGCCTTTTAAAAGGCAGCTGTCGACCTTAGAGTTGAGGGGACCTCGGGATATAATAGTAGCAATCTCTTTTTAGTGATGGTGGGGAAATTGTCACACTTGATGTGACAAACATGAAATACATGTAACAGCTAAGTTTTCAAGGGGATACAGCAGAAACATTCCTGATGTCGCAAAAATACAAGAGAATGTATCGAGTAAAACTTTAAGAAGATGTACAAAACGTAAGACTTGATATCACAAATAATTGGTTTTGTGATCCAACTAAAATTGTGAAGGGGTACAGAAACAATCACGCTTGATTTCGCAGAAATATTAGGGCATGTACCAACTGAAACATCTGATATCGCATGTGCCAGCTAAAATCACAAGGGCGTGCAAGGGGAGCAAGACTTGATATTTCAGAAATACAAGAACATGTACCGACTAAATTGCAAGAGGGTTCAAGACAAACACGCTTGATATTGCAGAAGTACAAGTACAATAACCAAAGAAAAGCCCCAGAGGAACACTTAGAAGGAAAACATACTTGGTGATACCGTTAAGCTTCAATACAATAAAAAAAAAATTAAATACATATCTAAGAGAATTGACACAGACATTCAAAACCTGCAATTAAAACCATTGAAAGCCAGGATGTCTTCATTTATCTCTCCTGATTGTAACCAAGTTAGAATGCCATTTTGGGAACACGACCTTTCTTCCTTGCCTATGCTCTCCTCGAGCAATCTCTGTAGTCAATGAAGAATATATGATCTTTAAACCGCCAAGTCCATACAACATGCTCTGTTTTGGAGTGCTTTCTTTTGTTTTATATTACACGTATTAATATTTACAGTAGGGAAGGCTTCACCCTCATCGAAAAAAGAGCCGACCGCTTTACCGACCTAATTATGTACATACTTATTTTACATGACATATTTCTCCGCGATCTGTAAACGTAAAACACAGTGCATCTTTAACATAAACCAAGTCATTTCTCATTAACGCCATTCACCCACGACCTTTGAGACCTTTGGTAATAGCGTTTAACACAGGCATGCCATTATGGGATATACCAGGTTACATGTATACATACCATTCAACTGCACATTAAGTAATCAACAACATCTTGCTCTGGTAATTCAGCCTGATATATATACTTTTTAATTGCATTAGCTAAACCTGAGACAGATGTTGAACATATCGTCGTTACATGTAAATATTTCGGTCAGGATTCACCTTGATACAATGAAAACAGCCATAAGAGATTTATTGGGAAAGGGGTCATTATTTTACACCGCAATACCAAACGACTGCTTTTCCATTTATCTGGCAGTGGTCGAGGCAGAATGTGGTCTTCGCCTTCGGCATTATTTCGGTAAAAGAAAGATGAACTCAATGGCGAGAGACTGATAGTGCTGCCTCAGTGGAGCGCCAAGCCGAAAATACTAAGCACGGCCCCTATTTCACTCCACACATTTCCGATACTACCGCCACCGAGTTACATTATACCGATACTGGGTTGCAATATTCCTTTTATGCTGACCGCCAAGCGAGGCAATGTCAACATTACCGATGTTAAGTCGAAGGTAATATACCACTCAAGATTGAAACTTTGACCTGCTATTCAGGCCAAAAGAACATAGAGCTCTTGGCGTGAAACAATAATGAACTAAAGAAACAAATAGCATCCCCCTCCGGTTGCTTCCCTTTACCTTAACATGTCTTTGCATTGGACCGGAAACCAGTCTTGCCTTTATGCTGGGACTGAGGCAGACAATATTAAACTGCAAAAGTTCATAGGGCGCAGTCGCTGAGAAAAAACCGTATAGAGGCTACAATACCGATTGTACTGCAGTACTTCTGTCGACCGATTTGTGTGGATTCTAGTAAGTTACCATTGGATAAAGCCCTCACTGAACGCTATATTAACAATCACAACAGAGGGCAACATGTACCAGTCATGTTTGTTGTCACTGTTAGGTTATTTCACCAAAGTATTCTTCATAATTCTCCATGTGTAATGTTCATTGACAAGCCCGTGCTGTATTTTTTTTTACTATTTGAATAAGATTACAGCGAATTTACGGAATGAAACTTATACCATTGCCATTAATATTAACACAGCTTAAAGGATAGAATCTTATGACGTCATTAAGTGCAAAATAAAAAAAAACTGATATAAAATATCCAGAACTATGAGGCTGTAATTTTATGCTAATGCATAAAGAGCAACTAATGCCCCCTTTCCCAGCAACATAGAGAGATCAAAACCAGCCTTGACCTAATCTTGGTAATGATGTTTTAGGAATAAAGTTATGATCAGTTAAAGGCCAGCTTTTCTCTGCATGTTAGTTTGTTCACTTTCTGGGACACACATTGCAAAGTTGGTGTAACATTACGTCAGAGGTAACTATCAAGTCAACGAATCTCAGCATACAGTATGAGTCTTCATGACAAACGCAAATATGTAAAACAGCCCTCTGGTACTTCCAAAACCTTGAAGTCCCACAGAACTGAGAAGGTTGGTTGCATAAGGGTGGTGGCAGGTGCCTGCATTAGCAATAATGTGTTGGTACGCATGCACATGAGCTCAATTGCATAAACCTGGTGCATATGGTTGAAAATACCATTGTCCTCCGTCATTTTACACCCCTAAACTTCGACTGCAGGATACATCTGGCTTGCTATGGCATTTGTAAAATAATAACAATTTAACGTCTATCTGTTATCAATATACACCATTGCTTTCTTATTCAAATTTTATATTTAACAAAACAAGCCGCTTTCCGGAATAATCATCTCTCTTGGCACGCAACATGGATCTGCATTCCACATGCAACTTGCTTTCCCAGAAAATAATTTCGACGTAACAGAAAAATCGGACAGAATGGCTACCTACGAACATTAATAAAACAGCTAAGAATGCATGTAGGTTTGGTGGTAAAATGATGTACACTGTATAGTAAAATTACATCCTCAATAAACTTAATGCCCATCTTTTTCTAACAGATCAATTGTCGGTCTGCTAAAACTCGATACGCTACCTAAGTTGCATCCTAACACTGTCAGCACAAAATGAGTGTTATCATTCTAACATCTTCACACATACCGCTTTCATCCACTATCTTACATGTGACCAGGGCTGCTGCAAAGCAGTGGAAAAGTTTGCCCTTCAGAGAGAAATTGTATGATAGCCCCTGCCCAAAACATCAAGAACCAATTTACATTGTGTTCCGTTGTAGGTAGAACCTTACAAACTCTTACTTCATTGGAAATTGTGTTGAGCTATACAGTGGAAAATACCCTTGAGGGGAATCATAAATCAAACGGTCTCTCGGCACACGTTGTATCCGCGTCATGGTTTCGAAATCCGCGACATATTGCAACGAGGCTTTTTTTAACAAAGCCATTTGTATCAGTGGATGCCAGACTGTTCGAAAATGTTATTCCAGAGAGCGAGCTATACAGTACTTGATTTCAGACGACGAAGATCGTTCTTGTCTGGGATCTGCGAGGGGAGATAATTAGCCAAATCAAAGCAGTGTCGTGACCATTGACACGACAGCTTGACACAAGTTAAGATAGTCTGGTCCTCTTTGTTCCCGAGAGACGTAATCCAACGAATTCGGCTTTAAGCAAATGAATTACGAGTTGGGTTGGCTTGGACGAATAAAAACAAAAAAAAAAAGGATGAAAGAAAAAAACGCCACGGCGCTGACTGCAAATTTTATATAATCAAGAAGACATGCTGATGCCGGCAAAGCCTCTTGACTTGTAAAGCCAAGGAGTTTTACGAAGCGGGAGGCCCTATGGCGGGGTAAATGAGGAGAGCTGGCGTCTAAGACTTTTAACTACAGCTGCCTCAATATTTGAGAATAACATCCGTAGGGTCACAGCCCAGGTCCAATTTTATTACCGGTTTCCAGCTTCGCCAAGAAGAAGCCCTTCAACTCCGGTATTTTGTGTAGGTTTGAAAATGAGTTCGCAATAGCTCCCCCCTAGGGGAATTGGTGTAACATCCCGACCAGATAATAGCCCTCCTCGACACGCCGAACCAGCTTTCCTCGGAGACCGAAGTGCTTTTTTGGAAAAGACCTCCACAGCCAAACCCTATAGCTCCGTCCCTGCTTCTCTCCCGCTAATAAATCATGCGGCAAAAACGACGGTAACACTATTTGGCTTATAGATTATAAGCTTGGATTCTGACATTTCAAAGGGAGTTTATCGAGGGTTTACTGTGAAATAATGCGCAGCTCAATTGCGGTTCGCAAGAAAAACAGTCAGAATGTAATGTAGTGTGCTGACTGAAAGTTTCTACATGGAATAAAATTTTCGACGAAGTGTTCTCTGCTCCTAGCCCATGAGATCGTCAGATTGTTGCGGCATAGATCAAATGGTGGCACAGATATCTAACCACTACCATGACCTCTGTGGTTTATGTGAGACATCTTGATTACAGCGTGAAAACAAAATCAAGTCCAAAAGGTCAATGAATAAAGGCTCTCCAGTGGTACATGCTAACCAGGAGTAGCCAGAATCCTATTGTTCCAGACTCTTGTTCACCAACTGTTTATGTTGCTCATTTGTCGACTGATCACGACCGCAATAGTTTTGAAAGCAATGAGGCGACTTATTCGAATTTATGTCGGGCTGCTTGGCAGCTTCTTTACATTTGTCAGATACGAGTCAAAAGCGCGGTGCTAACCCTAGGACCAATCATAAGGTGGATGGGCAGCAAGTGGGGTATTTACCGGACTACGCAGTTAAACATCAATCAATCAAGTTAGTAATTCTACCAAGAGTTGGCTGCCAATATCAAATAATGCGCAAACAGCCCTCCAAAAAAAAAAGAAAAAACAACAACAACAACAACAAAAACCAACAAAGAAACAAAAAAATAAAAATAATTAACTCCTTTTACCGTACGAAAACTATGAGAATTTACTTTGGGGCCGCTATCGATTATTTAAAAAGAAGTAGAATACAAAAGCAAAACCACGGCCAACGTTGAGAAGGATTGTTTACAGTTCAAATTAATATTTTTGTCTAAGCAAGTGTTTTTTTTTTTGTCGTTGTTGTTGCCTCTGGCTATGGTAACAAATTGTTCCCAGCTGCGCCATTGGAACGTAATGGTATCACGCTGCGAGCACTCCTGATAGTCTAAGCCATTCCGCAGAAGACTAACCAGGCTACACTGCCCCCACTGTGCATCGCAAATAAAGCGTTTAAGACGAATATGAAAGATTAAGAGGTCTTTGTCAGATAAAGATGTCAAATCCCTTCTTATCATCATATCCTAGTAAGCTAGAGATAAGAGATGCTCTCCCTGCCTGTTTGCTTTCCTACCTATGTATTATTTATATAGCTGCACATGAATGTAAAGCAAAGTGTCAGCCATTTCTTTCCTCTTTTTTTTTCAGGGTACATGGACAGATGATGTTGCAAGCTGAAATGGATGCCTACACGTTCAAACACCAGAATATGTCATGGGGCATAAAGCGCTTTGCAATCTGTACACCATATTTTCGCTATTTACGTTGTTCCGTTTAAGATGAATGCTAAAGTAAAAACAAAGATAGCAGGAAAAAGGACAGCAGTGTTTTTGGTTTCATGTTCTCCGTCCATGCCTTCTTCTGAAGAAGCAACTGTTTGCCGTACATCATGTATTGGTATCCAGGCATCTTACAAGGAGTTATCAACCATATGCTTATTTTTTATTGATGTGGATGTCTTCTCTGAATTGTTGGTTATCACCACTTCGAAACGTTATATGCATATAAACTAACCAGGAAAGCCCTTAAACGAGACTTAGCTGCCAGGCTTGTAGATGGTTAAGGGGGCCTGTGTGACCCAGGGGGCTAGCGCCCTAACGCCCTAGTGCGGCCTATTGACACATGTGCATCTCACCAATGCGGTCTCTGTAAGGTCACGTTCAGCTCCTGCGGGCCGTTCGTGGGTTTTGCACGGGCTCTGCCCGTATTCCTCCCACAAGGATGCTGGCCGCCATCGTGCAAGGGAAATGTTCTGTAATGGGGTCCAATCAAATGAATGAATAAATAAACAAACAAACAAGTAAATAAATAAATAAATAGAAAAATAAATAAATATAAATGGTTAAAACTATAGCTCACTGCTACAATCAAGCCCTTGACCATTTTCGAATCCACGTCTTGCCGTTTATGGCGCTGTTCTTACTTACACAAGTGAAAAACTCATGAGACACCAAAAATGAATGGATTTATACAAAAATATGTTTAAAACACTAACTGAGGTATCTTGCTATCCGCTAAACATCATACTGCCACCGCCCTCCAGGGATTACTAGATATTCCATTATTATTTTAAAAAAACACACACCGTCGCGATATGGCTGAGATACTGCCGACGTGGCGTTAGCCATAATCATTCATTTAAAGGGACACACAAACGCGTTTAACATCAGAGAAATTCTAGTGTTTAAAAGATAAACACCTGTCTTGACGGTGTATTGCCACATGCTTCTATACGATGCCGTGGATGACGGATGGCTATTACACAACATGACCCAGATCTCGTGCTAATGTTATTGTTGGAGTTCCCGACCCACGTTACAGTGATAGGGGCCTAAACGACGTGTAAATATACGAGGGTTTTGTCATAAACATTGGCCCTGTTGAGATAACGTTTGTGGAGGAGGGGTGGCAGTGGGGGTAATCCGACAGAACGCACCAGGCTTTGCACATATACATACGAGTGTGCCGCGACGGACTTGTTATACTAGAAAACAAACTCTTGTCAGCGGCGAAAGACGGCTGCTGGGCGCGCGGCAATATCGTGGCGGTTCTCTTTGCACTAGAGTTAATGCTTGAACCAAGCAAACAGAGTATTATACCCTACCCGTGTACAATTACATATCGATGTGCGGAGATTGCCAATTATTTTCTAATGCCGGTTATACTTATTCAACTCATTAGTTCGTCAAATAAATAACATAAGTATTTGATTAGGTAAAGGGGATGATATTAACCTTACACGACGGGGCTCAGCGTCGCGGTGTAAGGAAGCGGGACTCAAAGAAACTCAGTGTCATACACACAAAGGTTACTGGCAGATCTTCCTAACTACGACCAGAGAGGAAGCCAGCCAACGCTGGGCTTAAATTTTACAGCCACAGAAATTTTGAACTAAACAATATTTCCTTTATATAACGGCTTTGAGCATTGTAGTGGAAGGAAACCGAGCTCAGGCAAACCCAGTATCATGAACAAGTTGCTGGCAGATCTTCCTATTTACGACCGGAGAGGAAGCTAGGATGGCGTTTGGGATCACACCGACTGTATTGGTGAGCAGTTCCTGAATCATTGTGCTGTGCCAGCGAGTTTGTCTCTTGGCCACATGTCATAGGATGTGGTGTTTTGGGGAAGAATTCAGTTAACTTCAGACAACTCTCGAATCTTCTTATCGCTGTAGCTAACGCCGCATGTATTGGAAAATGGGATTATCAGCCTGGGGATGCAAGCTATTACAATTCCTTTTGTTTTTGGCCAGAACGGCGATAAGAATTTCCGCGGATTCCTTCCGGTGAGTGGCTGGGAGCATCATTGACCTAATCTGTACATGTACTCTGTTTCGTGTGAAAAATGATGAGGAAGCTGGAGCCATACACACGTGGGTTTTTATAGGCGAGTGGTGTGCCACACTGCGTATTGAAGCAGAAATTCTCATTCCGTCAGTATGCTGACTATAACGTGAGGTGTAGCTCAGAAGAAAACCATGAAGTGACCACCGAGCGAGTTCGAAACTTCTTATCGATAGCAATTCGCTACCACCTCAACAGCCACTCCCCGAGACACCAGGGACAGTACTCTTTCTCCTTCTCTCTCTCCCCTCCCCCACCCCGACCCCCTTCCCCTAAGCATGGTGATAAGACTTTCTGTGGATTCCTCCCGGTAAATGGCCCGGAGACTTGTAGGCATAATCGTGTTTGAGATTATTAAGAGACCCAGTGATAATTTTCTTAACCAATTACGTGAACTGTAGCCGTAGCCCTCTGGCGGTCATTTGCCATTTTTTCAGAGGATACACGAAATGGGCAGAGATCAGAGCACCCCCAAATACGTGTATTCAAGGATATTTGACATTTTGCCAAGCCGTTACCAGTCCGTAACTTGCCTTGTGATTTATGTCGGCCCATCTTGGCAGAGTAGCTACATTTTCTAAATGGCGCTAAACAAAGTAAATATACTGCGAAAATGTAACAAGAGGAATCTGCCCTTGATATGGACAACAGTGTTCATGCACTCACCGAGTTTACTACACAGACAAATCGAAGTATAGTAATATTTCTCAGTAATTGCACATGCTATCAGCTACACACACACACGTATGTATATACATCCAGTTATTTATTTATTCATTTGAGTGGTACTATACACCGTATTCAATAATATTTAACTTATACGACAGCGACCATCATACGAGAGATCACCAGGCTAGCCGAGTTTCACGCTAAAGCGTACTTAGACATGAAATCTTATTCCTTTACACCCCCTGCAAAGACTTCACGGCTATTAGCCAGCAGGGAAGCAATAAGGAGTTTTTTTTTACGATATCAAACAAGTAAACCTTCGATTCAGACATAACGTTCACTTTTGATCGACGTGGGATACAACATGTGCCAAAGTGGATGACTTTTATATTACAAATTCACTACACATTTGGGCAACGACGTCCTAAGTTCGAATTTAGCAGCCGCATGATTGTTGCCATGTCCGCCAGATGTAAGTGCGAAGCAGACTTCTACAGCAATATTTCCCCAGCGAATAAAACTACTGCATGTAAAAGGAATAAAACATCGTTATTCACTGTTGGGTGACAACTTAAATCACAAATTTTGTGGCCTAAGTAAGAATATGCATGTTCAACTTGTTTTACTAGTTGACTTTAACACATCAACATTTATATTTGACACGATTCAAAAGATGGTGGTAATTATATCAGAATACAATTAAATAGAGACGGTAGGAATCTTCCCACAGTTTGACAGGACATTGGATGGAGGGTGGAGGGTGTTGGCAATTGTGTCGACCATAATGAAAGCACAATTTTCATACAACCATAAAACACGATTTTATGACATTCTTAAAGAAAAAAACAAGCTTCCGGCACAAGACATGCACCTACGTGATACATCTCGCTGCATCGCGTATGATCCCTCGAGAACAGAGATTTGGCAAAGTGAGAAGTTTAAGAGTGACCCCTTGACAAGGAATGGAAGGTGCGTGACGAAATCCATAAAGACAGCTAAAATCTAGCTTCAAGGCAGTGAAAGCGAACAGGGAACATCTTTACTGGGCATGTTGATGTGTGTGACGAAAACTCCTCTTGAATGGAATAAATGTCATGCGAGTATTACTACGCAACAGGGACTACAATTTACAGGCTTAAAATTCTTCCTGTACGTATTGATCCTTTGGCTGAAACCCTCAGGAGTTGGAAGAGTGTTGAGATGGGAGGTATAGGCCATTGCATGGAGCATAGCAGTTGATAGAATCGCCCCGTGCAACAAACATTTACCACCGCGGCGCATACGACTGTTCTAACAGCGCCATCAAAACCCAAATCATCCCTTTTATTACATGTTCTTGTAATCGCCGTCGTAGATGATGACGAATGTAGCAAAACAAGGTTGTATTAGAATTCCAAACTCTCACTGGAGCAAGTTACAGTGTACCGATAAAAAAGAAAGTGCCTGGAGGCGGGACACTAAATTAATTCATGTTTTGCGGCTGCGAAATTATTAACCACTACGTGTTTAATGAAATATCACCCCGGGGAAATGATTCTGTGGAAGTCCATTGGTAAGGGTAGCACAGTGCCTACAAGTAACTGCAGTAATGTAAGCCATATACATGGGCGTATACGATACACGTAGTGTTATTGCATTACACTTATTCTTCTTTCTCTTTGAATTAATGTTGATATTTTAATTACATTGCCTGCTTGTTTTTTAACAGAACGCTTAAGCGTTGAATCAATATTCGATTTGCCGATGGCAACACACCAGAATGGCATTGTTGCTGGGATGGCTTCCCTGTTGCTCGAACAGGGCGTTGAATCCGTGGAAACCATAGTAAATTATGTTCAGTGTTGTTTGCAGCAGTTTTATCAGTTGCAATTGGTTTAAGATTGCTTTCGATGTCATTTAGATGATAGTACGTAAGTGCCTCATTGTAGCAGGCCTGTCTCCCTGCTTCGTTGAAACGCCATGTTGGAGAAATTTACGGATAAGACGGTCTACCAAGTGGCACAGTCCTGGTCTTTGGCATTGCGCCCTATAAAGTCATCCCGAGCTGGTTCTTGACACACACTTCTCAGGTACAGTATAGTGACTCAACAGAGACGGCCCATCAAGTCACAGTACACTGACCCCAGACATGATGGCTGTTCAAGTTACCGAGTAAACTGACACGAGGCCTACATGTATCAGGACTGGGCTTAGTCTAGCCTTTGATATTTCTGTTGTAGAGAATGGCTTAAATAAGACCCAGAAATATTGGTCTCCATGTCTTAGGCATTACTGAGACACTTTAGTAAAACTCCCTAACGCCATATTACTGCAGCACATGAAGTGTAGTTTACATTTAAATATTAAAACAATCCAGACACTTACATTTTCACTGTGTACTGAGGTGTGGAACGTGAATAAAAATTATGATTGTATTTTTAATGGTTGACAAGAATCTACCCACAGACATGGCGTGATCCGGAAATATTATTAGAAATTCGCAATCTTTTACATAATTGCACTGTGTGCGGTGTTTACGTCGATCCATCATCTCACGAATTAGTGTCTTCATGCCAAACAGAATGACGCATCTGCTAATTACTACTCCGGTTTAACGTTAGGGTTACCATTGCAGGAATAATCCAACCAGAGAAACTAATGCAATTAAGACCGCACTGAATGCCAATGGTATTTTAAAAAAAATAATTGTTTCTGTATAATACAGTCACTAAAATAAGTGGTTGATAATAATTGCTTATTAGGTGTTGATGTCATTTCATTCCAAATAATACCTAAATGCTTTACTTGTGGAAGCGAAGATCGCGCATGTAATGTGCAATTACGCCGAACAACCTTCACATGGTCATTTGCTGATTTACTCTGTGTGCTGCAGTCTTTTATATTGTATTCCTGGATAAACCGGGGTTCTGTTGGTGGACGAAACATCCCGAGGCCTGATCTTTTCACAATGTTTTCATGTTTTTGCGTACATGTGTGAAAAGTGATGACAACATAGCATTTGAGTGATTTAACTCCAGTGACGCCTAGTATATTGCATTTAACATCACGGCAATTTGTTTTTACAGTTAGCATAAAACCCTAACTGACGTAAATTGACAAGAGGCAGGATTTCGCCAGAAATGTGTGACCATTTGTCAACTATTAAACTTTCGTCGCTGCTCTGCTCTTCATCTCTGCTAATCTTTTATACTATATTTCAGATATACAAACGTGGAGTCGTTTTGATTTGAAAGTTAAAAGAGTCAATCCGTCTTATGCACATAAAGGCTTACACCATTTTTATTCGTGTAATTATGTATCCATCTCACCGTCTGATTTTAAACACAAAAGTGCTCAAATCAACATTTCGTTTTGCTTTTCGATGTAGTCATTATTTTCGCCGAAGAAACGCACAGACCAGAAGTTACGACACCCCAGGTGTTTGGGAACATAAAAAAATGTGGACTGAATACCGGTGCGGAACAGGAAAGAAACATAAAATGTGCTTTTCTGCTCGTAAAACTAAATATAATATAGTGTTTGAACTTTTGTTGAACACAGTAGACGATTGTTAATTTGAAATTATAGCGAAGAATAATAACAAATCCATCAAGTGGAGTGTCCATAGATAGAAAATGGAGAACAATTTTTGGCAAAAAAGGTTCTTTGAAACACATTAACATTTTACATCCAACGATTTCTTTCCCCTTTCACTTAACGCGTCAATAAAATACATAAACAAATGACATCTGTGTTTTTACACCTTTTTAAAACCATTCACGATCTTTGTATCTCAATATGACGTAAACTGAGAGCGAGCCGTGGTCCAGAGGTTAGAGACGCTTGTCGTTCATTTGTTAGGATACACGAGGGAAGAGTTTAAGTCTGGCAATGGGCAAAGAATTTCTCTCGGGAAACCTTGGTAACAGTAGCTTTCGATGACGCTCGTGTGCCGTTTGAGCAATGTATTGTACGTTCAAAGATCAACTGGTGCGGTTTCCTCCCATCATAATGCTGGCAGCCTGCGTATAAGTGAAGTATTTTTGAGTACGGCGTAAAACACCAATCAATTAAATAAATGAATCAATTGATGTGCCCCAGTCTGTCAAAGTAATGATGATCATAGAATAACAATGAGTATGTATATGCTACAAGTTCTTTAGTACTAGTTGTACCCCGAATGTGATCTCCAAAGGGAACACAGCCTTGTGTCTATAGAGAGAGAGGGGTAACATTCATGGAGAAAACGAGCGAGAGAGTTGAGAGTGGCATGACTCCAGATATGTCAAATATACAAATTTTTATCGTCTTCAAGTGGTGTCAGAATCTGTATCAAGGCACACACCTTAGTGTTTCCCCTTCTAAGTAAACATAACATAAAAACTGTTCTTTTCATCAGAATGGTTTTTGACCTCTTGGGATAACAGTGTTTTCGTCTCCCCTTTATATATTGGAGTAATAACATCTCTTCCGACGCGAAATCGATAAATGTTACAAATTCCATTCAGCAAAAGAACATCAAATTTTATTTACTGGTTTGTTTGGAAAAGTAAAATTCGTTCCTACGTCAAGTCGTGGGCAAACCGCTATTGATCGTGGTAAAGTTCCAGCCGCTGTTGACTTCCCATGCGAGGAAAGCTTGATCGAGCTGTTTCCTGGACAGCTTGGGAGTCGCCAGAAGCAAAGCTTTAATTGTTTTCAGTGTACAATATTCTGAATCATTTGGGCGGAGGACTTGATAATACGAAATATCCTAGCATATACACTTGGTATAACATCCGCGCTGTGTTACCAAAATAGCAATAGAAATTGCAGATGGAGTCTTCCTATAACAGAGAGTCGTATACGAATCAATATTCATAATTGGGCATTAACGCCCAATACAAGCAAGGAAGAAGCTTAGAAAGTGTACAAAATGACAAAATAGGACAAAGTCAAGTAAAAGGAAGGAGTAAGCAAAGTTCAACACAAATCACCATAGTGCTAAGAAAGTACATAAGTTAAGGGGTTAGGCGCAGTGTGCGTTCTGAAGTAACAGAGTGTTTTAGTACTGTTAAAATCACTTTCTCTGATACAAAAGTCGCATCCATCCCATGATTCATGTTTCTACCCTGTATAATGGGCTTTACAATTGCGAGGAAGAAGCTCCCTTATCTCCGTATATTCAACATTTATTTATTTTATCCACATTGTTGACTGAGGCCACGCATGCACAGGGATTTTTGCACTTTTATGCAATGGGGAAACGGGAATGTGCAGTGTAAAATAAAAAAACGACCTTTGACAAGTTACTGACAAAGTTTGCCACGTGCGATGTGTAGGTTTGTACGCCGTGTTAGTGCAGACATAGTCTTAGGTGATGATTACACTGTCCAAATAACCCCATGAAGGCCGTCGAGTGGTATTTGTTAACAAAAACACATGGACAATGGGAGCCGAGGAATCACACGAAATTTCCCTGTCCACTTTGTTTATGCAGTAAGACGTGCTGGATGTAACGGATTAGAGGACACCAGTAGAGTCGTGGCTGGAGAAATGACTCGTAATTCAGGAGATAAACTAGTGTTTGTTTGGGGGTTCAGAGGTCACGTTGCGGTAAGGCGCATTAATGTTAGGCTCTTTAATTCCGGCTTAATCAATGGCGACCATGATGAATGGTGTTTCTTCCGGGCAGAAGCGTTTGGGCGATTAGGGCCGGCTATTTGTCACGTGAGCGGTAATAGCCCAGAGTTTATAAATCAAGCCCACATATAGATACATGTATGTCTACACTGTTGACTAGCAATTGCTATTGATTCTCTCCAGCACCCTCAGTTGCAGTCCGTCGGATTTATGGAGCTGAAACTAGGCCACGGGAGTTGTGTATACTGCCCTCGACACAAGTTAGGATCTACGAAGTCATGGTCATTAAGAGTGTTTGGAAAGGCTACAAAAACCGGTCCATCTTAGGGTCTCAGTCTGCGTGTCAGCCGCTTTGACGGTACAAAAGGGGAATATGCAAATGTTGGAATTGACGAAGGATCCAAAAGAAGCACTTTCTGGCTCTCCGTCCGCATAACAGGAGCATCCAAATGGCCTAGTGCTGCCTCTAGCGTTTTGGCGCCAACTGGGCCGAGCTTCGAGAAAAGGGGAGTGGGGCGCGGATAAGGGTAGTGTGGGGGTGAGCGTTACACAGCATCCAACAATCAGTCCATATCACATTATTATTGCTTCTAATCAAACCAAATTACCCGATTTAAGCGGAATCCATAAATAGCATATAGATTTATTTCGACCTGGGGTAATAGAACATCCATGTTTGAGACATAGCCCAGTCTTCTCCGTACGCAGTACTATGCCATTGCCCAATGCATTGGCTAACCATCATTTGTACGCATTAGGACTGAAGGTAAAGGCGACCAGCAGACCATCACAATACATTTACTAAGGCGCTAATGCCTTTCATAATTTCTTATCGAAATTCTTTCTTCCCCGGGCCGCTTTCTTATGTACATTTGTCTAGGCTCGACAAAACTCGAGCTAGTCGAATCGAGCCCTTGGGTTCTGGCGTCAGTTGTCAATCGAAGAGGTGCAACGGGCCTTTGGTGTCCTCAAAATGCGTCCTGAGAAGAAGGCGAGACAACTTTAACATCCAACCAAGAGCTGCTCGTGTATTTGTCTTCTTGCCCATCTCATTGCCATAGATACGCATAGGTAGGCCGTTATAGCTTCGCGTCAGTTTGTGCCTGACAAATCCAAATTAAGACATCATGCAGACATGCTCTTGCCTACAAGTAAATAGCACGAGGCAGACGCTGAAAGGAAGTTCTAGAATTCCAACCAAGAATTGTCTCCCATTAAGGACGACAGCTTATAAATCGGACAGGACATTGGACTATTCAAGTCGTCGATGAAGAAATCCTAGACTCACTAATGATTATATGGTGTGCTATCAAGCGTAAGGCGATTTCAATTGAAAGATGCCCTTAGCAAAACGGATATCAATAAAATCTACTTATAATTAATCTATTCAAATTATTTTCATTAAATAAGAAAGCCGATTTTGTGGGCAAAATACAAAAGTCGTTTTCTCAAAATTGGTGTGAAAGCAGCTAAAAAATCAATTCAATTTGAAATCATTACCATGTGCCATCTTTCTTCTTAAAAGGATTCTTGATTACATGAAACGTTCTTGTCTTATCCGTGAATTCGTTGGAATATGTGCAAAGTTTAAAAGTATGTTTCTTGTGGCATGTTTTACTTGGTGAAGAACTATGTACAAGTCGGAGAAATGAGGCCAAAGGTTTAGGCGCCGTTCTAAGCCCCTATACCACTGGCCTGTACTGGTATCGGTCAACTGCGGTTACAAGGTAGAGCTGAGGGTATTAAGATTTGTGCGGCCAGGTTGGAGAAGATGGAGGGAGGAAAGGCTAGATGCCTGGAGGAACGGGCGAGCAAACAGTGGCTTGTCAGCTAACGAAGCATAGAGTGGCCGCTGCGGCACCTATAATACGTTCATCTTTGAATCAACATGGCAGCTATCAAGTTCAAACTGTTCTAAAGGAACCGCTGGTACACAAGGAGACAAACTGCTCGGCCCCATAGAAGGTCGATTGGCCGACGAACAGAGCGGCGAAGCCGAGAGAGTTCATCAAGCAAATAGACTTCGACAGGGCCACGTTACAGCCTCCTTCAATTTCACAAATAAGATTGCACTTCAGCGACGAGATTATTTTGACTCGGAACGCCAGCAAGGCCGACCGGAACTCTGCGGGCCACGTGACAGGGTCGCTTTCAGGGTTCTCGACAATATGAGTGCCCACGATGAATAACGATTGGGTTGTTAGTTCGCCTTACATGGCTCGCGCGCTCTGCTAACCATCCCTGCCTTGCCGTGTCACTAAGTGACATAAGTTTGGGGTGGCCAGATAAGATTTTTGTTAAGTCTAGACTAGCAATGTACTCGGAACTGACAAGCGAGTTTCAGACTTTCCAGCCTAAGTGACTAACTAATTGATTGATTTATGTGTCAGGTGATTGATTGATTAGCTCAGACCTTCCGCTTGATTTATTGATTGGATAAAAGGCAACGGTATATGTGATTTATAGCTAATTTACCAGTCGGCTTGATTAGATGGCGTACAATTCGCAGCTGCCTTCGGCTTTAATTTTTGGCTTCTAGAAATAAGCCAGTAACTTACAGACCGAAAGTTTCCAAATAAGAGCTAGTTTCCTTAATGCGGCAAATTCCTTCTAAACACTGGTATGGTGAACGGTATCTGAAGAGATCCCATGAAATAAAGGCACTGTGTTGGGACAACAGCTACAGCACTGCTGTAGAACGGTAATGCTGTCAATTCGCGAAGGTAAAACACCAGTATCTAAAGCTGAGTCCCAAGGAAAGCTCCAACGTAGGCATGAAATTAAACACGTGGTTCATAGGACTGTCTGGTATACACTGAGAAATGGATGAACCCAATAATAGGCATGTACGTGTCCAGGCGACAACAGCGGGGTAAATATGTGTACACACTTTTCCCAGATACGTACTGGATAAAATACTGTGTAGAATAAAACTTGATAGTGACGGTCAAACTTTGATGAATGTATAATTTCTCAAAGCACATTGCACTTAAAAATAGAAAAGCAATCGAAGAACATCCGGAGCAACAATAGAAACAAAAAACTTATACTTCTTGAAAGAGAAAGAAATGAAGAACTCCGCTTATGTGAAATTCATGCGTCGTAGGTAGATGTTTACATACAAAAAGAAATCAATCACGACTGAGTAAATGGCAGGTTTTCTCTCGGACAGTTCACGTTGAACGACATGTTAAGTGCCAATAGATATATTTTACATATTACATACAGAGCACAAACAATCAAAATAATGGCCCTTCACCGGAAATAATATTTCCCAAGACTTAATAGACAGATGTTTAGCATAGGAACCATTTACACTGAAAACTATTAATTTCTACGTTGTATGCGACATGATGAACTTTGGAGGAAATGACTTGCCAGTTTATAATAACAGCATTTACTTTGAAAGACAATATACACACATCAAAGGTCTAATGGGGCTATTTTTCTGAGCAGACAAAGAAGAAATGGATGTCCGATATCCGCGGATATCTTTGCGTGGCTGGAGATTGCGCTGAGCCGTTATCCAGCCATTGTGTTTGAAACTCGAATGTATCGCCTAAGGGAAACCACATACAGGCAACATGATCTCCTTAAAAACTCATTTATATGACACCCGTCACAAGAACCGATAATGCCGCGGGGTTACAAAGCCATCCTTAGAGACTGATAAAACGACAAGTACGGTTGAAAATATCCCCGTATATAAGATAGCTGGTATCTCGTCAAAAACGACCAGGGCAAAATGCCACGAGTGTCCATTTGTTTTTTCTGGCAGACTTCCATTGTGGAATAAAACGAAGACAAAGCAAGATTCTGGACATGCCCAGGGGATAGGGAATGGTCCGGCAGCAAGGTCAAACAGCTGGCTAATTGTCCTGTTTAGCACAGTGATGTAGTGGCTAATAAATTGGCAGCACGGACAGAAATAGGTGTGTTCTGCCTGCGGGATGGATGAATGTGGGAAACGGCCGTGACGGGGGGCTACGGAGAGTTGCCTAAGGACGAGGCGCACATTTGGATGAAAGGAACGTTCGATGGATGGATTGATGGGGAGATAGATGGATGAGCGGATGGGTGAGTGGATAGATGGTGGATGAGTGGGCAATTATGTGGGTGAGTAGATGGACGGATGGATTGTGAGGTGGGTGGACGGATGGGTAAGTAAGTGGTGGGTCATGTGGGTGGATGGATGGACGAATAGGTGGGTGGAATAACGAGGTGATTAAAATATGATTGTCGGAAAATGCCTACAAGAACGCTTGTGAATCATTTTTTCTCCTCACCATTAACTGCCACGTGAATAAAGCAGAGAAAAACGCCAGGCACAAATGCTTATAAAAGATAGCTATCCATTCCAACTTCGTGGTGGTTAAGCTCGAAATGTGGAAGGTCTATGCTTAGCAGCCTGGTGCAAATATGCACAGACATGTCCGAGGAAGAATAAAGTACAAAAATACCCTGCAAGTAGACCGGCGTCTTGACAATTCAAAATGTAGTCTGAGTTGTTACAACCACAACCCATCGGGCAGGCTTACTAAAGGATACACATGTTTCTTTACAAATACGGGCGTGGTGGTTCTTTGAATTCTGGAATAGTTTCACCCCCAAGTGACTTTTTGCCTTGAGTATCCGATAACTGAATTATTGCAGAGGGCAGATTTAAGCACAAATAAATTAAACAGAAACTGTTCGCTAACAAACCCTCGCAGAAAAAATATCTATCATTACGATTCGTGAGTGTTTTCTTGTTTGTTTTGATGTGAGCATGCACTGGTGAAGCTCACAGCCGTGTTAAAGGCATGCGGAACTTTGGCATTCTCCAGTGCTAGGAGTGTAAATTAACAAACCGGCTTGTTTAAACGGCTTGCGGACAGGCGTGGCAAGGGAACACGGGAAAGGTCTGTGGTGTTTCATGGATCAATCGTTGGCCGAATCAATCAAATAACCTGAATTCAGACGGCGTCCCGTAATGGTTCGCACATTTACGGAAGCTGGTAATCGCCACGTGTTTCCAGCACACGCAAAAGTTTCTCACCGACCGTTAGATCTTTGTAGACAGGTCAGGGTGAAGGATATATATGTGGCATTAGGCTCAGATGTTTGGTTGTTATCACACTGGAGATGGGTGGGGAGAGACGCTAGGGCTAGATCTGGAGGAGGGGGTAGATTTGGGGGAGGGGGGCTGTTGGCAGGCAAAACTATACCCCTGTCTCGTTTTACTCGCTACATGTGCGAACAATTTTCAAGAGAACGATATTAATCGGTGAAGATGGTACGGACGCCAGACTAAGCTTCGCTTCTTTCATGTTTTCTGTTAGCCGATAACCTAATGGAGAAGGGACATTTTTCCGCAGCAAAAAAGCACTAAAACACGTCGCTACACAAATGCTAAGTTTCAAAACAAGTTCACAGCGTAATGCAAGTTCTTTGAGATCTCATTTTTTTTGGCTTTTGTTATAAACATGTGCACAGTTTTCCTTCGTCTGCTTTTACGGATTTCGGTATTTTCGTCCCGATCTTATCAGAAGCTGTCGGAATTCATCAAACTGATTTGAATGTATGTGGAGAAAACAATGCTTACAGTTGGTTATCAGTGAAGTCCGGTCTGTTCCCCAGTATCTTGGAGCCAGACAGTGGCAGGAAAAACACATGGAATGGCTTGATTGACGTTCGTTACAGGCACAATAAGGGTAGAGCAGAAGAGAGCGGAAGAGACCTAGAGAGAGACGGGCGAGCTGGGAATGCGGACTGACTGCTGGTAAAAGTAGAGATCAAATACTAGTCAAAATTTGTTTTGTTTGCCTCGGAAGCGCCGATGGTACTGATAATGCCGAAATTCTGTTTTCCCGAGGTATCATCGGGTAAGTCGGTTGGGTCTGTAAAAACGCCCTACCGGAATCTCGTGCAAACAGAGTCTAAATAACAGCGGAAGGTGCCCCCAGCCCGCGGGCCCCTCCCCTGTGCTGCGTTGCACCCTTCTTGGCTCACCTCAATCGCTAGATATTAGCCTGAGTGCCTCCTCTGTTCTGACATTCCCTCCGGGCATATTCGATTCATTCATTCCCAGTATCACACTAACGTCTTATGCTAACCACTGTAACCAAATGCAAATACATGTCTGTCTAACATTACTTACCAAGCATTTCGCTGGGTTAGCAAAACGAACACAAAGTTTCAAGAGATCAGATAGAATAAGGTTCTTATATGATCAAGACATTTATATCACAAGGCATACACAAGTATGAGGGGGGTGGGGTGGAAGGTGGAGGGCAGGGGGCGCGTTGGGATTAAGTGAGTATAAGTAGGAGCATGGGTAGGAGTGTTTGTGTCAAATCATTTTAATAATGCTTCTACAGCTGATAGCATTTCCATTAGTACTACTTGGAGATAAATATCCCTATGCCTTAATATTGTAATTGCCTTAACACCGATTATGAATCCATTATGATGAATGTTCTTTATTTCCTTAAAGATTAACGCTGATATTCACACTGAATGGAATTTGAATCAGTCTTGTGCATACACAAGAGTATGGAATGGTCTGATCTACACATCAAAATCTTCCCCCATTAAACTGACGGACAGAACAGCTGATTAACAACTTTGGCCTGCAGAGTGTGTGTCCGAAGACGTGGGTACATTATCTATTTGGTTAGTATGTAGCCCCTAGCTGACTTGATTATATACAAGCTACATCAGACTGACAAGCTGTGTAGATGGTTGACCAGTTGAAACAGAACAGATCTGATGCGTACCTATATGCTTGGTTAGTTGTAAGTTCACTTTACTTACAAGATCATTTGACTGACTGATTGCCTGATTATTTAGCTACTTAGTTAACCACTTGTTTAATTTGCAGTTGGCTCGCTGGTTATTAGGTCTCCGGCTTACCAATAACCAGGTTGATTGACTGACAGTCAGAATGATCAAATGACAAGCTTCACTTGTGAAAGCATATAACAACCTGGTCTGGGATTATAAGTATAAAGAGTTGATAGACGGCCTGAGATAATCTATCAGACTTATTGAACGACTGCATTTTATTATCAGTCAGACTGGTTGAAATGTGCTTCTGAATTGTTAATTAAACTGGTTGATTAATTTTGGATTTTTAATGAGACTGGTTTAATGCCCATTTTGGATTATTAATCAAACTGGTTTAATGCCCATTTTGGATTATTAATCAAACTGGTTTAATGCCCCATTTTGGATTATCTATGAGGATGGTTGAATGGGCGTTTTGGATTAATTACGGAACTGCTTAAATGGTCTCGGATTATCTATAAACCCGGTGAAATAATCGTTTGGGATCATCACCAGAAGGCACCCAAGAGTGGTCAAGGTGAACATGAGAATGTACCGGTGACATGGCCTACGATGGAAATCACCACCCAGCTGTAAATGATGGCCTTGAATCTACAGAAACACTGGTACTTTGTCCTCCAGGCACTTATACAGTTCGAAGCTGAATTGATGCTTTGTACCTAATGATTCCAATTTATCAAATAGACGGTTAACTAAATGAAGCGTCTGTTAACTTCTGCCGTTTATCATGTTGCGGGGAAAAGAAAGAATCAAACCGTAAAATGTACGAGACCGATGTACCATAAATATGATGTTTACAGGTTCGTTTGGTTTCTCAATCATTTCTTCTCAGCGGGCAAAGTGCTTTGGTTTAGTTTACAGCGACCCGTAGAAGCATGTCAAAGGGCGGTAATCAATAACAGGCGAAGGTTCGACCGCCGAGCGTCCCCTTTGACCTCGGAAAGGTTCATCTCAATTTGTCAACGTAAAACTCAATGACGTCACACAATCAAGCAGACGACAGAACATTGGCTGGTTGCATGGATGAGGATGTCATTTTTCCTGTCACACGTAAGACTACTGACAGGTTCGGTCAGGTTGTGGTAGATTTTCTCAGAATATGGTTCACTCAGTCCCCAGTACTGAATGACTGGATGCCTGAGTGCCACTCTTGAAAGTATCACAGTAATTTATACGTGACTTACATCTGACAAATAGAATATCGTACATTTTTTTATCTCTTTTTGAGTGCCCCCTTCTTTGCAATTATTGACATATTCGGCAACAGATCACGTATTGAGCCCAGAAAAAAACGCGCCACTGGAATCTTGAAGAGCTTATAAGGGTAGGGAGAATTTTCATGATCATGTAAAAAAGAGGCTTAAATATCACAAAAAAAATCTGCGTATGTCGAGCATGCCTACAGACGAACAGTTGAAAAATCTACTTCACAGAGTATGAACGGATGAAAAACGACGATAATACAAAGAAATCCGGTTTCCATGAACAAAATTTAGTTACCGTTCGCTCTCAACTGCATAACGACTCACTGTGTTTGTTTATCCTGCTTCGAACCTTCACATTTCAACCTTTAAAAAACGCATTGAGAAACCTTCAAAGAAATTTGAGAATAAAGAAAAAAGAAACGATTTTTTGGATCAAATTCCGCTATATTTGGACCGATAATTTTTTTAGCAGAACTTAAACTTAACCGTGAGAAATTTATTTGACGTTTATGGGAGAGTACCTTGTAAATCACACATTTTAGATGTCAAAATAGGAGAAAAACGATGTTTTTGAATGATGAACAGTTTGTAACCATGTCTATCTGCCGATTGCCCGAGGCTTGTAAAACTACCACAGTTCAATAGCGGGGAGATAAAGAACGAGGAAAAAAGGATACAGGAACCGGTATCTCTCTAGAGCAGCTTTAGACTGCCAATGTCGACTGTTTAGTTATTAGTTATTTATCTTGTTTCGATAAAGTTATCTAGTCTGCTGAACGTTATTTTTTGTGTGTGTGTGTGTGTGGCGAAGGGAAAGATGGGGGGACGTGGTCGATTGCATTATGCCATCATTACTTATTCCCAAACCATTATGGTCGGCTGTCTATGTTACAAGGCAAAGAAGACGGGCATCAATTTGTGTTAGCATAGAATCAGAAGTATGTCTGAATATATCTGGGCTCTTCATGAAGAGATAAGACACCCTTGGCGATAACACAGACTCCCCTGGGGGTTGGGTGCTACAATATGGTGAGGTAAACGGATCTCACTAGATGTTTATTAACGACTCTTACCAGCTAGGGAGACGACCAATTTATTCATAAATGGCAAGCATATGGCTGCTTGACCGTTTCGCCGCCGACAGTACTCCCGCTGTAGACCAGTTTTCAGGGCAATCGGTGAACTCCCGCCGCTGTCGCCACCATCGAGATTGCACCGAAGCAGAGCGAACGGCATCGCCCATAGGCGCTTCGGTTGTCTTCGGTAATCCCCGGTGGTAATATCCATAGACCAGTCGGGTTACGCTTACTAATTAATTGCCATTTTCTAAGGTCACGTACGAAACTCATTCCGTCTTGTTTCAGTCAGAATATTAGGGTATAATTTCATAAGTCGTGTAACCACTACTTTGCAAAGTTTCAACCAGTTCATGACAGTTTTACTCTTACATGCTGTTACCATGTCACAAACCGGCAAACTATCTGAAGACTGAATAAACCTCCTTAGTCTCACTAACATATTACGCATGCCAAATGTGTCCTAAATAATTCTCCACGCTGTCATTTTCTAATTAAGTAAGACAAGTTTCATACAATTGTCGCCATATTTGCGAGAAGAGTAATATTGATTATTTTCCCCAAACTATATATACTACCTAAGAAAACACTAAGAAGGAGACAAAATAATGATGCGTGGCCATCATAATATACGCTATAATCGTTGCTTATTGCAAAGATGACGCTATGATACTGATCGCGTTACGTCGGGTCAAAAGTTGGCAGGCCGCCAGATGATATAGATGAACATGCGCGTTAGGGGAATTTGGGCCTGTTTTATACTAGGTGGAATTCGGGGATTGTGTAAATATGGGCGGAATAGTGATGGGAGAGAGAAGGGAAATCATGCGAGTGGTAAGGGACTGTCGATCGAGCAAATTATCCACTGGACAGTCTAGTCCGGCGAAACTGGGCTGGACAAGATCACTCTAAATCAGTGCCACTTCACTCCGTGTTTATCCGCGGCTTGATAAAGCAATCACTACTCGACCTCTCGCCACAAAAGTAAGCCGATGTTTCCGCGCACTCCAGTCTCAGCCCGCGCTCGTCAAATTTATTTCGTCTTCCAAGTAAGTAGCAATCTCATTAGTGCCGAGATTTGTTTTGTGATCGCGGCGTGTTACAGTTAGCTTCAGATATCACACGAGGTGTTTATTGAAATCGACCTTATACTGCAGTTCCCGCCGACAGCGATAGTCGTCTGCTATTGGTACACGTCTATTGCAGTCGTAAAGAAACTTAAGGACGGCTATGGTGTACGTGTAGGGAATGACTACCGCGGTTTGAATGGTCAAACCTTATAGTCTACTGCAAAATCCGCATACCAGTGGACTAAAAGGTGTCAAAATCGATAGTCGGCACTGGCGTTTATTTAGCGGAGACACACATTAAGGTGAGTTTACATGGGCGGATATTTCGTCTACACATGTACCCCAGACAACAGAGCAGACGAAGACGAAGACATTAGCTTAATACGAATCATATGGTATACTATATTTTCAATTATCATTTTAGCTACCGTTTTCTTCGACTTAATCGAATGTCATTTGGCTTGAATGTCATCTCGGTAAAGAATTCCTCTAGCTGGGTGTTTCGTGATATTGCATATCGTACAACGGTAATATCCATAAAGCCACCGTTTTCATGCAGAACAAGACTTGTAACAGTCTCACTTACATCTTTGTATGAGAATCAGATATCATGAGAGAGGAATTCATAAAGGCAAACGAAGTCCAGTGGTGCGAATGATTTTGTAGCTAAAGCGGCCACATTTATCAGCTTTGAAGAGGCATTCCGATTCGTTCAGCCACTTTATTAAACACTACAGTAGTAAGGTTCAAAGTAACACTTAGCTTAATATCCAATGACTTGTAGCCAGGGACATTTTTTTTTCTCTTCAGTTTTGTTTTTCCGAGATTTTTTTTGCACTTCACTTACGTAAGTACGCTCTTTGATATGAAACATACGGACGGGATGTGCACGCATGCGTAAGGCGTTTGACCGGCAATCCCGAGCTATCTGAGCAGTGAAGAGCAAGTCAAGCTTCGTTTCTCAGCCGGTCGCCACAACCCAACTCCTAGCCAGTGAACAGTGAACATGCCAGTAAAAATGAGCAAGCCCATCTATCAGTTGTGTAGACCCCGTACCCTGGTCGGGCCAGGGGACCCAGCTCCCAGACCGACGAACACGCCAGCCCGAGGAGAGCTGGACCCACCACCACAGCACTGGTCAAATCTCTCCAAAATCTCATTTCTCCCTTAAACTGTTTTCATTTTTTTTTCTCTTTTTATTCTTTTTTTCATTTTGCTTTTTGGGCTATCATAGTTGTTGCGCTGGGCGACGAAAGACGGCGCTGTTTTGCACACGACATAAGCCTGTTAAGCGCATCTTGAGGCCATAAATCAAAGTCTTGGCGGGTGTAACGGGCATACGGTACTGTTGGGAAAAAAATCCATATCGCGGTAAATATGAGGCATACTGTCAAGATATAACCCTCGACGGGATACAGTAATCTCCGTGAATGAGCAGACGTCCGGAAGACGTTTTGTCTGTCCTCCAGACGGCCATGGCCTATGAGTTACACAGTCACTAACTTGGTGAGGAGTCAGTCGCTCGGTCAGGCGGTGTATTGGTCACATTGTCATTCGGTTTCCGGATTAACTGACCGCGGATAGCCGATCACTCAGTGTTCCAGTCCTTAAGACATCCTATCCGAAAAAATTACTCATTTAAATACAAAATCATCATCTGAGAAAATAAGAATACACACTGACAAAATGTCGTGTTTACCGACAAAGCACACTGACAAAATGTGCTCACTGACAATGGACGATGAAAACAATGTTATATTTTATATGAACGTAAGCGAAGCGTAATGGTTTTTGTTTGTAAAAAAAGAAGGGCAAGTGTACGCAAATGTTACGTATACACTTATAAATAGTTGTCGCATACGAAAAGCAAAAAAAAAATGGAGGAATTACATCAAATACCACATTGGGCGTCAATGTTGCCGTGACATCATATGTATATTAACTATCCACGCAGGTGGATTTCAACCAAATGCTAATCTGTTCAGTGGAGAAAACCTATATGGACGGAAAATTTTACTGGCTGACAGGTTCGAATTGAACTTAACTTTGGCAGCGAAAGCTGACTTTATTAGTCTCCGTTACGAGCGAACACGCGCACGTGTACGCAGGTTCCCACGATTCCGCATTGCTGCAGTTTTACACATTCTAGCGTAAGGGGAATGTGCTTCTATTCCAGTGACGCGGTATTGTTATGACAAGCATCGCTTTATGTCGTAAGATGATAGATTGCAGAACAGTTTTTCTTGTCAGCCAGGAAAGATTGAGGAAATAATGATAACCAGAAATGTCACAACAGAATAATCACGTTAATGTCAGCCGTCACGTTTGCACAGTTTGAGATGAAGCGAAATACGTCATTTAGTCAAGCGTAATTTAAAGAAAAACGTCGTATTGCTCGTGATTGCTCACATCGGTTATAGTTTGATTGATAAGCGGACGGTCGGATTAAATTGTTCGTCAACTGGAAGGGTAGATTTTATGAAGCGATGGAAAACCGTTCTTACAGGCTATGTAGTCTAGCGCTGAGACTTTGGGCTTGTTTTTATACACACATCTATCGCTCCTGTTCTTTGCACGAAGTTATCATTGGACAATATGGCCATTACCAAAGAGGCGACGCATTCCTTGAACATGATTCAGTTATAATTATTTCCCTGCTGTGTTACGCCATGTCAAAGGGTAATACAATGACAACAGTAAAGCATTCTAGCCTTGGCGTGAAGGAAACCGGATAAGTCATGTGTCTGTCAAGTAATCTGACTTAAGTAGAGATGAAGCCACAAGAACTGGATTCGAAAGCGCCACCACACTGATTAAGTGTTAGTCGTGTTCTGAAATTAAACAATGCTTGGCTTGGCGAGCCGTGACCTTCGTTTGTTGTGTTGCAACAGTGGTTGAAATCAGCATAGCGGACGATCGCTTCCGTATATGGATGTGAAATTTCGTTTTTATTCTGCTATCTAGTGCACCGCTTCGCACACTCACTGAAAACTACTGTGAACGAGTGGCACACATTATTGTGGTAAATATACACATCCGCATGTTTTTTTTTTCTTTATCAGAAGTACACAGTTTGTGTAATTTGTGTAGCACGTCTACACTTACGTGTGTATCAGACTGGTGATACACAATTTGTGTACCGCTGATACGCGTGCATTATGGATGAGGTTTGTACACATTGGTCTTATAGAGTACCCCCTGTACTGTGCTCCTAGACCATTTAACAACATAACTGGTCGATGAGTTAACTGTCTTCATTAAAGTTTTCTTTTAATCGCGCTTATTAAATAGAAATTTTTCTTACTAAAAATGGATACGCGTCTATAAGTCTCCTTATGAGCGTCCACGTTAGGTAAGAGATAAATAAGGCACAGAAATGTACTTTGTAAAACAACTGTGTATAAATTTGCTCCTCGACAATAACTGAGTATCAGTGGTACATAGATTGTGCATGATGGATAAACAAGTGAAGGTGGATGTATTACATAAATTACACAAATTGTTGCTTCTGGTTCGAAAAGAATATGTGGATGTGCATTTTGCCACAATAATTCGCTTCACTTGTTTTCAGTGAGTATGCCAATCGTGACGTTAAAGACAAACATAAAGACGAAACTTTACACCCATACAAGGTTGCCCTCGTCAGCAATTCAGATTTCAACCACTGTTGTAATCCAATAAACGAAGGTCGTATTTCCCTTTTCTTTCGCCTATTTGTCTTATCGTTCCTGCAGAACAGTTTTTAATGAGTACACAATTAATAGTAACATTCAAATTCGTCGCAACGATAGAGCTACAAACAGTCAACGCGTTGTCATCCAATAATAATCCATTAATTTCATACAGCTGTAATCAAAGCCCGCAAGTGGGGTAGACTGACAACAGACCTGACGTCACCAGTACCGGGTGACCATTTGCCAACTATCACACAGCCTTCGCCACTCTGGTTTAACCGTCTAAGTTGTAGTCTTTACATTGTACCCCTGCATAAACCGTGATCCTGATGGTAAAATAAGCATCCCCGAAACCATGATACTATTTTACGCAATGCCAACGTAGAATTTTGAGTAATTTTGAGTAATCCCAGACTAGTGACGCCCAATACATTTCTGTTATAATCAATACATTATATTACACAATTATGCTTTATCCAGGGGCTGTGCAAGCTGTTACTTTTTAAACATTTACATGAACAGTTAGAATAAAATACTAACTGAGACAGACTGGGAAGGAACCCGATTTCCACGTTTACACCTTTGAGCATTTGCTACATTTAACACTGCAGTCGCTGTAGCACTGTAGTCACTGTAACACTGTATAAAGTCCCGCAAATGTACTTTCTATGTTGTAATCTGTTATATTCAAAGACCACTTTCAAGACCATCCTCATCCGTAGTCATGTTCTGTATAGTAGACAACGGTGAGCGACATGTTTCCCAGTAAACTTGTTTTTTTGTTTTTAACTATTTCCTGGGAAAATCAATATTCCAGCCCATTCAAGGATCATCCTCACCAAAGGCTGTCTGCCTTTGATAAGTTGTTTTTGCACACCCCCCAAAGAAATCACCCCTTACACGTCATTCCGCGTCCTGTTTTATCCACAGGCCTGTCAAACAGGAAGAGCGCGAATCCATTTTCATTTTTCATCGTCGTCATGCCTGATGATCTATCACAGTCGGCTATGACACTCGGAGCTCTGTTGTGTGACACCACGACAGCCCCTTCGCATCTTTTTGCACGCCCTCTTACATAATTTATTACTAAGTCTAATCGGTGTTCTTTGCCCCTCGACTTTGCCCAGACAAGATAAAAGGTAGGAGACGAACTACCTGTCCTGCTGGAGAAACCCTCCGCAGGTCTCTCCCCCCCCCCCCCCCACCAGATTTATATGACATTTATATGAACCCCTCACAGCAGACGACCCAACACGTTTTGGGCTAAAATGAGTGATAGGAACATTAAGTCGCGGACAGCACAAGTCTGGACGACATTTTGCCACTTCCGGTGCCCCAAACACAAACCAACACTGAAATCTGTCATGATTCGTTATAGGGCGAATATAGGCTTCTACACTATCGGATGAACGGACAAACTTCACTGGTTTCTTTTGTTTTGTTTCTCCGTGGTTTCTATATCGATGTGGTGTTTCTGTATGCATTTTTAGTCTTTGCAAATTAGCTGATTTCAGGATTTTCTCCGCAAAAAAGGGGAATTATATTCACCGCTGGAGAGTCCATTTTAAACGTCGTACAATGCTCTCCGTGCATCGACCACGAAACCTCAGGGTGAAAAAGAAACATGACTGAGATACAACTACAACCAATGTGTTTGGGCGGTAAAGCATACTTGGTGCTAAATTTCTGGGAAACAACATATGCGGAGAAGTTCTCAGAGACTTCTGCGCAGACTTCGATGCAAGCGCAACTTTCGGTCACTATCCACAGCAACCCCGCTCAGGACTATATCGCCTCCTCGCACAACAACCGCTGAAATTTTATAAATGATGAAAAGGATGGACTCTCGGGTGTATTTATTAAACCTCATTTATCACATTACGAGAGTAATAGCTCAAAGTTTTAAAAGTGACAAAGGTCATTTTAGAGTTAATTGACAGTGACACGAAAGGCACTTCATCATGTTCATTCCGCATTGTAAATGTTATCGTTGGGAATTTCGAATTCTACGGACTGGCAGTCATTTTTCATTTGCTCCTATTTAGAATCAAATCGACGTGTAGTATTTGTACGCTCTACTATGTGACCCTGGATAATGACTTGAGAAAGCTGTTTGCTAACAGAGGCTTAAGCTTTAGCGTTATACAGTCCGTTCAGAACATGTTTGTTCAATACGTCCTAAACCGAAAGCATTAAAGCCTGCAAACAGTACCAGATTTAACAGCAATGAAATAAACACTATACCCTCCGGGATTTCAACAGAACAGATGCAAGTTACACAGCTATAGTCCGTCATATTTGCTCAAGCAAATTGCATACGGAGACAAAAGAGAAGCTTTTGCTATAAGTTATAAAAGCCAGGTCCAGGATTTTAAGAAAAAAAACTCTTATCACTAAGCCTCGATTAAAGAATGGCAGAGCCTGGCTTTATAAACTCTATTAGGTGCAACACGATCAGGCCTGTCAGTCGCAGAGATCGCAAAGTGACCCACGGGAACCTCAATTAGGCTCCGCGAACATCAACATGACGGGTGCAGCGTAAATGTCTTAGAGACCGTCGTGCGTCGTGGTGTAGAACAACGCCGTCTGTTTCTGCAGCCTGTAATGTGATTATGCCGATCGAGTCGGCATGAAAATAGCATTGCCATTGTTCCAAACAACCCCTTTTAACACAAGCGAACTCAGCCTACAAAGCACACACAAATGGGTCCGAAAATGTAGCTCTACGACGTTGTGCCGTCATTCTGAAGGGATTTGCCGATGTCGTTTTAATACAAGGCAATCATCGTAAGGCCGAAGAACTTTCAACGTCACGGTGACGTCATGAAATCTTTCAGGTCAACTTAGTTACAGACCAGTCACCTCAAACACGGCAAGATCCATAGATTATTAGGGATTTTTTACCACGTAGGCACACATTGCAACAGCGTGGGTTTAATTACACTTGATGTCAATGGTAACTTAGTTATCGCGTTTTTGTCAGGTATGTGGAGCAGGGTGATGTGTGTATTTGACATCAATGACAACCATGTGCAAGGACGTTACTCTCCATCCAGATAACAGGGATATTTTCTGATAACAATTACCCACTTCCTTCAAATGATTGTGTCCTATATAGGTAAAGCTCTTAAATACAACTGCACTATATATCATATTTAAAGAATTTTACTGAACGTCCATTCATGTTCTTAAGAACATAAGAGCCGACACAACAGTAAGAAAAAACTGATAAATCTTTCACAAAGTAAATAGTAAATAGTAAATGTATTTCATTGCTCTCATAATTCAGGAGTAATCGACTCTAAAAAGACTCACTGAGTTTGTGAAGTCTATATCTCCAAATTGTTAGCAAGTTGTCTATACTGGAGTATGCCTACACTTCTGGTTCATTATGTTAAACAAATTAGTTGCACGATAACATTATTGGTTTCGTCAAATCCAAAACCATATGCATAAAATATATTGCTGACATGTTATTCGCAATAGCGTTGTTCTGTTCGTGCAGCTATTAAAGATAACTAGAAAAAGAGATTCAATTCCAGGGTCATGAGTTAAAAGCGTAGCTCTGGCAGTTAGCTGTAATCAGCGGAGAGGCTGGGTTTGTTGTCTGCTTGACAGACCGCGTCTCGGATAAACGATTCCCAGGCTAACCCTGTCATGGCTGTTCAAATCACCAAGCTTACTGGTCTAATGATGGTCATTTGCTAAGGAAGGTTAAACACCTATTCGACTTGTCGCCTCTCATTATACACGTGGTGTATCCATATCATCTCAAGAGGGTTCCAGAACAACCCAACAGTGGGAATACGCTTCGACCACATAAACCACCGGTAGATAAAATGTCTAAAGGAGTGTCTGTTGACTTTGCTCAGGAGTTTCTTTTCATTCCTTTTTCTTTTTTTTTCTTTTTTTTGGCAGCGAGGCCGTGTCTTCATCGCAGAATTCCCTGGTCATAGGATTGCGAACGAACCCTCTTTTGTGACAGCTACTGAATAAGTCTATCCCAGTATGCAGCCGACGGAAGGTAAACTTACGGCGGAAAAGTTTTTTTTTTTCTCGGTATGTCAAGCGTCCCATTTTGACGAAGCTTGTTCAGGCAACATAGGAGACGTCTGTGAGGTAAATACGAGATGTAAATTAGACTCCGTCAAGGGATAAAATCGGATTTGAGAATGTAGTGGGAATTCAGAGGAATGGTATTCAGATAGAAGTGTATTGCTCTACCACTAGGCATCGTCGTCCAGGACCTTGATGAATACAATCAAATAAATAGGATTAGCGCCGGGTTAATTTTCCGATCACTTGGTTTCAGCCGCGGACCATAGTCCGTCCGAATAAAAGCCTTCGGTAGGACGTGAAAGGCGTCTGGACATATAGGCCGATGCCGTACTCTCCTCATGATTGAGGTAAAGAGGAACTCTTCTTTCGCGGAATAGTTCAAAGATTCCCTGGAAACCTTCTGCCTTCCAAACGTTGTTGTATTGGTCAGTCAGACGGTCGTATAGGATGGACTTCGTGTAGCAACATAGAATCATTTCGCCGTTGATCAATATGCTCAGCCGTCTGTCTGCATTTCGTTAAATCAGCACTAACACAAAAATATTCCGGGGGGGGGGGTCGCAAGAGGGGGAGGGGTCTGTTGTGTCTTCTGCGTCGCGAATTGTTGGTAAGTAGCTCGCCAAACGGAGTGCGCCATCTATATAAAGTAGAGGAGGAGGAGACATTTCTGAGATAATATCTACCGTTATTGTCAACTGCCTCTGAACACTTACTTAAACCACCACTAACATGATAACATCCAAGGGAAGGGACCGAGGACAGGAAGGGGACCGGGGGTCTTCCTGTTTGCCTGGCATGTTGTTTTTTCAGTGGCACATACGACAGAGTCTGCATAATATACAAGATTAGGCAATCCATGGACGATTTGTGGATGTCTATTTCAACTGCGTTTCTATACACTTACTCAAATCAGCGCTAACACGAGAGCACTTGAGAATTGGGGGAGTAGAAGGGCTGGGGTGGAAGTTAGGGTGGGGGGCTGTGTCCGTTTCCTCGCAGATTGTCGATCAGTGGTCCGCCGAACGGGGTGCGCCATCTACATATATCATGTACACGAGAAGGCACTTCGTGGAAGACCTATCTTCCATCCTTCTGAAACGCGTTTCTCCCTCTCTCCCCCTCTCTTCCTCGCTCCACAATAACATTCATATCCATCAATTCCTTGACGTTCTAATATACTGAGAGTTTCTCCCCGGAAGACGGGTACCTCGAATCCTGACTGAACGAATACAAAGCTCCTCCAGACAGCATTGCCAGAAAATTACTTTCCAGCAAGGGTTGAGCAGCTCAAAGCTCTTCTGCCCCCGACCACATGTAGCTATCTTTGCATTTAGATTCACTTGTCGTATTTGCCGATAATAATGCCGGTACAGAAGTGAGATGAGAGTAACTGGGTTAGACAAGGGCACTGCTTTATAAACAACTCACTGTTCCATGCTATGGAAGATGATGAGCACATGTATTTCGTCTTACGCCATTCCGAGCGACCTTCCATTCAGGTTTACGACATAACTAGACTGGTAATACTGAACCTCGAGGCCATATGCCATTGTCAGTGTTTGGTAAATTACTTAAAAGGATGTACATTTCCGAGTAGACTTCAATCAGGGTATATAGACAGCAATAGGGCTTAGTGAAAAGACACAATATTCCCTGTGTTCTCAAACGTTTTACACTGTCTACGCTAAACAATACAAGCCAATCATGTCGAAGAAAACAAAGCTTTCTGGTCAAGGTCATAGTTTAGAGTAATTAATTCCATTTCGTTTTCCTTTTTACTTCACGCACATGTACGACGTGGGAAATATGACTATCCAGAAAAAGTTAAGACATCTGACAATATGGTGTCTCACCATAATTTTCCTTGAGAACAAAGATGAGGTCAAACAGGTAGACTTCGTTTTCACATTAAAATAATAAAACAACGGAACGGGCTTGACATTTAGTATGACTAACGTAAGTGAGACTGATATATTTCAGTAGCAAAACCTTATATAATTGTGCACCGCAGTCTGTAAGTGCAATATGTCAGATAATAAAATAAGGTAACAAACATCAAAGCTAAGCAAAGGCACTAGTGGACACTATTTTTATACTCTGCCGACAAGAATAATTTTTGAACAGCATTGACAACACATGACCATATGCCATATATTTCGACAAGGGAGAAAAACATTCGATCGACGTACCCAGGAAAGATTTCTGGAAGAATGGCATTTACATGTAAAGAACCGGAAATTGACAAGGGTCGAACTCTTTCGCTGCGCATTGGCAAACGAAAAAGAAGCAAGGAGAAGAAAACTAAAACACTGTCTTCAGATATTTATCTCCGTGTCAGGCAAATGCAACTATCTAGTATATTTAAGCGTCTTTTTTTCACTTCTTCTGCCTATTGAAAGCTTTTCAAAGCAATAAAAAGTTTTACTCGCTGAATTTCAAGTGACACCGCAGGTCTTATCAAACCAGGGCTATCTTCTTCGCAAGGGTAAAGGATCCGCATTAAAGTCCATTTCATTTCCACAACTCGGGGAATGGGCGTAAGAAGTCTTCATAAAGCCTATTTATATTCCGGGCGGATGATAAGAAATCTGAGGAGATGTCTAGATGAGCTGGCAGTGAAACACGGGTACATTAAATTCACTACGGTCCTCATATCCGTTCGTGAATATTTAAGAGGCTAGCTTGGCACGCAATGCCACGGAAGAAGCGGTCATAGGTTTATTGGGGTAAGGGGCCCATGATGGAACGGAGACGAGGGGAAACAGCTACGGTTGGACAATCGCAGAGAGCTGTGTTAATCATGTGCTCTTTTACGCAAATGTTTGATGGTTTCAGTGTCAAGAATGAGACGAGGTAGGGGTGGGGATGGGGTGCGTGCAGTAGATGTACAGATGAGGTGGAAACAGAATCCAAAACAACGGTGTGATCTTGACACAAGAAAATAGCAGTTCTTCCTGTTCGAAAAGAATTTCCTTGTTGAGTTTTCCTGACTGGTTTCCTGTACATCGATATCCATTCCCCTGCTAATAATTTGATGCACATTTATGTGATATCACGAGGCTTGGATGATATGCTGTGTCACAAAAAATTAAAAATTCATGTGGAAAATATATTTTTTAAGACTTAAGAATTGGCTGTTGAATATTGTGCACACATACGTTGTTATTCAGTGAAAATAAAAATGAAGGCAAAGACATTTTTACACTGTTTACATTAAGGCTATCTGGGCCTACTGTGGCCTTTGGATCGCAAAATACGGGGCACCAAAGTAATATTTTGCAGACAGCCGTTTGTCAGTCGACTAACCCAAAAAATCCCAAGGAAAGAGACAAGAATTACCAGCTTTTTCTGTTGTCATAGTTTTAGCCCAATCATATTGCACCAGCTTTCAATCTGCAACACGTGTTTCCGGTTCCTAGTGCGTGAGCCGAACAACTTTGACAACCCTGAAACATGGGATAGTTCCGGTCCATCGGCGGTAACCCACTGACGACATGGCTGCTCCTATGTTTTTTAGTCACACATAATGGTGTTTTGAGTACTATTACCATTAGAAGACTCCTGTGGTTGTGGTTTAGACACTATTTTGTGTGGGATAAAAACTTTACACGGAAATTGAAGTATCGATTTCTTTTCGCGTAAGAGCGGTTTTGGCTTCTGTGCAATATAAGTGTGCAATGTTAAAACTGTTGTCTCAGTGCCTCCATATTTCAGCTTGCTGATTGCAGGTAACTCTAGAACCCAGGTTATGCCACCAATCCTTTGCGAGTTATTGAAGGCATTTGTGTCGATGGAGGTACGCACACCATGCGTTGGTGGGACAAAAGTCATCGTCAAGGAACGTTGCGCTTCACAAACGTCCCAGACAGCTAATAGTCACCAAGACACCACCAACAGAAAGAGCAGGGAAATTCACCAATTTCCTCTAAAAGGTCGCGGACAGCCCACACCTAGTGTACGATAACGGTTTAAAGACAAGCCTCTTAACCATTCCGCCACGGACAGGATTGTTAAATGCACCCCGAATTTGAAAGGTATCGCCATGTATCAACCCGTGACAGCTGTTTGTCCACTAAAAAATTATATTGGACGAGAGAAGCGTGTATGAGGGGAGATGTTTTGATGGATTGCAGTGTGTCAGGCTGACTGGACAAGGCTTTTAGCTTTGTCCCGACGGACAGGGATCCCTCCAACCGACAAATGGCCAGTGACTGACACAGCAACGAAGAGCCGACCCCCTTCATACTCTTTCAACCACACATTGTGTCAATCATTTTCAACTTGTAAGGAAACTTCTACATTTTCCAGTGTCATTTATTTACGGCAAAATAGACAATAGGATTGTCCCACTGAAGCTTTGCGTAAGGCCCACACATCAGATAAAAAAGCATAGATGAATGTAATACTGCGTCCAGGCGCTAAGGACAGGACCAACAATCAGGGGGGCCGGCAATGGCCTATGGGACGTCAGTTAGTTCAATGCTTCGTAAGACGTATGTCTTAATAGCAACAGTGACACGAAACAGAGCCCACGACAACTGCCAATTGATGAAACGCTGCCTCTGGTAACGGAGGTGTTAAATCCCAAGTCAAGCCATTGTATACATACAAATGGATGTAAATTAAAACATAATCTTAATCTCGCATGCAATGCATCATCAAGTTCACACTGGCTTCAGTGTAGCTTCGTTGATATTCCGATTGTGTCTCCCGAGTAATCTGATTATTATTTTTAAACCTTTGTATAGTCTAAAAATCCAAACGGAAGATCCCATGTGCAGTCGGAGAATACTCATTTATAGGAGTTTTGTCTTTTTTAAAGTCTCAAGTATGACCATTTTAAATATTTATAATGTTGTCCACTAGCCCATCGACCGCCACGACACAGTAACAGTATTTGAAATAGTACATTTCCTTTTGGCCCTGTTGGAATTATTTATTTACTAATTTCACTGCTGTTAGATGCCGTGCTGGGAAGCTCTGTTAGTTGTACGTCGGGTTGTAATGTTTATTGTTAAAGGAAAGCAAAGTAATAGGACTAAACTATAGATGTCCAAGGGTTATTTTTTTTAACAAACATGCTAAGTTAGAACAGAAACAAAAGTAACAACATTTGATCCTGTGATCACGTGATTCACATGCAGAGGGAATAACGCAGCAGCTGATTGAGCCAGCCAGGGCAGTTTTTTCTGTTTACTACTCCACATTTATAAAGGTGTTTCAATGCGCGACGAAGAGATGATTGGATCTTCTCATCCATGCCGGCCAATCCTGTGATCTAAAGCGCCAGGTCCCTAGACCTGGGCTAATTGTGCCGAGTTCATGCTGGCATGGTCATACGAAATGCTTGGTGGGATTTTAGGTTCACAGCGCAGCGATAAGAAAAACGCAATGGGAAACCTTTCCCATCCCAAATCCTGGGTAGTCTGTGGTTCATTTTTGACGGTGCGGTGAAGCTTGTTCAGCAAACTGTCATCAGTATTATCCACGTATTATAAGAGAACAAGGGAACAATAGTCGGTTCACCTCTGTGGCTCAGTCGGCTAGCGCAGCGAAATGACCAAGTATAGTCTCCTAGCAATGTGGTCGTTGTAGTTCAAGTCCAGATCATCCTGGCTTCATCTCCGGCCGTAAGTTGGAAAGTCTGCCAGCAACCTACGGATGGTTGCACTCTTCCTCCGGGCTCTGCCCTGTGTTCTCGCAACAAAATGCTGGCCGCCGTCGTATAAGTGGAACATTCTTAAGTAATAAGTTAATAGTCGGTTCATGAACTATTTGAGTCTTTATAGTGAGGGAACATCTACCCCCACAGCACTGAGCAAAACTTAATAAATTAAATCTCAGTATATTTTAGTTGTGGATAACCTCATATCTACAATTGGTATGTATGAAATATTCGACAAATTAAATGTATTTCCCTTTGCAAACTTAACTGAGCATGTGCAACAAGCATTCACAGGGCATACAGTGTCATTAAAGACGTCTATACACTTCTTCAAAGCCACAGCCATTTGGGTTCATGTTAATTGGCGCTATCACCACAGAAACCGTCTGAGGATTTGCAGGGTGTTCGTGGCTTGTGCGGTACTAACAATACACAGCAGAGAGTGTTAACGGCGTGTTTGGAGATTTATCACGTGGATGCCTCGATACATGCACTCGGGAGCAGTAGAATAGATGGTCACTCTTCGAAGGAGCCTCCTGTCAAACTGAAGGCACAGTGTTATGACTTATTGGAGCGGTGGAAACACCATCTGGGCGTCTTCACGAGAAGTCGTTGAAAGTCTACAGCAATTACCATTTATCTTAATGTGTACTTTGCTGGCAGGGTTAAAACAGGCAGTCAGCGAACCCGAGCTAGGAACAATGTACTTGCCCTTGTCAAATTACAACTTTTTTGTTCGGCCGGAAAAGTGCGGTGCGTTGTGTAGATGTCATTGTGTGTGTATAGCATGTATCTGAAGAGAAAAGGAAACATGAATGCCCACAAGTGGCAAAGTGTTCACTAAACTGACGGCTTCATGCTGTGCAACAAAGGTGACTGTTTTTGATTAAAAACTCCGTCTCGTGTAGAAAAAAACGCATGTTTTCACAAAACCTCACATCATCAGACGTTTTGAATCAAATTACCAGATCCATGTTGACTTCGACAACATAACTCGGTGAGCAATGGCTTGGAGGAATGTGTGCGCATCCTCTCTAGAAAAGCGTTTTGAAAACACATAAATTATCAAGGCATATGCCTCTAGGTTTGTAATGCACTATGACACCTTGACTGCCGTGAGTACTGTGAAGAACGAGGCAAAATGGCTGATATAAGGTCACAAACTGAGAAAATCTGTGCCACGAAGAAGGAGGACGGGGTGGGGGTTCATGAGAGCCACTCGTTTTTCATTTTAATTATTTGTTTGATTTGTGTTTTACGCCGAAAACTACAGAATATCTCACGTATACGACGGCTGCCAGCATTATGGCGGACATAGACCAGGGGGTTCCGGCGGACCTTCCCACGTATGGCCGCTCCTGGTTGCCTGGTTCCTCTTAAACCTCTTGACATAGACGATCACGTGAATGCAAGGACCATCTGGTAAAAAGACACTACAGCTCAGTAAGCTAAAATTTCGGTTTCGTTTCTCTTTGAGTCTTCATTTTTCGGTGTTTAACGCCGTACGTCTCAGGAATTTTTCATTTACATAACGGTTGCCAAGTTTAAAGATGGAGAAAACATGAAGGGCCCGGGGCAAACCACCGCTCTCCCCCAGATACCCGACAAATCTCCTAACGCACCTTCGCAGAGGTTCAAATCAGCGCAGAGCGAAAGGGCTGGCCACGGGAGCGAACCGATGCGAGAACTGCCTGAGCCAGTGATCGAGGATTCTTGAAGTCTTGGCGAGTTTCGAGTGTTTCTTTGTGACCAGATTGTGACGCCATGCTCGAAAGCATGGTAACGACAAAGTGTTTTATCGCTAAAAGGCTTACGTGGGAATTATTAGGTGTTCCCGTACCACGTTAACTGGCTTACGGTTCTTCTTAAATAAAACATTTTAACGTCTCAAATGGTAAAAGCATATTCCCAGACCTGTCAGTAACAACAGGGACCGTACTACACGGGGGTGGATCAAAATCTGACCCCGCCGAAGGTGATGGGATAGTATAGGACACTGTTAAACTGTTTTTCGTGCTCCTGGGACTATTCCTTCTGAAAAACGTGATATCATGTATGAATTTTAGAGCCAGTGTACCACACTTGCATGTCGTGGGACACACTCCTTGGTGATTTTCTCACAGCGGACTGAATAGTAATTCAGCATTTCGAGCTAGCTTTCTTACCGTAAGCCACTTCTCAATTGAAATCCGAATTGTTTGGCTATATTTGTATCTTCGATTTTCGTAAAATTATGGGTAATAGGCCTGACAACAAACTGCCAGGTGTTTTGTGGACGTAAATCCCTGGTAGACATATCGGAGTTGGCGTGGTGAGACACGGATATTTCTAACAGTGTACGTTCAACTTTTTCAAGAAAACGTATTCGCTCATTGACTTAATTAAGCTTAGAGCCGCACTCATTCATTTTTCACGAACGCCATTTGTTTGGTTAGTTTATTTGGTTAGTTATGAAACCTGAATGATTGTAGTGAACCACTGCTCTTTGTCAAAATGTGCTTAGGTGCGACATCGGTGTCAACGAGTCAAATGTTAGCACCAGATGGCAATGAGCCTAAATTTATTCGATTTTCTTAACACCGCAATAAGCCTAGGTATCTGGGGGATGAGGGTACAAGACCAGACGAATGGAGGTCATCTTCTATGATACATGTATATCATTATCAGGGAAAAGTTCCTCGATGATCAATTTTAACTGATCGATGTGTTATGGATAGGTTGATCAATATTGGATGCTGACCAGCTGCCCAAATCTGACACGCATTTTGCATCAAGACTAAGGGTAACAGGGCCAAATATTGCGTACGTAAGGCAGTGGCCTAATTCAAGGGGGATCAAAATGGAAATGGATTCCATGCCTAACGACAATTAAATGTCGTTTGTTATTTGGCGCAAGGGATCTCGAAAATGACCCTCTTGGAATGAACGGGTCCTTTAGGAGTGAATCGAGGCCGTATTTGGCTATCCTGTTATCGGGACTAGCTTGTTTAAATGGCATGTTAGTAATTACCCGATTTGCGCAAAAAGACACGGCCCTTACATAAAATTCCACTTAGAGCTTTTCGGCGAGCCGTTGTTTCCACGGAAGCATTAGCCCGTGGAAGTGTTAGGCCTGGCCAGGGCGGTATAATGGACGAATACGGAGGGAGGGAGTTAAAGCAAGGCATCTTAGGCTTTGTGTTCCCTTCCGGGGCCCACTTGGCTATTAAATTAAAAGGTTGTCCGTGTTGTTGTTCAATGGTAATGCCCTGTCGATTCGAATAACACGTTTCATCTCAAAGAACCGGGGCTGCTAACAAGCTGAAGTAGAAGCCGCATGGATAGCCCCCATCACAGGCTTACAGACCACATCCAGTGGCCTTTTTCGTCTGGTATGAACGTTCTGACCCCTTGACCCCTAGCATATCCTTCAGCCAAACCTAGCAGCACTCTGTGGTCATCCATCTGGCCTACAGGCCGTGGTCTCACAATACTTTATTGGCTTCCAGAATGACGCGAAAATCCTTGTCTACATCCTCTAAGCATGGTCAAGACACATTCTTGTAAAGATCCAAGCTCAGTCCCCTTTGAAGATCTCCAGAAGCTCATGGCCGCATGCTAGAGACATGGAAATACATTCAATGTAAAGCCCTGCAAGTGTGACGAGTCTTTGTTGTCTTCGATCACAGACATAAACGCCCTCTAGGGACTATATAGCGTATGACCTCCATAAAGTACGAGATCAAATGTTGAGAATTCTTCTTAAATTTCGACCAACACTTTCTTGCCAAAACCTTTTCTGGATTCCCTTTCTTTTGAATAGTTCCGTGATTTAAATGAATCATGTCAATATCTTCCCTAATTTGATATTTAACATCAACTTTCTAAATCTTTACAATGCAATGTTTGCCGTCAAGAATTCAATGGTGAAAAAAAACCCAGTACACTGCGCACAGTGAAATTAAAGCAGCAATGATTGTTTGGTAATTTGGGCTTTGTTTTTTTCATTTCCCATAAATACATTTCAAGCCGTATACTTTAATCAGACAAGACACCTGTTGACATATGAATGCGTAAACTTATACCGATCAACTTTGTCCATTTGTTGCTAGCTAGCTCGAGGAATCAATGATCTATGTGCTGGCTGGTCTGTGTGTGTTATGACAAGTAATTCGAACCGACCTATATCATTTGTATGGTGTTAATTGTCGTTCACAGAGTACACCCAACAGTTGCTATCGTGTTTATACTCCTTGCCTGACAGAACACGTTTCTGACGTTGACAAAGAGCAGTTTCTGACATGAACCTTCTAGAACCGCTAAGTGCTGTTGTACTTTACAAAGAACGGTAAAGCTTCTTTCAGCTTCCTCGCCGTAATGACTGGGCGTACCAGGACTGTTCATTAGTCACAAGTCGTGCGTTAATTGCCTAAATTGGGTGACAATGTGCTGATATGATAAACGGTACCTATGTCTCGCCTGAATGGCGATTCGCAAGGTGTGTGGTAAAACGTACACTTGTACACAACCAAAAAGTGAGCATACCTGCTTCTTGAGGGTAAACGTCCATTCCAAATGAGTTGGGACAGATATGTATTGCTGGCTTGCAGAAAGGCGAATTATTGGAGTTGAACCTAAATTGACTTAAGACACTGATGAGGCCCGTAAAGAAAATAATCGGTATTTTTCAATATTCAGGACCACGTTCTCGGACTTCAACGAATAAAATACCTATACATATATCCTGCAGATGTTACCATACAACTGTCTAGATACAGCAGAAAACGAAAGGCATCTTAACGCCTTTGGCTGAAGTCACGAAAAGGTATAATAAAAAACCAAAACAATGCTTAAGCCAATTTAGGCCACAATCGGAAATACGAGATTCAGCGGAATGTTTTCGGACATTGAGGAATAAAAAGCCTATCCACATATTGCAGATGCTTAGCAGCTGTTGTCTTAGCACAAGGGAAAAAAACAACAACATAAAGCCAACCGCCTCCGCATGCTTTCGGATAAAGTCGCGGAAAGACGAAATGGCATACATATCTCAAACTTGGGAAACGGAGATTGGGATTGACATAACAGGTCATTGTTCTCCTCTGTCTAAATTGAAACTGGTCATTAACCATGGCAAAGTGATCGATGTCTGATTTTCAGTGGAGAGAATTTCGTAATAGAATGCCACTTCCCTGCTTACCACAAGAGCTTAACACAGATTTAGCTGGCTTAATGTCACGTCCAACAAAATAAAGCAGATTTCATTGTAGGCGTAAATGACACCTGATTTGAATTCCCACAAAGAGAGGCGGGTTTCATTCTTTTCACCTATCCCAAAATCTGATCAATTCGATTCCACGAATTTAGTGGAATGTACCCAGCGCGAGAGGACGATCGAGTTTTTCAAGCGCTAGGAGCATGAGAACTCTGGGTGAGGAAAGCTGGTTTTAAAAAATAACGAAAGGAAAATAAGAAAGAAAATACTTTACATTTGAAGCAGAACAATAGGCAGCTGGGTATAAAATGTGACATGCTCCTATCACAGCCTTTCTTTCTAAAACCTCTACTGACTCAAATGGCTGACATTTATTTTATGGTTAAACAGCTAAAGGGAATATCTCAATGATCTTTCTGGCAACCAAACCAGGAAAAAAAATACAAAACGTTGCCTGAAGTAAGAAATCACATGCTAGTGTTTTCACAAGAACCAAGTATTCAGCTTCTACAATAAGCGTAATTTAGTAGTATTGCTTTGGGATAGATTGATCATAAATTTAAATTACCCCCAAAATCCAAAAAACGGAAAAGGGGGCTATTGGTGGATTTAGATACAAAACCTTAAAAACAATGGCTTGGCACAGATTTGCGTTAAAACTGGCCGATGTCAAATCTGTGAAAGTTAAGAACTGTGAAATAGCAAACATTACAGTCTTATAGAGCGTGAAACACATAACCGCCTAAGTACACCTAGCAGAAAAAAATTTATTAGTTAAGTATATTAAAAATCTCAAGTAAATTGCTGTGATGAGTAATTACTGAACAACAGTCTGGCTTGTAAAATGCCACATTTGTCCGAGATGAATATGTGGTCTATGAATAATGCGAGCAATCCGAAGAATAATGAATAATATCAGTAATCCATCTATAAATGCAACAGTGCAACATGGCGATAATCCCTTCGAGACGTTGGATAATGCTGTTCAAGTGTTAACCGTCGGAGAAGCATAAGTCGACACGAGATGAAATACAGAACGGCCACTTGCTTCACGAGTTGCATGCATTGTTAACTAAGCTACAGACCGAACCCTAGCATGACTAGGGTAACATCATCCAGCTTGCACACTGAGCAGTGTCAGGTCCAGAAGTACTTCGCTGTACTTTACGAGTGGCTTTAAATGCTGTTGAAGCCGAGTTCTTTACTCACCTCCAGCTCGAGGAGAATTACATGTCTCTGAGTTACAGCAGCCGCGATACCAACGTTGGATCGTAATGAAGGCTGAGCTTAGTTCTGTTCTGGTGTAAAGAAACGGATCAGTGCGAGCATGACATTTTAAGAAGGTGTTTAGGTGCAATGCGTAAACTGCGATTAATTCCGTTGGCCATGGTCTCGGGAAGTGCTAGGTTTGTTGACAAAAGTTAGTCGTGGCTACCTCAGGAGTGACAGAGAGGTTATGGAAGGAACAAGTTATCGAAGTTATCGAGACGAAAAGTATCGTCTTTTCTGTGCATTAGTTTGGGGACAAAGGTTTGATCTTGGCATGGGTCTCATCGCTCCACCGCCTCAAGAAATTCCCGCCATTAACTAATGAAATTCCCCATGTCGAAGCCCTCTTCCAGACCGCCGACATACGATCATCCCGGCACTTAATTTATCACTGTACGAGAAAAGGGGAGCTTTCGCGGAGCGGCTAGTTGTTTTCGCTGTGCGAGAAGCAGCTGCAAACGGTAGCTCTCTGACAAGCTGAAACGATCCATCTTGAAGTTTTCTCTCGCGTCGAACACAGCAAGCACTTTACCTCCTAATTCGTTCCTTAGCACGCTCCAATTACGTAACGCCGATGAAAAGTTCGCATAAGCTCGAAGGTATAAGCCCGGCGTGGTTTTTGTGGGAAGGCAATTCATCTGCTTATTCTGTTGTCGCTGTGTCAATCCGAAGAGGTACATAACTGCAGGGCATTAGGATCTTATCGGTCTGCACTTGCAGGGAGCAGTTTCTCACTTACAAAATGAAATCCACAGCAGCGTTCAGTATGCTGCAATTCAATAAGCTCGATTCACACTTTCTTGCAAAGATCCCGAGTCGATAAATTTAGTGCAGTCCGATTTTTGTCACCATGCAATCTGTAAAGAGGATCGTTTGCAGCGGTACCTTGCAGTGAATAGATTCACAAATGAACTGTCCAAAGCAGTCAGGTGTCCCTATAAGGGTGGTAATAGTGAATAGTCGTTACTCCTAAGAATTTTGAACTTGTCTTTGACGTGCTAACATCATACATGGCCCTAAGTCAAGAAACTGTGTAACTGGGTGTTACACAATGGCATGCGTTGAGATTGGAGTTTATAATTAAAGTTCAACACCGAAGGGTTATTTAAATTAACCCAGTCAGGCGATTTGAGATGAAAAGAGAAAGTGACATCACATCCCTAAGCGTCTAAATATATGAAAATTGAGATGTGGAAACGCAGGCATGAATGGGCGTTCCGATTCAATAACCGCAAGACCAATTCCTAAAAACGACAAATGACACAACCTCCAAAGAACTAAGAAAATATATAAATATAAAAAGTAGGACGCATTCATGCAAAGAGAAGCAGTCAGCAGTTTTCAGTGAAGACGAAAAGACGTTATAAATGTTCTAGGCGCATGAATTAAATCAGTATCCAAATCGTGTGCCATTTTAGTATGTATGGTGTCGATAGCCAACTATGTATCTCGGTTGAACTTTCATTGTAAGTTTGATTGCAAAGGCATAGCAACTACATTTGTATTCCACAACATTTTATTTCAAATTATTTGTATGCTATTCCTTCAAACTTCATTTAAGCATACTTCAAGTTTATATTTAAAGCCATGAAAAAATTGGAAGCATTCCTTATGATTTTGTAAACCATTGTTCTTTACCGATGGAAAACTATAAATGATTACTACTAAATGCAAATGTAAAACCCAAAGGTCAAACAGAGGACACGGGGGAATCTGCAAGTGTCCATGTCAGCAACTGGGATTGAAACATTCTTCGGTCGTCCATCAATATATTCCTCATTATATTGTATCAAATAATTTTGATTAACGTAACAATCTGGGGAAGAATATGTACCGTGTAAAACACTAGTTGTCATGTACATCATCAGCACAATTATACGCTCCCATGTCGACGTGTACAACTGTAAAATATGGTTATTGCTGCACTCATGCTGGTCCCCCATTTTAAAGGGTGAACTAAAATTAAAAGCAAAAATTGTACAAATGCTTATAAAGACAATGGTACGTGACGTTGGGTCTGGTTACTTCAGTGACGACTTCAGTTAAAAAGTACCACAGCTCTAGGAGTGACAGTGTGCTATTGGTAAACAACAGATATGTCCAGCGGATGGATATTCATGCCCTACTGCACAATGTTAGCCCTCTCAGTTATCATCACAACAGAGATCACGCCAATGTATACATTTTAACAGACTAGGACAACATGTATGAAATCATGGGGCAAGAGATCAGACTTCACCAACTTTGTTCACATCTCTGGCATGGGGAGTGTTTAACTTATTTATGTATTTGATTGGTGTTTTACGCTGTATTCAAGAATATTTCACTTATACGACGATGGCCAGCATAATGGTTGGAGGAAACCGGGCAGAGCCTTGGGGGAACCCACGGCCATACGCAGGTGACTGGCACATTCCCACGTAAGGCCGGAGTGGAAGCCAGCATGAGCTGGACTTGAACTCACAACAAACGCATTGGTGGGAGTATCCTGGTTCATTACGCTGCTCTAGCGCGCTAATCGACTGAGCCACAGAGGCCCCGCGAATGTTTTAGTAATGACCCCGACTAACTAAGGTTTTCAGGTGGTCCGTTACCTGGGTGAGAAGCGGTAAACCCTCCCCCGTGTTGGCATTAGTGTCAGTCATAAATTAACACGTTCTCTTATCTCTCTGTTGGGGACGCCGTCTGTTACAGGTACGTCGAAGTCAAGAGAACACAAATTATCGACAAAGCACAAGGCCAAAAGGAACCCTAAAGTTCTGAAAAAGCTTGGCCAGAAGACGTCTGGGGAGTCGTTTTAAGTTTTAACGGTAAAAAAGGAGTAGCCCGGCGTCAGCTGGCGACCAAACGCCCCGTCATTCATAACTCTAATATCTACAACCTCACCTTCTGTATCATTATTTAATTAGGCATAAATTCTTATGCGATGATACATGTTTAATAGATGTCTGTAAACATGGCTTTCCATTAAACCGACAGCTGCTCGAACAGACGATATTATCATTAGGTCTGTACGTCTACTTGGGAGGTTCATTCTTTTGGCACAAACCTATTTCCTTTGCCAAGAATCTCCAACCTGGAACGAGCCTTCTGTTTTCAATTTTAGCACGAGAGAACATTTTGAAAACAGAATCAGCTGTCAACTCCCCCCCCCCCTTTCCTTTTTGGAAAACGCTACGGGACACGCAAAATCTATATATGCCTTCAGGCACTAGGAAAAACGGTGATTATATTATTGTAAAATAATAGTTCCTCAGGCTTAAAACAGTGATTTTTTGACTTTTCAGGGTAAATCCAGATTACTGTAGGGCCTTTTTTCAAATCTTATGCTATTTCTGTCTTCAGTTTTCTCTTTGATCTATTTTGCATGGCCAGCGTCAAAATTATGAATGCTTGGGTAAAGAAAACGTAGGTGTGTGGCGCTGGAAATGTTTTATGATGACTCAAACTATACTTTAGCTTTTTGACTTGTCATTGTCATCGATATGGGTAGAAGAAGTCAAAGTGCCCATAGGAAACCACCTCCATTTAGCAAGTTACTAAGGAATTTCCTCACATATGCACTTCAGACTTGCACACCACCTTGGCGGTGTAATTTGTATATTTCAGAAACACAGGACCTAAAGTAACTATTTTAAAAAGTAAAATATGAACCAAGGCATCAGTCGTTCAAAACCCTTTCTTCCGAATGTATTTTTTTTTTATTTAGGGCCACTTCACTGGTATCAGTATGTATACACGAGTGTATGCTTCTTAATTTTGTGTTAACCGTATGTTCAGTCTCCGAGGCCAAATAAACTGAACAATGCATAACACGCTATCCAAATATGGCGTTAAACGATAAGCATATGAAATAAAACATCCTTATCTGACTTTGATAGATGCTGCTTCGTTGCTATACAAAGCGGGTAGCTATATTCTTCATAATTTGCATTTTCTTTCCTCAGCGTTGCATTATTATAGTATTTAATTGGAAATGTTGCGATTGTACACCGAAGATACCAAATACAGACCTCGTTTTACGTTTACCTGACACTTTCGCCTTAATCAGCCGCAAATAACTTTTTCTTATCCGATTTGTTTTGGACTCAAAAAGACGAGACTGTACAGCCGAGGTCCATTACAACGTCTTTGTGCAACTCGCGTTGTATATTCGGAATTACAGAAGACAACTTATTAATGTGGATAAGGCCAGCTTTCTGCAGGAGTCTATTGTCTTCTACAGTCGTACCGTGGTGGCTTATAATAACTCATCCTCCAGCGCCAAGGTAGTAAAACAAGTGTACGCCAGGAAAGCTTACATGTGCTTTATAAATATTCATAATTCCACAAGAAGTCTCATGCTATAGCCATAGCCGGGGGCTGAATTATGACCGTAAGCGTATTAACATTATCCTACTGATTGTTATTAATAACTGACTTATCGTCTTGCGTTGAAAAGAGTCATGGAAGCCAAGCCCAGAAAGCATCTGGTCCTTGTCATTTGTTCGGTGTAGATATTTCCAGGTTGACATAAATATTATGGAGATATGGGCAGTGTGTAAACCAGCTGGGCGTGGAAGGGGAAGGAGGGTTCGATCTCACGCTTATTTGATTGTTGTCTAACTAAATACTCGAGAATTTTCACGTGTTTTGTGGGTTGTTGAAACCGGCGTACTCGGTATAAACCACCTACTTCTGCCTAGTTACTGACGAACTTTCCCTTGCAAACTGTACAGCTGTAAATACCGATGCCTGTGGAAAATAACTGGTCTTCAACAAAGAAAAGACTATGGAAACGGCCACATGAGCTTTGCCGATTGCCCACCGATACCAACACCCGGAGCAATGATTTCTGAATCTACAAATTCCCTGTCGTGTGTTTTTGCAAATAAAAGGCCGAGCAGCTCCTTTACAATCGCAGATTTAACATGTTAGGCATGATTTTTTTTTGCCCTTTCTTTGCCTATTCGAGTGAAAAAAACTCACTTGGGCACTTCCTTGGGCGTGGCCTTACTGTACGTAAATGAGTTGCATGTATTCCTTAACAATGTCGAGCTTGGTGTCTTTCCACAAGGGAACGGTAGATTAAACTGCTATGACTCCTTTGACGAGCCATGTGTAAGATATATAGTTTGCCAAGGGGGTGGGGGTGGGGGTGCAACGGGGCCCGGGTCTCATCCGAACTAGTTCGTTAATGCTGAGAACACACTGCAGAACGGCATGCCGTGGGAAATATATATTGTAAACAAAGGAAAAAAGGTAAATATTTCTAGGCTCAGTGTGAAACAAATTACTAGGCCAACTGTCCAAAGAAGGCATGCACAACAATGATATGAGTATTCAACAGTTCGTGGTATTTGTCAGCCATGTTCTAATGAGATTCGTTGGATTAGGTTAACAGACCAAAAATTCACAAAACGTACACATAATTCCGAGATCAAGGGCTAATGACTGAAGCCCGTACCGTAACTGCATTTGTGGAACATTCATTTTCCCCTGGGTGTTATATTTAACAAGTGCTTTGCGCAGAGAAACGGTGCGATTCAGACGTATATCTCCACACTGGTTTGAAGAATTGCTCTGTGGATTCAAGGTAATTCAGATTTAAGTCTGAACACTAGTTTGCGCAACAAGAGTTACCAGTGCCAAGAACCCTGTTTTCTGGGATGCTGTGGCAATAAAAAAAGAAGAAAAAAAAACAACGTTGGAATGGAGTTCTTCCCAGTACTAACAAGGTGGGCGTTTGGCCTTGACCTCAGCGGGTTCGGGTTCATCGTAAGGCTCCGAAGGAGTCAATTAAGTTTGTGCCGTCGGAGATGGTGTTAGACAAGAGCGGAGACTTGGAAGGAGGCGCTCAAGGGATTTTATTGGGTTCGTCCGAACCTATTCCATTGCCGACCACAGCTGCAGTCCTTCGATCTGAGACAGCTATGAAATCCCATTAAAATATCTCTTATAGCCCATCATAGGGACTTGACATTTGATAGCATCAAAATTCGATATATGCCAGTTCAAGTATATCGAGATGAGAGCTCAGGTACAAACAGTACTAAAGCAAAAGGAGCCTAAAAAGACACCTACAGGCTGTCTACAACTCTGGCTCCAAGACCACTTCAGTCCCGGCGTCACCAGCTCTAAAGGCCTGTCTTTACCAAGACCCGAAGGCGATATGTAAACCGAAAAGAAATCGCTCTCCCCGTGATGTACGGCGTTGTATGGGACGTGTGTAAGGAGCGCATTAAAAGACTAGACAAAGATGCGCTTCACATAATGGGGCTGTTTTTGAGTGGGCCCTTCGTTCATTTAGTATCCGAGAATTTTCTTTGCTACATGAGTAATGTTAAGATGCAAATTTTAAGGACAAAGAGGAATCGAGAAACACTAACGTACTTCCACGCGATAGTTATACAGGGCTATTGCAACACGTGCCTTCGAAAAATGCTGCATTTTAATGATTAACTGATATATATAATATACAGGGTACAAATTATTAGCCAACTAATGCCTCGTTTACAACTGTCGCATGGAAGAAGGAGGTCTACATCTAATATTCGTATGGTTTAATTGGCATATTAAACTGTAATTTGTTACCTTACAGTTCCCTGTAGTATCGAACAGACAGCGCACATGTCCACATCGCTGTCTTCAAATTCATAATTGAGTTCGCAGTTCTGAAACTAAATACTCAAATGTCAATAACCGCGCAAGTTACAGGGCAAGACATTATTCCACTCAGTTACAACTTACTTAACATTCACAGTTTAAAGTGAAATATCAAGCAAAAATGAAGTTATAGTGAGTGAAGAAACCATTAACACACTCAATCCGAAAATCCGAAAATCACGAAAATGACGAAATTGTTTTGATCTTTTCCTCACAAAATTAAATGCAGTCAAATGTTTTGACCGTATGTTGGATTTTATGGGTCATATTAAGTTTTCTAGAACTAACGCAATAATTTAGTGTCATATTAGCTTTTTCAGACACAGTCAAACATCACAGGAGAACACCTGTTAAGAATTTTATTCAGATCAAATTTAAAGGTATTCAAAAAGTTTTGTGACGTCACTGGTAAAACACATCATCCATGTTGTCCAAAAAACCCACAATGCAATCAAAACATTTGACTGCGTTTGATTTCATGAAAACAAAATGTAAAAAATCATTGTGAAAGAATTTTCAGATACGGTTTTTAATGATCGTTTCACTCACCATAGTTTCATTTTTCAGTGGTCTTTCACCAAAGGTCTAAATATCAAGAACTGTGTGAATACATTGTTCAAAAACCCGAAGTTTTGCTCTGATAGTAACACTTGTATAAAGTTGTCTACTGCAAGGAACTCGTCTTCGGCATAACGACATCACAGAAACATGCATGTCAGTCGAGTTGTTCATTTCCGTTGATGTTGCCACAACATTCCAACACAGCATTCAACTCCATATTCCAAGTGGCGCACCTTGGATTGCGAAATAAGGTGTTCAGACGTTTTTACCACCCAAACTATGGGGATACATGGCACCAAAAGCGCAATTCGTGCGCAGATCCAATGACACCCGCTGAAAGCAAAACCGTGTTATGGCCATGCAATACTATGGTCTCTTGTGTACAACAGTAATCTTTACACAGCATAAATCTCCCTTGAATGGGGTTTATATAGGGCGCCCATGTCTAGGTAGCCCAATGACGCAACACAAAATTACCTCGGAACCCTTAAGTATACGCACCTATCACTCGGTGGACACGATATTCTGTCTCAAGGATAATTTCATTCAAGTGGCGAGGGTATAGATTACGGAAGGGAGGTGATGGGCGTGGTCGCGTGAACAGTGCTGATAGGAAACTGCTGAACATCAAGATGTTCTGGTAAAATCCCCTGACTTAAGACAGATGTCAGACGAAAGGGATGTAATTATTTTGGTGATTGATAGATTGATTAGTGCAATAGCCAGTACTATTAGTCCGGATCAGTCTAGACCATTCTATCAAGAATGACTACGTGATATATAAGAGGTATTTTAACTGGATTTACTTTCAACCATTAATAAGGGGCGCGGGCCCTGTCCTCCAGCTAAAGGTGTCTACCTTTAAATAGCTAGACCACAGGAAGGTCGGACTTAAACCTGGTCTTTCAGAGGTAACTTTGAATATTCCACTCTCGCCCACCATGTTATATGACAAATAGCGGTCAACGCTACTTCTTGTGGCTGTTTGTGTGGTGTAATGTTCATTGAGGACCAATGAATGGTCTGTGGATATGGTGTGCCTGTCTGCAATCCCCGTAAGAGGCAAAACGTGTCAGTAGCCTCTTGGTTGCGTTTTCCCGGTAATCGCGTTTCCTCCACCAATAAAATTACATTTACACGGCGTTGTATATAAGAGATGTTGTTGATTGGGTCGCTAAGTAAAAGGCAAATAAATAACTGGAGAAAATTTCACCATTATAACCAGGAAGGTCATCAAAAAGGAACATACCGCTTAATTTATTTCCTTGGGAGAAATAATTGACTGTTGGCGATTAACTCTGTAGGCAACTGTGCCGCCAAAAGCTCTTACCGATAATAAGTAGCTGCTTTTCGGCAGTAACCAACTCCCAGAATGTCATTCCAACACGAATGGGTTTCGAACACTCTGCCGCCCCAATCATGAGGAAGCTGCCTCACCATTATGTCAGCACATGTAGGGGCTATAATCAATTTTAGTGGCCGACCTTACTAAAAAAAATCATGCGGTATTTTGAAATGTTAATCTATTTTTCACGGATTTACTACACCCAAGTGTTTACTCAGTTTTACTCATGTTGTTTCTCAGTCTCTATTTTCCATCGACATTTTCACACACGAAGTGAAATTTGATGAGAAGAATTCCCATCAGAATTAGGCATTATTGATTCGCGCGATCTCTGGAACCCGTGTGTGTATCTAGGGCGTATTTGGGAATAGTTACAAGGTGCATTCAACCGGTGATAAACTACTAGAGTCCCGAGTACGCAATTACAGGGAAAAAATCTCGACTCGCCAAGTGGAATAAATTCAAGAAATATCCAACAACCATTACAAGTCCTAGAGCTATGTTTTTCACTTAGATTAATCCCATTGGATTCCACCCAGCAGAGAACTCCGAACTTTAATCCTGCTGGCATTTTAAAGGCCATTGTGCTCGTTGCTTTGCCTGGCTGAAACACGATGTCTGGCGTGTTCATCGCTAACACCATATCCGGCTTGAAGGAAACCCTTAAGTGAACAATGATAAACACACGTACGGTCAGCCATTACAGGCACAGAAAGAGGTTTTCATTTGGGCCCGTAAGCTGGTTTTAAGTCTCTTCTCCTCATTTACTAAAAAACAGAGGTTTCTTCGGCCGTCCGGACTTCATCGGCTAACATCTTATTTACTGCTGGAAGACGTCGACCTAGCAACATAAAAGACCACCTCTCAGCCGACTTAAGCCGTGGAAATGTTTAACTCTCCCTGTATGGCCTTTTCTTACGTAGGAACCAAAGAGTGGGGGAAAGTGCTGGTATATAAAATGGCGCGGCGATTGAAAAGAAGGTGCTAAAGCGGCGACCACTACAACTTGATCGTTCAAAAAAAAAGTACATTTTTTCCTTCGACTAAATCCTCTCTCCCCCTCCTGTATGCCTTTCCCTTTTCCCTTCCGCATTGCCAAGCAACTCCTAGCCCCTTCTTTCGTCCACAACCTGGGCAAACAGCCTGTCAATTCGGACTGGAACTATCTGGGAAACATTTTAAGTTAGCCTATAATCGATCTCGGACTAAGCAGTTAACAATTTTTTCTCTCCACAGCTCTCGCTTTCCGAGGTTGCCGGTTGCCGTGGTTTGGCGCGAATATCCACTGGAATTACTCTTCTTCTGCAAATACTGGCCGCAAAAAAGGCTCCAGCCTGAATCGGCCCGACTGTCCATTCCCAGGACGACAAATTTCGGTTTTCAATCTGTTACTCTAGACTTCAGGACTCCAAACAGAGGGGATAAAAACACACACACACACATATACACACACAAAAAAACAGTATTTTTGACAACCTGGTCGACTGCGATGAATTAAAATCGAAAGATTGATTTGCCTGAGTGAGACTTTGAATGACGTACTTGCATATGACTGTATGACCATACAGCAAAATGTCACGCTTATGGCAGTTAAAATTGGTTGAAGGGCAAAAGGGCTGCAGAAAATCCGATATTTATATACAAGGCGAATACCATACTGGGGCATCCACGTCGATAACTCCGACAGCTGGAATCCAAATGGTTGCGAAGATAAGAACTGGACTTTGTCTCTTAGACGGCTTGCTATCTACATCATTACAGGTAACGGTTATCATATTTCTTAAACGTGACACTGCTGGTAAGAGATTTGGGCAATTGCCTTGAAATTGTCAACCCGGATGCCATTACGTTGTCCATAGGTTGGCTATGACCTGCAATACCACAGCGTGGCCTCATGCACATTCCGTGCAGACGTCGGCTCCCATTCTAGTACTTGTAGCAAAAACTAAACCGAGAGAGAATTTATCAAGCTGTCCTGAGTGATACGAGGTAATTACGAGAGTCACGAATTTTCTTCCTCAAATATAATTGTTGCTCCGATTTACTTCTCACACAATTGTTCAGTTGGAGTCATGTGCAGAGAAGCGTGGATTACTTCAAAAGCCATTGTTCTAAGTAATGCCTGCATACATGTCAGTTTAGTACTGGAGCTTATTGTTAAAGTGTGACTGGCGTCTTATGAGAGCGTGGTTTTGTAATCAGAGTAAGTTTGAAATAATTGACGATGTTATCTACTTGACTGAAAATCCGTCATTGGTGGTTGTTTCAGCTTTCTGGACATTGTACACGCGAGGCCTCCATGGTGTGTCCGTCGTTTTCTGGTAGCACTTGGCTGAGGTATTAAGCTGACTGACGGACTGATTCATTCACTAACGGGAGAATGGACTATTCAATTTTATGAACTGGATGTTTGACTTTAAAATCTTTCTTTCTAGGGCGGCCAATAGCTAGAGCTCCTTTAAGCCTTAACTGCTTCACTAATCAACTAATTTGAGGTTTGATTAGGTGGCGATCTAAATGATTCAGCTCGATCATTTAAGTATCTAAATCTTCGGACTACTGATAACAGTTAAAGCACGACTACACATAGTTTGGCAAAGACAGGCTTGTGTTATTCATGTTGAAGCTGTTTTAGAGCATAGTTTCGATGTTCTCCATCGTGGTGTGCACTGTTGAATTGCGCATGCATCGTAGTTTGTGATCACAGACGCGTCATTTTTTCGCTGGAGTAAGGCTACACATGCGTATCTCATTGCACTTGCGTCGCTTGGGCAAACAGTATCCTCCTCAGTTAAGCCCTAATGAGCTTTTCAAGAGAAAGAAAGAAATTTTGCACCTTGACCTGAAATATCTTAATTCATGGAACTGTCAGTCGACTTGTACACATTAAGAGAAAAGGTCAACAACAAAAAAAAAACACATTCAAAGATTTCAAGTATTACATGGCGGAACACATGCATACACTCTTGTGTAAATTTGAAAAAATGGCCCTCCTCGAGAAACTTTATAATACAAACATTGCAAATTCTCTCGAGACTTCAGGCCAGGCTTACAGGCTCTTATTAACTTAAATCACGAAAGCTTGCCACTAATATGGTGAGAAGACAGCTCTCGGGGATTTTCGCTGTAACAAGCCCCACTAGCATATATATGTGTACATGACCAATAACGGCCAATGACTCCTGTATACTCATCAGGACGACGATGTGAAAGCAGGATATTGCGTTCGCGGTAACAGTGTGAGTTTACGCAGGCCGTGTTATCACAGTAATCCAACGACCACGGACTCAAACCTTTCTCTTATAGGATCGATTTACCGCTGCCCAGATGTGAACAAAATTAACATTCCGTCGGGGCAAAAGCAAATCAGCTGTCTGCATTAAGATTTTTGATCCCCCAAGGTTCTTGTCACATTGCCTTTTAACACACAAGGGATCTAGCAAAGTCTAACAATGAATATAAACACAGCAGTTACACGACCATCAGCTATGCCGACAAGTCTTTGATGGAACTTTGGCTGTGATATATATATATATACATAAAGACAACGTTGCCAGTTTTGGGAGCTAGTCCGCTGTTCACTGGCATACAGCACAGTAAATATTGATCAGTCGGATTATCGAAAGCAAGGGAACAGGATTTGATCTTTATAACTAGTGAGTAAGAGCGGCATGACTTTTAATCACAGTTAGTCCAGCGGCAGCCACATTTATATGAATATATTCAACCGGCCTTGACAGAACTTCGTTAATAATACAAACGTTTCGAGAGGAAATTTTCTTATCTTTTGAATGATGCATCAGCAAGTCCCGTGTACAGACGTTGGGAAAGGGACCGTTTAATTATTAACGGCACCGAATGCTCGTGTTATTCTTTTAGCCATCTCCCGTTCGCGTACACAGCCCGTGGACGTCCATGCTAAAGTCCCCTCGTGATCTTGTCAAAATTCTATTATAGAAAATTGCTTCCTCGGATCAAATTTTACGGCAAATTGGGTTGGGTCCAAGGAGACTTCCCCTTGTGGCTGGATGCAACTTATTCCTGTACTTTAGGGATTTGACTGAGTCAGATTTGGCACAGGGCAGACAGACTGGACCAAAGGCTTACCTTTAATTGGCCTGACCCTTTGATAGCTGGAGTGAAACTTGTCAAATCTGATACATATTTTAAGCAAACTGTCGGCCAGACGTGCTTCCCGATCCATGTAATGTCCGCATGTGTCTTCACTTTGACCAGCCACGTCCATACAATGAATCAACAATTTATTGAAAAGGCGTATAATTAGAGTGGGTAATCGAGATGGAAGACTGTAACATATCTTTAAGATCTATTATTCACCTTTTTACGGTCTGTAGGACAGCACAAAGTGTAAGTCACCGGCTGCTACTGGGCAAGATTTTCTTAGTTCGATGTTAAACGAAGCCATTTCGAGATGAATAAAAGCACGCTTTCAAACCATACCTCTGTTTTAACTGCATATTAATAGTCAGCACGAAATGTCAGACCGACGTGAGGTTTTCTTCGGCGGTGGTCGGCTACAATCGTACAATTCTCCGACGGCGTCCCGACATTGGTACTCTGTCCATTGTACTGAGTTAACAGCGGCTACAATCCCAGATGTTTCCGGGATTTTTCATTGGCCCGCTGTGTGGACTTTCTCGCGAAATACGTAAAAGTTGTTTCCCTAAAACTTCATAAGCATTATCTAAACGTGTGAAGAACTTGTTTCCTTGTTGAGCAAAAAGGCACAGGTAAGACAAGGGAAATCTACGGCTCATTTTAGCCTCCGTCTTGTAGCATCCGATCTGTCACTGACCAGTAAGATTAAGTGATTGAGTTGAAGTTACGCCGGTTATTCCGCGGCTTAAGCAAAGGCGATATGGGCCAGGCGAAATCTACATGAAAACTCACTGCATTGTTCTTATGGTGAAAGGACAGGACACCATCACAATAAATGCACTTGACGCAGACATGTCCCAGCTTTCTTAAACAGATCTAATGCGTGTCGGGTATCTGACGAATATTAAACAATGCATCCAAATCAGTTCATGTCGTCAACCGGTAAACCAATACTTCAAGTCAAATTCCTAAAACCAGTCGCATTAATAAAATTATCATCACAATCCGTTAGAAATGTATGCAATTTCCTAAGAAGATGGTTAACTGGAAGTAAGAGTAATCGATATGCATTCCACTGACGTAGGAGAGACATACATGTGTGAAAACCGCTGCGTCAATTCTGGGAGGCCTGTCATGATACGATCACATGATTTCACTTGCCACGAGGATATGGTTGGAATAATCGGCAAGCGTGAAGGAAAGGAGAGAGAAAAAAAAATGGAAAAGAAAGCAAAGCAAAACAAAACGAAAAACAAAGCAAAAAAACAGTCAGGTGCAGAAATCATACAGAAGTACATGAACTAAACCCGAGTCACACAGAGTGATTTGTGAGATAAAATTGTCAAAAAACAAATGTGAAAGAAAAACTTTCGTACGCTCAGAAACAATTCTTGTCCCCACTATATTATTTATGCTGCTGTTTGCTACTATAAAGCTAGCCTCGTGTGACAGCCAACGCTATTAACCTTCGCGCACTAATGAAGCCCGGGGGCACCTGATGCGCGGGCTTCTTTTTCTCGTTCACAGTGGACGTATGAAACGGGATTCCGCACACCTGCTAGTTGATGAAAACATTTCACAATACATTATTTGCGCGATTGATTTACAAGAGAGGAACAACAAAGAGAGAGAAAACAGATACATTCGGGAAAAGGTTAATACGCTTTCCAGCGTATAACGAGTCCTGGAAAATTGATGCATTGAGCTCGTCGGGCTGTCATGAGAAAGATAAAGTTATTGTTCAATCAACTGAAACAGTTACTTGTTTTCATAAAAAATAAAAGTTTCGTCTCGGTTACCTGTAATATGTCTGAACACCAGTACACATATATCAAACAAAACCGGCCCTCTTCTTTTGAGTGCCAGTTAGGAAAGGTATGATATAGCATGCCACTCGAGGCAGTGCAATACGTGAACTCTATGCACGTTAAATACGAAACGGATGATCAGTTTATGTTATTATTTGTAACGTCCAGGATACGTGAGTTCATTGTTCCCACAACGTTATTTATTTATTTATATTTCTAGAAATTACAGGCGTTAATCGCAGCTCAGTTCTGCATAATATTTGAAATGTTTCATGTAAAAGATTACTGTGATAAAGAGAAAACGAGGAGATGGACTTACACTCCTTGAGCAACTCGGACATAAAAAAAGCATCGGCTTCATTACGGAAAATCATTATTGTCCACAAACCATGCACCATATGTATGGGATGGGGAGACTGTTCTCGCATACAAAGGGCTTGTTATTCAGACAAGGCGGCTTCGCCAGGTGAAAATATATATTATTCATATTCCATTCTCAACTTATCCGTGTCGCGTTTCCGATCAGGGGTTTGATGAAACCAAGGCGGATTGGAAACTTATGCCTAAGTAGGGAACGAGCCGAGTATTTTGTTGCGATGTTGCGAAATGCGCGGGATCAAACAAGGATAGACCCCATCCGCCTGGTACCTGTCATAAAACACGCCTTCTGATTTGTTGAACTCTTCCAATAGTTTGAGACACTCTCTCACGACCCCCAACACACACACAACCTTTTCATGCCCAAACTCTGTGTCATCTTCCAGACAGCATCCCAATATATATGGTTGCATTTTTTTCAGACAGTCGCACAACTTCACTTGTATATTCTTGCACATTCTCTGATTTCCATAAAAATAAGAAATGTAAGTCAATCAGAAAATCTATCAATATACAAGAAAAAATGAAAAAAAAACAACAAAGGAAATCAAACAGTGAATGCTTGTAAGCTTCGAATATCTGCATTATATATAGAAAGTACCAATAAAATTAGTGGAGAAAGGTAAATAGAGTGTGTAAAATCTACGGAAATCTTTCCGTTGCGATTTTTTATGGATAGGCACTGTATGCGAAGTCTCATTCGGCAGTGATGGGACAACATCATTAACAATCATCGTTGATTAATCAAATGATTGATCAAATGCACATGTAGTAGCAAGTGGCTTTCCCATCATACGAAAGACTTTAAAAATGTTACTTGTTACTGCCTCGCCTGGCGTTCAGCCGAGAGAGGTTACAGCAAGGAAAGCGGAATGGTTGGGCTAGTGCCAGTGTAATGTGACTGGGTGGGGTGTCATGATGTTCCAGTGAAGGAAGCACTTTGGCGGCATGGGCTCGTTCTTTATACATAGCAAGGATTATTCAATGACTCACAGTGTTAAGGACGACGTAAAAAATATAGCAATCATACACACATTAGCCGATATTAACGATAGTCCGGCGTTAAATTTGTTTACATATCACGCTTCAATATTTAATATTGTATGTCATTGATGGAAATACATTCCCAAGGAGGTGCATACAAGTGGATGAGTTCGTCACTGAAAAGTTACCGTTATTTTTCTGGTAAGACCCGAACGTGATTCAAGAGAGCCATCTCCGTCCAAGGTCGAAATCTGCAATCTGGTCAAAATGATTACTCTCTCTGTAGTGCTAGTGGAAACCTTGACACACTTGTTCCTAGGTCACCTTGGTGTTGGAATTAAAATCTTAATTTATAAGACCCCGCCAAAGACAAAGAGCTCTAAAATATTACATCAGCTTTTGTCTTAAGTCTGTTTGGGGTTTGAGAATATGGCCCGTGGATATTACGATAACTTTTGTCATGGGATCGTGGAATGTGCAGCTGATGTTGTTGTTAAACCTCACAGACTATAATTAGCACGTTGAAGGTAAATGGTGTGAACCAATCATCGACCCGCTTCTGAGGTGACGCATAGCCGACAAGTAAGTAAGTAGACTACTAATTAGAATGACATATTTGGTCGTAATTCATGGCTGTTGGAGCTGCTCTTGCCTGCATGATATGTGTGTTCACAGTAAGCCGATACAATCTCAGTTTTAAACTCATTACTTTTTATTAGGAAAGCATAATATTACTCAAAGGTTATATTGATTTCATGTCATTACAATCTCATACAATATCAACATGCTTTTTTAACAAAAAAAGAACCCTCCTGAATCAAGGATTAATCTGCTATGTCTCAAAAACAATGCAATGTAGAGGTACCTGAGGCAAAGGCAAACATTATTCTGTTCATTTAATCTGTTTTAGAAATTCCGGCGGAAAACATGTCAACGCCTCGCGTGATTTCAAACCATATATAATCATGCTTGCTTGACAGTGGAGTTGTTCGTCCATTTATCACATGAATATTGCGATTTGCTTATTCACTTTTATCAATTTTTGTCCCTTCATTTATCACATTTATTTACTTTGTCTTCAGTTTCATTAAATTTTATTCTTTTCTGTCATTACTTACTTTTTGGATTTTTCCAGTTTATTTTCGAAAACTTTACCTTACGAAGCTCATCCAAACAACACCATCCGACAGCTTACAATATCGTGCACACGCATTGCGACATCCCGCGGCTGAAATGACATTTCAACCTGGAATATAGGCTACAAAGCCTGATTTCGCAATACCCAAATTCCCATCGTCGGGTATACCTTAACACCGTACAAGTCAGAGTCGGCAGATAGGCACCCTGTAATTATAGTATTCGTAACCGACCAATAACCGAGGCCTGGCTTCCCCAGTGCGCCTACATGCCATCAGGCAGTAGTACGTTAATCTTCATATCCCTGGCAAGACAATGGACCGTCAGCCGTGCATCCCTTCCGTGCCCAAGGCGTCACATTTACTGACTGCGGTGTCATACCTAACGAGCCCGATGTACTTAGCTGGTCCTTAAGTAATAGGTCGTCAGCTTGAAAGAAAGTCCGTTGTGAAGGTGCCGGACGGGTCAATAGCAGCTCTCATCGGCCATCTGTTACCGCGTCACACATTCGGGCCCGCTTGAGACGGTCCCATGGAGACGGCTGCTGTCGTCTGTGGGGGAGTCCCACACCGCATAAGAACAGGGGCAATTCTCTGCTTGTTAGGGACGTTTGTAGCGCCCCTGTGGTGATAATAGTGGACTGAATGTCATTCAGATTAATGGCCATCGCTATCCACTCAGCTATAAGCTTCGGTCTGAAGTCACATATAGTTGCTGTGCCGTCGTTTTCTCAGAGGACTGTGTCGTACGAAGCTTACGAACTGCTTTTGAAATTACGCATAAAATTCGCACTTCACCTATACAACGTGAATCAAGGAGAGGACTCTAGACTTGAGCACAACGTAATTATTCTCAAACTGGTGATTAAGTCATATTGGCTGGGCAATTAGAAGATTATATTTCTGAACATTAAAACATATTTTCTGACATCGGGTACCAACCAACTTATTCCAGCTTATCAACATACGTCGTGCTTGCACCCGGTTTCAACGTTGTATATTACCTTTAAAGTTTCAACGTTGTATATTACCTTTAAAGTTTCAACGTTGTATATTACCTTTAAAGTTTCAACGTTGTATATTACCTTTAAAGTTTCAACACTGTTCAATCTGTCAAATCGAATATAGCACAGATACTTCATCATAATGCATCTAATTAGGTTAAGGTTACAAAATGTAGTATGTTTAGAAATGTTTCAAACTTTTGAGCACTTACTTGTGAGAACACGACGATTTCTGTAGACCATAGAAAAAGTGTCCTGTTGCCGATATTGCATCGGCTTTCATAAAAATATATAACCGATCAATCTGAATAGCAATTTCAACTCTTAATCATCTTGGGTGAAATATAGAAATGGGTCCAACATAAAGGCCATATAATGTTGCATTTAATATTAAATAATTCGGCGCCACTTTGGCTTAATCCTGTTTTGAGTCTCTGACAACGTCGGCGTTTAGAATTTTCCAACTATTAAGGAAATCCACTTTTTTTTTATATCTGTGTTCATGCGCCTAATAAAATTAATCTGCACCCTTTCAAAAGCCAATGACTCAAAGTTTCGCCATTGTAAATAGAGACTATGCACTGGAAACCTCTAAAACCTGAATTCGTCTTTAAAAAATTCTACACAGGATGGCGTTTAGTTTTTTTTCAGCGAAGTGCTTTTTCGCGTAGAATGCTGTGTGGAGAAAAGCTGTCTTGTTGTTTAGCTCAGTCTAGTGGGAAACGTTTCCGACGGCAACGGTGTTTTCTCAAGCTGAGCTCTACTTTGTCCCATTGACGACGAAAGATGCGACTAAATTAAGGGGAATAAAAATGCAAATGACTAACATGGTTAAACACAACCCGAATGGAGTGTTTTCTAATGAGAGTGATTAGGCTTTTTGTCCACATGTCACTGATCAATATCTGAAACACGGTTTTGACAAAAAAAATCAGACAGCGCTTATGAAGGGCACTCCGTAGCTTTTCGCGGAATTGGATATTTGATGGGTCAAAAGTACAAGATATTAAATTATCAGATTTGTATAATTCACACATCATCGAAGTAAACAAAGCTATAATACCGCTCTGGCTCCCAAGAAGGGAAAACTACATCTCGGAGAAAGATTATTGGTTCAAATTTTTATGTATGAATATAGATAATTTCTCCGTTTTCTGGTGAAAAAAGAAAGATATGCATATGATAACCAACATGGCTCCCTTTCACTGACAAGAAAAGTGAGCTGAATGCATTGAATCTCATTTGTAAAATCCAATGAAATTTGAAGTTTTACGTTGCGTTTACAGCTATATCGGACCATATCACGGAAATGACGTCATATTTTCAGACAGAGCACCGCGCTTTCCGGTCAGTGAAAGGCGGACAATGGATGAACTTGATAGCAAATCAACGATGCTTGTCGGGCATCCGTTGACAGTGGTAGCGCTCGCAATCAGCGGCCTGTGGGGCATAATGTGGCCGATAACAGGGGTGGATTCGCTTGTCAATTAGTGTTTGGGGCGCTTGGAGTGGAGTATTATGATTGGTAACAGGAGCCATTGTCACATGATATGACCGCCCGTGCTGCATTCTGCACTTTTTGTCTCACGTTGAAATAATGGAATCTGCAACGTGGAACATAATTTCTCTGCTTCCTGTCACAGCAGTTGAATGAAGAAGACAACAGACTTCATTCAGATCCCCGTCAACTTGAGGACGAATAAACTCGAATCAACACTAATAAACTGGTAACAATCCTGTCTTTGCTACATTACACGTGGCGCTTTGGAGATACTGACAAGGCAAGTCACGCCTGTGAACGTATTCGTTTTCGCTTCCAGCTTAAAGTGCTCAGCACACAGAACGTGGAACCCGGAACCATGCAAGGGGTGTGGATAATTTCTGGAAGAGGTGAAATGACTCCTCGCCATTGCATGAAAATTGTCTATAACAATTTCAGCAAATCTTAGCTGAAACGAGCAAAAGGTTTTATACACGATTCGGATGGATATATATGCAGAAAACATACAGCACCCTTAGCAAGAAATTTACCGTATCCATGCTATTCACCTCTCCGAGAACGAGGTTTTCTTCATACTACTGAAAATTAGATCGTTTCACCCTCTTTTAATTTCGTTTAAAATGTGTTAGTAATACCAGTTTATAAGGTCTCAAGAATTACTTGAAGTATAATATCAGCATATAATACAGCATTCATTACAGGACATATATGCAACTGGAGCAATTCTATTCAAACGGCACAGCGCCACCGTCGAGAATGATATTGTAAAGTCTATCACAATCAAGGGTCTTACAAACATGACTGAATGTCTCAACTACCTATGCATTTATGACCTTAGTGCTTTACTGGGACAGGTGATAAGCCAAATACAGTAAACAGAGGGAACAAAATTGCATGTATTCTGATTACAGACAATGTGAACTGTATTCCATTACAAATATGAAAAGGTCCCATCTAAAAGATATGACAATATATAGGGTAATGCGTAGCTAGGAAATTGGGCTGGCGTTTTCACCATATACATGAAGGAGGCATATAACCAATGCACCGTTGGCCAAATTATTATAAAAGCGCAGTCACAAATAAAAAAGTAATTTATCTCAAACGCGTAAAGCTCTATTACGGTCAATCATGAACTCTCTGTATAAATTGGTTCCAATAGTTTCGCAGGTTGCCGGCTTTATTGCTTGTCAGAGTTGTAAGCCCCGGAACATATCCATCAAATCGGCCCAATCTTGTTCCCACGCCCACCCAGGGGCCCACAGAAGCATAATCATTTCCTTGAATCTCCCGATCCCCGATGAATTGACGGCAGCATAGATAGGCCATCTGACATCATAATATTTTAGAAGCCGACTTAGCCGTTTTGGGTGAAATGGACTTGAGAGCCGGGTCCCTATCTCCCCAATCTAACCTCTTGTACCGCCTTGTCGTAAAGGTCTCTCAGTATCCGCAGTGGATCAGATTGTTACCGCGAAAAACATGGATATGTTTTCATGGAGCGAAGAGGAAAGTGACCATTATTCGGGCATAACGCATTGATGTGATAAAGATCGTTGCTATATCGCCGGATAGCTAGCCTTCCAATTTTCACACACATACAGCTACCATTCCCGCACGGAAAACGAAATATATGTAGGCTACAGCAAATCTTAAAACCACAGGGTTTCATTTAGCCGTTGGCAATATTTTCCTATTTCATATTCTTACGTATCCTACATTCATATACAACTTGTAAACCAGGACCTTCCAAGTCGAAGGTCCAAGTCTAAAACAACGTATAACACCAGTGTCCAAAGAAATGTGTAAACAATACTATACATATAATATAAACAGTAAGTAAGGTTTTTAATGTGCTACAGAGAAGTGTTTTATACACAAGAAATCCAATTCAAAACTAAAACTCCTAGTCCGTGAATAATTTCCAGGCCAAATATAAATAAGGGTATTTAAGGCGCGCTTTACAATAGATTACCAGGGCCGTTGTACGAAATTAAATACAGATTATTCGTAGAATCTTCCAAAAGCAAAACTCATCTTGTTAAGTTTTGCATTTTACTAACTGATTTGGTCGCCTTTATGCGCACTAGCTGTATACAAAGTCACTGGCGAGTCACATTCACGAAAATCAGTGACATTTACTTTGGGTTTTTCTGCCTTTCAGTCATTCATTGGAGCAACCAGTGGGGTAGGCCCTATATACATCCAGCCAGACAGTAAAACCGCTTACGTGGGTCGACCAAAGCCGCATGGATGTCGCTAATAAAGCCTCCCCTGCGGCAGAATTGTCCGGTGTTATGGTACCTTGATTAAAAGTTTAGGTAGGAGTCTTCCGAGAAGACTAATAGCTAGTCGGGTGGTTGATTGGTGTTTAACGGTGCAGTTGGTATCGGCACAGGAACAGTCGGGTGACCAGAGTTAATTAGTCGGTACTTAGAGCAAGAGGAGCTCCCTGATGGAGATATACGGGGCCGCAGCTATACCGGGACTCAGCTGATTACTTGTCTGCCCAGGGGCCATTTGAAATCGGGCTTGCGTAACTTTCTATGGATGCGGAATTATAATGCCTGATTCTTGCCATGCACTCGCAAGGCAAGCTTTATCATGCGTCACCCAGGAAACGCAGCTAATAAAGGTGTAGCTGCCAGTTGCGAATCAGTGGTTACGATAGGTAAATGGTTACAATACTATCATACATCGCATAGCGAAATTACCACAGGTCTAGATGCCACTTCGGGTCAGTGGTTACGTTGACTATCATACATCGTCCGGTCAATGGCAACGTTAACAATCTTCTACTGCCTAAAAATCCTATCAGTCGTTATGTTATCTTCATACATGCTCGACAGAAGTTAACAGAGGTGTACTTGTTGGTGGTTACGCCGGCTAAGGTTTACGTTACATCAATAAGGACCCTAACAGGTATGTAGTTGCTATTTTGGATCAGTTGATATTAGCTTGAGTTCACGTTATCGTACCTCACAGTTTACAGATGTGTGGCTAACTCTGACCAGTACTTGGGCCGGCTAAGGTTTATCCAATCTCACATGGCATATCTAAGGTAATCGACACTGTTTACACTTGTGATTTATCTCCGCTGTCCATCTCCCGTCACCACCAGTCCACTTCCGATTCAAAGCCTCACGAGCTTGCCGGCTACAACCTGAAGAATTCTCTTAGCACCTAGGCGTCTTTGTATAATATCGCGTTGAGTTAATGATGCCGGGGAGTAGTGTAACACTGATAACTACTACAAATATGCTTCAACTACGTAATCTAGCCTCCAACCCCGATCACTGGCTTCAAGACTCGCTCTCCGAAGCTTGTTTAAGCTGCAGCTTTAAGCCAGGAGACTGGGCAGGTACCTGGCGAAGGGCGTAAGCGAAGGTTCCTTCTGGTTGAAGACTGAAGAGTTGAAGACCAACGTCAAAACTGACCCACTGAAGCTTGAATTGAAAAGTGTTATGGCTGATTAGTTTTGGAGAATTTGAAGAGCTCACTGCATCGGAGCTGGAATGAAAAGAAAGGCTGCATAGCTTTAACAAGGTTGCCATGGAATTAAGGCCGGACTGAACCAGAATGCGTAATTCAGTTCTCCAAAGGATAAATCATGACAACTCGATCAGAAAAGGTACGAACTACAACATAGTTATCACCAACATAGTAAATATCCGGAAAGAATGGGATGTGTTAGAGTGACTATTCATGAACACAACTTGAAGTCCCAACTAATCAGACTCTACACTACCTATATATATATTAGCCCATAATTGCAAGTAACACACATGTGGGTATGATTCTTGCAGTAATCACCAACTGCCTCAATTTTATCGGCATACATAGTGGTTACAAACAAGATGAGTGCAAACAAAAGATCTTTAAGAAACAGGCTCTTCAAGTTCTTCTCACACTGAGATGTAAAATGTAACGTACGAAATTAGGCCTCTAGTCAGCCTGTCTCATTCAGAGATTTCAAACTTACCATCCCCAAGCGCCATCGTTTGATACTCGGTATCACTCTGTGCGTAGGCAAGTCGCTTTAATTTCTTACTGGTATGAGGGGAATGGACAATATTAGCATCTCAACACCTCGATCTGTTGGTCCTTCTTCTCTAACAGCATTAGCAGGCACATTTCGTTTAGGATTGACCAAACAAAGACATCCAATGTATGGCACCAAGTTTACTTCACCACTGTGCAGAAGGAAGTATCGGGTTGTATACTGACGGGATGAAGTGACGTCCCTTGTCATGCTGTGTTAACGCGCTGTGTTAACGCGGCCTCAAGACGACACAGAATCACCTAGCACAAGCAAAGGATCATTGTGCATGGGAATATGATAGGATCTGATCTCATGTTCACAGTGCACGGCGCTTTGGCATCTTAGATAACTTCCATTCCCATCAAACACCCATAACCGAGCGTGATATGTTTGCATCCATAAAATTGAATCACTTTTAAAATTTGACTGGAGATGGCGCCCAAGGATCTTTTTTTATGATACGCGAAGGCTTTAGTGCTGCAGCGGATTAATGGTCTTTACTGCAGCATTAGACCAAACAATAAAACAAGTAGCATGGTTGGAATTCACTTCTTCCATTTGTACTGAAAGCTATCAGTTATGGCTACAGGGACGAATGGCTTAATGGCTTAATTTTAATACAACAGTTCGCGTACACGATGAAAGTCGGCACAAACGATCTATTTATTTGCCTTGTGCTTCACGCCATACTCAAGGATATTTCACTTATACGAGAGCGGCCAGAATTATGGTAGCAAGCTGTAATTTGAAGAACTAGAGAGACAAAACACCATCAAACATCATTCTGTCAAAATACTAAACACTATACATTCAGTAATATATATTCATTAATTCATTAAAAAAAGGAAACAGAAAGTTATTGTGCGTGTATAGAAATGCCCCCGAACGTAGGCTTAAGTTTCTGACAAATTCGTGATGGATATGCGAGGCAACGCTTTTTGGTATTAAGGCCTGTCTTATTACAAAGGCTCTAGCATGCCTTTGTGCAAAGCCACACTTTCTTTACACTGATGGGCTCCAACGTGGACGTTCAAAGCCATCTGTTTGAAAGTAAGTGCTTGAGATGACACAACCCATGTTCTCACACGAACATAGATAAAACCCATTACCCAACCAATCCAGACAAAACGCTGAATAACTTTCCAGCATCCTGGGTATTTCAAACAAGACACGTTTGATCTTCTCGACCTTCTTAAAAAAATGAAGACCTTAACAATTACCGAGGTAAGAAATAAGTAAATAACGCTTTCAGTTTGCATGACTCGTGGCATGCAGAGTAAAACCACAACAGCGACGACATAGTCTTATTTGGCAAATGGTCACATGTTATCGGTGAAATTCGGCCTCTTATCAGTTTACCTCAGTTAGGGTTTTATGCTAACAGTTCATAAAAGTGTTTAAAAAGAAACAACTTACACTCCTCTAGCACTATGGCTTAAGCAGAATTAGGTAAAAAAAAGGAAAATCCAGTGACGTTAATATACTGCACACCAATGGTCTAGAATTACTTGAAATGCTGTGTTTTAATCACATTTGTTACATGTACACAGTAAAATGAAAACAGTACTAGAGAACCAGGCTTCAGGGAGGCTTACTCTACCGTGAAAGTGCTCACGGTGTTTTTGGTGTCCTCCGTGTAAAGGGAGGTGCTACCAAAACGGCACCTTGGCTACTACATGGGACATTCCGATACAACACAGCTGCTGTCTTGTCAGTGGCTTACCAACGCCAACTAGGTTAATATAGCCGAGGCTTTGGGGCCTGCTTAAAACACACGTTGTCCAAACACGGGGGAATTTAGTTATCAGACGTTTTGGACAGCCCTTCGAGCTTAGCTGGGATTTGTGAGACCGGCCACAACATTTTGTTTGACAGGAATGGAATCAAGAGGCACAAGGGCACAGGGACTCTAGGTATTATCTACGATTTAGTCCAGACCTTGGGCTAACCAAAACGTCACAAATGAAGACGACTATGTCCTGGTCGATTTGCCTATACATCTGATTTGATCAGAGTTAAAGCTCGTATAAGAGGGAGAGAGAAACTATAGTATCCCAGGTATATCTGCGTGTGTGCCTTGATTGATGGATTGCTTGTCAGCCGGTTGTCCGCCGTGTTGAATGAACGGGATTTCCATTGACCCCAAGTCACCGAAACACACTTATTAAATCCCTGGTTTTAGGGCCATACCGGAAACAATATGACAGATCTCTTCGTACAGGTGTTGCCAATACGATGTTATGTTGCATCTGTCTGGGAATCAGGTTATAGAAATCCTTCTGCTCTTTTATGTCGGATAAAATGGGAAATTTGGGTCTTTATTCCTCTTAACCTACAGGACAAGGGAGACATATTTATCGTTCGTTGAAAAAGATTACTTTGCTCTATATTTCAACAGTAGCAATCAACGCGCTACTGTGACACATATATTCATTAACAATTATACTCATAAAGTAAGTTGTGGACGCTGATCAAATCCATTCGCCTTGAACATTCATTACGGCCTTCTGTCGTCACTGCAAACAGCTGACACCATCTCTTTTTATGAAAACCTCCTAACTCTGACTTCGTTTATTTAAGCATAGCTCTTTGGTGGGTTGCGCTTGTATTGAAAATTCATTTTGGGATTATTTACCCGAACTTCTACTATTGGCGAACTACCTTTACGAACTTTTGGCGATTGGTATACGAATGCTTGACGCTCCGGCAGGCCCAACATTTCCTGAGTATAAGAAGGTCTTTTCATCTAACCGAAGACGATCATTATTTTGGATTGACTCGGGACAGAATCCGAAAACCTTAATGCATTTCCTCTTAACGGATATACCGCCGTTGCTCCCAAAGGTATACGGAATTGTTCAAAATTCCGATCGAATCTACTCTGTAATAAAACCCATAGGCTCGCCATCTTTCAGATACGCACTGTGACTCATGAACTGAAAACTTCTATGACCTCCGAGAAGGAGTTTTTGATGGAAGATCATTGCCATTCGAGAATTTATAACATTAAGCACCGAAAAATCGGTATTAAGGGAGCTGGGTAAATCTGATGTGTTAAGTAATAAATTAATTTTTAGTACCTGAGCGAAAAGAATAACAATTCTCTGTAGGCCGACTGGTGCGAAATAGTGGCTTAAGTAAGTACTGGAATTAAAAAATGTCACTGTTTGCCTAGACAAACTCACGATAAACATACCGGGAAGGCAAATTCGAAATCTATAAAAACTTATGCCAACACCACATACGACTGTGTTTTTACTTTCACTTAGGTTTAAGTTTTTATTTCTTATTTCCTTTTCAAAATTCCCCGGTCTCAACATATTTGTCATATACTCTCACCAAAAAAGTGAATAAATCACTGCCCCAAAGCACTTTTAAAACAGTGTCGACTTTCAAAAACAAAAACGCTGAGAGTGGAATTCTATATACTTCCTAAGCAGATGCTTTAAAACAAAAAGTGAGTAAGCTAGCACATATATAAGACACAACGCGAGTTGGCGTGGACTTGCGTGCTGATATAACGTTTAGTCCCATATGTTAACGCTATTATATGACTTGTGTATATCACTCGAGGCCTGCAACACGATAGCGCCCTTTCCGCCTTCTTTATGGATTTCAACTCACCTCGGAAATGCGCGAAACAGATTTTAACAACCTCGCCACCATCTGCATATCGCCCTTCGACTGACAGCCGTCCCTAGGCTAATTAAGTACGAGTCAAAGAGGAGAAAGAGTTCAAGACGGCCTTACAGAACTTAAACTTCATCTATCATCGAAGATTTAGCAGCCTCGGGGGCCGTGTGAGTTAAGTATCTTGGGGGTTGATACCTATCTATACAGTATATGCTGCCTGGATGGGTATGTTTGCTCTCAAACACCCAACAAAACTTTCTGACTTACTATGACGCGTAATTGCGCCAAATGCGCTTGATCCTTGCTCGATATTAACGAGTGTTTCCTGGCTTGATTAGTCATGTGTTTGTATGTGATTACTTTCAGCCCCCTCGTAATAACTCCGGTCGTACTTTGACTACCATCCAACTCCGACGAGCAGTATCAGCTTTCTAACAACAATGTTACTACCATTTTGTGCACACCGTGGAGTAATGTATATATGCGTAGATAATAATACTGAGGAGCTTGTGATCTCACAACTAATCCGAACTTTTGTAACTCTATATACCATGAATAAATGCCGATATAAACACTCTTGTACGTGCGGAAGACTGCATCAAACGAGCAAGTCCTTAGGGTGGGTAGTACTGTTTCACATGCATTTATGCAATCGTGAAAATGGCCTTTGCAGATTATTAGTGAGGTGTATCAGGTTCCCTGGAAAAAGGATAATCAAACAAACATTACCCGAGAACATGGGTATTCCATTTTGTCCATAAAATAGAACTAACAAAACAGACAATACATCAGCTGTATAATCAAAGCATGCCATGATTTCTTTCTTTTTTACGCATACTTATATTTAATAAAGTGTACGTTGGTATGCTCGATTTACAAAGCCAGATGAGTACTGTGATGACTTTCTTTTTTACATAAACTTGATAAAATTAAAGCAGTTTTTCAAAAGAGAGTTTCGAGTGAAAACATGCCGTCGTGCTTTTTTATTATTTAATTTCACATATTTATTTTGGTAACTTCCACCAGATCTCAATGCACTGTTAATCATGGGATTTAATCGTTGTAGACCTGTAAAAGCCCTCGTAGTTGTCCGTAATACACCATTAAATGAAATAATTACCTGAACCAGGATGCATAGCCAAGGATAATTACTCTCACCAGGATGCATAGCGATGGGGTATATGTATTGCAGGCTGTTTGGGTCGTAATACCGGCTAATCCCTGATTTTGGTATATAGCCATATTTTGAAGTTAAGCTGTCGTGATATACAAACGAATGACATCCTATACCGTGGGCCCCAATTCACTACCGGTAGTAAGTTGTAAGTCAGGTCCTAAGTTAAAACTTAGGATACAGGACCGCTTCATAATACTGCCCATGTTTTACTGTATACCAGATGGTAAAATTTGAGACTTCGGACAGAACATTAAATTGAAAGACCTCGTAAAAATGAACATATGGTGAGTGAAAAGACCGTTAAAAACCCTATCTGGAAATAGCTTCACTGAATTTTCTACACTTTTTTTCACCAAAATATACACTGCAAATGGTTTGACTGTATGTTGGGTTTTATAGAACACATTATGTGGTTCACCTGTGACGCCACGCCGACTTTTCCACGGTCGTAAAGCATAAAATTAATGTCATATTAGCGTTTTCATTCACCGGCAAACATAACAGGAGCACTCTTCACAAGATCTTTATTCAGAACTGATTATGAAGGTGCACACAAAGTTGTGTAACGTATATACTAAGTGAATCTCTAAACTTGCCTTAGTGTCAGTCTCAGTCTGGATCCGAATGTACGGCTTCCAAACATATCTTATATTTTTCACCGAAATGTTTTTCCAATTTGCACAAGGCACACCTCGTTTCCCGATTGCGTATTTTTTCTGGGCCGCCAAGCATCTATTTACCCGTTTTGTGTCGTTACCTCTGGAGACAGACAACAACGTTTTATAAATGCGTCTACCAAAGCCGCGGGTTTTCCAGGGAAGCAATTTTTTAGAGAGTAAGCCTCTTAACCTTCCCAATTGTTGACCAGTGAGATACGTACCATATGGCAAGTTGGAGATACGGTCTTACCTAATGTTATGTACATGCAGGTCCAAGACTGGGGGTGTGTTGTGTCAGTTTGTTCCAGACAATTTGGATGTTTCAATACAGCAATATAAACATTAGAAATGAAGACACACATTCATCAAATAGCTGCAGGATCCATGCAGCTAACATATAGCGGTAAGATACAACGGTACATACGTAACGAAAAAAGCAGGTGGCATGTAAGAGTACATATTGAAATATAAGGCAGTAGACATGTAAGAGCATATACGTCACAAACAAGGCAATATGCACTCAAGAGAATATAGGTAGCAAATGAGACAAATGACATGTAACGGCATTTTTGTAACAAATAACGCAGGCGCCTCTTGAGATCATATGCGTAAGAAGAAAGACACGTGGCTTGCAAAACTATATATAGGTATAAATACAGTAGGTGGCATGTAAGAGCCTATATGGAACAGGTAGCGTGTAAGAATATGTACGCAACGAATAAGGCAGGTGCCATGTAAGAGAGTACATGTAACTAATATACCGGTTGACACGAGAAGCTTATGCCGGGGATAAATGCCATGATGTCTTTGAGCAATACATAGTTGCTGAGGACTCGAACTGGACACCGCACCTCAAAGGTGTACCTTTGGCACAAAAATGCCCATGTAGATCGTTCTGCTTGTGTTGTCACCGCCGGGAATTTGTAATCCTCAACCCCTGCGTATGGTCCATAATGGTTTGACTGGCTGTTCCTTGAGCTTTGATATCAACTCTGGAACATGCCTACTGAGGCTAGAGAAATTAAACCGCTAAGATGTCGTCTTAGCCGCTTTACACTATATCCCCAACACAGAAGAACATCGTACAAATCTAGAGTAGCAATGACACACTTCTGACACAAGAAGAACAACCCACAGCTTAATTCCGCCTGCGTTTTATTTGCTCTGATGTGCGAAGTTTGACATCAAATTATCAGGCATTCAGGTCGTATCGTGCCTAAGCCTAAGCGTAATGACACTCAATGTTACACCGCAAATTTATACGTGCCGTTTGGAGTGGAACAAACAAGTCTCTACACCTATGACTGCATCTTTTCAATCGATGAACAGCTGTTTGACACGGTCCTAGAAATATAAAACTACAGCAGAATATAATCCGAAACAGTGCAAGCAGGATGAAATTGCCGAAGGGACGAAAGAGAGAATAGCATAAGCCAGGGTAAGCAAATTACTATTTTAACTGAAATGTCTTAATCATATTTTCTCCGTGTTTACTTTAGACGATTGTAAGGAGAAGCATTCATTTTTATCTTCTGCATATTGTACAACAAGCTGATCTCCACAGGCAGCATTAACTCGCCCACTAGTTAATGGTTAATTTAGTCGCGTGTTAGAATCTCGCTGAAGCAGTTTCCGCTTGGGTCTACTCCGCAATTAGAAGACTGTCTTGTATTTGCAGAGATATGATAAACGTTGTTAATATGAAGTAGGATCAAAATTAGAAACCACTGACTAAAATCCACGTCTGCGTGCCCTTAAGCCAATTTTCCCACTCCTATGTGTCTAAGAACTGTCTACTTTTAGCCGTTTTCCAATGTTAGATCACAGCAAAAACACACTGACTTTCTAAGGCTTACGTACTCTTTTAACATATTTCATTTTTTAATCTTCCTAGGCCTTGACATAGTACGTACTGGAAGAGGATTTCTGAAAATCGAAGACCCTTGAGAACATTCGAATGCATGCTTCACGATAAAGCAAGCCTCGGGCGACTCAGACGTCCGCAATGAAGGCTGTTCATAAGAAGTTTCGGTTAGCTGCATTGGCTCACTTTTTGCTACTCCCCGGTAAGTGAAAAATATGAGGTGTGTCTCCAGCGGCTGTACAAGTATGACCGATTTCTGTGGATGGGCAAAAAGGTCATTACTGAGGACAAGTGAAGGCTTCAATAAGAGTCAGATGGGGTCAATACATACCAAGAATGAAAAACAAACAAAGCGTTAAAACAGCCTCCCTTGTTTTCACTCTTATCAATACACGAGAGTCAGCTCTCTGTCACGTTTATCGAGCATGTGTCTTGTTTCCAGTGAGCTTCGTATACAGTGCTGAGAAACGCCCGATTTCATCTGCACCGGGGTGCCAATCCTGTTTCGCCCACAAAGCACAATCCACTTACAATAAATGCACGGACAGCTCAATAATTCGCCAATGAGATTAAGTGCTTGTTAAGAGACAGCCTTTGTAAAGCGAAGTTTAAACACATGTGCGCAAGCATATTGAATGTTTGCACAATGCAGTCGCCGCCATGTGGAAATAATTTCCTTATGAATTCCGTCTTTGGGTTTGGGACGATTTGGGGGAATTGGGAGGGAATCTCGGATGATCTTTCCCTGGGTACAACACTCTGGGGAGCTCTCACCAGCCGGATACAGCCAGGTCTCTCGATTCGATAAATAGGCATTACGGTTATCCCTCTCATATAATATTTGGCTTATTACTTAGGCCTCAATAGAAAACTGTGCGGGCCGCTCTTCATCAGAACATCAATAACACCCAGGCAATAACAGACCTTAGTTTGACTTGGTTATTGATGAGGAATAGCGGGCCCTGGTGAGTAGGGTTTCGCTAAGAAAACTTTCAAAACAGGGACTGACAAAACCTGACATAGGCCGGCATGCCGATCACGTTTCTGGAGCTCACATGGAATCTCCGCCGAATGTAAACGGAAACGTTGCTGCCAAAAGAAAGCGAGAGCTTCTTACTTTTCCAACTGTCAGCGGGTTTTTGATGTTTTTCAGAATGCGAGCCATATAGTTTTGGCATCACTGAGTTATATGGGTCAAAATCATAGATCCGCTCGTAACCCAAGAAAGATTCATTGGGTCTGAAGTAGCTTTGGAAAGACATTAGCATGTTGTCCTGCTGTGGAATGGAGAAAACTGTATGGCATTGGTATAATCGAATGTTCATCCATAGCTACACATGCGCGCAAGTCCGCCTACCCTAACAGGGGTCATAGGGGGTCCAGTCTTCATCACCATAAAACAGACTTCAACTTGCCTTATTTGATCTTCAGCTCAGCTCGAATAGAACTCGGCAATAATATCGTTCGGTGAAGAGTCATCGGAAACTGATGCACTTTTTTGGCTGAAGACTACGGAGTTCCGATAGCGGTACCACGGGAATACAGCACAGAAGGCGACGAAGGGGAAATCATTGGGTGAAAAACGGGGAACATTATCGAGGGTGACAGGCGGAAAGATTACCGTGGAAAAACGGAATGCGTGCCGTACTGTAGAAGCCTGTTCAACAGACAACCTGCGCAAACTACAAGATGATCTTATTATAAAGCGATTGGATGGAATAGCAATCAAGTTTAGCCGATGAAGAATAATACCTGGCCACCAAAGGCTTGGACGTGTTTGTTCCCCTCCAAGAAACAGACAGCGTTACCAAACAAAAAAAGAGATGAAATGTCATGTTTACGCACGAATAATCTAAGACTGCAATGGAATTTCAACCGACTACGCCACGGAATCAGTCGAACTCGGACAATTCATCTGGGTTTGGAATTTGCGCATGTTTTTCGTAATTCTTTTGTTTTACTTTTGACAGATATGATTGATGTTCTCGGGTCTAGAGAGGCCTCATTAGATGTGGCAGTATCTCGCAATACATATTGATACATAACTATCGATCGGCTGCTGGTTCTCCGCACACTTTCGGAAACTTTGCATCATGGCCAAGAGAAGAAAAAAAAACATGAACGCGAAGAAAAAAGGGAGATCATCTCTCTGTTTTGAATACCTTCCTAAATAGGTATCTTATCTCCGTCAATTGCACCGTCGATTTGCTTCGTGGCGATTGCATGTAATGAACTGTACATAATACAATTGTAGATAAAGGCATGCTACCCGTCGTTTTGCAAAGCCAATGCAATTTATCTCAGACATAGTGTCTATCCATTGGTATTATTCTCACAGAAAGGTGATATGTACACATAAATGTTCATCTGTTGATAGCGAAAACACCCGTATGTCGTCCTGCAGAAACAATTTATACCTTTAGGAAAGCAATCTTCATACATTGGTGTAAAACAGCACAGTTCATAAGCGTGTTTATTTGGTACTTCTGGGAACACATTTAAACACAAGAGTCGGTCAAAGTAAAGTGTATTTTACGCCAACCATAAAGTCTTGATATTCGACACGACAGATAAGTCAATGCAAGGAACCAATTGTCACAGGTATCAATGCTCAATGGTCTTATCGGATTTAATTCGCCACTCTGGTCATTGATCCTAGAGGAAGGACAAGTCGTTGCTTGACCTTTTACCACTCGGTGGCAATCCAACTCCAAAACCGAAGCCGGATCGACAGGGCGGGAGAAATGAAGTAAAAGCAGCGAATAGTTATTATGCACATATGAAAACGGACTGCGTGGTGCCACTCACAGATCATTGCTCGCCTACAAGGGTTTCGCGAAAAACTAACAGATGTCTCTAGTTTAAATGACATAAAATGTCCATCAATGGAAAATATGTGGTGGTGAGAGCTTCTAAAAGCCAACAGATCGTAGTTAACGGAGATACACCGGCTCGAGCTTGATTTAAGAACTGGCCGTTCGACCGAGCAACGTGAAGCGCTTGACTTTACAATTGTCCAGATCAGCTGCAAGCGAAGTGAATTCTCGCCTGCGGCCGATTGGTAAATGATTTTTTTAAAGACATAATGGCGCCTATTGAAAGGGGAAAAGCGTAAGACATTTCAACGGGGAACCTATTGAATTCGACCCTCTCATATTTTAAACAAACTTAATTCGGTGCCTTTGTATGATTCCATGGATCCAAACAGCCAAACGCTCTAAGGACAATAGTGGCTTAATTTGGACTGCTCTTATCCTCGGGCTGGTAATATTGGGTAGACGTATTGTAAGAAAGAACTCGAGAGTGTATTATGCCTTGTCGCGCTCCCACTGTAGGAGAACCACCACTAAGTCATTGTGCAAATTGTGTTGCGCGATTTCAATACGGGATGGCAGGGCTTGTATAGACTTAATTAATTCTGTAGCACTGTGGTCTTCGAATTATACCACCATGTTATTAAAATCGTTGTTATCCCTGGTTATTCAGAAAAGTCACAGTCAACGAGGCTATGGGACACAAGTTCCGTCGATTTGTTTGACTTTTTGCAATACTCCCGTTTGGCAATTAAGGCTGGTTCATTTTCTATTCTCAGTATATTTGTCTGAAGAAAATATCCACATTGAACATCATATACTATCCAAGAAGGGCCTTATTAATAAAACAATGTAAAACACATCTAAAGATACTTTAAAGAGCATTTTATACATATTTAAGAATAACATGATTTGGCACACATGTGTACCACATTCCGAATAACGTAAGTGAGATATGTTTTCCCGCGCACTGGCGACTCGGGTACAAACCAAACTGGCAATTACTTTCTTCTAATGAGCACTACGCTATTAGTTTTCCCACGAACCGTCATTGCAAAATCTAGAAAGACTACACAGCTTGGACCTGAATTACTTTATGGTGGGGAAGTTTCAGAATCTTTCTTCGTCTAAGCAGCTGTGAGGTATAATTACATAGAAGGGAAGTAGTTTTTTGTTATATTTAAGGGATCGAAACCATAGACTGGCAGGTTTATTGTTTTCTTCAACTACTTATTACAGATCTTGGGATACTTAGAAAGATAACGAATCAACTGCGAGAGAGCAAATAAGCAACAGTAGCAACAAATCGGATTAAAACGAGGAAAGTCCGTTATTTATATCCTGATAAGATTCTGGTCTAATCCACATGATCTCTCACTATTAGTAGAAAAACGCTCTTCTCTTGCTGAGCAATCGTAAGTAATGAAAAAAACAGTCTATGATAAAATCCGGCTCCGGAGAATAAATAGAAGTCCTGAATTCTATACATTGTGTGCTTTATGGCCTTGCCCTTTAGAATGGTGCTCCCGAAAAGACGTTACTGGGCGAGAGTACAGACGATTAGGGTAATTTAGGCGACAGTGAGTCTTGGTTCGAACCAGAACGTATAGGTCTTGTCACTCAACGTTTATATCGATTGTGCCCAATGTGACTTGTTCAGTCTCTCTTTCTTCCCACAGAATGATGAATTGAGGCAAGTGAACTTGTGGCGTGAAAAGAAGGAACAATTATCGTTTATGGGCCATTGTAGACACGCTTGCTATTATTACGAAGAATAAAAGAAACGGGTGTTTACAGACAAATGCATGTCGATCTGACCATCTACGCTGCCGAAAAATCTTCGCCAATCAATATAAGCTATTACAGTAGGTGCTGTACCGGCCAGTCTTGCAAGCGGATGCCGATAGTGGCGGTAGAGCTCTTAGAACAGCTCTGTAAAGGTACCGCAAACTTCACTGCAGATCAGTTATAGAGTGGAACAGCTAAAAGAATCGGTAGGCAGCGGCGGGTAAACATTCCTCAGAAACTAACGTTGATAAAGGAGGTGGCTGACGCATTGACCCAGAGTTATCACAGATTACATAACGCAAAGATAACCGGCCAAAGCCCGCTTATTAGAAAGTCTAATTAAGCGAGATCTCGTGTAGCCGCCATATACAGTTGAAAACAGGGCGGGCGCTCAATATGCCGTCTGCTACCAAACAAACCGTCGACAATTTGATGGAACTTTCGCTCCAAGTTAGCTCCGGACAATCGCCTTGGCGTGAGAGATGAGGAAAAGTGAAACGGCGGGGAGGGGGGTGGAGGGGGCGCAGGGGATCAGGAGAGGGGGTGTCTAGGGAAAGAACGAAGGAAGGGATCGCAGGGTAGGTGGCAGCCTAGACCAATCAGATCCTGGTCCTCGGAACGCTCAGGACGCGAACGTGATGGACGAGCGATCTGTCCGCTGATTTTTGTGGAAGCCTTGTGCCGAAACTTGCTCAAGGCGTAATGTTGCGTTTACAGCGCCTGAAACAATTACCACGGCACATCATCAAGGATGCCAAGCGCACGGAAGGCAAATATTCCAACACGATCAGGATGCGTTCCTGATTTGTGCACAATAATTTTAGAAAAATGATGGATTCAGTTACTGACTGAATGAAGGAGTGGCATTCTGACTGAGTTTAGTACTTTACTCGGAATTTTATTTATTACGGGTGACTGTTTCATTGCTTCAGTTTTAAGCTTTTTAACTGTCTTAACTGATTAGTCTTTAAGTTGAATTATGCAAGGTCCGGATGCTTCGCCCACTTGGCGACTTACTGTTTGACTGACACATTCAATAGGCCTACATGTTTCATCGTTTTAACTATCCATTCACTGTTTCGTTAACTCTTTCATTTAATTACTGAACGGTTGTCATTTTGATGGAAATTATGGTGATTTCATATCAGCTTTAATAAACATGCTGCTAATGTGCCCTGAAACCATACGCATTCATTCCCTCGTTCTTATAACGCAGACAGCTTTTTCCACACCTAATATGAAGCGGCGTTATACAAATGTCCTCGAGTAAGAAATTAAATACCATCATAAATAGAAAGTTAGTATACTAGGACGAACGTGCTGCTTGCCTCGCTGACAAATTTATAATACTGATATTACTACAGCTGGGCGAAAAACAAAAGCTATTATTCCTCAGAGTTTCTTTGTTTTTCAGTATTTTTCCAAGGGGAGGAGAGAGGGGAGCCGTCGTCGGACAATTTGATGAATTCTCTGAAGGCTTGACAATAAAAACCAGTTTAACTTTTGTAGAGTTGATTAGCTCAGTGATAATTCCATTTTTATGATGCATTCTTTATTTCTATTTCTATTGCCTCACAGCGAGCCATGACATCGTGTTAGCTGATAGTGTAGAAAGTGCCGTTGGCAGGTATTCCAGCTCATGCCGCTCTGGGTCTATTCCATCCCATGTAACTATGTTAATACGCATGCGACAGCGAAGGAAAAAACACAAATTGTCTTTGCTGGGAACAATTTTATGGCATCCATATACCCATAATAAAGAGCAAGAACCTGAGAGTGGTTTCGCAGGTCCTTAAATACATCTGCCAAACATTCATTTCTGCCAAATACTCATCCCAGTGAATACCACTTAACGTTGGGGAGTGCAGGCTCCATGACCGGTAAGAAATTTTGCTGTATATAGCACAGGGCATCACAGTAATAAAAACCAGCTATTAGTGTTTATTTCATTTTCCTCAATAGCATATTATTCTACATGCATATCTACGCGTACAAAAATTACGGCCAAGTAGACATCTCTAGTGAAGATGATAAAGCACATGCATTTCGCCTTATGTATACATATATGTATATATTTTAAACAAAAGCTGATTCATACACTGGATTGATGCTTGTTTTTTTCGAAAAGATGAAATAAGTCGTTTCTACTAAAACCAAACTAAAGCCACTTTATACCCTTGCCTGAAAGGAACGGGTGCACTTTTTATACATGCAGATGTAGTTAAAACTGGTTATAAACTTCAATGACACCACTGCCTCACTGTTTCCATAATTGTGTCTCATTGTCTCATTGTAATAATACATGTCAAATTATATCCTTCTCTGTCCAGTATTCTCTTTATCACGTTTTGCATAATATGGTCAGTATATGGAGAAAAATTTAACAAGAGCTTTCGGGTGACATTATCACACATCTATTATCACGTCGGAGAGCGCGTCTGCTGTATGAGAAGAAAAGGGTTTTTATATGACGATACAGCGGGTTCACAATTAGCCATGCTGACAACACAGGATTTCTACCCGGTGTCAAAGCAGACTTGACCTAAATAAGATCCATCTTAGTTCAAGAGAAGGTACTGCCACCTTATAGTTCATGTTTGCGATAAATATATAGCTTTAACGTATGGGCTGTGAGAAAAAAATAGCCTTTCATCTAACGGCAGGGGATTACAGGGGAAGACTGGGGATTTCCAAAAACTGCCAGAGCCTTGTCGGTATTTTACACCAGGAGACATCTTCAGCTCTCTACAATAGACATCATTTCTCAGCAAGACTGACATTTCAGATTAAATTAAACGCTGTTACATATTCCATTCACGTGGTTTCTCGCTGCTCTCAACATTATCTTCACCACGGGCGAGTCTAACTCAGGCTTTACGCCCTGTCCTCTTTTTCTGACTTAATGACGTAGCGTACTTGTCTTCTTGCTGGGCAGGTCTACACTGATAACAATCTAGAGCTTTCCAGTATAAGAGCAGAATGAACGTAAGTATGGCTGGATAGGAAGAAATGTTGTTACAGTGTCCGTCTTCTCTTGCTTTGTTACATTTCCTGCCTCACCACGTCTCCCTGTACGACCGATCTCATCGTTACATCGCGTTACTATCGGGCTCATCACAGTTTGCTACGTTTCCTGTCTCATTACGTCTTGTTACACTTCCTGCCTCATCACGTTTTGTTACACATTCTGTCTAATCAAGTTTTGTTATACCCCCTGTCTCATTACATCTTGCTACATTTTGCGTTTCATCACGTTTTGTTGTACATCCTGTCATATCACATGTTATTACACTTTCTGTTTCATCATGTCTTGTTACTCCTCTTGTCTCATCATGCCTTCACACTTCCTGTCTCACTGGTACACTTATCATCTTATCAGTCTTGTTACAATTCCCTTCATTGCGTCTTGTTACACTCATTGTCTCATCAATCTTGTTACATTCCCCAAATGTTTTACCACACTTGATTTGTTACACTTCCCGAGTCATAACTTTCTGTCACTCGCCCAGTTTCATTACACTTCTTGCCGTAATCAGATTCATTACAATTTCCGTTTCACTTTATCCCTTTATACTCCGCCCCTCTTCGGGAGAGAGAACGTAGTTGAAGAACAAAGCGCTGCACGTCGAACCTGAAATTCACGTGTCTGTAGACGTCTATACCTACTTGAAGTCAATGAGAAAATTATCTAGAATCTATCTTCAGAATTTCAATAACAGCCGCGTACCAGGGCACAGACATTCCAGACCATAAATGTTGATTCGGTAATCATATACACACGCTTCGCATTTACCTACTTCTCTCTCTGTATTTAGGACATACCGCGCAGTGTGTTTTAACCGTTACCCTGTTATGTGGTTCAAACAAAACTTAAATATTATGGTCGATCAACTGATTTCAGCTGTGTAGCAATCCTTTTTTTTTCAGGAAAGTGGTTATTGGTTTGGCATGTCAGTTTCACGACAGAAAATTGATATAGGACTACTCCCCCCGCCCCCATGTTTTAAAACACATGCGCATAACGTATAACGGGACCAGGCATATTCACATACGAATCACTTCGCAATACATCCCGCAATGTTATCAATCACATTAGTCTGACGAAATATGCTTGGACAATGTTCCCACGTAACTCAATGTTACAAAAAGCTACATCGTTTATTTAAATGCTTGTCAATTTTATGAATAATATGCTATTTATTCTCCTACATTAAAATTATCAGTATATATCAGTATATCTTAATTCAAATCCACATCGTTTTTAGATCTAATTTTGTTTAGAGATATATTCCATTAGACAACTTTGACACACGAATAAATCAGCATTGATGGTGAACCTGTATCTCTATATCAAACAGTCCGAATATACGTGTTTATATGGCGTCAAAAATTATAGCATGCTTTCTCAGTAAAAGCAAGATCTACGAATACATGGAAACATTACTGTCACACCACAGAGGTGAATATGCCACTGCAGTTCCCTATCTCCACTTCTGTCCTATCTATGGAAATCTGTTTTAAACATAATTCTAATTTTATTGTTCGAATTCCAGTTCGTGGAAAATTTAGGATACACATAAACAACATTGCTGAGGCTCTCTACTTCACGCCTATATTAAAAACCTTTATTAATATAGATATAAGGTGTTCTAAACTTTACTCAGAAACGTAGCAATAAAATAGTATTACTATGATTGCTTGTTGTGTTTGGTTAATAGGCATTGTTAGCAGTTCTACATTCGAAGCTTAAGATTCACGATTTCCAGATGTCATCAACTGGTCAGTACAGAAGGTGTTACCACTAATGCCGCTCACAGTGATGGTACTTAATTAGTCAGCTAGGTAACCATGGTTAGCCACGAAACATTTCCGTAAAATACTTCTTAGCTTCCTTAGGGGTCGTAGGTCAACATTGCCAATCCATTGGTTTAAGGTTCTGTTGGTCAGCTGGGCAAACTGCTCGGTGCAATGGCTTCATTACTGCAACCTAGCAATTTTCGATAATCCCTATTGACCATTTCCTGCCGGCAGTCTCGCTATGCAGGGAAAGGTTTCTTTACACGGTCCCCTAGGGACACGTTAATTATGACAAGGCATTGTCAGTAATAAGTACAGCCATTGAAAGGGAATTACCACCCGACTTGCTCAACACGGATTATCTAATCATTATGGCGCGTAAAACAAGGCGAGGTTAGTTGTATGGTCAATTGGCCAGGGCTTGCAGGCTTTTGAGCCACAAAATAAGGCACCATTCCTCAGCCCCCACCTCTGCCTGACGACAAAACCTAAAGAATGATAATAATATATCCCTATTTGCTAAACGACACCCAGTTCCTGCAATGATTATTAACCACAATTTGGCATGACTGAGTGTAAAACACGGCAGATACTTTGTATTTCGAAACAGGCATTTTCTTTTCGACGCCAGTGCTTTTAGAGGTAATGAACTTAGGCGTTATTATTTCAAGTACTAGCATCGTTAGAATAACAGTTATTCAACCAATCGTTCTGCGCCAATGGGCACGAAAGGGTAGTTATAAACCCTTCAATCCTTCATTCTGCAAATGCGGTTTAGCTTAAGACAAATAACGGATTGTTTTGTTTTTCTTAAATAGTAGGCCTCAAAGCACACATTAGTTGGAGAAAATGCACAGAAAAATGTCTGCGGTAGAGGTATACACTATTATTGTGAAAAGATGTAGTATATGATATCACATAAATATGTGACGATTTACGATACGTATTTAAATCAACTGAGGAATGCATATACTGAAAGACATGCTGAATTTTGGGTTACAATTTGTACACAGTTATCACCTTATCAAGAATAAGAGAAATGATGTAACTTACCTTTCGTTGGTACGTATATATTCAGGGACAAACAATCTTCGATCTGATGACGGGTAAACTTTGATATCCTATTCAAGTGTTCGGCTATGTATTCAGAATTTGTCTTTTTCAATTCTTCTTTGTCCAAGCGTTTCTGAGGACACGCCGGTCGCTTTGTCATCAGCATACGCAAACCATTCCATTTCTCCACGGGATTCGTCGGTGGCATGAACCGTAACCGGCTGCCGAGAAGGGAGGCGTACTGAAGGCCCAGGTAGACTTCCACAGGCCGTACCTTCTTGTTATTAGGAAACTCAACAAGTAATCCTTGTACTCTTCCGTGATTCGTCTCGATCACTCGTCGTCCGTGGCGGTAGCTGTTGGTGGGATCGAGTCCCCCGTCACTAAGACGCAGCACTGTCACCAACAGTATGAATAAGGGCGATCTCCAATTAAATTCCATCTCCCCCCTTCACGTATCCACACACCAAACACTTTCACAAACTACTCACCGCCTATTTACCACGGTGATATAGTGTGAGAAGAAAATCACGTTTGTCTTCCCCCCGATGGACCAATTGTGGCACTTTCTAAATGAGATTCGCACACGAGGTTTGACCATATAAATAACCTATTTGGTCTTGTGTTAGACTTGGGCCGACACTATCCCAAGCGTAGTGGCTCATGCTTTCCCGGTAGAGTGAAGCGCACAACCTACCCACGAGGTCTGTATCCGCAGACGTTCCCCCTGAAGCTAAACGGGGATCAGTCGGGATGAGTTAAAGGGTAAAAGATCGCTGGATTGATACGGCAAAGAGAGAGCTGCAGAGACTGGTCTGAGCCTCTACTCAGAGTCTGTTACAAATACACACACAGGCTCTCTCTCTCTCTTTCCTTCAACACAGTGTTACCAGTAGCAGATGCCTCAGCCGAATCACGTTTTGTTGGACGAATCCGTGCGCATGCGTTCCTCTAAGTCTTCTACTGACCAAGTCAAAGAAAGAAGGTCCCGACAGAGTGCATCTAATCACAAACAGGACCAAGTAAGGGGGATAAAAGTAAAAAAAGTAAACCACTGGCGTTCAATTGAAGAGGATCGACCTTAAGGCTTCTTTCATCGCCGATACCTTTTAGGCTAAAAACAATATAAGAGATCAATATGGGGAGAGAACAGGGCTAAGGCCGAGCTGAATGGTACACGAGTGCTTCCCATTCATCGACATCTTTGCGTTCTAGTTAAGATTGTGGCCAGAGCGAGATACCCTGCTGGGACGAGTCGATAAAGAGGGCTTCAGAAAGCTTCAATCGTGCAGTTATATGCAATTGCCCAGGCATGTAGCTGACAATAGCTATAACTGGAGAAAGGCCATGTACTAGACCCGAGCTCTCCTCGAATTCTCGTTCATTATGTCGTGGTCCAAACTTATTCCGTGACTACAACCTGGAGTAGAGGTTGTCGCCTTAATTATCCGATTTTTGGATCAGCGCTGGAGAAATTTACTGTTAAGGCAGATGTCGTCTGTCAGGCCTTTACCTGATCCTAAGATCAACAACGAGCAACAAATATATCACTGAAGGGAAAAAAAAGCAAAAAGACAAATAAATTCTGGAAACCAATACGCCTTTATTTATTTTGCTTTACAGGAAATTGTCTCAATATATCTTTGAGCCTTCTAACGCGTTGGCATCAGGTCGTCGGTGTTTCTCAGGACCATCTATTCATTCCCCTTAGTAAATGCTATTTTATAGAATATTTGGCAAAGGCCGACTGCCTTGGGAAGGAGAAACTACGCAAAATCGATACTATCCAAAGATGTACTGTTTGGCTTTGGTATGTCCAAACCCTTTCGCAAAGTTAAATCCCACCCTGTAGGGTTCCTGCAGGGAAACCATCCTTCGAGGAGAATATGTTGTCATAGTAACTGAAGCGGGGACGGCAAATGTAAAACATAATATTTGAGCATTGATACCACAGAATGAGAACGACTCACTGGCTAGCAGTTACCCTTATTCATCTCTGGAGAATTCCAGCGTCTCCCGATTCCACGGACCGTGAAGGAGACAGAGGAAAATGGCTCAAGGGAGATAACCTTCTCACAGGCGTTGGGAGGAAATGATGCGCAGGTGAGCGTTATATCACCCTTCCCACGATAGTGAGATAATACCCCACGTTATCAGCTTGATATAGTCATTTACGAGATGGCATCATGCAAGCACTATAAAACAGCACCAGAAGTATTGTACGAATGAATGAATGATTATCTCTTAACGCCACATCAGCAGTATTTTAGCCATATCGTGGCAAGAACATGTTCCAAAACCCTGGAAACGGCGAATGGCTTTCGAAACCACTATGAGAACATGCAAAGGTAAAACCAGGTAAAATATCTAAATCTCAGTTAAAATTCGAAAACCCAGAAAAAAATTAAATATGTCTTTAATCTGGAAATTTGCATACTGATGTGAAAACATTAGAATTTGTAATATAATCCCATAGATTTTAAGTAATTAATGACAGAAGAAGAATTGTATGCAATGGTGCCGTGTTTGAAATACCTTTCATTGCTTCGTTAATTCAAACAGAAACGGATCAATTTTAATAGAATTTTACTGATGTCTTTAATTTTTTTCTTATTTATTGGCAGAATTATACAGTTATCAACGATTTCCACAATTATTCAAAGCATTCAGGACGTATGATCGGCGTACTTAAAACACAGCCAATCCTAATTACGTCAGCGGAGACATTTAATTGCGTGTTGCTTCCTGACTAAGTTGACATGCTGGCTGAGATAGCCAGTCAAGCAAGCTGTCAAACCCCAATTCGGAAGTGTATGGTTTACTCCGGCCACTCCATACACACTGACCGCAGTCATGTAGGTGAAACATACTCTTCTTGTATTTTGGAATATACCTGGCGCTGAGTGACGCTCCTATATATAAATGCTTCTTCATTAGAATATTAATCACATTTATTTCATATGTGATTCTGATTACGATTTGCAAAACTTAAAGATGCCATTTACGCAGTAGAAGTACAAAATTGTTTCTATCACGATATAATATAAACTTCTTGTCAGAAATTACTAAATAAAGTTACATGTTTGTAATGATCTTTTGGTAATTCTCTTTAGCAATTTAGTTTTATCCACATCGGGCTACAAATTGAATTTTCCACCATTTCGCAAGCCATTCAGTGTGTTTAGCATACTTCGGGGGCAACACTGTACCGAAAGTGCCTGTTTCTTCACAATCCTTATAATTGCCTCACAAAAAACTACATATTCGTGAGAACAAACACCATAGATATATCGATGGTGATATATTCCAGGGCGCAATATTCACATAGTGTTTTCGGCATCACTCGGAAGGTATGGTACTACTATTAAACTAAATATCTTATTATTATTAATTTATCGGGGAAATGTATTCCATAAATAAGTTGACATAAAAGATTAAATACTGTGTTGAATACATCCCTAGTAATTTTACAGGATATTTTCCGCAGCAGGCAAAATCACTTCCGGCGAAAGAGCGGCGTTGAGAGAACATATTCACCACATTCCAGATATTGATTTGCAAGTACCGTCTGGTTAAAAGAGTGAAATATTATGACTGCTTCATTGAACCCAAGTTCTATAGCTCTTATAACATGTGCCTGGAGTCCTGTTACGTATTATGTATCTTACATGTACATTCTGCATTTCGTTAAATTGTTCTTAGGCGTCTGTGACCTAGTGGTTAAAGCGTTAGCGCACAGCTATGGCTCGCAGGCCTCTTAGACTGGCTTTCTATTTGGCCATGCGTGGGAAAGTCTGCCAGTAACCTGCACATGGTCGTGGATTTTTTTTTGACTATGTTCGGCTTCCTCTCAACACAATGCTGTTGACCGTTGTATTACTGAAGTATTATTGAATACAGTATAAAACACCAATAAATAATTAAATAAATAAGTATATGAATAAGTAAATAAATACATAAACAAGAATTTCTTCAAAATGATCATGCAAAATACAGCGACATAACGACAGGAAATATTTGAGGATGGTCGGAATTGCCAGAGCTGCGTCGTGTCTATGCGCCAAAAATAATCAATTCTGGATTCTCTGCCGAAGGAATGAGATACAGAGCTCTTTTGCGCTCAATTATGTCCCCTGCTGCGATAGTTGCTGGGTTTAAATTCGATCACTGTGGCATTTATTTGTGAAAAAGAGACCCAGTCTGGCATTTCACGACCACATTAAAGTGGAGTCCACAAGTTGCCATTCGATGCGAAGGCGTTCGTTATCAACGTTGACGAAAGCTCAGCGTCCCGACAATGCGCTCATATTACAGCGATTATTTCAATCGTTCTCATATTGGTAAGCGTGGACCAGTCTCCTTTTAAATATAGCCAAAAATATACAGCATGTTCAAAATAGCCAATGCGCACTTGGTTTTATATTTATTTATTTATTTATTTATTTGATTGGTTTTTTGCGCTGTGTTCAAGAATATTTCACTTATACGACGGCGGCCAGCATTAAGGTCGGAGGAAACCGGGCAGAACCCGGGAGGGAGCCCACGACCATCCGCAGGTCGCTGGCAGACCTACCCACGGAGAGAAAGCCAGGGAGCCACGGAGCCCCCTCTCCCCCCGTATTATAAAATTAGATGGAATTATGATGTGACTTTCATACAGTATTGTATTCATACATACATTGTATCCATGTTACTGTTTCTTAAATGTGACGAGTGAACATGCAGTTTGAGTCGTTAACTCAGTAAGGTCAAATCAATGACTGTTTAGTTAACGTCATTTCATTTTTTCATCTATAGTTCTGAGCAAGCCATGTTACTGGGGTGTGGGGAATTCGTTTGCTATACACTTCAAACATTCACATAAACAGTTACACGAGCAGTGAACACTAACTGAAGCCAATTGCCAACCATCTCTTTGTCATCTGTGCTCTGGATTTATTCTCGGTGTTGTAGCCTTTCACAGCTTCATCATCACATCTTCTCTACGATAGGACTGGTATAACACTGACCTTCATTTACGCTCTTACATTTGTGTTCATTCGGTTGCACTGGATTTAACATGACCTCCATCATACTGGAGATCTGTAGAATTATCGAAGAATCAATTTTAAAAGCTAACCGCTGTCAAGAAAACATGGACTGAATATTTCGAATGTTACTAAAAACTTTACAAAAGGAGTACAGTTTGTAAGGCCATAAATCGAAAATAATTGGACTGTCGAGAAAAAAAAAACAATTTGTGGATGATGCAATATAGCCCGAGGTCGAGCTTGAATAAATATAAGTCAAAATTAGTTCGTATTGCATGCAATATAAGCTTTGTTGAACTGTTGGTTAGTTAAATCTAGAACATAAATTCAGATTATACTGACCCTTTTATTAAAGTATCGCTTCATTTCAAAACTTGAGCAGCTTGTTAAAAGTCATTAAATACTGTTGTATGTTCGTATTCTCTTATGCTAACCCTCATCCGCGCATGTTTCCTTTTTCGTCCTTGATGACTTGAGCTATATTTATTTTAGAATGCCTTTTAATTTGTGTTTCTGTATCATCTTTATGACAATTATTCCATAATTCATGAGTTATAAAATCAGGAAATAGTCACATCACTTGTGTTACACGTTATCGATGTGACCACGTTGCACTAAACTGTCTAACTCATTTCAGGTGCTTTTTATAAACATTATATATCGTAACATATAACCAGCTACTTAAATTATTAACCGGTAGCACTGCCTAAATTTCTTAAATAGCTAGGTCCTGTCTCTATTATGACACAAGGTAGCTAAGGCTGAAGGGTTGTTTTTTTGCAACATATATTGAGATAAATTAAACGTACTGAAATAATTGTTTCAACTGTTGTTGCAATGACAAACCTTACTTAAATTTCATTTCACTAGGTGATAGACTTGTAATGCTTATTGAACTCTTTCTTTCAGTATGGTCTATCCATATATTCTAGTATAGCCCATAAAGTGTCATTGTTTGGACTGAGTGGTTTGAATGTGTGTGTGTAGGGGGGGGGGTTGTTAGATGCGTGTTTGAGTGGATGGGTGAGTGATTGAATCGTGTGGTTTGGATGTGTGATATTCGTGTGTGTGGGAGTACTTGGATGCGGGTTTGGGTGAATGGGTTGTGTGGTTTGGATGTGTGATGTTGGTATGTGTGAGGGACTAGCTACATGGGGTTTTGGGTGGAGGGGTGGGTGGATGGGTGGATGAATGGGTGGTGTGGTTTGGATGTTTGTTTGCGGAGAGCGGTATCGTTAAGTGGTCATGATGGAAAATGGGTGGTGCTGGGATTAACATTACTTTCTTACAAGTAAACTGCTTGTTCCTCCTTTATCTTTCAACCTGGAGTTTTCTCTGATGCCGTGCAATATTGGATACTTCCTGTTATTAAAAACTTCAAGGCCAACTGTCAAACAGTTGTATAACTTAGCGGTCAAAAAAGAAGGAGAACAGAAGTGAGATTTATTATTTTATGAAACTCTTTTGAACTAATATTACATTATGGGGTGTATGTTTTAATAATGTACCCGGGAATTACATATTCTAATCGATGGAACACGTTTATATTTTTGAGCTGTTTAAATCCTGAACAGTATCCTTGTTTGGGACTTCTTTTCAGTTTACGTCCCGACCATTCAGTGCTTTTCAAAGCGTAAATAACAGTTCTCTTACATACTGCCATAACAAATTCACCATGCACACGTGTCTGTGAGCATGTATTCTACGCAACAGCATCCAAAACTGACACCGTTTGAAAGGATACCACTATAGGAGAGGAAAATGATAAACTAATAGTTTGTTCAACTCTCAGTCAGCGACAGCCCTTACACAAGATCAGACAAGGAAACACGAAGACGCTTGACTATGTTCAATACACTACTTTGCACAAAATAGAGAAATAGCACAACTGACAATAATATACAAAACAATACAGATAATTACAAAATTTGTGGTTTCTTACTGATGATACCGTCCAAATCCGGATGGAATATTCCTGCTTCCACAGGCGAGCCAGTCCACGTAAATATGGAAACCACAGTTTTGGGGAAATCTCAAATCTAACAATGACACTCCTGTAATTGACCAGCCGCAGTGGGCACCGTCCACCGACAATGGTATATATCCACCTCTCCGGTCAGGGGCAACTTTCCAGGGCGGACGGGTTGACAAAGGTGTCCGTTATGTCGAGCTGGCGATGTATGTTTCACTCCTCAGAAATATACACCAAGTCACTTTGGGGTTAAACTGGGAGGAAATGTACGTAATCGCACAAAGAGACAATGAGCAATACAAGCTCAAAAACTAAAAACGCATCAGGAAAATAGCAAAATCCTCAAGTAGGCGTAAATATGACTGCTTTCCAGTGGACATGAGTAAAAGACTCTGAGCTGTACAACTTCGGCCTTCATATTTACAGACTAACGCAAAAGAATTTCTGGATGATTTGAACGTAAATATATTTGCAACATGGGTACATCTTGTCAGAATGTACGCTCCATGTACAATGACACGAAACTCATAATCACAGAAGCCTCAAGAGTGCGCGACTGAAAATCAGTGCAGGGTACAAAATACACAGAGGGGAAATGTAGGTCAGACACTGACCAGGTTGGCGTGAAAACAAATCAAAAAAGGCATCCCAGTAAGTTAAGAATGAGGTTCGTAACACTCTGATCGGACAATGTGCTATAAGAAAACAAAATTTACTGGCCTGAAAAACTTTTCTTCCATTTAAATTGTTCTGGGGCCTAGATTGGCTGAGCAATTAGAGACGCTTGCCCTTAAAGACAGAGCGTTTCATAGCTAAGACAGCAATCAGCCTCCTTCAATGGTTCATTAGACCTTGGACAGACGAGATCGGTCTGTGATTAGGGCATTCAAAAATGTAGTGTCTTAGCCTTGTCACAAGAGATAATATAGGATCCTTGCATGCTGGACATTTGCACACATTAGCGCACAACGGTCTGATATGTCACACGTTGTCAAATTCCGATCTGCTTCATGCGAGAAATGAAACACATACTAAACTGACAGGCAGACGACGTGTGGAAGTTGAATACAAGGGAGACAACTCAGGAGACGCCCGATATAATGTTCTGTATCGCGTTGTTTAGCGAGCCATGCATTTTATTTGTCCCGCAGAAGATATCATTGCCCGCAGCCTCACGAAACGCGTAACAACGCAGCTTTTTAGAGAAAAGGGGACTGACCTGGGGAATATTTAATTTCGTTGTAACACAGATTTATTATCCATATTTATTTAGTTTTGTGAATGTCACAACTACATAGGTGAGAATCACCCTACTTGGGTCTTCAGATTTGAGTAACTGGGTCTAGTATGTGCATATGCGGTCTCCGTTCCCAACGGTTAACGCGGTAGGGCAGCACAATGACTCAGGAATCTCACGGGCTTTCGTGTGTCGGAAGGTCTGCCAGGAACTGGCTGTGGTTTTCCCTGGGGCTCGATCGGGTTTCCTCGCGCCATAGCGATGGCCGCTGTCGTATAAATGAAATGTCCTTGCCTGTGGCGTAAAAATCTATTCAAATAAAACAGATATACAAATTAATGGACATGTACATATTGGGGATCTCCTTGTTCGAGGTGATTAGCTCCCTAGCGCAACGTAATGACCTAGGAGCCTCTCACCCGCGCGATCGCTTTAAGTTCAAGCCTAGCTCATGTTGGTTTCCTCTTCCACTGTACATGGGAAGATCTGCCAGCAACTTGCGGATGGGTGTCGCGCAGGTTCCGCCCGGTTACCCCCCACTATAATGCTGGCCCCCGGTCGTACAAGGGAACTATTCTTGAGTGCGGCGTCAAGTTCTCTTCAAATAAAATATATAAATAAATACATGTACATGTATATATCGATCTGGGCTGTCCTAATATCTGGTCTATATCCAACATATGTACCTCTTGTGTGTTTACAGCACTAGATAACGTTGATCACTTCTTTTTTTCTCACCAATGTTCTACAAGTTTTCCAAATCAGTTATTTATCGTTCACATCACTACATACCTCGGTGATGTCACGACGCCTATACTATAGCACTGAATTGCTTATACTATAACCCTACAAACCCAGACCTTCACAGAACAAATCCAGGGACATAACCCGTCAAATATACTCGTGCTTAGCGCTGCTCCCAATGTTCTGACAGAAAGTTTATCAGTCTAGTGTCTTTCAGTGTATTGATCCCTGCATATTAATATAAAACCAAATATTATAGCTACCAGACGGGTTCCTAGGGTAAAAGCTACACATTCTGTACTAGGTTACCTGGTCTGAATTAGTAACAGACTATTGACCGCAGTCTGGTTTTCTTACGTGACAAAAATGTATCTGAGTGGAAAAGGTTCTTTTTTGCACAGTGATATGGCAGATGAATGTGGAATACTACACATGTAACACAGAAGGCCTGTTTACAGTTGTCAGCCAGTCTAGTAGACGAACCTCATTTACTTGAGCATGTTGATACAAAAAACTCAGTGCCTGTCACCTTTTTCCTTCTGCAATAAATAATCTACCGTTTACGATAAAACCTGGCATGTATTGACTTTATCATTTATTCACAAGACAATTACTTTTTCAGACAGGTTTTCTTGAAGGTACGTTGCACATGACAGACCGCTGAAAGCTTAGCACGCAGCTCGCCAGTGAATAAAGTGGTAAGAACTGTTCTGTAATCTTTATGAATAATCCATTTCTTTTTGAGCAACGGCCTTTTATCCTGATTGCTAACGATTTTCTCCTAAATTCAAATGGATTAAAACCGGTAAAATTTCCCAAATAAATCACTGTAGGGTTTGTGCACATCTCCGTCTCTCGTGAGTATGTACGCGTAGTAATGAGACAAAACAATTCCAAAAGAGGACAAAGTTTTTCTTTCTCAAAAACTGATTGGTTATGCATGAATTTTTGGATCGACGAATCGCACCGCATTGCTATTCTGAAGTTCGTTTATTGACCTTCCTCAAGAGTTGATGGAAATGCGCTGTAATTTGTTATAGAGAGTTTCTGCATAGCATTTCCCTGTGTGCACTACCATGTCTTCGATACTGCTATCTACACTCTAGAAAGAATCGCGTCTTCTGACATGATGGACCAACTATTCTCTTTAATGAAAACATTCAACATGTCTCCACTTCGTATGTACGAAAAAATGGAGAATGAAAAATACCTCAATGTGTCAGGGTGCAAATTTTAGCCGCTCATGTTCGCATTAATTACGTCGGAGTACAAGGCAAGACTTGCACAATTAACATTTGGCTTATGGAATTTTATATTATAACCACGCAATGTTTCGTGCGAGTCTGCGCGAGACTTTCGTACATTTTTGGAGGGTATCTGTCAGGAAGACATTTAAGCTAAAACCGCTAGCTCAATCCTACAACCTGTTTGGTAATAAATTTGATGTGTCACTTGACTGTGTTTTTCAATGATCTACATGCGCTATCCATACCTTTATATTAAAATTCCAAGAATGTTTAATTTTAGTTAAGGTTTAACAGTTTTACTTAAGTACAAAATTTTTTGTGAAATTGGTCCACGGTAGAGCAGCTCACTGTGTTACGCTGACCGTGAAAACGATGGGTGGTTGTGCAAATAGTATACCCAAAGTATTACCTTGTTGTCTTGCCACAGGGGAAACGCGTAACACTCACAAATATCCCCAAAAGATGACTGTGGTAGGTTCAGAAGGTTTTAGGAAAACGCTGTAGCAATGATAATGACTATTTCTGTGTTAGAAAAGTTTGCAAAAGAGATGAGTATGGAGGAGTAATAGATAAGCATGGAACTGTCGTTATCCAGATGGATTTCGTGGAAAGGCAGTGTGCATGTGTGTGATATTGTGAGAAAGAGGAACGGTCATGTAGAAGCGAGAAACCCACACATAACTGAACACGAATTAAATATTTAAGAAAGAAATATGCTTCGACGAAAGCGCTAATGTGATACGCGAACTAGAAATAGAACAGAACACGACAATCCACCAGGACTGATTTAATATTTCCTCTTATTACTGGACTCTGTCTTATCAGAAGACTCACTAATGACCGTCTTTATCTCTTGGTCAGTCTCATCTGTTATGCACGCATATAGAAGACTAGAAAACAGTAGGACCTGGGGATATGCCAGCCATATTGTTCGGCAGCACTCGCTGTTTTACATGATGCTCCTAGTTTTTCATACAATACACACACACATCTATCTAAAGGCTTTAGGAATCATACGACCATGGGCGGATATAGACGTATCTCACTGAATGAATTTTATATTCCTCAGTTTATTTCATTACTGATTGATCCATACAATTATCTATTTCTTAATCTCAAAGCCAATCACGAATACATTACCCAGTAGGAATGTGTTGACACTGGACCGCGAAGCGTTCTTTTGGGATAAAGCAAAGTATAAAACCTTATAATGTATGAATACTTCTTTTTCGTGAGCCACTGTTTGGACGTTTGGTTATTCCCTGGAGAACATGGTTGTAGTGTGTTTAAAAAAAAACAACTTCTAAGGCTCTTGTGGGGTTTTGCTCAAAAGAGACACAGGGAGACGTATCGTAATACAACGATAAACAAGATCACATGTTTGCTGGATATACAGCCCTTTTTCATTTCCTCCACCACGTCTACGTCAAATTGCACTTGGGACGACTGTCTTCAGCTTTAAAACATTGATGTGAATACAAAAGCAACGATGATTAGTCGATCCTCTCAATTCCCTTCTCGCGGGTTTTAAATATTTATTGTCTGTTTTCTCTTTTTATTCACGCCTGTCAAGGATCGTATATGTGGTATTTCTGTAAGTCAGCGACAAGTTAATGATGTAACCAAAGAAACAAGGATTTTGAGCTATGCCAAAGTGCCGGCTGAACAGCATGTCTGTCATGATAAGCGAGTGAACGATGGTGTAATTATACACTGTACGTCACGTCAAACCGACACCGAATATACATGGTGCGATGCAAAAATTCGACATTATAATCCGTTCTAAAAGTAGTCACTACCTTGCAGCATTTCTACGCTTCGCGAGCCAACAAACTGACATCGCGATGTGGTAGTTCTAAACTCTTCGATACGAGGAATGTAGACTACCATACACCAAACGATACGACATATGGATACAACAATGGATTCACGCTATCCTGTGTCCTTCGACAAAGGGAGGGCTGGGCAGCAGTAATTCTACCTAAAAATTGACACTTCAACACGATTTCTCCAGAATATACGAAGAGGCAAATCCACATACGATACGGTTACTGTACAATATACTACAAGACAAATGAACACAACGATACGTCTCCTCTACAATATACAATGAGAGAAATCGACGCTGCAATGGTGTAACTCTGTACCGTTCGGTGCGACAAAGGGATACTGTACAATGTGATGACGTTTACACTATACCATACAACAAGTGAAGACTATAATGTAGAGCTCTACATTGCACGACATGAAAATACAATGCGGTAAGTCCCCGCACTACTTAACGACAAATGGACACTACGATGAAACTTTTTTTTTAAATTTACCTTTCCTTTTCTTCCTCTTAAAATCACATGTCTGGTGCGAATCTAGTTGAAAAGTAAAAAAACATTTAGTTGATTCACTCGACTGCACTATCAACTCTCGTATAGTGCAAGGATTGGACTGAATGAGTTCTGAAACAATAGTACAAGGTTCAGACTACGCAATAAACATCAACACTAAACTCAAACACATTAAACTAGAAAAAATGCTTTTGGCCTCATTCATTATTCTCTAAACATTAAAGACTGAATTTACTTTCATTTACATTGAAATAATATTAAGCTTCACCATAAATTAGACTAAAATTCAGCGCCATAATTCATAAGAATTTCACAAACATTTAAAACATCCGTAAATTCACACAACCTACGTGCATAATAAAAGCTTGACTAATCGACTGGCTTGTAAGGATCGCCAAAATCGGTTTTCCACTGCTTAGAATAGTAGAGAAATATTGGCCCTTAAAATTGCACCTTTCCAAATGAAAAGCAATTATTTATAAGCTGTTGACACATTAATAACCATTCATTTACCAGAGTAAAACAGATCATCACATTCCATCAAGATCATTCATCACAAGACATAGATGGCATTCAAACCCTTAGCTGGGGCCTCCGTTGCTCAGTTGTTTAGAGCGCTAGCGCAACGCAATGACCCCGATGCCTCTCACCGTTGCGGTCGCTGTGAGTTCATGTTCAGCTTATATTGGCTTCCTCCTCGGTCGTACGTAGGGGGGTCTGCCAGCGGATGGTCGTGGGTTTCTCCCGGGGTCTGCCCGGATTCCTCCACCCATAATGCTGACCGCCGTCGTAGACGTGAAATGTTCTTGACTGAGGTGTAAAACAACAATCAAATATATAAATGAATCAAAGCCTCAGGTTAGAGATCTCCGTCGCTTGTAAAAGATGTCTAACTGGCTGATAAAGCCCCTCAAAACCACACATCCACTTTACCTGCCTGCTGCAGCGGGATCGGCTTGCTCAAGCGAAAGTTGGCACCATGGTAAAACATCACGTGATCAGCCTTTCCCGGTACACAGGCATTACGCAATAATTTGTTATTATGAATTATTTTACCTCTATTTTTTTTAAATTTCTAAACAGAATGCCAGGAAATGTTATCATATCCCATGTACATGTAAATCGTGCTAGTTATGGCACAAAAAGGTTCCTGGAATACCACTCCGTGCCAAAGGACGGCAACTTGGTAAGAATGAATTTTGTACGCCTGGAGCTAAGGTAACTAAGACTGAGCGATAATCTGTGCTCCTATTTCACAAATGTAATCTCTCTCAGTATCGTCGCATGATGAGAGGATTTCAGATTTGGGGAAAATATGTAATTTTTTTTCGGCCACGTACCTCAGAAAAATGAGATTCATTCTAGTATAACGTGTGTGTTCCCTTAATCTTCATCACCATCGCCTTTGTCAAACAACCCAGATAGTCGATATACGCTACGGGGAGAATAATGCCATGCACTTATGAAATAATCTACTAAAGTTATGGTTTTCTAAACGTTGAAAGTGTCATAAAGCAAGAATTCTGTAAATATATTGTTTCTAAAGTTATGCCACTAAAGCACCCAGTCAAATACTGTTGGAAATGAACTAGGAACTACATGTAACTTTAGCCTTCTATTTGGAGAAGCAGTGTGATCTTCTCCCAATCGTAAGCAAATTTTGAATCTTTTAAAAGCCGAAGATTAAATTTCCTTTGTTCCAGCAATATATAGGTTTAACAATACCCTATATCACAAGCTCTCTCTTTATTGTTGTGTTTGTCTGTAGATAAGTCTTGGTCCGTTGTTATGTACTCATCTCTCGGCACACGGAGGCAGCCGCAGGCGTTGTGCCAAGGTGCTTGGCGACACGGTCAAGCTTAAATACACTGGTATTTACTGCGATTGATTTACGTGTCGCTTTTCATCGAGCCTATTCCCTCAAAGCCTGTATCACGACTGGTATTCTTTTAGTTGAAGACGAATGTGCTGGTTTGATCGCCGCGACAATTCCGCTCTCCATAATGAAGCGGGTACTCTTGAGTAGATGCGCAAACAGAACAGCTTGCTTGGACAATTGGAGACGGAGTGATAGGAATTGAATGTGTCGGAGAAGATTTCGAATTAACATACGCCTTGGTGAAATTCTACGGGTAATAACACTGTCAAAAGGGGGAAATTTTTTTCTCTCATCAAAATTCGACACCCTGCCATTGCTACAAAATCGACCATTTTGGTATCTGCCTGCACCCGTCTGTCTACAACCGTTACATACTGTGTTCTTGTTAGTTATGGGAAACAGGCTTTCTAGATTCCCCGTGTTGCTGTTTGTCTCTCTGTAGAGGCACAATATTGGCTTACTTAGACGAAGCATTGCTACAGTAGCATTCAACATACTCGTTGACACGAACAGGATGACTGGTTTAAATCCATCCTTTGCTATATTTCAAGCTGCTGTTTCAAGTTGAGAGGACAAAGTCGAATAGACCCTGGCAAGTATCGTCGATGTCCACAATCCACGCACTTCATCTATGTCGTGCATCCATACCACGCGATAGTTGGTGTACAACCCAAGCTGTACATCAGCTGTGAAAAACCGATGTCAAGCTGTTAGACTTGGCAACATGCAACAGTTCGTTTATTTTTACGAACAGCATACTCTCATCTTAGATATGACAGTCTGTCAGTTTTATACCCCTGCTTTATTATCCAGAAAAAAAATGTATAAACTAGTCTCAATGAAGACGCGAACGCGCGTACAGTAGAATAGAAATGCAACAACACAAGGCGCGATAAAAGTATTCCTGATGTGGCCTGCCTCGACGTGTTGCATTGAATTTCTCGATTAGACGATGTCACGGGATGCAGCGCCAATACATGCTGAACCGCGCTTGACTTAGCTTTAGCCAATAATTTCGGCTGTAACATCTGTTCACCTGTCTATTTTATTTTATTTTCCCTTGAGTATGTATGTACTTTGGAGATGCGTTCCACGCCCGAACACAAAGGATAATGGAGAACAGAGCCCTGGTATTAAGCTGCCAAATACACTCCTGTGTTACTTTGTCAGCGGTGTTTTTCAACAGATGGCTAGTTGTTTTGTCGGGGCATTTTCTATCATGTGATCACTGTTTTCACATAGAAACTTCGAATACTAGTTTGTGTGGCATCACTGAGCATGCGCAATTCTTTCCTGCGATGCGATCTATGAGTAATAATCCATCGAGCCCTGTCTGGTTTCTTGACGTAACAGAAATATTTCTGACTAGAGAGGGTTCTGTTTTGCATACTTATGTAACAGATGAATATAGACTCACTGTTGATACAACACGTGCAACAGGAGCGGTCGGTCGACTGTTGACAGGCTAGGAGGATAACCTCAAAAAGCTTACTGTCTGTAACAGTTTTGTTCTAAAATAAATAATCCACCGTGTACGTTAGAACCTTGTATTGAGTTGGTCATTTATCCACAGGACTATTACTTTTAGATACTGGTTTTGGGGGCGTACAATACACAGGGCAGAACGTTCAGCACGTAATCAGTAGTATTTGGAAATGTGCCGCAGTCTGTTGGAGACAGTATCTGATCAGGGCTTCTCTGCAGTCACTTCATTGTCTTCGCTTTATGAAGTATACATAGACATACTGATTTCTGGTTTGCCACCTTCGAGAGAGCTCAGTCTTCTGGTGTAGTGAGAAAATTGTCATCTTTCAAACATGGTAAATCTCTTTGGTTCTGAATTTTTTCACACATATTTGAAATATATTTAGATACATTACAAATGTGTGCGAAAAATTCAGAGCCAAAGAGATTCACCATGTTTGCAGGTCACTAATATAATATGAATGTGCTTTTTCCTATTAATTATATAGGAGTACATGGCCTATCGCATGAATGTATGTATGTATGTATGCTTGAGATTAACGTCGCGCGCAACAGTTCCTCAGTCACATGAGGGCGAGCAGTCCTTAGAATGTGTATTTATATACTGTATCTCCTTGTCGCAAGGCGAGTCCTGCCGCCAAAGTGCTACCGCCACTGGAGCATGATGCCGAAGACACCATATACGACACCCTGAGCCGACAAGTTAATTGCTTTAATGTGCTGAGCGCCAAACGAGGCATCAACAAGTACCATTTTTTAATTCTTTGGTATGACCCGGCCTCTGATAGCCGCCGGATCTACCGAACTCGAGACGGACTCTCTAACCACCAGCCACAGCTGCAGCTGGAGAATGGCATTTTGTATGTCTGTTTTGATGTGGGGGTTTCTGCATAACCTGTCTACTTCTTCTCGGCATGTACTTCCCAATCTGAATCTCCATAAATTATAAAACTGGTGAATAACTTTTACATAATTTTAAAGTTATCTGCATGTGTAATGACACGTGGCTGTAAGGGGGATGTTCTGTGATACAATTCCAGTAAAGCTGCAGCCAAGGCACAAGAAGGAAAACTAATGTTGAGTATATCTGATTTAATATAGGGATTTCTTCCCGACCTGTTTATTCCGTTATTCACATTAATCACGCGGTATTTCGCGTGAACCTTCGTTAGGTCTTCATATTTGTGCCCGGTATGCATTTCACAGTCTTAATCGCCATCATATCTGTGATTCAGAACGAGGCTGTGCGAATGCGTGAATATAATATGCAATCTCTCACTTTCAGACACGCTCAGTGTTCAGACACGAAAAGCACCATTTAAGTTGTAATAATTATTACATGGTACAAAACACAAGTAGGTCTGCAAGATGCCAGGACGGGATTCGTGGTCATCATAAAATGTTAATTTACCCAGACTTTCATCCCGATGGCTAAAAACTTGTGGTTCCTTGCTTTAACCTCTCAGTGCTGAGCGTTAAGAGAGACAGCCAGAAGTACCATTTTTAAGGTCTTTGGTATGACCGGATCTAGTCCCCATATGATGAACATTGTTTGAGCGACTCAAACTTTTAACATAAGAGTAGTGGTTTGTAGCTCGGGTTGTGGTCGGCAGTAGGGAGAACAGAGGGCACTGATGACCCATGCTATCTTTTCTTATTCTGTATTGTCTACGTGCTTGGCTAGAACACATATCCGCACGATTCTTTCCCACCTAGACATAACGAATTTTACCGAAATATCTAATTCACCATATTTTAGGTAAAACGGTACATTAATGATAATTACTATTTCTTTCGAAGGAAATTTATAATAAAAAGAATATTATGGAGGAGTTACAGACAAGAATGACACTTTGGTGCAATATGTGTGTGAGAAAGCAAGAATGATGAACAGGTAGAAACGAGAGAGTCAAATGTTTGCACACCAATTAAACATGGAAAGGAAGATGTATGTTAGGACTGAAGCGTAAGGGTGGGTAGCGGAAGTGAAATATAAGATAAAGCACGATAATCCATTAGGTTTGGATATTTCCCCTATTAACTGGCCTCTGTCTTATCATCAGGCTCGCTAGTGGCCGTCTATGCCAGTAGCAATTTTATCTGTAATGCTCGCGTACAGGCAATTAAAGAACAGTAGGGCCTGGGGAATATGCCAACAATGTCTTTGATCAGCACTGTCTGTATACAAGGCGGTTTGCTATCATGCTGCTGGTTTTTCGTAAAATGCACACATATCTGCGTAAGAGCGTAAAGAATTATATGATGAATTAGACACACCTCCATGAATACATTTAGCTACTCTGGTTTGTTTACTGGGTGATTGAATGATTCATACATGTATCTTTCAGACACCATATGCAGACACAGTATCTAGACATGCGATGAATGGACAAAGGCCCGCAAATCGATCTTTCCGATCATTTAAGATTTAGAAGATGATTATGTACCGGTATGCATTGTTCATTTCTTTGTCGACCACCGTACGAAAAGCCTTTACAGTCTGTAGGGGCATTAATATGTGTTCAGAAGCATACTAGGTACGCATTAAGCGTATTGTGAAGGTTTTGTGAGTTATGCAATAAAGAAAAATGGGCACTGTGAGCACAGCATGACATGTCTCAATAAAATCAAAAGCAACACTACATCGATTCACGTCATTACCGGATACGCATTACCATCCAATCTCCCACAACAGCTGCCCGTCTGCGTAAGAGTTCAATGCACTCAGATTACCATCCAATCTCCCACAACCACTTCCCGTCTGCGTAAGAGTTCAATTCACTCAGATAACCTTCATATTCTACAAATTCAAGAATTTCAAGTGAAGATGCCAAGTCTGTAACCTATGCACTTTATTTTTAAATAACAGATAAACGCCCACTAGTCATAAGGTCTTAGAAGACAATGATGAATTCATAGGCAATTGATTAAACTGACTTAGCATTAGCATATTGAAATGTCCATTAGATGAAAGAGAGGACGTCTTTGTGGAGGTTTCTGATATTCTTTGCACCGCCTGTCTTATTTTTGTCGCATCTTCCTGTGAACTCACAGAAGTGAGTATTTGATGTTATCCGCTGTAAAACCTTGATGTGACAATATAGAAACAAAGCTCGTATGTCGGTCCTCTCGCCTCTATTCCAAGTCTTAATCGTTGATTATATGTTTTCTCTTTTTATTCAGGCTTGCGAAGAAAAATGTGTTTAGTATTTCTGTGAGTGCCATTTCTACTGTACCACGGAGGCCTAGACTCATCTGCACGATACCACACTTTAATCCTTACCACAGACGTAAAAAATGGTGCTTTTTGCTCCCTCGGTTGGCGCTCAGAACTGAGTGGTTAGTGCAAGGAGACAGGAATGGTCGGCCCGGTGTCAGTATGTTGTTCCTGGGCTGGGTATGATGCCTGGTTTCTTCTGCACGATGCTCCAGCTTCTTCCGTTGCTATATATATATATTCTAAGGACTCCTCGTCGTCATATGGCTGAAAAAATTGTTTTGGACCATGTTAAACCCAAGCCACACAGATAATACACATTACTGTGAAGTAACTGCGCATATTTGTCTGTAGATAAATGGCCTAGCCTTGGTCTGTGTCCCGTAGTTTGTACACATGACACGGCACAAAGAGACAGTGGCAGGCGTTATGCCAAGCCATGGCTACGCGTTCAAGCTCAGACGCAATGGTATTTACTGCTATTGACTTACTTGCCGACGTTCATCAAGTCTATTTCCACTAAGCGCTGGAGGCGTATCACAACTAGTAGTCTTAGTTAAAGGCGAGTCTGCCGGTTTGATCATGGCAACAATTCTGCTCTCTATAGTGACACGGTTCACTTGAGTAGATACGCAAACAGAATAGCTTGTTAGGACAATTGGCAAAAGGGAATAGGAACTGGATATGTCGGAGATCTCGATTTAACATACGTCTTGGCGAAATCGTACGGGAAAATAACGGTGCCGACTAATGGAATTTTAACAAAAGTGAGTTCCTGCCTGCCATCATGATTCGACAGTCTGCTAATGCTACAAAATCGATCATTATGGTATCTGTCTGCGCCTCGTCTATCGACAGTCTTTATTCACCGACTTCTTGTTAGAGACGGGAAAAACAAGTGTTCTAGACACGCTGTGCTACCATATGTATTTGAGTCATTGTAGACACCTCGTTAGCTTACATAGATAAAGCGTCTCAGGCTGAACCTGGGAAGGTCTGCCAGCAACCTGCGGATGGTCGTGGGTTTCCCCCGGGCTCTGCCAGGTTTGCTCCCACATTAATGCTGGCCGTTGTTGTATAAGTGAAATATTCTTCAGTACGGCGTAAAACACCAATCAAAGAAATAAATAAATTCACAGATAAAGCGTTGTTCCAGCAACATTCCACAAACTGCGCGATGAATATAGAGGATGATTATGTTAAATTCGGCTTTTTACATTTTGGCTACGGTTTCACTTCAGGAGAAGCCTGTGGAATACCTGGCATGGATGTGGTTTACTTTATACTTCGGAGTCCCCGAACCATACACCTACGCGTTATCGTACCTTATTCACGTCATGATTGATCGGTTCGAGAAAGTTGGTGTATAATGATTCCACTGCTTGAGGTGTTCATGAACTGTCGAAAGCCTAAAAACCACGGAGCTCCACTCTGCATCATGCAATAGTTGGTTTATTATTACGGACAGCACTCCATTATCATCTATACAGATATGACAGTGTGTCAATTTCCGATGTGCTTTATACCAAAGAAAGAAAGCAGATATTAAACTGACTGAATCATACGACGTGAGTAAAACAGTAGAATAGAAAGGCGACAACTCAAGATGCGAAGAAGATATTTCTGATAGTTCACCTGGATGTGCTACATTGGATTTGGCGATTACGGTAAGTCCCGGGTTGCAGCCCGGAAAATAGCTGCATCCCATCTGGCAGAGCTTTATCCAATTACTTCGGCTGTAACATCCAGCTATTTTATGTTTTTTCCCCCTAAGAATATATATTCCACGACTGAACACAAAATAAAATGGAAAACAAACGTCTGGATTTAAGCTGCCAAATATGACTTTGTCTTTGGAGCTCTTCATCAGACTCCTGCTTTTTTATTGGTGTACGTTGTCTTTACTGGCACCCTTCTCCTATATAATCACTGTACTAAAATAGAAAACTTCCACTGCAAGTGAACTCCCTATTATCACAGACGCATGCGCTATCCTTGCCTGTACAGTCTGGTATGTTTACGTGATAGCAAGGATTCTGATTGAGCAATTTTGTTTTTTGTTTTTTAAATAATAGCCTTAAAAGGCAATTACGCCATGCAATGTTTATCGGAAAGAATTGTTGGTAAATACCAGGTCACGTCTCGTTGCTGTGATGGAGACCTTCGAGTTATCGACACACAATATGACAGACAGCATTTAACATGCGGCATGCTAACAGCACACTATAAGCATATCATGAATACGGAGCATACAACACCAGATCCCAAACAAAGAGTGTGCCATAAATCCCGGTTTTTTCTCTCAGAATGCATGGACGTAAATAGGAAGTGACGTAATCATGGTTTAGGCATGTTGATAAATGTAGATCCATTGATACCATACACTTTCAAAGGTAAGCCTATTTGCAGTTTTAAGCCACTCAGGCAAGGGTGGCAGACGTATTTTATTTACTTACACACAAAGCCTACAGTCTACCAGCTTTTCTTCTGAAATAAGTGTTCCCGCGTTTACGATAAAACCTTACATGTACTGGCTTCATTATTTATTGAAAAGACAGTTACTCCTAGAGACCAACTTTCCTGTTCCTGAGCAATGTATATGGCAGAACGCTGAGGACTAAACACGCCGTTCTCCAATGAATACAGAGTTAAGAATTTCGGGTAATTTATGAGCATTCATCTATATGGATCATCTATAAAGGGAAACTCATCATATTTTCACGATATTGCTTAAATTATACCAAATGGTTTTCTTCGAAAAGATACATTTAACGTTGAAGATCGCTCACAGAAAACAAAGCGTCATAAAGACTTTCACGGGTAGTCGTGGTATCCTCTCTATGGCCCATGGGAAGGGCAGATACAATATTTGTAGGTGGGTTAGGAATCTAGAAATGACAATAAAAACATTTATGCGTTCACTTGAATTTGTTATCAAGGGACCATGCTAGACCAGAAAAAGTAATTTAGACATAACACGACAATCCAAGAGGACTGCTTTGATATTTTCTCTATTTACTAGGCTCTGTCTTATCAGCAGACTCGCTAACGGCCGTCTTTATCACAGGGTCAGTTGTGTTCGCAATACACTTATATAGGCTGCTGGAGAAAGGTGCAGCTTTGGCGATATACCGGTCTTTATCTTTGGTCAGCATTGTCTGTGTAGGCGGTTAGATATGATGGGGCTGGTTTTCGCATGATATATATATACCCATCGGTGTAAAAGTGATTAGAGCCGTAAAGTGTTTCTGTGAATAAATGTTATCTTCTTCAGCGTCTTTCCTCTCTGCCTGAGTGACTCATACGTTTATCTATCTACTTAGGTAACCGCTGCCTCATGCCGCGTTCGGGGTGTTACATGTATTAAATGCATTGATAGCAGATATGACGCCGCACCTAGCAACAATATGAGACACTGGACCGGCCATTGGAAAAGTTTAGGAAGCGTTAAGTGTAAACATAAAACCTTATAATATGTGTATACCTCATTTTCTAACATTCTTTCCATAACACTCATTGATAGTGTTTGAATCAGATATCTAATTTTCCTTGAAAGATGGCCTTCCCGGGTTGCGAAACCCTGAATCTGATGAAGTTTGAATGTCTGAAGAGTAGTAAAATGTCATTTGATGTCATGTTTTGACGACTCTGCTCTCGCTATGGGCTTGTGAGTCAGCAAAAGTTTTCGTCAATAAATCTATAAGAGGGCCTACCTGAAAGTGTATAACCTTTCACATTCAGTACCACTTTGTTGGATTGCTGCTACAGAAGGTTTATTATGAAAGGTCATACTTTCAGAGGCGTTTCAATCTCCACGCGTAACGCAGACTAAGATATCGAAGTGCCACTGGTTTCTGCCGCGTACTACACTACACTACACATCATACATTTTTTTTTATTCATTTCCTTGAGGGGGGGGGGAGATTCAGTTTGTTTGAACATTATGTTGGGGGCTCTATATTTGCTCCGCATCTGGATTTTTTATTTTAAGTCCTAACGTTGTCTTCGTAGGATTGACCTAGAATGTGATATATGAAAATCGTTTCTGTTACAGTCAGAATTATCAGCCGATGTGGCCGATTGTGCGTTCGTAGAGTACCATATGTTTTTAACCAGTGCTTGCATCATTCAGTTATTAAATTGCGAATGTTTGTTAGTAATTTGTGGCTTCCGTCGGACCTTCTTGTGTGCCACACACACCAAACTTGTCATTAATATGGCGTGATGTAGCAATAAATGCGTAAGTAGTAAGCCGAACCGGAATCTAACATTTTTGGTAGGAGCTTCTCCGGGTTCTGTGTGCTGGTACCATGCAACCGTCTATCCCTTTAGTAATAAGGTTGCGTGTTCGAATCCAGCTCTTGTTCTCTTGGCTATGGCTTTCAGTCAAAAGGTTTGTCTTCATGTTGGAGAAGGTAGATTGTGTACCCCCAGCAGACCCCTTTCATCCATAAATCTAACCACCGATATAAATAGTCAAACAGTGTATAAATAAAATAAATTAACTAACTAGGAAAATAAGTAAAAAAACGTATATGTTTTTGAGAATTTACAAGACGATGTCGTGAGAAGAAGTGTTGTTTATTGTGCTTATCCTTACATGTATACAATTGGTTATCTTATGCTGTGTTTGTCTCTAGTTGATGGAAAACACCTTATGTGGGAACAGATGCTGCGACTTAACTATAGGGCAATTGATTAAAAATCTAACGACGTTAGAGTAAACTTTGGCATCCAGGGCTTCATAACTGGACCCACGAAATCAAAAGCTGTTAGACCTTGAAGACAACAAATTTGATTACTGGTCATGACACTTTTAACATTTTTCTCGGCAGCAGAAAAACTGACACTACTGATCGCGTTTCCCAATAAAATCCATAGAGAGAACAAATTTAACACGAATTTACATGTGAAAAAACAATTTTTATACACAACCTTTTATGGATTCGTTTATAGAATTTGTGTTTTTGCCGTATTAAAAATGTCTGGGTTATAGCACTATGATGCGAGTTCACGGTTGTGAGAAATTGGATCGAGACCACAAGATTCCACCGCACCTTCTCAGGTTATCAACAAATCCCTGGCGTAAGAAGCCAATGAAGTCTGACTAAAAAAACAAAAGGTAGCACGCACAAATCAAATGAATAAATAAAAAAACGAATGCATTGTTTTAAAAAGTATCACAAACACATAGTGAATTTCACAGCACAGCCTAAGACGGATCTAAAAACATGACATTCTTTTGTACTGGGAAGTGTTTCACTGCTAAACCAATCGGTTCCTACATGTGCAAAACACATCATTGTCATTTGTCCAGCTGCAATGTTTGTGGACTACATGAGTGTTCTCCATCTCTGTAGTGTGATCAAATACGCCAACAAACACCATGCAGTTCAATCAATGGAAGGCTATCACATACGGGAACATCATCTCCTATTGCTTTTTTTTTTACATCATTTTCAATTCCTAAATTTCGTATGTCCTAAAATGTATCTCTTATACAGCAAAGTAATGTAAAAGTGACTAAACAAATATCAGTTTTGCACATAATAGTTTCACTTTCAATGTTTGTACCTGAGTAATTTGGTAAGATATTGATAAGTCAAACACAAATATGCAACGTAGGCGGTTTAGGTTTTTATATTAAACAATCCCTCGCACTTACGCCAAAGAAATCGGCATAACATTGATTCACATTGTCCACCCCCAGATTTCAAGTGTGCGATGCACAGAAATGCCTCAGGCCACGGAGAATATTTCTTCCTTCAAGTCTTATATCACGAAAGTAACCAATTTTCCAAGGCGGAACGTATGGCAGAGCAATAAAGCATGACTCTGGCATTTATCATTCTGAAATGTAAACTCTTGCACAGTAAAATTATGTAAACATGAGTATAAAATACCAGTTTTGCACATATTAAATTTTACTTTTAATGTTTGTGCTCGACTTATTTGATAGGATATTATAAGTCAAACCCAGACACACAATGTATGCCGCTCTAGGTGTTTATATTTAACAACCCCTCACCCTTACGCTAAAGAAATCGGCATAGCAATGATTCACATTGTCCAACCACACAGTTTAAGTATACGATGCATAGAAATGCCTCAGGCCACCCAGGATGTTGCTTCCCTCGAGTCTTATATCACGAAAGTAACCAATTTTTCAAGGGGGAACCTAAAGCAGAGCAATAAAACATGACTCTGGCATTTGTCATCCTGTCTTTAAAGTATTTATTTATTCATCCAGACGTTCTGATCAAGCTGATGCTCAAAGGTAGGAGGTCGACCAGTCATCTGGAGAGTAGCGTGTAATGCATGTCGAAGGAAAGCCATTCTTTGCAGTTCGTCAATAAAAGACTGGATTCGCCATAAGTCGTACTCTACTTTTGTTTGTCCTTGACAATGTGGGACATCCTATAACACGAAACCCGTCAAATGTGTTGAACACCGGTCACAAGAGCCAATTTCTTGCAAGGTTTCTAACGACCATTTTAATGTTGTCAGTGGCAAAAACGACAGCTCATATCACTTTGTTATACAGTCGATTACAAGTTACCTTAAGCCACAGTGCTTTTTATGTGACTATGTCTTCCCTGTTTTCGTCAGTTCATTTTTTTTACATGTATATTTATACATTCAGTTTTTTTTAACAAAGCTGCGAATTTTCTATTGCCTGTTAGCTAAATGATTCAATATAAATACTAATCTATTTCTGCTTTGTTTTGCTTTTTTATGGAATTAACAGCTATCGCAATAACGGAGTTTCGGATATAACTTTGTAAAACTTCTCGCAGACTATACCCAACTTTCACGTCACCAGGAACCGCATGAAAACTTCAGTAAGCTACGTTATGACAGGACTTTTGGGAAGTAGAACTGCCTCTACATGCGAACACTTGAAAACTCATAAAACCCATAAAATGTGTTGTACAAAACTGTATGGTTTCATCTGAAAACAAAACAACGCTAAATATTATGAATCTGATTGCAAATTCTTTTGAATAAATGCAGGAGAGAACTACTTGAATGAACAGTAAATGCATTGTAAATTGCAATCATATAAGACGCCGCAAATAGTAATCATTGGTATTTTGCAAAGCCAGTTATTTGGATACCCTTTTTAAAGTATACGTCATTTTAACTTATCATTTTTGCCATTCAGGGTTCAATTGTGGTTAGAAATGCAGACGGATATTTTTTTCTTTTATGGCGTTTGCCTTATCCTGTGGGAAAAGCTTGACAATCTCGATAATAACGTTATTAAGCTTAAACGAGTGGTACAGTACTTTAGGATATTTTGTGGAGAAAAAATTTCTGGCTTCTGACAAATATCAAAGGTATTTGTAAAAAACAGTGCATCAGAGAACACAAATAAAACAACATAGGCAAATACTTCAGGTAAAAATAAATTTCAATTTCCAGCTCTTTAGTTTAATTTTCATCATACTTTGGAGAGGAAACAAATTTCAATTCCCTAATATCTCTTATCAATTGTCTGTAATTTTTTTCCCACTAACTGCGATAATATTTAAATAAGGGTTGCCATTGCAGCACTTACTGAAATAATAGCAAGTATTTTATTAGAAGTTACATTATAAAGTTTATTGAAATAATTTTTTCAATATTGGGATATAATCCCTAAATTTCCAGTAGTGATGTATTTCCTAAATGTACAAGCTTCTTCAGCATCCATTTACCAGAAAATTGTTAGTAATCAGGAATAGCTGCAATCACTCAGAAAGAAATGAAACAGTTATAGAGATTTCCAAACAGTTCTTAAGCTTTACCCATTGCAACACCGCGAGCTTCACGTCTGAGAATTTCTCATGTATGTCGCAGGTTCGAGAAATTGGGTTTCTACAAGTGATTGTCTTGTGAATTAATGATGAAATCAGTATATGAAGACCTTCAACCTATAAAGAAGCTCCCCTGTATATAATGTTTGCATGTATAAGAATTGATAATCTAGTATTGTGATGCAAGAAACTGTTTGCAGTCATACAGCTCTTTATCAAATGAATCAACCAGATTGTCAACAAAGGTGTTTTACAAATTGATTCTCCTATAAAACCATTGCACTTTTAACAATGGCGATACGGAACCTTGAAGTTACCTTGAGTAAACTACCCTTGAGTTAACTATACACCAGCACACAAGTGATTGAATCATATGATAAAGAGTTTTGTCGAACTTCACACGTAATATACACACTAAGATATCGAAGAGGGATCTCTTTCCGTCACGAACTACACTGTTGTGGAGAATGCGCAAATCCTATTTTTTTTTTCAATTATTCCATGTATTTCTTCGTCTCGAGGTGGACCGGGAGGGGAGGGGAGGGCTAGGATCGTTTTAGTATTATGTCAAGATTTGCTACCCACAACAATCTGTTGTCCTCAACCCACACTGTTTTATCTGGTTTTTGTATGCCGAGATTAAACAAGAATTTGATTTCTGAGTATGGTACAGCTAAAATTGCCAGTTAACGTGTCGTTTGTGTGCTCAAACGTCCGTTAAATACCATAAACCAGTTTTAATATGGTGTAAAGTAACAATCAAAATAAATAAATAAATAAGTAAATAAACAGACGTATACATAAGTAGAAACGCAGAAGTTAAGCCTCGCATTTTTACTACAATCTTCTCTGGCTATTATGTGTTGGTTCACTGCAACCATGGAGTCCTTTTACCAACAAAGTCGCGTGTTCCAACCTAGTTCTTGTTTTTTCTGAAGTGGTTTTATGTCAAAGTGTTTGTATTGAGGGAAGAGTGTGTCTGTTCTACATCGATTTCTATCATCAAAAAAACTTGACCATCGTTATAAATGGTCAAATATTTGTAAGGAGAACGTTAAACAAAAACCAAAGAAATTTGTAAGTAAATCGCAAAATATTTTCAATTTATTAAGCGTAGTTTACTGTACTTATTATTACATGCATACAAATCATTGCTTTGATGGACTGTTTGTTGCAAACTATGATATGGAAACAGACCCTGTGATTCAATTCACGTTATCACTTGCATGTAAAGCACATGGTATCACGGTTAACTTGATATCCCGGACCATCTAACTAGGCGCAATAAAAGAAAAACTGTTATACCTTGGACACATCAGATTTAAATGTTAGTCATGACACTTTCAACATTCTTCTCGACAGCAGGAAAATTGATACTGTACTCATCGATTTTCCCAATAAAATCCACAGAGAGATCATATTCAAAACAACATTACATCTCAGAAAAAGCATCTGCGAACAAACTGAGGAGCATTTTGTATTGATGTATTCATAGGATTTGTTTTTTTCTATAAAAGAATTGTTTCGTTTATATCAATAAGATAAGATTTTACCGTTGTGGAAAATTGGATAGAGACCACAGAATTCCATAGCGCCTGTCAATGTTATCAACAAACTCCTTACTTAAAAAAGCAGAGTAATGTAAATCAAAAAACGATGTCTTGCTCCTTAGGCGCAATAGAAATTCCATAGACGTGTGGGCGGCCAATGCAGAATGTTTCTTTAAGGCGTTTGTATAAAGAGATCAGGTAACTTTTAAACGGATTATATTATCAGTCTTCTTGTAACCAATGCAGTTGTTCAAATCCAGTTCATGCTGGCATAATCTCCGGTTATACGTGGGAAGGTGCCCCCACAACCTGCAAATGGTTTCCAGCGTGCACTGAACATTTTCCGGTAAAACTTATAAGCAAACTAGTGTTGTTTTCTTAAATAATAAATACATCGCTGAAAAACAACACAGCATCACTAAGATGAATTTAAACAAATCATTCTGTTGTACGGTCGAACAATTGACGAATATGCACATCGGTCCATGTGTGTGTAAAACACATCATTCTCATCTGTTACACTGCAGTGTTTGTGGACATTTACATCGTGGTATGATCTCCTCTATGTATTGTATTTAAACATCTCAACAAATACCATGTAATTCAGTTAATGGAACAGAATTATGCACAACAGCCCCACCCTCCGTTGCCTCTTTTAATCGTATTGAAACTCTGAATTTCGCATTTTATAAAATATAAACCCTTGCCCAGCACAGCCATGTAAAACAAGTTTAAAAATAGCAGTTTCGTGCACATTGCCTTTTAGCTTTAATTTTTAGTTTTAGTAATAAAGTTATTTCGTAAGATACTGACAAATCAAAGCCAAACACGCAACGAATAATTATTATCTAGGTTTTTCTCTTCAATATCTAATCGTACTTACTCAAAAAGAAACCAGCATAAAAATGACTCATATTGTCCACCCACACAGATCACTATACGATGCATTGGGATACCTCAGGCCACCCAGGGTCTTGCTTTCCTGACCCTCTCGCAAAATATCACGAAATTAACCCATTTTTTAATAACAAAATCTGAAAGCAGATTAATAAAACATGACTCTGGCATTTGACATTCTCTTTTCATGGTATTTATTTATTTCTGTAGACGCTCAGGTACATGTAAGCCTTCAATCAATCAACAGAGTATGGTCTATTGCATGCCGATGGAAGGCATTGTTTAGGTCTCGTCTAGTCTTACTAGCCATTTTGCCTGACAATACAGAAAATCCAGAGTTCGGAGCTCGTCTCTTGTGCTTAACCATTGAAACAGGAGCCAAGCTCGTCGCAGGCCTGTCATGACCAAGTTACCCTTGTCAGAGGAAAAGATGACAAAGATGACAGCAAGGCTTATGTCATTTTGCAGTTGATTAAGATTTGCTGATTCAGAACTACATAAATGTTCATTTATGCCACAATGTTCAATTTCCAACTGATATATATCTAAATATGTCATTCATTTTTCAACACAAGTGAGATTTTGCGTGCATTTTTGATAGCCCCACTTACCGTGATCTTAGTTCAGAAATTGAATTTTTCCTTGATGGCTCACTTGTAATTGATGACTTTTGCGGCGCCCTATGGGAAATGTCCAGCAATTTCCGTAAGGTCGTTATTAGGCTTAACATGACTGATAAGGTATTGCATGATATTTTGAGCGGAAAACATTCTTTCTAGCTATCAAAAACAAAAGCCATCTGGTGTATAAGAAAGGCTAGAAGGAAACACAACTAAAACAACATAGTGAAATACTTCAGCTGATAGGAAGCTTGTAGATCATTCACTTTAATTCGTGTACATCGGAGTTTCATGCCTGCATCATCCATGGCCCTAAACAATCACCTGACAATACAAGTATTGTAACCTCGTGCCCAGAAACAACAGGTTTGGTCTCTTTACTATAATGTTCATTACACCCTGGCGACATCACGGGAGATAACATTCAATCCTCCAGTATACCTACAGGTTTGTCAGTTACTTTCTTAACACTAAACGTTGTAGATGTAACATCCATTGAGATAGTATTTCACTAAGGGTTGCCACTGCACCGTTTATACAAATAGGTATTTGGTTAGAAACTATATCATAACGCTTTTTGAAGTAATTACGTCAATATACAACTGTAAAGCTTACTAAATTTATTTATTCGATAGGGATAATTTATTTCAATAAGAGTTGCAGCATACACGGAATACATTTTTAGGCATAAGACTGAACAATTAATTATTTTATATTATTGATGATTGTCTATCACATAGAAAACAAAACTAGTAATGTGTTGTAATCCAAATACCCATTACGCAAGTAAACCCTAAGTAAACTCTCTAAACAATGTGAAATAATTTCCTACAGCTAATGAAGCTCGTTGGCCGAACTGATAGGACACAGAGCTGTGCTTCTGCTAGAATTCAAATTTCACAACTAATCAATACCAGATGTACAACAACAACAAACAAAGAAAGACCTCTGCTATTTCGGGCTAAGTACATTATCCCTTGATTATGGATTTACGAGAGACATGGGCGGATATAAACCCTAAATTTCCAGCAGTTATGTATTTCTAAAATGTACAATTTTCTTTAAGATGGGTTTCTGAGAAAATTGTTAGTAATCCGAAAAAGCGGCCATCACTGACATGAATCAAAGAACTGAATTTCCAAACAGGTCTTTCCACTTTATTCATCACCTGACTGCGTGCTTCACGTCCAACAATTCGTGCTCTGTATCGCTCGTTCAACAAAACTGGTAAAGAGAAGTGTTTGTATTGTGAATTAACAATGAAGTTAATACAGGCAAGGCTCTGTGCATTATATATTTATGAACAAAATGTCACAGCCAGTAGGCTTTTCTTGTATGAAATTAACGGTTTTACACTGTAAACAAACCTCCCAGTGTATAATATATACCTGGATGAGTGTGAGTGGTATACTGTTCTGAACCCAGTCTTTAAAATATTGTATTGTGTGTTCTTTTTTCTAATTTTTTTCGGGGGCAGCCTGGGCCTGTATCTGACCTCTATGTACGCCGTGTTGTAAAATTTGTTAATGATAAAACTGTCCAGAATTTTCTCCACGTCAATCTATATATATGAGCGATGAAGTTGTAAAACGCACAGTTTTATTTGCGTTTACTTGAGAGAACTACGCTGGGCTTTTTACTGGATTGTTTTTTCACTGGATCCAGTTTTACAGACTGTATCATATTCTTATGCGTTTGTGCGTTGAACAGGTCAGTGTCTGATCTAAATTTTGACAACTGTATACGTTATAGTCTGCACTGGCATTACAGTAACGTGTTCATTCTTTTGTACTGGAAAGTATTTCCCAGCTAACCCAATCGGTTCCTACATGTGTAAAACACATCATTGTCATTTGTCAGGCTGCAATGTTTGTGGACTACATGAGTGTTCTCCATCTCTGTAGTGTGATCAAATACGCCAACAAACACCATGCAGTTCAATCAATGGAAGGCTATCACATACGGGAACATCATCTCCTATTCCTTTTTTTTACGTCATTCTGTCTTCATGATATTTATTTATTTATCCAGACGTCTTGATCGAACTGATGCCCAGAGTTAGAGGTCGACCAATCATCCGTAGAGTAGTGTGTAATGCATGCCAAACCATTCCCTACGGGTCGTCAATCAAACACTGCACTCACCATAAGTCTTGTTCTACTCTTTGTCTATACCTTAGGTTTTCTTTGACAATGTGGAAAATCCAAAAATAAGAAACCCGTCAAATGTGTTTAACACCGGTCACAAGAGCCAATCTCTTGCCAGGTTTCGAATGACCATCTTAGTCTTGGCAAATACGACGGCTCATGCCACTATGTTATGAAATCGATTAAAAGTTAACTTAACCAGCAGTGCTTTTTATGTGACTATTTCTTGCCTGTTTTCGCCAGTTCATGTATTTGTACACCTATATATAAACATTTAGTTTTTTTAGCAAACATGTTAATTTGATAGTGCCTGTTGGCTGAATGATTGAACATAAATACTAATCTATTTCTGCTTTATTTTGCCTTTATATGAAATTAACAGCTATCGGAATAACGCACTCTAGGATATAAGTTTGTAAAACTTGTCGGAAACTACATTCAACTTTCATGTCACCAGGCACCCCAGGAAAACATCAGTCAGCCACATTAATGTGACAGGACTTTGCTGAACTAGAACTGCCTGTACACACGAACCCTTCAAAATTCAAAAAACCCATAAAATGTCTTGGGGTGAATATGTACAAAATTGCATGGTTTCATGCAAAACACAAAACAACGCTAAATAATACGAATTTGATTGCAAAGTTGTTTTGAATAAATGCAGGACAGAACTTTTTGAAAGAAATGTAAATGCATTGTAAAATGCAAATCATAAAAGACGCCGCAAACAGTAATCATTGGTATTTTGCAAAGCCAGTTATTTGGATACCCTTTTTCCAGCATACCTCACTTTACCTCAGCATTTTTGCTATTCAGGGTTCAATTGGGATTAGAAATGCTGAGGGATATTTTTTGTTTTATGGCGTTTGCCTTATCCTTTGTTAAAAACCTGACAATCTCGATAATAGCATTAATAACCTTACACAGGTAGTACAGTACTTTAAGGTATTTTGTGGAGAAAATGTGTCTGGCTTCTGTCAAAACTCAAAGGCATTTGTGAAAAACAGTGCATCAGAGAACACAAATAAAACAACATAAGCAAATACTTCTGGTGAAAATAACAGTTTGATTTTAGCTCTTTCACTGTACAACCAATCACGTGATAATACAAACATTGCAACCTCAATCCAAGGGACAATTTCTCAAGTTCCAGCTCTTTAGTTTAATGTTCATCATACTATTGACAGGAGACAAATTTCAATTCCCTAATATATTCTAGCAATTGTCTATAATGTTTTTTGTCACTAAGGGTTGCAAATATAACCCCTACTGAGATAATATTGCGATAAGGGTTGCCATTGCAGCACTTATTGAAATAATAAGTATTTTATTAGAAGTGACATTACAACGTTCATTGAAATAATTTTTTCAATATTCTTTACAATTGTAAACTTAACAAAACCATTATTTCGATGGGGATAACTTATTTCAATCAGAATTGCAGAGTAAATTTGCCTTCAATTGATAACTACAGGTACTACACTTTTAAGCATCAGTGTCAACAAGTTAATCTTTCGTATCCATGCTGTTGATATGAAAGACTACTGTATGTGAATTAAAACCCTTTTGGTGTAGTGCTACGTAAATATTCACCACACAAGTAAACGCTAAGTAAACTGTTTCAACAATGTGAAACATTTTCCTTCAATAAATGAGGGCTAAATAGTTGAACTTGTGGAAGACAGGCTGAGCGTCTGTTAGAGCGAAAAGCTTGGCAACAAATCAATACGAGATAATACAGCCAGAAGAAGGAACGCATATGTTATTTTGGGCTAATTATTTTATTGCATCATTATGGATTTACCAGAGACATGGGAGGATATAAATCCTAAATTTCCAGCAGTGATGTATTTCCTAAATGTACAAGCTTCTTCAGCATGCGTTTACGAGAAAATTGTTAGTAATCAGGAATAGCTGCAATCACTCAGAAAGAATTGAAATATTTATAGAGATTTCCAAACAGTTCTTAAGCTTTACCTATTGCAACACCGCGAGCTTCACGTCTAAGAATTTCTCATGTATATCGCAGGTTCGAGAAAATGGATTTCTAGAAGTGATTGTCTTGTGAATTAATGATGAAGTCAGTACATGCAAGGGTTTGCCAAAAAAGTGCAATCATTTATTTGAAAACAAAAATGTGACAGACAAAAGGGCTTTCTTGCAGTAAAGCTACATTCGGCTCACAGCTGAACCCGAAGACCTTCAAGCTATAAAGAAGCTCTCCTTTATATAATGACTGCATGTATGAGAATTGATCATCTAGTATTGTGATGCAAGAAACTGTTTGTAGTCAGACAGCTCTTTATCAAATGAATCAACCAGATTGTCAACAAAGGTGTTTTACACATTGAGTCTCCTATAAAATCATTGCACTTTCTACAATGGCAATAGGGAACCTTGAAGTTACCTTGAGCAAACTATACTTGAGTTAACCTTACACCAGCATACAAGTGATTGTATCATATGATAAAGAGTTTTGTCGAACTTCATCGAACCTTGTCGTAATATACACAAAAAGATATCGAAGAGGGATTCCTTTCCGTCACGAACGGAGAATGCACAAATGAGATTTTTTAAAAATTATTCCTTGTATTTTCTTCATCTAAAGGCGGGAGATGAGGGCTAGGGTCGTTTTAACATTATGTCAAGATTTGATACCCACAACTATCTGTAGTTCTCAACCCACACTGTTTTATCTGGTTTTTGTATACCGAGATTAAACAAGAATTTGATTTTTGAACATTGTTTTTCGTGCCGTGAAAATTGCTAGTTTTTCTGCCGTTAGTGTGCTCAAACGACAGGTGAATACCACATACCATCTTAAATATGGCGTAAAGTAATAATCAAAATAAATAAATAAATAAGTAAATAAACAGACGTATATGTAAGCAGAAACGCAGAAGTTAAGCCTCGCATTTTTACTACAATCTTGGTTCACTGCAACCATGGAGTCCTTTTACCAACAAAGTCGCGTGTTCCAACCTAGTTCTTGTTGTTTCTGAAGTGGTTTTTTGTCAGTCAGTTTGTATTGAGAGAAGAGTGTGTCCGTTCTACATCGATTTCTATCATCAAAAAACTTGACCATCGTTATAAATGGTCAAATATTTGTAAGGAGAACGTTAAACAAAAATCAATGAAATCTGTAAGTAAATCGAAAAATAGTTTCAAAGGATTAGGCGTAGTTTATGGTGCTTACTATTACATGCATACAAATCATTTCTCTGGTGCTGTGTTTGTTGCAAACTATGATATGAAAACAGATCCTGTGATTCAGTTCACGTTATCACTTGCATGTAAAGCACATGATATCAAGGTTAAAGTGATATCCAGGACCATCTAACTAGGCGCAATAAAACAAAACCTGTTAAATTTTGGACACATCAAATTTAATTGTTAGTCATGACACTTTCAACATTCTTCTCGACAGCAGGAAAATTGATACTGTAATCGATTTTCCCAATAAAATCCACAGAGAGATCATATTCAAAACAACATTACATCTCAGAAAAAGCGTCTGCGAACAAACTGAGGTGCACTTTGTATTGATGTATTCATAGGATTTGTTTTTTTTCCATAAAAGAATTGTTTCGTTTATATCAATAAGATAAGATTTTACCGTTGTGGAAAACTGGATAGAGACCACAGAATTCCATAGCGCCTGTCAATGTTATCAACAAATCCCTAACGTAAAAAAACAAAGTAATGTACATCAAGAAGGATGTATTGCTCCTTAGGCGCAATAGAAATTCTATAGACATGCGAGCGGCCAATGCAGAATGTTTCTTTAAGGCATTTGTATAAAGAGATCAGGTAACTTTTAACGGATTATTTTATCAGTCTTCTTGTAACCAATGCAGCTGTTCAAATCCAGTTCATGCTGGCATAATCTACGGTTATACGTGGGAAGGTTCCAACACAATCTAAAAATGGTTTCCAGCATGCACTGCCCAGTTTCCGGTAAAACTTATAAGCAAACTAGTGTTGTTTTCTTAAATAATAAATACATGGCTGAAAAAACAACGCAGTATCACTAAGATGAATCTATACAAATCATTCTGTTGTACGGTCGAACAATTCCCAACTAATCACATCGGCCCCTATAAGTGTAAAACACATCATTCTCATCTGTTACACTGCAGTGTTTGTGGACATTTACATCGCGCTATGTTCTCATCCATGTATTTAAATGTCTCAACAAATACCATGTAATTCAGTTAATGGAACAGAATTATGCACAACAGCCCCACCCTCCGTTGCCCCTTTTAATCGTATTGAAACTATGAATTTCGCATTTTATAAAATATAAACTCTTGCCCAGCACAGCCATGTAAAACAAGTTTAAAAATAGCAGTTTCGTGCACATTGCCTTTTAGCTTTAATTTTTTCCCAAGTTATTTCGTAAGATACTGACAAATCAAAGCCAAATACACAACGAAGAATTATTATCTAGATTTTTCTCTTCAGTATCTCATCGTACTTACTCAAAAAGAAACCAGCATAAAAATGACTCATATTGTCCACCCACACAGATCACTATACGATGCATTGGGATACCTCAGGCCACCCAGGGTCTTGCTTTTCTGACCCTCTCGCAAAATATCACGAAATTAACCCATTTTTTAATGACAAAATCTAAAAGCAGATTAATAAAACATGACTCTGGCATATGACATTCTCGTTTCATGGTATTTATTTATTTCTGCAGACGCTCAGGTACATGTATGCCTTCAATCAATCAACAGAGTATGGTCTATTGCATGCCGATGGAAGGCATTGTTTAGGTCTCGTCAGCTAAGTCTTACTAGCCATTTTTGCCTGACAATACAGAAAATCCAAAGTTCGAAGCTCATCTATTGTGCTTAACCATTGAAAAAGGAGCCAAGCTCGTCGCAGGCCTGTCGTGACCAATTTACCCTTGTCAGAGGAAAAGATGACAAAGGTAACAGCAAGGCTTATGTCATTTTGCAGTTGATTAAGATTTGCTGATTTAGAACTACATGTCCTAAATGTTCATTTATGCCACAATGTTCAGTTTCCAACTGATATATATCTAAATATGTCATTCATTTTTCAACACAAGTGAGATTTTGCGTGCATTTTTGATAGCCCCACTTACCGTGATCTTAGTTCAGAAATTGAATTTTTCCTTGATGGCTCATTTGTAATTGATGACTTTTGCGGCGCCCTATGGGAAATGTCCAGCAATTTCCGTAAGGTCGTTATTAGGCTTAACATGACTGATAAGGTATTGCATGATATTTTGAGCGGAAAACATTCTTTCTAGCTATCAAAAACAAAAGCCATCTGGTGTATAAGAAAGGCTAGAAGGAAACACAACTAAAACAACATAGTGAAATACTTCAGCTGATAATAACCTTGTAGCTCATTCACTTTAATTCGTGTACATCGGAGTTTCATGCCTGCATCATCCATGGCCCTAAACAATCACGTGATAATACAAATATTGTAAGCTCTTGCCCAGAAACAACAGGTTTGGTCTCTTTACCATAATGTACATTACACCCTGGCGACATCACGGGAGATAACTTTCAATCCTCCAGTGTACCTACAGATTTGTCTGTTACTGTTTTAACACTAAACGTTGTAGATGTAACATCCATTGAGATAGTATTTCACTAAGGGTTGCCACTGCACCGTTTATTCCAAGAGGTATTTGGTTAGAAATTATATTATAACGATTTTTGAAATATTTAGGTCAATATACCTTATAACTGTAAAGGTTACTGAATTTATTTTTTCAATAGGGATAATTTATTTCAATAAGAGTTGCAGCATACACGGAATACATTTTTAGGCATAAGATTGAACAATTAATTATTTTATATTATTGATGATTGTCTACCACATAGAAAACAAAACTTGTAAAGTGTTGTAATGCAAATATTCACTACGCAAGGAAACCCTAAGTAAACTCTCTAAACAATGTGAAATATTTTCTTCCATGTGCTGGGGCACATAACTGTGCGTTTGTTACAATTCAACCTTGACATCAAATCAATACCAGATATGCGGCCAAAAAAAATACACCTCTGCTATTTGGGCTATGTACTTTATCCCTTGATTATGGATTTACGAGAGACACGAGCTGATATAAACCCTAAATTTCCAGCAGTTATGTATTTCTAAAATGTGCAATTCTCTTCAGGATAGGTTTCTGAGAAAATTGTTAGCAATCAGGAATAGCGGCCATCACTGACATGAATCAAAGAACTGAATTTCCAAACAGATCTTTCCACTTTATTAATCACCTGACTGCGTGCTTCACGTCCAACAATTCGTGCTCTGTATCGCACGTTCAAGAAAACCGGTAACTAGAATTGATGGTATTGTGAATTAACAATGAAGTTAATAACATGCCAGGTTTTGTGGATTACTTATTTTTTTAACAAAGTGTGACACACAATCGGCTTTTCTTGCATGAAAATAACGGTTTTACACTGTAAACAAACCTCCCAGTGTATAATGTATACATGTATGAGTGTGAGTAGTATAGTTTTCTGAACCCAGTCTTTAAATATTGTATTGTGTGTTCTTTTTTCTAATTTTTTTTCGGGGGCTGCCTGGGTCTGTATCTGACCTCTATGTATGCCGTGTTTTAAAATTTGTTAATGATCAAACTGTCTAGAATTTTCTGCACGTTAATCTATAAATATGAGCGATGAAGTTGTAAAACGCACAGTTTTACATGCGTTTACTTGAGAGAACTTTACTGGGTTTTTTACCCGATTGTTTTTCCACTGGATCCACTTTTACAGATTGTATTATATTCTTATGTGTTTGAGCGTTGAACAGGTCAGTGGCTGATTCAAATTTTGACAACTGTATACGTTATAATCTGCACTGCTATTTCAGTCACGTGTTCATTTTTTGTACTGGAAAGTATTTCCCAGCCAAACCAATAGGTTCCTACATGTGTAAAACACATCATTGTCATTTGTCAGGCTGCAATGTTTGTGGACTACATGAGTGTTCTGTAGTGTGATCAAATACGCCAACAAACACCATGCAGTTCAATCAATGGAGGGCTATCACATACAAAAACATCATCGTCTATTGCTTTTTTTACATCACTTGCAATTCATAACTTTCAGAAATCAGAAATGTATCTCTTATACAGCAAAGTAATGTAAAAGTGACTAAACAAACAACAGTTTTGCACATAATAGGTTTCGCTTTTAATGTTTGTACCTGAGTAATTTGGTAAGATATTGAAAAGTCAAACACGAATATATAACCTAGGCAGTTTAGGTTTTTGTATTAAACAATCTCTCGCACTTATGCCAAAGAAATCGGCATAGGATTGATTCACATTGTCCTCCCACAGATTTCACGTGTACAATGCACAGAAATGCATCAGGCCACCCAGGATGTTTCTTCCCTCAAGTCTTATATCACGAAGGTAAGCAATTTCCAAAGGCAGAACGTGTGGCAGAGCAATAAAGCATGACTCTGGCATTTGTCATTCTGTCTTCATGATATTTATTTATTTATCCAGACGTCTTGATCGAACTGATGCTCAGTGTTAGAGGTCGACCAGTCATCCGTAGAGTAGTGTGTAATGCATGCCAAACCATTCTCTACGGGTCGTCAATCAAACACTGCACTCACCATAAGTCTTGTTCTACTCTTTGCCTATATCTTAGTTTTCTTTGACAATGTGGAAAATTCAAAAATAAGAAACCCGTCAAATGTGTTTAACACCGGTCACAAGAGGCACTTTCTTGCTAGATTTCCAATGACCATTTTAGAATAATGCCACTATGTTATGAAATCGATTAAAAGTTAACTTAACCGACAGTGTTTTTATGTGACTATTTCTTGCCTGCTTTCGCCAGTTTATTTATTTTATACATGTATATATAAACATTTAGGGTTTTTTTTAGCAAATATGTTAATTTGATAGTGCCTGTTGGCTGAATGATTGAACATAAATACTAATCTATTTCTGCTTTATTTTGCCTTTATATGAAATTAACAGCTATCGGAATAACGCACTCTAGGATATAACTTTGTAAAACTTGTCGGAAACTACATCCAACTTTCACGTCACCAGGCACCCCAGGAAAACATCAGTCAGCCACATCAGTGTGAGAGGACTTTGTGAACTAAAACTGCCCGTGCACGCGAACACTTGAAAACTCATAAAACCCATAAAATGTCCTGGGATGAATATGTACAAAATTGCATGGTTTCATGCAAAACACAAAACAACGCTAAATATTACGAATTTGATTGTAAATTATGTTGAATATATGGAGGACAGAACTTTATGACAGAACTGTAAATGCATTGTAATTGCAAATCATAAAAGACGCCGCAAACAGTAATCATCGGTATTTTGTAAAGCCAGTTATTTGGATACTCTTTTTAAAATATACGTTATTTTAATTTATCATTTTTGCCATTCAGGGTTTCTGTATGGGTGCAAATGTATAGGGATACTTTTTGTTTCAAGGTGTTCACCTTATCCTGTGGGAAAAGCCTGACTATCTCGATAATGACGTTATTAAGCTTAAACGAGTGGTAGAGTACTTTAGGGTATTTTGTGGAGAAAATGTGTCTGGCTTCTGTCAAAACTCAAAGGCAGTTGTGAAAAACAGTGCATCAGAGAACACAAATAAAACAACATAGGCAAATACTTCTGGTGAAAATAACAGTTTAATTTTAGCTCTTTCAATGTACTTCCTGTATATCTGATTTGGATGCCTGCATGACTTATTCCAACCAATCACGTGATAATACAAACATTGCAACCTCAATGTAAGAGACAGCTTCTCAAGTTCCAGCTCTTTAGTTTAATGTTCATCATACTATTGACAGGAGACAAATTTTACAATTTTTTGCAAATATAACCGCTACTGAGATAATATTGTAATGCGGAATGCCATTGCAGCATTTATTCAAATAATAAGTAGTTTATTAGAAGTGACATTATAACGTTGATTGAAATAATTTTTTCAATATTCCTTACAATTGTAAACTTAACAAAACCATTATTTCGATGGGGATAACTTATTTCAGTCAGAATTGCAGCTCACCTTCAACTGATAAATACAGGTACTACACTTTTAAGCATCAATGTCAACAAGTTAATCTTTCGTATCCATGCTGTTGATGTGAAAGACTACAGTATGGAAAGTAAAACTCTTTGGTGTAGCCCAACGGAAATATTCACCACACAAGTAAACGCTAAGTAAACTGTTTCAACAATGTGAAACATTTTCCTTCAATAAATGAGGGCTGAATAGTTGAACTTGTGGAAGACAGGCTGAGGGTCTGTTAGAGCGAAAGGCTTGACAACAAATCAATACGAGATAATACAGCCAAAGAAGAAACGCATCTGCTATTTTGGGCTATTTATTTTATTGCATCATTATGGATTTACCAGAGACATGGGAGGATATAAATCCTAAATTTCCAGCAGTGATGTATTTCCTAAATGTACAAGCTTCTTCAGCATGCGTTTACGAGAAAATTGTTAGTAATCAGGAATAGCTGCAATCACTCAGAAAGAATTGAAATATTTATAGAGATTTCCAAACAGTTCTTACAACTTTATCCATTGCAACACTGCGTGCTTCACGTCTGAGAATACTCATGTATATCGCAGATTCAAGAAAATGGGTTTCTAGAAGTGATTGTCTTGTGAATTAATGATGAAGTCAGTACATGCAAGGGTTTGCCAAAAAAGTGCAATCATTTATTTGAAAACAAAAATGTGACAGACAAAAGGGCTTTCTTGCAGTGAAGCTACATTCGGCTCACAGCTGAACCTGAAGACCTTCAAGCTATAAAGAAGCTTCCCTTTATATAATGACTGCATGTATGAGAATTGATCATCTAGTATTGTGATGCAAGAAACTGTTTGTAGTCAGACAGCTCTTTATCACATAAGTCAACCAGATTATCAGGAAAGGTGTTTTACACATTGATTCTCCTATAAAAGCATTGCACTTTCAACAATGGCGATAGGGAACCTTGAAGTTACCTTGAGCAAACCATACTTGAGTTACCTATGCACCAACACACAAGTGATTGAATCATATGATAAAGAGTTTTGTCGAACTTCACGCGTAATATACAGACTAAGATATCGAAGAGGGATTCCTTTCCGTCACGAACGGAGAATGCACAAATGAGATTTATGAAATTATTCCTTGTATTTTCTTCATCTAAAGGTGGGAGATAAGGGATAGGATCGTTTTAGTATTATGTCAAGATTTGATACCCACAACTATCTGTAGTTCTCAACTCCCACTGTTTTATCTGATTTTTGTATACCGAGATTAAACAAGAATTTGATTTTTGAACATTGTGCGCCCAAAATTACTAGTTTTTGTGCCGTTAGTGTGCTCAAACGTACGTTGAATGTCATGTAGTATTTTAAATAACGCGTAAAGTAACAATCAAAATAAATAAATAAATAAATAAGCAGACGTATACGTAAGCAGAAACGCAGAAGTTGAACCTCGCATTTTTGCTATAATATTCTCTGGCTATTATGTGTGGGTTCACTGCAACCATCGAGTCCTTATACCAACATTATACCTTATACCAATCTAGTTCTCGTTGTTTCTGAAGTGGTTTTATGTCAGTCAGTTTGTATTAAGGGAATAGTGTGTATGTTCTACATCGATTTCTATCATCCAAAAATTTGACCATCGTTATAAATGGTCAAATATTTGTAAGGAGAATGTTAAACAAAAATCAAAGAAATCTGTAAGTAAATAGACAAATAGTTTCAAAGGATTAAGCGTAGTTTACTGTGCTTACTGTTACATGCATTCAAATATTTGTTCTGATGCTGTGTTTGTTGCAAACTATGATATGGAAACAGACCCTGTGATTCAGTTCACGTTATCACGTGCATGCAAAGCACATGGTATCACGGTTAACTTGATATCCCGGACCATCTAACTAGGCGCAATAAAACAAAACCTGTTAAATTTTGGACACATCAAATTTAATTGTTAGTCATGACACTTTCAACATTCTTCTCGACAGCAGGAAAACTGATACTGTACTCATCGATTTTCCCAATAAAATCCACAGAGAGATCATATTCAAAACAACATTACATCTCACAAAAAGAATCTGCGAACAAACTGAGGTGCACTTTGTATTGATGTATTCATAGGATTTGTTTTTTTTTCAGAAAAAAATTGTTTTGTTTATATCAATAAGATAAGATTTTACCGTTGTGGAAAATTGGATAGAGACCACAGAATTCCATAGCGCCTGTCAATGTTATCAACAAATCCCTAACGTAAAAAAGCAGAGTAATGTAAATCAAAAAGGATGTCTTGCTCCTTAGGCGCAATAGAAATTCTATAGACATGCGAGCGGCCAATGCAGAATGTTTCTTTAAGGCATTTGTATAAAGAGATCAGGTAACTTTTAACGGATTATATTATCAGTCTTCTTGTAACCAATGCAGCTGATCAGGTCCAGTTCATGCTGCCATAATCTCCGGTTATACGTGGGAAGGTTTCCAACACTATCTGAAAATGGTTTCCAGCGTGCACTGCCCAGTTTCCGGTAAAACTTATAAGCAAACTAGTGTTGTTTTCTTAAATAATAAATTCATCGCTGAAAAACAATACAGCATCACTAAGATGAATTTAAACATATCATTCTATCGTACTGTCGAACAATTCCCAACTAATCCAATCGGCCCCTATAAGTGTAAAACACATTGTCTCATCGTACTTACTCAAGAAGACACCAGCATAAAAATGGCTCATATCGTCCACCCACACAGATCACTATGCCATGCCTTGCGATACATCAGGCCACCTAGGGACTTGCTTTCCTGAACTCCTTTAAGGCATTTGTATAAAAATATCAGGTAACTTTTAACGGATTATTTTATCAGTCTTCTTGTCCCCAATGCAATTCTTCAAGTCCAGTTCATGCTAGGTTAATCTCCGGTTATACGTGAGACGGTGCCCCCACAACCTGCAAATGGTTTGTAGCGTGCACTGCCCATTTTCCGGTAAAACTTATAAGCAAACTAGTGTTGTTTTCTTAAATAATAAATACATCGCTGAAAAACAACACAGCATCACTAAGATGAATTTAAACAAATCATTCTGTTGTACGGTCAAACAATTGCCGAATATGCACATCGGTCCTTGTATGTGTAAAACATATCATTCTCATCTGTTACACTGCAGTGTTTGTGGACATTTACATCGCGCTATGTTCTCATCTATGTATTGTATTTAAATGTCTCAACAAATACCATGTATTTCAGTTAATGGATCAGAATTAAGCACGAGAGCCCCACCCTCCGTTGCCCCTTTTAATCGTATTGAAACTATGAATTTCTCATTTTATAAAATATAAACCCTTGCCCAGCACAGCCATGTAAAACAAGTTTAAAAATAGCAGTTTCGCGCACATTGCCTTTTAGCTTTAATTTTTTCCCAAGTTAATTCGTAAGATACTGATAAGTCAAAGTCATATACGCAATGAAGAATTATTATCTAGATTTTTCTATTTAATAACTCATGGCACTTACTCAAAGAGAAACCAGTATAACAATGATTGACATTGTCCACCCACACAGATCACTATACGATCCATACGGATACTTCATTCCACCTGGGGTCTCGCTTTTCTCAACCCCTTGCAAAAATATCACGAAATTAACCCATTTTTTAATGACAAAACCCAAAAGCCGGTTAATAAAACATGACTCTGGCATATGACATTCTCGTTTCATGGTATTTATTTATTTCTGCAGACGCTCAGGTACATGTATGCCTTCAACAAATCATCAACGGAGTAGGGTTTATTGCATGCCGATGGAAGGCCATTGTTTAGGTCTCGTCTAGTCTTACTAGACTTTTTGCCTGACAATATGGAAAATCCAGAGTTCGAAGCCCGTCTATTGTGTTTAACCACTGAAACAGAAGCCAAGCTTGTCGCTGGCCTGTCATGACCAATTTACCATTGTCAGAGGAAAAGATGACAAAGGTAACAGCAAGGCAATTATTTTATATTATTGATGATTGTCTATCACATAGAAAACAAAACTGGTAATGTGTTGTAATGCAAATATTCACTACGCAAGTAAACCCTAAGTAAACTCTCTAAACAATGTGAAATAATTTCCTACAGCTAATGAAGCTCGTTGGCCGAACTGATAGGACACAGAGCTGTGCTTCTGCTAGAATTCAAATTTCACAACTAATCAATACCAGATGTACAACAACAACAAACAAAGAAAGACCTCTGCTATTTCGGGCTAAGTACATTATCCCTTGATTATGAATTTACGAGAGACATGAGCGGATATAAACCCTAAATTTCCAGCAGTTATGTATTTCTAAAATGTGCAATTCTCTTCAGGATAGGTTTCTGAGAAAATTGTTAGCAATCAGGAATAGCGGCCATCACTGACATGAATCAAAGAACTGAATTTCCAAACAGGTCTTTCCACTTTATTCATCACCTGACTGCGTGCTTCACGTCCAACAATTCGTGCTCTGTATCGCACGTTCAAGAAAGCCGGTAACCAGAAGTGATTATGTTGTGAATTAACAATGAAGTTAATACATCCATCTTATGTTTTTTATTATTTATTTGCATTATTTATTTTTTAACAAAATATGATAGACAATGGGCTTTTCTTGCATGAAAATAACGGTTTTACACCGTAAACAAACCTCCAAGCGTATAAAGTATACATGCATGAGTATGAGTGGTAGAGTGTTCTGAACCTCGTTTTTAAAATATTGTATTGTGTGGGGTTTTTTCTAGTTTTTTTTTGGCTGGCTGGGTCGGTATGTCACCTCTATTTATGCCGTGTTGTAAAATTTGTTTATGATTAAACTGTCTGGACATTTGTTAATCTATAAATATGAGCGATGAAGTTGTAAAACGCACATTCATTTTTTTGTGTTCACTTGGGAGGACTTTGCTGGGCTTGTGACTGGAGCCAGTTTTACGAGTCCTTGAAAGATTGTATTATATTCTTATTTCTTTGTGCGTTGAACAGGTCTGTGTCTGATCTAGATTTTGACAACTGGATACGTTATAGCATTCATCGGCATTGCAACCGCGTGTTCTCGAGACTTCTGTGTTTATCATTTTCATGTTATTGTACCCAGAGTGTACGTTCTGGAAAGCTGTGTCTGTGTTGCAAACATGTTTATTGTCAAACCATCCAGAATTTTCTTCATTTTAACCTATAAATATGAGTGACGAAGTAGTAATTTCGCAGTCATATTTACTTACCTCCATTTGAGGAGTTTGGGATTTATTGGAGATCGGCTTTTAAGCCATTCGACATTCGTCATTTAGTACTATGTCTTTCGGTATTTTCCGCTCGGCATTACGGACTCTATCGTCTACATTCCTCCATGGAAAGTGTACCTAAACGGGCTGTTGTCTGCATCTTTCCCTCGCTTTATGACAATGTAAGACCTGTTTACTAATAGTCTGACGATTTGGAGTGGCAGGTCAGAAACTTTTAAACATTGCCATCGGCCTTCAAGCGACTAATTTTACTCTAGTCAGCATCCAGGGCCTGTGCGATCACTCCTCCGCTCTTTCTACGATTTGCCCGTGATTTCAACATTTTCGGCCCGCATTCCGGTCTTGGAACCTGTGTGAATGAGCTTTTAACAGAGTATAACAGATTGACCTTTGGTGAAAGGTAAACAACTGTTGTCACTCAAAAATTTCTTTATCCTATATATACATAACACATAAAAACACCTTGTATACACTTTAACAATATATTTTTAGTTGAAATTTTAAGTGTATTTTAAAGAAATGGAATTAGAATAAAATTGAGTTGGCAATGTTTGGGCTTTCGTGTCGGGGGCTAAGTGTAATGAGCTAGACCAAATACTCACTGATTGATGTAACACTAGCGGGTTAATCTCGCGAAAATATGCTGGGCATTTCCGCTTCCTTTTACCGTAGAAATTCTAGAAATCAGGGTAAGAGACAATCAGTCTTAAGGCAATATTTACAGATATTCCTAATAGATTCTTACCACTCTAGTCATTGAAGAATTCCGTGCTCAGCTTAGCTTTCCTTTACGTGTCGGGAAAATCAAGCTCGAAGAAGAATTTCCCTCTTGAATTAGGCATGAAATCAATACGTGCAAGGTTTTATGGCAAACACGTGATTATTTATATCGAAACAAAAAATTCCGGATATTGGGTATTTCGTGCACGTAAATCGTCTACGCCTGTAATCCATTAATGACCTACAGCTGTAATCAGACTTCCCGTCGTATACGCAAAGAAAACCAATGGTTTCATTTTTTTCGAAATTTCGTTTTTAGCATTAGGTACATGCCAAACGAATGAAATGAAGTGTGGACAGAGATCAAAAGCCTGTTTTTGAAAGTGATTTAGGTAATGCAAGACACATTGTCCATACATGTAAACAGTCACGGCCGTCTGTAGACGAAAACATACAGATCTTCGTGTGAAACTCACGTATATACATGGCTACATCGAATTTGTTCAAGAAAGGGCAAGACTCCGCAAGTCATCAGGACAGCACACACGTTCTATTTTTTTTCTTTTCCTTGTATACATGATGGCCTTGGCGAAACATTATTGAAGTACATTTGAAAACCTTCACATCAATAATTCTGTTCTTTGATCTGTACGGTATTTAACTTCGTCATTGTGTTCACCGGTAAGGCGGCGGTTAATATGTGTGAGTGAAGGTACATTGACTGTCGAAAAGAAAACCACTGCACTTCACCATTCACCTGACAAACCTGTTGACATAATGTCACAACCAGCAGTTGTATATTTGTAAAATGTACAAATTTCTTCAGCATGCGTTCATGAGAGAATTATTAGCAATAAAGAATAGCGGCCATCACTCAGATAGAAATGAAATGTTTATAGAGATCTCCGAACAGATTTTCCCACTTCATTCATCGCAATTCGCATACTTCACGTACAACAACTGGTCATGTTTATCGCACGTTCAATAAAACCTGTCTGTAGAAGTGATTCTCTGTGAATTATTGATGAAGTCAGTACATGTAAGGCTTTGTACATTATTTTTTGGAACAAAAATGTGACTGACAGTAAGGCCTTCTTGTATGAAATGAATGGCTTTAAGCTGTAAACAAGCCCCCTTCTGTGTAATGTATACTATTAGTCATGTGACGATCGTCTGGAGATATAAGGAAACCAAATATCTACCCATATATCCCCGGAAGATCGTCAGATCACGAATTCGTGACAAAGAAGAGCATTTTTCAGGCGTAGAACTCGCAGTATTATCGACGCTCTCCTATCCGGGCCTTACAACTGCTGTCACGGAGTTATCGCCCTTGGTAGAATTCTCTGACTCTTTACTCTCCGTGTCGGTAAGGTCAATGCCTTCCGACGTTGAAAGAGAGTGGTAAAAGGTCATGTTTTCAAATAACATTTGTGTTCATTGACTGTATTGTACTGTTATTATATGTCAGAGTTGTCAAGATGGTTACTATGACGTTGCCGTGTACAGATCTACGGTCATCAAAATCGGAGAGCAGCTGATTTAGGTCAAAGACAATGTCATGGTTAGCGACAGTCAAATGAAAGGCGCGAAAAAAATGAGACAGCATCAGATCTTTATGGATGTCACTCTGTGGACTGACTTGGTATCGGGCGTGTTGATTATTACCACTGGGGACCACTGAACCATGCGAGATTGCGACAGAAAACACCAATGTATTAAATAAGAAAACAAATAAATCAAAAAAATAAAAATGAATACATAAATATTATATCACCCTAAAACTTTCCTTTGTGAATTTCGCGAAGAAAAAGACTACCTAATGGGATATATGTGACCATTTGCCAAGGGTCAGACCGTCGTACATTCCTTGCTTTTACTCCTAAGGTTTTAGTGTTATGTTAACAATGCCAGTAAACCACGTCAGTCTTTAATAGGTAGGGTGATAGCACAATGGAAATTCAATAAATTGGATTGTCCTTAAAAGTTGTAATTACAATTATTCTTCTATTCTCAGGGAAAATGCTAAGTGTGTAATACATGAAATAGATATTGAAATGGGTTGTCCAAGGGCATAACTGTAACCAAAAATTAACCTTCATTCACAGGATTTGCAAGGAGTGGAGTTTGATCTCGATGGAGAACAGCGCAGCTGCTGGACAAGAGGTAAAAGGCCTCTCGGATTCGTTCAATATCCTCCCAGCTTAATTTGAGTGTACCGCCATATTGTACCCTGACCATCCTTCTTACCGACTTCATACCGAGTTTATGGCACTCTTGGCTGTTTGCGACAATTTCATCTATTGCCCACCCTTAAAATGCTTTATCGGTTCGCCTTCTTTGACAGCTGTGAAGAAATGCCAATATTCCTTAACGCAGTATACCTCGGCGCTACACACAATTACCTATCCCTATTTGAGCGGTCTGTACCTTAAGAGATGGCGCCCTAAGGGATAAGTGTTAGAGCTTCGTGGGCGTGATAATTAACTCTTCTTGTATGTCATGTTAGTAGAGTTATGTCTAAAATTATCATAATTCTTTCACAGAGGTTGGACTGAGATATTACAGATGAAATACTTTTAAAACAATTGTCACCAAACACAAAACGGAACTGATTTAAAACTATGTTGGCAATGTTGGTGCTTTCACTTTTAGGGTTGAGTATAACGTGATACACCTAACCTAGCCTGGAAAAACACTGGACAGTTATTCACGAACACGACGAGAAAATGTGCCCGATTTTCCACTTTTGTTTCTGTATAAATTTTCAGTAAAGAGAGTGAAGGGCAAGCCCTAAAAAAAATTTTATTTGATTTGATTTGATTGGTGTTTTACGCCGTACTCAAGAATATTTCACTTATACGACGGCGACCAGCATTATGGTGGGAGGAAACCGCACTCAAAAAGAATTAGAATTTTTAACATGGATATTCTCAAACAGTTTTCTTGCCACTTTATTTCTTTAAAAACCCCGAGCTCGGAATTCAGCAATGTATCGCGCACGCTACCATCTCAAGAAAATTAAGAGAATTGATCATGTACTCAACACATGCAAGGCTTCATGACATGCATTTCAAGACAAGAAAGTTACGAACAATGAGTATTTCGAGTAACCAGTTACTTCCCCAAGCCTAATCCGAATGGCCTAAAGCTGCAAACAGTTTATGATTGTGCAAGTGAGTTTTGTTTTTTCTTGTAAATCCGTAGTTTTCAATTCAGTTTATCCACATGTACAAATAAATTTATCTCTGCCAAAGGCTAATTATTATTTTTTATAACCCTACAAGGACATTGTTTTATAAAAGCTGACAGCCGTGAATAAATATTTCCTGTTAAATATACCGTAACCGTATATATGTACAAATTTAAATGTACGCCTGTGATAACTACAAGCACCCACTTTCAGGTTTATCCCGCCAGTTGAGATATTACTAAGTTAGCTTAGTTATCCTCACACATTCACATTTTCGCGAATTATTACAAATCGTAGCACTGACTCACAAGATTCATTCTTTCAACAATCCTGTCCAGTTTAAGGACTAGGACAAATCGTGCCCCACAGACTAAGCAGCCTGGACACCAACTGGCTACATATACCAGAGTGGCGGACAAATGAACGCCATACATGCCTACATACACTGCCGCTGTAAAACAGAAGGTATTCGGGTTGAGATGCAATTAAAACCGATCATACCTCTTTCATTTATCATCGGACATGCAAGAATCTGATAGGTAAATTTTCGACAATTCTATTATGATATTTGCATTAATTTATTGACATGGTTTTGGGGAATATTAGCTATTTTCTGGGCTTATACTGATAACTGCCTATGCGATTAACGCGGACTGTGTAGTCTGTCGGACAGGCTCACTGCCCTGACCAGGCTGTCGACTGAAGTATTTTTGTAGGGCTTCCCCATTGGCTAGGGATAAACAGGGAGGCGTAGCCGTCGATCGGTCATTTGATCCAGTGTCAGCAGAATTTCAGCCAGCTGCCTCGTCTATCCCTCCTGAGTATGAAAATTCCGCCGGTAAGGGCTGTTAATAGACTGGGCTCTATGATGGCTGATAAGGGTCACAGATTGCCTCAAGTAATACCAAGGGCAATGAGGTGAAGTTGTGATGCGTCCTTATCACCACTTCAGCCCTTGGCTTCATTGCCCTTCGTATTACTGGAGGCGTACTTCAGCATTCGTCAGCCATCATAGGAACTCAGACAGATACGACAGTTGTTCGACTCACAGTGTAGCACTGACGGCCTATCGTATCCCGGTGTCAGACTGAGAGAAGTTGCTTGGGAAATCCCCTTCGTTAACACTATACATGACACCGAGACCTATGTCGATTTGAGATCTTCTCTCACGGATCCAGTCCCTCTCCCCGATTCCAATTGTCCTAACAAGCTGTTCTGTTTGCCTATCTACTCAAGTGACCCGCTTCATTTAAAGAGCAGAATTGTCGCGGTGATCAAACCAGCAGACTTGTCGGCAACTAAAAGAATACCAGTGGTGATAGGTCTCCAACGCTTAGTGGAAATGGACTTGATGAACGGCGGCAAGTAAGTCAATAGCAGTAAATACCCATGTGTCTAAGGTTGAGAGTGTAGCCAGACGGTTTGGCACAACGCCTGCCACCGTGTGCTGTGTGCTGTTTATTTAACGCAAAGCAAAGACCAAGACTGGGTGGTTCGTCTACAGATAAACGAGCCAATACTGTAAATAATGTAGTGGAAAGCTGGGCCGAATAACCCTGGGGCACATGCATTCCATTACTGAATGCAATCCCAAGCTTTCGGTAGACATCAGTTTTACGAAAAGATTGCGTTACTTCCTAGACTAATTCTGATTTTAAATGAACAAATGACTAGCAGAGGTTAAATATTCCCATAGATTTGACTGCCCAAAATGGCTATATTTATTTATTTATTTCATTGGTCTTTTACGCCGTATTCAAGTATATTTTAGTTATACGACGGTGGTCAGCATTATGGTGGGAGGAAACCGTGCAGACATCGGGGGAATCCCACGATCATCCGCAGACTGCTCACGGACCCTTGGAGACGAAATCAGCATGACAAAATTGCAATACATGCAACGGGTACCAATTTACGAATACATGTTTTTTCCGAAGACCTCGTGTACTTATGCTTTACTTAATTTTTTGATTGTTGCGTAACTCCATATTTAGACTTTCTCAGTCTTATGGGTATAGAAAACTGGAATTCTTCGCGTGGGCCGTTGACCGTTTGGCAATTTATGGGCGAAATGTCCCAGGTGTGACGCTCATAATAGCTCTCAATATACAGGCGAAAGCGAAAGCCAGAGAATTTCTTCGTCATTGACACTATCACAGAGAAACTGATCACTATAAACCAATCACAAGACTGGTTCCTGAGACCTAGGTTAACCACATGTGACGATTGTCTTGTCTATTCTCTATTCTCCATTGTTAATGACAAAAAAAGACGGAAACTAAAGTAAAAATGAAGTTGAGTCTAATGACGAGTCGTGAAGAATGGCTCTTCATCGGTTGGACGATACTCTTTGCTGAGTCGACCACCAACCTCCGCGCATTACCTCGATGAGGACGACTCAATTAATATAAATAAACACACCGATAAATGGCAGAGTCATGTTTCATTCTTCTGTCTTTGGCTCAGTGTTGAAAAATTGTTTTCTTCTGTGACATTTTGAGATGACCTGAGGAAGACAAGATCTTGAATGGCCTGGGATATTTGTGTGCATTGTAATCGCGAACTGTGCATACGTGGACAGACAACTAAGGATATGTCGCGTGGAAGGGTACTCGCGAGAATTGCTGTCAAATAGATTTGTTGTAAATAAGCGGGAGTGTTTCTTGTAAAGCAAAAATGTCGATCGGCTTGTATCACTTTGCTCTTTACAACTGTGTATGAAATTCTAAATTTATCTCGTGTTATAGTGAAACACACGATCTTTTTCCTCACGAGATTTGTATGTCTATTAGCAACTCCTTTACAACATTCGAGCAGAAAGCGAAAATTTTGTGATGTGGCAAAATGAGTCTGTATGTTTATGTTAGGATTATATCCAGCATCTTCGCACATCTCATAATGATAAATCGTGATAGCGATGGCATTAATAATTAGATAGGGGGCTACTGCGGCAGAAGGGGTTTGTTCGTTAGTACAGTGTAAGGAAACATGAGTGGTCAGTATACTGTGACTGGGTGGGGTGTCATGTCTAGTGTCTTCGGCATAACGCCCCAGTTGGGTACGACGAAAAAACCCAAGCATGCATGCATGCTTATCGTAAGAAAACGGTTTTATTTTCCAGAGTTGGTTAAGGGTAGAATATGGTAGAATCTACAAAATCAACGCCTTTGGTCTCAACACAGCAAAACTTTAGTTATTCGCACCACATACTGAACTTGAGCTTCACTGTTCAGATTTCACTTTCACAGACGCCCACACAGCCCTCATGGTGATAAATTCTGTGCCGTATGTTAAGTAACCTTACACACACATGGGATGGTGAATTCCTTGGACGACAAGACAATCAGGGTAAATTGTTCAACTGATAATTGAAAGTAGTTTTTGTTCGCTGGGCATAATGCCTAATACAGCTTTCTCACGGAGGCAATAGCGATCCAATTCATGCGTCGAACACACCGGAAACAAATAAGAAACTATTTTCTTTCCAACAGTCGAAAAGCTTGCTTATGACATTATTGAACAACAACCACGGTTGAAAATAGCATACAGTACACACAGATATTATGGGACTGATTTATTTATTTATTTATTTATTTACTTGATCTGTGTTTTACACCGTATTCAAGAATGTCTCACTTATATCTGTAAATGTTATAGTCACGTAATGAGCCCCCACTTCTGGCGATGCCCGTGCTTATCCATGGATAAAGGGACTGACACAAGCCTACATTCCTAGACATTGGCAACAAACCTACAGGAACAGTTTACACGGCAATATAATCCAACATATTCTTGTATTTCAGAAATCTGTAAACAGGATAATTGCTTCTTTTTCTAGAAAAATGATAACCCTTATTTAAAAAATCTGAAACTCTTCCACCAGTAGAGGCACGAAGCATGCAGGAAATAGTGGAAAATATGTGGAAAAGAGTACATCTCTAAGATAAGATTGAAGCATTTCAGGCAGACACACTTCCCCAATGTACTCTAATGAGTTTCCAGTACATCAGACAGACAAACTGTCTTGATATTCTCTAATGAGTTTGCAGCACTTCAGACAGAAACACTATCCCAATGCACTGTAATGAGTTTGTAGTACTTCAGACAGACACACTATCCCAAAGTACTCAACTGAGTTTACAACAATTGAACGCCAGTAAAAGATGGCAGATGAGGGGAATCTAAAAGCTAGAGAACTGTGCTTCCACTGGGTTACATAATGTTTTATAACAAGAACCATTCAACAAACTGCCTTAAACAAACTCCTCTCCTGTCTTGGGCGATATATTTTATGGCTTCATTGCTTCATCATGGACTTCCCAGTGACTTAATTGGGTATAAAATCCAGCCTTTTTCCGGTAATTTGCATGTCGTTCCAGAATATAGAGAAATTTTCCGTTGAGTTCAGGACTGAAATTGGCAGCCATCAGCAAACGGGGCTATCACTTGAAAACAAGTAGAATATTTATAGATATTCTCAAACAGTTCATGCCATTTTATTCATTGCGAATCTGCGTGTTTGGCGTGCAGTGCTCTGTCGTATTTATGGCATTCAAAACCAAGCCAGTTTATTCAAGTGATTGTCTTGTGAATTAATAATGAAGTCAATGCATGCAATGTCTGTCGGCAACGCAGGTGTATGTATTTAAGAACAAAAAAAAAGAACTGACAGACACTGTGCGTTTGTGCAAGTGAATGAGAAACATCTGCATGCCTAGCCTGAAAGGGTTCAAGTTGTAAACAGACACCCCGGTGTACGTCTTTGATATTGATAGCTATTCTACATTTTTGCATTACATTAATCCGCAAAATAAAGAATCTCTTCCAGCCTTGCTATCCAGTAGGCAAACCAGGCTGCAATCAATTTGATAACGTTTGTAATGTAATGACGATGTACGGGCAAAACATAAGTGGATAAACCAGTTGCTTGATAAAGATCTCTAGAGACGACGGTCTCTAGACATCTTCATCAGACAGCTTGTTCAGGGGTATATTCGGCAGGTTTTGTCCATGGGATTTCTCTCTACGGTATATGTAGTCTTTTGTCACTGTTTTACACCATACGCTCACCGGCTCGATGGCTTGGTTGTTAGAGCATCCGCCTCGAGGTTGGGAGATCGCGGATCAATTCCGGGTTGGGTCATTCCAAAGATCTTAATAGTGATACTGGTTGCTACCTCGACTGGCGCTAGCACTGAGAAATTAGAACAAGGGAACAGGACTGCTCGGCCCTGTGTCAGTATAATGTGGCTGAGTGGGAGGTCGTGTCTGGTGTCTTTGGTTATGGTGTTCCAGTGGCGGCAGCGATTTGGCAGCATGAACTCTCCCTGCCGAAAGAAGACACAGTATATATATATTACAAGGTGCAAGGTTACCCTTATAGGAGAGCAAATTGATAAACACTTCACCTAAATTGCTGAAAACACCTGAGCCATCCAACTTAGGATCTAATACACCCACTTGAATGCCACCTGGTCCGTTGGACTCCTCTACATGACGTAATACTGTACTTGCACAGCTACTGACTGACTGACTTTGCTCACGGGAATGTTAATTCTTGAGCATATTAATGTAACACAGTCTTTTAATCTTCCTATGGTCAACGGTGCTAATAATTTAGTTAATATCGCTAACTTTCTTCACCACCTGATATGGCCCAGTAAACTTGGCCTTAAGCGGTTCCTGAGGTGGGGGTAATAAAACCAAAACCCGGTCTCTAGGAGACTACTTCTTGGCTTAGCCTTCTCCGTCACAGTCCAGTTCATTTTCTCCTGAGAAGTCTTCAAATTAACTCGCGCTGCATTCCAGACTTTACATAACTTGTCACGACTCTGTGGAACATAATATAATAAGTTTCCTTCCGTTTCCTGGTGCAAAGGTACGTTCCTTCATCAAAGCTAACGGTCCTCTGACCTCATGACGATATCCCAACTCAAATGGACTAGACCTAGAGGACTCATTACGAGTATCACTAGTGGTAAACAATACAAATGGAATGCCCTTGTCCCAGTCTTCTGAGTATTCCAAACAATACGCGAGAAGAGCATTCTTCATCGTTTGGTGGTATCTCTCCAAAGCACCATGGGATTGAGGATGGTAAGCTGTAGATTTAAGTTGTTTAATCCCAGCTGATGCATCACTTCCAGAAATAAGCCTGACATAAAATTTGACCCCTGGTAAGATTGTATTTCCTTAGGTAAATCTAGGCCAGTAAAAATGGCGTGTGGTCTTACTTTCCGTCTTTCCAATGCCTAAATGTCCACCGTTGGGAATCTCATTCATTCTCATAAGTACTTCCTGTGTGTAGCTTGGGGGTGAGACAACTTGATTGAAAACTGTCTAATCATCATTAGCTGCTATATGAGGAGGTCTATACTTTCTCATCAACAGCTCATCCTCCATGTAATAACCAACACGTCCATCAGCTATTTCCTCCACATATAAAGCAGACTTATTCAACTGTCTTACATCAGTACCTGACTGTTGTTTAACCACGTCACATCGAGAAAACTCGAGACTTTCTAACTGCTGACTGATCATCCTCTACACCATCAATGTCATGAAAGAAGTTTCAGCCAAATTAGCATTGCCAGACGAATCCTTAATTGTAATAGAAGAATTTTCTTCTTTCTCCCTAGCTCCTTTCTGTAACCTGGTAACGACACAAGAGGGGAGTATATATCTGGAAATTCCACCTCTAGGTCGTCTGTATTTTCATCCAAAACTGGAACTCCACAGACATGGGGACACGCCTTGAACTTGTCTCCCACCAAACAGGAAACACCTTCTACAGGCAATGTATTGACAACCCCTACAGTTACTACACCAGTAACCAAATCAGAAGTAAGGGCAATATCAAGTAAAGGAGCAGACATAAAATTTCTGTTAATACTCTGAATCAAAATATGGCTGTTGGCTTTATCAGTACACGATCAAGAGAGATAACTCCATTACCAGTAACCACATGATCCGAAACGAATCCCAAGTATGTTTCTTTAGTCTGAACTACTTCCTTAAGTCGTGGTTTAACGGTATGACCAACAATACCTACCTCTTCCTGTGCCCTCACTGGTTTAAAACAGTTAACAATAGCTACTGACTTTCGTTCCTCTTTTCTTTTCAGTACTGAGCAAGTCCATAGTATGTACCCTAGGCGTATGGAATAGTGGTAAGAAGGTGGATATATATCTTGAGGTTTTAACTGAAAGATCTTCTTGTCAGTAGTTTGGAATTTTTATCCATTAGTCTTATGAGTTAAGTCATATTCATAAACCAAACTGGCTGCAGTATTGACGTCCTTGATCATGTGCTCACCTAAATAAAACCTGACCTTATTAGGAACAGTGTTCTTAAACTGCTCCGAAAGAAGAACACCTTTAAATTTTCAACAGAAGGACCTAACTTCAGAGCCCTGTACGAACTATTAAACAGCGTGTCTTTACACCCGGCAAATTTTACGTAAACTTCTCCAGACTGTTTCCTTAACATGTCTGAACTTCTGTCCATAGGCCTCCGGTATAAGCTCATAAGCACCACTGCTTTAACGGTTTTGTAATCTAAAGACTGATCTACTGACACAACCTTTCTTCATCCTTATCATTAAATTTGGGGACTGATCGAATGTTTAGAGCCACATCAAATCCTTTGTGACTAACAGATTCATTATCACTACCTGGAGTTCTTTCATTTTAAACTCCTGTCCTAACTAGAACTTTCTTAGTTCCATATATCTTTCTTTCTCTATGTCTCTATCTGTATCTTCTCTTTCTTTCTCTCTCTCTCTCTCTTTTCTCTAATCTTAACTTTTCTAATTCAAACGCCTTATCTCTTTCCTCCCTCTCTCGTTTCTTTTGTCTCTACTCCCTATCTGGTTCTTCTTTTCTCTCTTCTTTCTCTAACTTAAAACTTTCCATCTCTAATTGAAGCGTAGCCTAATCACTATCATCACTTTGACTTTTATTAGGTAAATTATCACCTAAACCCCAAATTTTTTCTTATAGCATCCACCATCTCCCTTTGGTTTAAGTCCACTTCAAACTTGTCAACTACTTACCTTAAATCTTCCTTCCTTAACTCAGAGAGTTTAAAAACAGATAAATCTTCACTATCAAGGAATGAATCCACATTAAATTCCTCACCCATAATACCACAATATAGTGAATCTCTGTTTGATCAAGAAAAGAAACTAAAGTACCATTAAACAAGATAAAAATGAGCGTGATAGAATTTTGCTCAAGTCGGTTTTAGTTCAGGGACAAACCCCCAATATGTAAAGATACCACTATCGGAGAGGAAAATTGATACACAAATGGCCTGTTAAACTCTCAGACAGCGATAGGCCTTACACAAAATCGAACAAATAAACACGAAGACGCTTGACTATGTTCAATACATGCAGTTTGACCGAAAAAACAAATAGTACATCTAACAATAATATACAAAACAGTACAAATAACTACAGAATATATAGTTTCTTACTGAACATAGCGTTCCTATCCAGATTCAATTTCCCGACTTCCAAAGACAAATCAGTCCACGTAAATAAATAATCCATAGTCCTTAGTAATTCGAAATTCGAAGGATGTCAATCCTGCCTGACAAACAGCAGTGGACACGGTACGCCGATCGTCGCATATATACAACTCCCTGACAAGGTGCAACTTTCCTGGGCGGACGGGTTGACAATAGCGTCCATGATGGCGAGCCGGAGAAGTATGTTTCAGTCCTCGGGAATATACGAAAAGTCTCTTTCATGGCAAACTGGATGAAATGTACGTTACCGCACAAAGAGACAATGGCCGATACAAGCTCCAAACGGACGCCTCAAGCAAAATAGCAAGTGGTGAAACATTGACTCACAAAGTGCTACGTACAGAAAAATGGCGTACAATGACTTATGCCGCATTGCTCGAAAACCGATCTCCAATAAATCTCAAATTAACGATGTAGACGTAAATTACTCTGACTGCCCTTTAAGAGGAAATGAGTAAGTGACTGCGAGCTTTAAAACTTCGCCGGTCATATTGATAGACTAATGTAAAGAAAATTCTGGATGGCTTGATTGTAAACTTGTTTACAACACAGATAAATCTTTCCAGAATGTCTTTTCTGTGAACTGATAAACACAAAAGCTTCCAGAACACGCGACTGAAATAAAGTGCAGGCGGCATTTATAACGTATACAGCTGTCAAAGTATAGGTAAGGCAATGACACGGTGAACGTAACAAGAAATAGGAAAAAAAATATTATAATACAATAATTTACGGACGGGGTTCGTAATACTGGTTTTCCGATTTCCATTACGATGGAAGCATTTTCAAGCTGCATAACAGGAACTAAGTACAATGGTACCTGGATTTAACGTACTATATATTTTTGTCGTTTAAAAACGGCCAGCTTACGGCCAGCTGTACTAATGAACAGTCATTCTATTCTTGACGCCGTTACATCGGAAGACAACTGTTAACAGCGTTTATCTATTTGAATGGATATTTTTAACACCTCAGTCGAGATTTATTGATCAAAGTTGACAGGTCAGTGGGATGTGGTCAGTTGTGTTGACATACCGGACACCAGCACAGAGTGCGTAACTGGAACAGCAAAGACAGTGAGATAATTGGTAAACGGTCACACTTAACCGGTGAAGTCCGGCCTCTCGGCAATTCAAATGAGTTAGGGTTTTATTCAAACCAAACGTTTATGTAGGTATTTAAATAGTAACTTTCCCCTCCTCTAGACCCTCGGCCTAACCCGAATTAGGTAAAAAAAAATACAATATTGCCACAAGCAATTTATCAGGCGTCATTGGCCTAGATTTACTGACGAATATGGGATTGGACTTTCACATCTAGGCCTCGTCAGAGGGTACATCAAATTTCTCTACTTTCCCACGGTTAGGTAACTAATTCATGTTCTGATTGTTTCCTTTGCAAACAGATACCAAGCAGAAGGGAAGAGGAGATAACTGCGGAAGACAGATGGTACACGCTTTCCTCATTTTAATCTCGGGACCAGCAATAACTCGGTATGTGGCTTTTACAATATTCTTGCACCTGCCCTCTTGTCAGGCGGATATCTCTTGAAGATAGTTATAACCATGTTAGTACATAGAAATTTTACCCGCCTGTGATGTAATGAGTGGTGGACAGTAGCAGTCACAAATAATCACTATGTAAAATTTTAGCCTCGTTTTAAGGCATTAGGTAATAATTTTTTTCCTTCATACTGTATTATAAAAATTTGTTCTAAAGTACAAATGTTTGAGAAATTATATGTAAGATAAAGAGTATCTGTTTAACCTGAGGTAAAAATCTGCAATATCATACTGAGACATAGGAGTAAATTGTCCAGAGTCATATTTATTGAGTTCTGTATTATGTAATCAAAGGTAATTTATCATATTACGCAGAACATCCTTTATCCCAAACATCAGTTTGGTGCCAAGTGTACGTCTGGTATAGTGATGTCAGATACTTTTCGAGATCGTTATTTCTAGTCTATAACATTAAAATTCAAACTGCAAGAGATGAAAGGGAAAAGGTGGGCTGTCGAGGTGTGCAACAGATGCCGGGAGTTTGTTTTAAAAGCAGCACCCGAATCGGTTGTAAAGTCATTTTTACCCGATTGGTATATCTTTTTGCTAAGGGTAAAGGTAATCCTGTTTTGTGTACATCAATCCATATAGTGACCGGCTGCATAAATAATTGACGATTGTGTATGTACACAGACAGCCGTTCACATTCATAAATAATTGCCAATTATTTTTATGTAGACAGACACCTGTCCACATGCACAACATATAGGAGAGCAATAAGGGACGGGTCATCAGCCTTACCGGCCCGGGCTCTAATTTTAGAGACACCCAGGCTATTGCTGATATACCAGTACAATTTAACATGCCCAAGGGACACAACACATGCAAGTGGCTCACCTTAAGCTCAACAGATCTCTGCGGTGAAACCTGCCTTGGGGATTTCTGTAAGGTTCACCTGGCAGACTCCGTAAGGGCTCATGTACGCAGCCTTGCCGAATTTGAAGGGGCCGGTGTTACTAACAAACAAAGGATTTGTCTCGCGTGTAGACGTCGAAATGCGCGGCGGCGTGATCAGAGGGCATGGCAGAAAGAGTTGGCACCTCAGGCCGCTATTAAAAATCCCATTTAGAGAACAGGTCCCATTTGATATACCCATCCAGGCGGTGTGATAAGAGTACATGGAAATTTCCATTTAGTGACGAAAGCCCCATATAGTATACCCATCCTGGAACACGACTACTATGGAAGACTTGATTGATGAGATTCTTGCAGAGTATGAGCTTGGGTATATTCTCGATGAACCTATTCCGGAAGACACTGAAAGCCGCCTCCATCGGCCGCTGAGGCCACAACGACCATTCATCGACATAAAGGTCTCTCCCCCTCAGGCTGAGAGGATAAAGGGCCAGGCTATCACTGAGATCTCACGGGAGGCTGAAGACTGGGTTGAGATTCTGAGCGATGACGAGTTTGAAGTTGATGGCGGCACTGCGGTCTTCTCCAGGTGGCGGGTGGAAGCGGAGGACCCACTCGACATCGGCGATATGGAAATCGTTGATGGTATCCATGCCTGATCTGAGCGAATGGCCCTAGACGCGAGGGCGGCTGAGCTTCTAACCACTCTTCCTGAGGAGGATGAATTCTTACTCCGAATCAAGTTCCTGCGTCAGTGGAACGAAGGCGACTGGTTGGTTGAAGACAAGTTTGACCCAGTCCGGGCTGAGAGGAAAAAGGGACAGGCTATCACTGAGATCTCACGGGGGGCCACACTGTGTGTTCTATCAGAACGCCTAGGCAGTTACCGGGGTCGTGTGTGGGATCTTTCCCGTCAGAGACCCAGACTTATGACATGAACTTCGCTCTCAGATCAACCGCATCCGGGATACCATCAGCCGCATCCTTCACAAGGACACAACTCTTGCCGAACGGATACGCACCCTGTTCCGCAAGCAAGGATCACAATGGCGTCGATGCTCGCTGCTATCGCAATGACGATGGGCGCTGGGCTGGCTTCGAGCTAAGCTCGCCGGTAAAGCCGCTGCGGCACTCCCAGGTATTATAGGGAGTATCGTCTCTTAGCTCCTCGGCGCTTTAGCCAAGGCCGTGAACCGGGTTGCCGCGAATACTTGGGCTCTGGTTGTCGCCGTAGTTGGAATCTTTTACGCGGCCGTTCGGGCGCATCCAAGGTGACCTGATTAGTACAAGATCGAGGGCTACGCTAAGTATAACTAACGCAACCTTTTCTTCATCGTGCTCTCTCGGTGACCTCGGTGAAACTGGAGTCGGAGCTGCCGGCACGGGTCTCCGTGCTACTGGAGTCGGACGGGTACTGCAGCTTGCTGCGGCTTTAGAATGCTTGTCTCCCCAGTTGAAGGCTCATGAACCACCGAGTCCACGTCTCCGTTGACCCCGAGTTTCTGATCTGTTATGGCTATGACGAACTCGTTGTTATAGCCACTGATTTTTTTGTCCATGCGTTCCACGCCTGCCTGGGTAAACCCTTCAGATTTGTGGAGGATCAAGGTGGCCCATGCTTGACTGGCCTTGCGAGATAAAATCGATGTGAAACGATGTGAAACTTGAATGACGTGGCTAGGATCGTAGTCGTAGTGCGATTTCATGTACCCATAATAATAAGCCGCGCCTAGCTCGTGGTTTCCACTTCTTTTTTGCCACCAATCTGTGTCGGGGGTCCAAAACTCGGCGCAAATTCGCTCGTATGCCCGTAGCTGTTGTCGGTCGGACTCCATGAATCGTCATGTGGGAGTGATGCCTTAATCTCTTCCAAAATACGGCGCACTTGATAGTACACGTGGAAGGGGAATACAGAGTTGCTTAGTTCTGTGTCGGCTATGAGGTGATTTGACACCCCACAACCGGTCGTGTCGCACTATACGGCGAAATTGAGTTCGTTCTGCCACCACGCTATGGGTTGCGTGTGTCACTTCTCAACCAATGTGTCGCTGTTGGTTTTTGGTAAGGCGTAGCGTTCAAGCACCTTTTGAAAAGTCGCGTCGAAAGCAACCTACGAATAGTTCACCAGGATTTCACTCGGCTCCTCAGTCTCTTTACTCAAATATGCTCCACCGACCTGATAATTGGTTACCTTTCTATTGAATGAAAACGCCTTATCGAACATATTTCTGAATATGTTTGTTACACTTAGTGATGTTCAACGGGGTAGTAGCGGCTTCCTCCGGCCACGTCTGGACAATTCAAAAGGCCAGTACGAGGTCGCCGTACTCGATATGACCTTGTACTCACAGGCGAATATTGGCGCCCGCGTACGTTTCAGGTTGAACGATAAGTCGATAGTTGTGCCAAGCGACTTTTACACCGTCCGGACCCTTAACAAAGAAGTGTTCCGACCTTTGAGTGCTCAGCTGCAACTAAGAGAAGCTACTGGCCATGTGCGGCTGGACAAAAACAGTGTTGTCAGTCTATTAGATCTAGCTGAAATCATGGGATTCTCAAACGCGGAAGAACCCATGGATGGAATGAATGAAGGGGACAAACTACCCAATCTGGTGCCTCACAAAGAAGTATTTGTCCACCTAGACGAGGTGGGCGCATCAGAAAACATCACCGCATTGTCTACCAGTATTCCAAGTGGTTGTACTCTTCTAAGGCCACGATATGGCTGAGATATTGCCGATGTGGCGTTAAGCCATAATCATTCATTCATTCTTCTAAGGGCAGTCGCGATATACCACGAATACATAATCCCCGGAAAGACCGTGGCATTTGTCAATCCACAGTACAAAAAACTGTCGGCTGGCCTTGTACCGGGTCTTAGTATAAAGCTATAAAACATTTACTGCCAACCTATAGATACAACATACTTAAGCGTAACTTTATACATTCGCCAACGTAATGGATCCAGTTGGCCCTAGTTGCGCTGACCTAGCCTTATGGGATCTGGCAGATCTCGATAGTTTTGAGCGGCAGAGGATTGATGGATGGATTTACGCCTTCTAACCCCAAGGGTGTTTATGCACGAAAACAGGTGCCGTTGGGAAAATCCGAAGAACCACCGAAGTTCAATGGGCTCGCCGATATCGATGGCTTTGAGCGTCAAGGGGTGGATGGACTAGTGTACGCCTTCCACTTTCAGCAAGGTGTTTATTCATGGAAGAAGATGAAGTTTGTGGGATCTGGAGAACCACAGAAGATGAATGACCTCGCCGATGTGGATGTTGAAGCGCCGAATGCGCACCAAAAACTCAGCCTGGTTCTATCTCCTCAGGGGAGATGGAGTCTCGTTAAATCGGATGATCCCAAGTGGGACACTGATTTTGCTGTGACCCAGTTCACGGTGGAAACAGCATCGGGCGGTGTTGTTCGAGGGATTTTTATTGGTGGTATGGCTTACCTCTCGCGCACGGCCATGGGAGACCCAGCTCATGTGATGAAATGGGCGGAAGGAGGCCATACCATCGGGGGAGGTCAAGAGGCAACATCTTAACTCGATATCAACACACAATTTCCCACTGACAGGTTACCCCCGCATTCTATAATCATTCTGGATATTGTATTGGCTTTTAATCCAGTTTCTAAACCCTTCCACATCCTTCCTGGCTTGAGGATCAAGTGGCCAGAAGAGCATCTCGATAAAAGCGTCACTATCGTTGTAAAAATGCCTCCGAGACCTAATAAGGTCAAGACAACGCTAGACAGTGTCCAGGCCCATGCGGCACAAACGGTCGAGTAGAACCGAATAAATCTAGAGTATGGCATTCAGTCGAAACGGTTAAGAATAAAGGTTAAACCCATGTCAGATCTAGATGTGAACATTATTGCGGCGTCTACATAAAGATGGCGGAACTGTATCCAGCATTAGATCCATCTGCTCCCCCCCCCGAAGATCCCCACGAGTATAGATGACAACACATTAGCACTCTGAAAAAAGAGTTGGAATATGAGAGAGACGCCAGAGCCGCTCTATACAAAAAATACCACAGGGCAGTCAACGCAGTTGATGGTATTGATGCCACGGTACTCACGGCCAGTATGGGTCTCGGGGTCGCATTTGTCGGAGTGTTGTCCACGATATTTGCGACGCCTGTAGCTATAGGCATGGAGGGCACAAGCCTCGCCTGCGGCCTTGTTGGTGGGGTGGATAAGTTTGTAAGCCGGCGCTTTTCCCTCAAAGCTGAGAAACACAATGAAATTCGCTTACTGGCCGAGAGTAAGTTTAATACTATCACAGACCACGTCTCTACAGCGCTGAATGACAATAAGATTTCTGATACCGAGTTTCGCTTAATACTCGGTGAAGTCGAGAAATACCAAGAAATGAAACAGCAGAATCGAGCGAGCACAGTATATAACTCGTTTTCATTAGATGAGAAAAGGAAAGACGAGTTAGTGCAGCAGGGACAGAACGAGGCTCGAGCGGCCCTCAGGAAAAAAACATCCACCAATAGTTTTTCTCGACAGAGATGTGTGATACCGGAATTCGATATACTTGTAGCATTACTCGCAAGTCGGCTGTAAGATGTGTCCATCACGTTTGTCCAATATACTCACTCTGAACGCAATTGCGACAAAATGGGCGTTAGCTTTATATATTATACACAAACTTTACAACGCTGTACAAGACCAGACACATGAAATCACCAGACTCAGCGATAAAACAAATGACCTAATTGAGTCTGGTAATCCAGGCCTAGACTGAGCCATCAGTCTTCTACCTCAGTGAAGTGCCAAGGAAATATTAATTTTAAAAAAGAGAAAAACATTTCCCACACCTGGACTCGAGCCACCGACCTGAACGCCGAGCAAACGCTAAAGCCTCGTATGTTAGCCCTTTTCCACTGTAGTTACCCCATGGGGTGGTAGTCCGGGTTTACCAGAACGACTCACCCGATGGGGTAATTACACGTGGTGTCAGGTAGAACCAACGATGTCTCGACAGCAGCCCCGACGGGTCTCTCTGCCAGCGAAACGTCGAAAGTTGCAGGGATTCCCAAAAGTGGGGCGAGAGGAGTTACTGGAAATACGTGGAGAGATAAACCCGGATTTTTCGCTAGTGAGAGTAACTCTCACTGTGCATTTCCAATGGAGTCGGGGGGGGGGGAGGTTCTGCATATAAAGATATACATATGTTGATCGCAAACCTATCTGATGTAGAAAGACGTGCTGATAAAGAATATCAAGTAAATTTTTGTCCAGAATGACTATTTTCGCTGAATTCCGCAGATAAATATATGTTAGTCATCTATCCCACAATGCCATCCGGTAGACAAATTGTCAAAAACTGAGAGCTCAGTTCTCATTGAAGATTGAAGATCATTGAAGATCACATGCTTTTATGCTTACACCGGCTAGTTGTAGATTGCATTTTATCAACCGTTAGAACTGATGTATACAGGATAAGAGGAGCTAGTATATATGGCAGTGCTTTTACACAATCATGGTACACGCATAAATAGGTCAGAAGCCTTAAGCGTACTATCCACGTGTGTTATATGTAACGAACCCGGCAGTATGTGAGCTCTGGGCTATGTCGTCCGCATAATACATGTAGGTAATACCTTCAAACCTTTAATCTTTTATAGATCGATATAGGCGGCTCCGGCCTACATTACCTGAACAACCTGAACACACTTGCGGATTTTGGCTAGTTGGACTCTGCGGTTCAATCACCACAGGTATACGTACAGCAACACACATCTCTAAATGATGAGCCGTCCCTGGGGTTATTATGGTACATACATAAACAATCGCCAACTATTTATGAATGTGAACGGGTATCTGTCTACATAAACAATCGCCAATTATTTATGTAGCTGGACACCATATGGCTTGATGAAAACCAGAAATTAGTCGGAGCAGGGGTTGGGGGCTCCCTGGGGGGACGAGAGGCTCCCAATAAAAATCTAATTCCCCTCCCTGCTGCTTCATCTGTTCGGCCAATTTATCTAACATAAATTATCTTCTTACTCTCTTGTTATACATGTAAAGGTCTGCCAGCATCCTGCGGATGGTCGTGGGTTTCCAACGGGCCCGATCGGCTTTCCTCCTCATCATAATGCTGACCTCTGTCGTATATGTGAAATATTCCTTAGTACGGTGTAAAAAAAATCAGAAAGAAGTAAAGTGAAGTCTTCTGAAAAGTCCATTCTTGTCGATCAGCAGGAATCTTGTGTATAATGAGCGGGTAAATGGTAAATTAGTGTCCATATCTAGTAACACATGTACTATATTACCTTCCCAACATTTTTATGGCTTTCTGTAAAATTCACTGTTATGATGACCCATAGGCCTATGCAGACATTTCCCCTTAACCCAACCTCCCACAGCAGATTTCCTATTCCCACCTAACTGGCATGAAAGTTCCAGGCACAAATTTTACCCAATCACTGGGAAACATTAGATTCAAATTTTAAGAAATCATTTGTCTAATGACTGCTTCTTATTGTGTTGCAGTGGCTCTGTCGGGTGCTTTTCAAGGACCCTCACATGAGTATATTATTCACAAAATTGCCCTTTACCCGCTGTATTCTTCTTTCTATCGACGAGACATATTCTCTAACTCCATTTTAAACACAGACATTATTTAGTGCCCAGAAAAAATACGTCTAAGCCTATGTCTATGTCACGATATAATCAGTAGCATTTCTGTACGTTCAAATCTTCAATCGAGTATTGAAACCGTGAAGTTTAGCCAAAAAGTTTTAACCGCCATTTAATTTTCAAACGTTTTATCGTACCACATGGCCACTAATCGTCTGGTACAGAAAGTGTTGAGTGTTTTCGAGCAGTAACGCTGGGCATCTCTGCACCACTCCACATAACTTGTGGTCAATTTTGAAGTATTGCTCACATGTTAAGCTGTTCTAAACAGTCCCATTAACTGAGCTGCATTTCAGAATAGCAAAAGAACTATTCGGTACAGTTCAAAAAGACTCAACAAGTGTGGGATGATATGTCAACAAGGGTACCATGTAGTTGTTGGGCCTTCCCAAATTACTGCTCAACTGCTGAGCTTTTCTGAAGAAAAAATATACCCCACAGTTGGGCCTCTCCTTGAATTCTCAATTCATCGAAAACAAGATGTCTGGCCAATTCCAGAAAGCCGTATTCTGTGGAAGTCGATTTCTGGCTCTCGCATTTTCTTTGTTTTAAAGTTTATAAAAGCTGAAGCTGGAGAAAAGCGACAAATATACAGCATAAAGAGGAATATTAAAAAATGTGGGGTTTTTTTTGGTTGTAAGACGTAGGCCTGTGGCCTATGTAATAATAAAGACATTACTAAAGATGGAGATCAATACAGAACCTAGAAATATACCTGTGTCTTTCTGCGCGAGTTTCATCACTATAGTCCCCTTCCTGGTCCCATTAGCGGTAACACATCCGTCAGTGGAGAAACACGTGATCAATGTGAAGTTCACATATTATTCCACACGATGATATTACGGTCATTATTTACCGTTGTCTTACAGTGAAAAAAACTGACACCTTGTTGACAGGCCTTTTACCGGAATTTTTACAATTTTACAACGTGTGAAAGTCTCTTTCACGACACAGCCAAGTATATATCTCTAAGGTCATAAATTTTGTCAGTTATTAAAGACTTTTTGTTGAGGATGGAATTTCAACTATCCAAGAATTTTAGCCTTGTATACTCAAAAGGTTTACTAAACATATGTGACCGTGGACTCTGTGGCACAGGAAATTGTCACACAGTACTGATTACTAAAAGTGTGGCTGTTGATCCTTTTCATACAGTACCAATCGACTGTTGGACCTTTCTGAACAGCATCGAAAGGGCATAATGGGCCTTTCTAAAGAGTGCCGAACAACTGTTCGATCATTCAAAGCAGCACAGCTCAAAAACGAAAAAACAAGCTTCGCGAAGTTGTACGATATACGCACAGGTCGGTAATACCCGATACGAAGTGCTTGGTCAAGAATTAAAGACATTTTGGTCATCCTAAAATTTTCAATCTCCATCAATTTTAACCTTCAGTTTTCAAGATGTTTACTGAACTGTGTGGCCATGGCACAGCAAGTTACCGCACAATACTGATCACCAGCATTGTGGCTGTGATCCATTTTATGCACTGCTAAGCAGCTGGTGGGCCTTTCTGAACAGTATCACAACGTTATACCGGGCCTTTCTCAAGAGTGCCGAACAAGTATTGGATCTTTCTGAGCAGCAGAGCTCAAAAACGAAAAATCGGTTTGCACAAAGCTGCATTAAATACTCACTTGACGTTACTAGGCCGATACTTTCGGATTTTCGGTTTTTAGACTTTCGGAATTGTGAGGTTTAGCGTGCGTTACCTAGTTACACTGCCAGCAAAGAATAGTACAAAGACACATGGCCCCAACCCTCCCCCATAGCAGGGTACCACACCGTCCTATCCCCAGCGAAAATAGGTATACAAGTTAGATACATCCCCTAATGCTAAATTCACAAAGTAGATTTCGTTTTACGTAAAGACTGTGATTCTGTAATTCTGTTGCAGTTCCACAGTGGTATGGCCAGGAACAAGAGACAAGTGAGCTCTGTACCTAATCATGACATTGTCTTTCCCTCACCCTTGGTTCTGTTAATATAATGTTATTTTCGTTTAAACTTTATTTGCTTCATTTTGTTCGATTTAAAAACCTAGATCTGTGGCCTATATAATAGTAAAGGCATTTCAGAAGACGGAGACCTTTCAGAACCTAAAAATATACCTATGCCCTTCTACGCGAGATTGGCCACTATAGTCACTTTCGTGGTTCATTTAGTGGACCCGTAAAAGGACAAACATATGATCTTTGTGGCGTTCACAAATTATTTCACACGATGATATCAGGGGTCTTTATTACAGTTATTTTACAGCCAAAACATATGACACCTTTTTGCCAGGCACTTTACCGGAATATTTAGGTCATTTTTATAAGGTGTAAAAGTCTCTGTCACGATAAAGCCAGGTGTATATTCGTACATTCATAAATTGCCAAAGTATTAAACACGTTTTCTTGAGTCTGGAATTTTTCACCTCCAAGAATATTAACCTTAAGTATACAAAAGGCTTGATGAACAACGTGGCCATGGATTCTGTGGCACAGAAAATTGTAACACAGCACTGATCACAAGTACTGTGGCTGTGGATCATTTTTACACAGTACCGAACGGCTGGCGGGCCATTCTGAACAGTATCGCAGTGTTATACTGGACCTTTGCAAAGAGTGCCGAACAATTGTTTGATTTCTCGAAGCTGTACCGCTGAAAAATGAAAAACCAATTTTCGCGAAGCTGTACCGAATACGCACAACTGAACTAGCGCAACACTTTCGGCTTTTCGGTTTTTAGGCTTGTGACGTTTGGCTAGTTTCACCTAGTCACACTGTCTAAAAGAACAGTATAAGACATATTGTCTCTGCAAGAAGCCAGCCCGTGGTATCTCCACCAACATTGTCATACAAGTTAGATACAATCCCTGATGAGCCGAAAATCTTTACATTATAGAATACCTTCATCCTTACTAAAGGAAGCTGGATGATTCTGGTCAACAGAGAAGTGAGTTGCTTGTTAAATCACGACATTGGCTTTTCTTTACGCTTAGCTCCTTTGATATCGTCTATTTATCTTTCAACAAAAGATATATAGATGGATCTTCCTGAACAGCACCACGCGGCTGCTGGGAATTCCTGAATAGAATCACACTACTGTTCGGAATATTTGAGCAATCGTTGAGCCTTTCTCTACAGCACGTAATAATTGTTTGATTTTCCTGAGCAGAAGCACACAGATGTGAACAGCGTCGTACACAACTGGTAACGGATGACCATTTGCCAACTGCCACACTGTCATCGCTGCTCTGGGTTTGATCTCTATGCTATAGTTTTATAGCATTATATAGTTACACTGCCAAGAGAAAACGTCCATGGACACCCTGCACTAAAACCAAACTGACCTTTACATCCCAAATCCGACATCACCCACACGCCGTATCCCATATACCCATCCCCAGGTAGTTTGTGCGTTAGATTTAAATTTTTAAATACTGGTTGAGTAACATCTCTGTTTGTTATTGGATTGCACTGACGGCCAAATTTTGATAAATTGGCACTTGAGTGCATGATTCAGTCATAACACTGCAGTTTTCTCGCTCTTGTGTTTTCAACATAGTGTTTCCTTTGACAAACTTTATTTGCTATAATCGTCGGGATCATCTGTTACAACGAAGGATCTCTCCTGTAACGCGCACACTGCAATGTTCTTAATACCTTCCTTTCTCTTACAACCCCTTGAAGATATCGGCGGTACGACAACATATTTTCTGTATAATATCTTAATGATTACTTCAAATAATTATAAAATCTGCTGATGTTACAAATATCATTTCCTTGACTGTAGCGAAAAAATCTCAAAATTCGATGTATACGTGGGAGAAATAAAGCGTCAGCAACCTTCATATGTTTGTAGCTTTTTCCGTGTGCTTTTCTTGAAAATTCTCGCTATAATTCCAAGAACTGCTTCATTTCTACCATCTGTTCCCGTGTACGATACTGTCCTCTCCGTCTTTATCTTGCCCTGTGTTACTTGTGACAAAATGCTGATTTAGGCCGTTTTACGACAACCAATGGCTGTTAGTAAACAGAGCTTTTGGTGGGACAACACTGTGCATGGTTATCTAATGCGTGATAACTAATGAATGCGAGATGTATTGCCGAAAACTCTTCTGCCACATTGGACAATTTATTTCGTTGCATCATTATGCATTTCGGTCTTGCAGAAACGTTTCGATCATCTTGCAATTCCTCCGAGTATAATATTCATGACTATGTCCTACTCATGAAATAATAAATCAATTTTGAATCTTCTAGAAATATTGATGGGCATAAACCTAACATGTATAAAACTGATTTACTTCTCCTTCGTTGGTTTATTCTTAAGGTACACAATTTGATCGGAATGTTTGCTGTTGCAATATAAGTAGTAAGTAATTCGGAGGAAAGTTCCTGGGTCAGAAACTGTTAGCATATGAAGAGAGAGATTTCCAATAGAGTTCTTACCACTTTATTCATTACAAAGCTGTGAGCTTAGTGTTCAGCTTTCCGTCTCAAGTATTATAGGTCTTTAGAAGTAATTGTATTATGGATAAATGATGAAGTAAATAAGCCCCCAATGCAAGATCTTGTTGTGAAACATGATCTTAAATATTGATGATTCTCATGCAAAACGTGACAAACAGTGAGTTTTTCGTTCTAGTAAACACGTTACATCCAGAAGGATAACTAGCATGAAGAAGTTTTAAATTGTAAACAGTTTTTTTGTGGTGCATATACCGTAGGTTACAAGCAGTTATTTAGCCTTTTCCAGTGGCGAGCTTCTTCATCACACCAGTAAACCAGACCACGGTCAATATTTTCCTAGTAATAGAGATTCGTGTGTACAGAGTAGGAAGGTTTCATTGTTGAGTGGTTAGGAATTCTAATCACTGGGAGCAGATGCGGGTTGGATACCAACGATGAACAGCAGACTCCCATCAAATAGCACTATGACAAAAAGCTAGCACTATGACCAAAAAGAAGCCGTGATGAAACTCTCGGAGGCAATGGCCTTGGAGTCACTTTTTTCTTAAAGTATGAAAGTAACGCTTAAGCGTAAGCTGAGGACAGGAGGAGTGAATGGCCTCTGTGGAAAACACATCACACAGTTTCTGTATGTAAACATGGCGAGTAAATCCGATGTTTCATCATATTGCTACAGTTGTTTATAGACATAAACGGAAAGAATAGACTTGTGTTATAGAAAGCAGTCAGCGATCATCCACAGCTCTTACGTATATGGTGCAGATATCACTAGATCGGTATGTTGACAATATGCCGCCGTTTTATTGTTGTTTTATTTTCCAGTTCACATTATTCGGGGTTTACGTTTGACTCTTGCTCCGTATGGGTAGTTTCACTCAGTGACACAGCGGCCAGTGCTGTAGAGAACTCTTTCACTGCCAGTTGAAGGGTACAAGGATATACCTTATTGGTCTGATTCGAACCACAGGCAGACTATTGAATCGTGATGCCAGAAAGAAACTCCCTTTTGTCCAGATTTCATTCGTCGACATTATTATTTCCCCTTCACTTTAACCAAGACGTACGTTAATTCGAAATTCTCTCCAACAGATCCAATTCCTATCACCGTTTCCAATTGTCCTAACAAACTGTTCTGTTTGCGCATCTACTCAATTGACCCGCTTCATTATAGAGAGCAGAATTGTTGCGGCGATCAACCCGGCAGACTCGTCTGCCACTAAAAGAATATCAGTCGTCATAGGCGTCCAACGCTTAGACCTAATGGACTTGATCAGCGGCGGCAAGTAAACCGATAGGTGCAGTATTATAAAATACCATTACATTTGAGCTTGACCGTGTTACCAGACGGCTTGGCAGAACGCCTCCGATTGCCTCTTTGTGCTGTGGGATGTGTACATGACACTGGGCCGATCATCTACAAATGTAGGGGCCAATAAATGAAGAGTTTCCAATCAAAGCACGAACCATTGCAAAACCCTATACTTACATATACTTAAAACCATCTGGGTTGCAGTATGCGATTCAGTCTCCACCTTTCCAAAGACAGCTCGTTTTTGTTTGGAAATGTTCAAGTACTGATTAAGTCTTGAAAACGTAAGTTCAGATACATTCTGAGTTTTCCGTAGGGAGTGCTTGATCAGATGATTGAAGCTTCAAGCGATGAGGGCAGAGATCAAGACATTTAGATGTAGTGCGATCGAGAATCTGTTTATTAAATGCTTCTACCGTGATGAAGTTTCAAGACTGGTGCGTGAATTACAGAGGAAAATGATTGCGGAGTGCATTCAGGCACTACAAAAGGAATCGGTAACCAAGTACTCATTGATTCGAACATAGCCAAATCAGCGGAAACAAATCTGTCGTTTCATTTGATTTACTGCTGCTAGATAACGAATCAATACAAGATAAAACGTATAAAAATGATTCCGCTGTTTTGCGGAATTCATTTTATTTCATCACGCAGATGGATACCTACCCCAAACTTTCTTAAACCTAACTACTTTAAAGATGTTCAAGTTTCTTCCACATTTCCTTGTAACAAAAAACTGTAAGCAGGCATTGAAAGTGGCCAATGTTCTGAGAGAAACGGAATATTTACAGTGATTCCCAAACTGTCCATACCACTTGATTCATTTGACGACAACGTGCCTTTCGATCACATTTCTCACATGTATGTGCCTGACGATCGCATTTCTCACATGTATGTGCCTGACGAACACATTTCCCACATGTATGTGCCTGACGATCACATTTCTCACATGTATGTGCCTGACGACATTTCTCACATGTATGTGCCTGACGATCACATTTCTCACATGTATGTGTGCCTGACGATCACATTTCTCACATGTATGTGCCTGACGATCACATTTCTCACATGTATGTGTGCCTGACGATCACATTTACCACATGTATGTATAAAACATTCACGAAAACAATTTAGAAATAACCTATTTGTGAATTATTGATGAACTCATTGCATGCAAGGCGTGATATGTATTTATTTGATTTGACGTTTACGCGGTATTCAAAAATATTTCATTTATAGTATGGCGGTCGGCGTCATCTCGAGACGAAACCAGGAAGAGAACCAAATCATCGGTGATTTTCCAATTAGATTCTCAGTTCCTCCGCAAAGACCTAAAACTGACTATCATCGGATTAGTGAACAATGCATACACATGAGCGACGTAAAATAGCAATACTATACAGAAATAAACATTTTCACAAGGTGTAATATCTGACAAACCAATGGCAGAATGTAAATAATTTTGAGAACATGGGAGTCATGACCACGTGGTTTCGCTGTTACGTTTTTCTTCATGTTTTCTCTATTGCCACATAGTAATGCTACTGGTGTTTTGCTCATTACCATTATCTATGTAACGAAAATGTGCAGTGATTTACTTTTTGAAAATTTATATGCTTCGTTTGCATCAGTAAATGTAGAAAATGGTAAAAGTATAAGCAAAACTGTTATACTTCATGTGAAAGTACAACATCTATAAACTTATCAAGTTATTCTCAGCGTCGCATTTATTGCTGCACAGGGCCATTGTATAATTCCACGGTCTGCCATGTATTTTAAACTCTATATAACCTTTATTTCCTCAGTAAGGCATTGCTTTTTATTTTGTAACAAAAAGAAGAAAACAACATACAAACTACAAAGAGAAAGTTAAAAGTGTAGCTCAGTAGAATACATCTGTACGCCCACCTTCTCGGACTTGATCAAGCCATACTTGGTATATGATGTACATAATAATGTATTGTTGAGGAATCACCTTTATCTACAGGAAGAAGGGTTTAGTTTACCTATAAAGCACCACCATTTAGTTTGAACATGAACGGTTATGTGTGTTTCAATCATAAGACGGAAACCTATGTCGGAGCAAGGTTTATAGCAATCAGAAAATTTCCCACTATGACAGAGATGCAATTTCCTGAAATTTTCCACGTCGCTGTGCTGAAAAAAATTGTTACATGCATCAATGTCTACAGGAGGGCACTTAATTGTTTCCCTCCGGTGAAGGAAAATTTTCTTGTTATGTAAGGTCTCGTCAATCGCAAGGTGTGATTCTGTAAGTAGGTTTGCCAAACCTTTGACTGATAAATATCCTTCCGAAGATCCCAACTGGAAGTTCGGTTCAACAGCAATCTAAACGTTAACAAAAGAGTAACTAAATTAAATATACAAATCTATACACATAACAGAGATCAAAGACTAGCAACAGGATAGTAGTATCGGGGATGAACAAAAACCTCTCAATCACGAGTCTTACATACTTTAATATTTGTAAACTTGGTTCTGGAATTAGCAATGGAGTGATACGCTCGGAAACACTTGGATTAATAGCTTTGTGTTCATCGAAAGCTAGCTGTGCGGGACCACGGGTGGGGGGGGGGGTGAGGTGAGCGGGTTGCGCGAATGTTAACAAATAAAACAAGGCCTTTCGTTAGCTAAACCTGAGCAAAGCAAGTAACATGGGACTTTTAAACAAGTTTTATCCCACAACCTTTTTACAGAAAACAAACGCGTTGGTTAACAGAATTTTATAGCATTAAATATTTGAATTAGATCAACTGAATTGTCCATAGATAATTTCCCACCACAAAAAAGTCAAAATAAATTTACAAGGTTTGCTTCTAGTGGACTTTGATCTCGATGCTCTGTGGTACAGCTAAGACGACTGAGGTAAACAGGTAGCCCGGATATAGCTCCGCCGGCCTCCCGAGTCCGTCCAATATCCGCCCAGACGTAGTTTAATTTGAGTGTACTGCCAGTATTGTTCCCTGACCATCCTTCTTGTCGACTTCATACGGAGTTTATGGCACTATCGGGCAATTGTGACAATTGCATCCATTCAACAATCATTAAATGCTTTATCCGCTCGTCTTCTTTGGCGCCTGTTGAGAAATGTCAATATTCCCTAACGCAATAACCCCGACGCTATTATGGCTACTCTTGGATCCTTTACCTTCTTCAACTAGCTTTCAGATGAAGCGTTTTACTGAGAGAGCAAAACTTCGATCTTTAAGCCACGCTTTGATATACGTCTAGGCTACGTCTAGTTGCTTGTAAAGTTGAAAGATTTCTACATTGTTGCAAATCGATGTCACACTGGTGTATCAAGATTAGAACCTTTAGCAACAGAGTTAAAGATAACACCAACGAAAGAAGATTGTCAATGTCTGTATACATTCTGCCGTGCGCTGGTAAATGGTGAGGTAATGGTAGAGTCTGTTTATATATGGTGAGGTAATGGTAGAGCCTATTTATACATTGGTTCATCAGCACAACTTGACTGTGTGTTGTCGTGTTGCATTGTACAGGTTGGTAGGCACTTTGGTCTTTTTCTCCTGATCTCACTCTAACGATCGACCCCTGATTATTAACACTTTGCTAGTTCGGCTTCAATTTTTTGTCACGAAAATCCTCAGGTAGCTGAGCCTCCCTGGCCGATGGGTTAGCTCACCAGCTCAGCGCGAAGACCTTTGGGCCTCTTAACAATATGGTCGTGTTTTTTCCAAGTTCAGCTCAGACTGGTTTCCCTCTGGTCGTGCGTGGGAAGGTCTGCCAGCACCTGCAGATGGTCATGGATTTCCCCCTGCCTCTGCCCACTTTCCTCTCAACGTAATGCAGTCCACCGTCAGGTGAGTAAAATACTAGAGTTCGGCCTAAAACTCCAAACCTCACAAATGATTACGTACCGACTCAGGTAACTGGCTATGGGTGACCACTTACTCTAGGCAACGCGCACTAACCTAACAGCCTTAATTTTAATTACCGATTGCTCTTTTTCTCGTCAAATTTGGGGAAAAGAACATATTCGCTAATGAAATGAAAATTTTCTCCATTAAGCAGCTGCTATTTATAGGCGTCATATAATCCACCGTTATTTGAAAAAACATAAGTAATGTTTGCCAATTTTTTTTCCAATTTTTACCCCAAGTGCTACTTTATTTCCATCATCCACGGCTTTCATCACTATCTACTAACTGAAATGAGTCGATCTGTAATTTGTATATCATTTAAAGTTGTGATAAATTATTTTTATTCTATGTAATCTTTGTCAACAGTTTTTGTCATTAATATTTATTTCATATCAGAATCTATTAAACACGGTTTTGATTATTACAGAAGTAGCCAGCTGTTGGATAGGCCGAATGTATAAGTAAACCAAAAGAAAATTTCCCTGAAGGTAAGAACGGCTAACTAATAGCTGTCTTCTTGTGCTTACAGAAACTAATTCATGCGGGGTAAGAATATCGTATCTATATTGGCATCTGAAACTTTAAATCCACATTCACCTTAATTAGCTTAGGTCTCACGCTTTTCTCCCTGTATATTTAAAATGAAAAAACGGTTCCTCACCTTCGAAATCATACATTTTCAATAGAGGTAAACGGATTTTTGTTTTTGTTTTTGTTTTTACTGGCATTCAGGGAACCAGACAGTTTGCCTGACTTGTCAAATAGAAAATGCAACCAAAATAAGGATAAACGCATATTCTAATTTGACTGCTATTTAAATTCGCACCCATTACACAGGAGGTGAAAAAAGCTTAAAAGGACACCAGTGTTTTCAAGGTTTGCAGCGAAAGGAAACTCTGAAATTGAGAAAACTCTACCACATTCTTTCGTTTCATGTATTAATTTCCTTTTATAAGAAGGTTGCGTTATGAACCGTTTGCTCAATTTTTGAAAAGTGTTCATTTCAAATTTCTGAAAATGTAGTCGTTATGAGTTCAGCTCTAGCTCACGCTGGCTTCCTACGCTGGTGGGTGACGGTCATACATTTTTCCCTGGGTCTGACAGGCTCCCTGCCACTGTAACGGTGGTCGTGATTTGGTTCTCCATATTTCTGTAGTCAGCACTTTGTGAGCCTGTGTTTCGTCACTTGACGTTTTTTTGAGACATTCTTGTGGAGCTTGTATCGCTCATTGTCTCTTTGTGCGATTACCTACATTCCATCCCAGTTTACCCTGAAAGTGACTTTGTGTGTATTTCCGAGCACAGAAACATACATTGCCAGCTCGGCATCACGGACGCTACCGTCAACACGTGTGTCCTGGGAAGTTGTCCCTTCACCTGAGATTGGATGAAAACCATCTTCGGCGTGCCGTAAGCACAACTGTTTGTTACTTAAGGACTGTCATTCTACGATTCGAGAATTACCAACAACAGTATATTCTATATTTACGTGGACTGACTCGCCATTGGAAGCCGGAATATTCCGTTTCGTTGCTGTCACCAGAAAGAAACTGTATATTTTGTTATTATCTGTACTATTTGTCTATTTCGTTCAAATATATATACTGAACATAGTGAAGCGTTTTGTGTTTCTTTCTTTGATATTGTATAAGGCCTATCGCTGTCTGAAACTTGAACAAGCCATGTGTTGTATCATTTTCCCTCGGCGATAGTGCTACCCTTACTGTTTTAAGAAGACAGTTTAAGGTATCTGTAAGAAAACCCTCAAAACTAAATGTAATGTTCAAAACTTTCTTTATACCATTTCCAAGGAAATGCTATAAAAAATAATATGTATTTTATTGTCATCGAATGTAAGAATGTAAGCAAATGCTGTGACATTTCTTAATTACACCTGAGTTCGTATACATTAGGGTGCGTGCCTTCGATTTCAACATTCTGCAATCACACGGTCGCTTGCACTAGACTGAAGGATTGTAGGTTAATTCTGTACACAGGAATATTTCACTTATACGGAGGCCGTCAGTAACAGGCTTTAGATGAAAACGAGAGTGCCAGTAATAAAGATCTCCGACATGGGAAGTACATATAGTTGATGAGTCTGGAAAGGTGACGTAAACATGCACTTATCATGACGATAAAAGCAAATAATCACCAATGAATGACCTTCATGTAACGGTGTACGCGTACTGGTCAACCGTTCATTTCCTCCGATGCTGCATGAGTGGTAGCGTGGGCGAGGGAGCGTCTCCCTCTCAAAAGTTATGTCCGGGGATCAATCTCGAATAGAGTCATCTCTCAAACTTTACCATCGGCAGTCGTGATACTACTTCGTCTAGCTCTTAACACGAGATAAAATTGACCAAATGACGCTCAGCCCAGTGTAACGAGACCAGGTGACGAGTCCTGTCTGGTGTCCTCGGCATGGTGTTCCAGTAAGGGAACACTATAAATATGTCGGCATGGGGTCCGGTATGTTTCATGTAAGAGGAGAAATCATTGTGATTTGATCGAAGTAATATCGAAAGTGACGTTAAAACCCCAATCAAACAATAAACCACTCAATCCTCCTAGGCCTTGCACAAGAATACATGGGACACCAGACTTTGACAATTCTCTTGCCCAAGGGGGGGGGGGAGCAGAATAAACACCGCGTGACCCCGATGATATAAATGTGACCTCTCATGATAATTTTAAGATATTTAAAACGTAAATAGAGGCGGACGTGAGGCTTTGAAAATAAGACTCCTGCAATTACCACTCCTCCAAAAAATTGATGAATCGAGGATTTAAATCCTCCCAATAAGCACATTGGTATCACAGTATTAAAGAGAGACAGCCATGAAGCCAATATTTTTACTAAAGAATCAATAATGTATGCAGTGTAAGCTGGCGTTTCAAACTTGAAAAAAAATCCTTCAAAGATAACTATATAGTTTGTGTGAATGTCCAGATGAGTACCGCAAGTCTGGCAAGAAAGCATAACGTTTAATACAATGACCTGAATCCAGCACATTTCCAACGGGCCTGTTCTTCTTGAGACTGAAAATTCCGGTACAAATCAATTTTCATCTCGCCCTGCCCAGACTACACAGAGCATACCCTAGCTATTTACATGAATATTATGCATAATATTAGCACTTACTCAATTACATGGGAATCTCGCTCTAAACCTCGAATTCGGATTACCTCAGCTTCATACCTTAAAACAATCATCTCGTTGAAACCAAATGCCAGCCAAACCGCCCCCTCCTCCACTACAGACAATGTCTGTTTGATTCGATTCGATACTATAGGAAACTCGATCTACACGGGATTAGCCTAGCCTGTCCAGTCCCCTTAATAATTGTCCTGTCCTCTGTGTGGAACATTTGTTTCACAGACTGGGTATGCTATTTCCATGCTAGACAACCATAAAGACATCCGACCAAATGCCTTCCCAGATAGCAGACTACCATGTCACCACGCACAATGCCTCGACATCGAGATAATTCTCTCCTATTGTCTTCAAAAACTCCCTTAGCCCTGGGTCAATTTATCTGAGTCATCAGGCACGCAAGCTATCAAACCTTCTTAAAAATTGCTTGGCTATATATGGCTTATTCCCGTTATAATGCCACCGTCGTGTAAGTGAAACATTCTTGAGTAGGGCCTAAACACCAATGAAATGAATAAATAAATAAATTGTCCAATAGCAATGTTTTCTATATTGATTGTTTACCTGTTGGTATTCTTGTCCTTTATCGTCGTTTTATTTGATTTGTGTTCTTTTCTAGCGGGGCTCAAAACAGATGTTCTGGTACCTCACTGGAACACCATACCTAAGACAACAGACAGGATGCGCACCCAGACACAAGTCCGACAAGTACTTGGCTTATTGCTGTTATGCTAAATGCCAAGCCAGGTACTCTACAGCAATTCTTTGATGGTAACAAGAACATATGTGAATGGGAAGCCCGGCCTTGCTTTGTGTGTACACGGAGGTAATTTTTCCCCCGCGCAATGGCGACTCAGATGCGTGGAACCAGCCATTGTTCTGTTTGTCCAAGCAGTCATCGCAAAGGCAGGAATGAACAACGGACTATTTTGAGGGGCTGCTTTACCATAGACGGGAATCGTTCCTCATTATCCTGTGATACTTGTGATACATTGGCACATATTTAAAAGAGGAGAAGACAAGCAGAGGCAATGCTCTCTAGAAGGACCATGGGAAACTGTTCTATGCATACCATTGTTGTTTAAGTGGTCTTTTTTACCCAGATATATGCAGTTGATTTTTCAATTTGTCGGGCGGGCCGGTTAGGTGTCTGGGCCATGTTTTGGTATGTGTTTTGACGTGATCTATTTTTGGCACCCTAGAGTGTTCTTTACTGAACACTCTCATTTACTAATGATAGTGTATGTTATTAAACATAGGAAACTGTTACTGTGATATTATACAAGATTTACTGTGAAACAAAATGTATGATATAAAGGACAAAAGATATGGTAAAAAATATGGTTAAATAGCCACGTTTTACAATGTTATTTTAAAACAAGTGGTAATGCATTACAGAAACAACCCTTGATTCTATCGGCATTTTTACTTCTACAGGTTAGATATCTTGTCAGGGAGCCACACATTGCAGTCTTCTCATGTCCAAACAAAGGGACCCAAAATAAACAAATGTATTAGAATACAGTGTGAACTTATTCCTGCCTAGAGGCGAACTATTGCCGTTATAACTTAACTCGTCAAGAGCATATGAAAGAAAAGATTGAAATTCATAAACAAAATTACAGTAGGAATTGTCTTATTTCTTCCAGCTCCCATGTCTCCCGTAAATCCATAACTTTGCAACTAAAGAAATTGCACCAAACAGCAGGAGCCTTTCTTTGACGAAATGGATTCAGTATTGAAAAAAAAAGAAAAAAAATAACAACATCCAAAGAGCTGGTTTAATGTGCTTGAGATATATGCCTATTTCATAAAGTTGCCAATAAATGAAGCGAAAACAAAATAAGTAATGAATATTACTAGGGTGGCTACTCTAGAAGCCTAAATTTGTTGTGTCACTTTGGTAAATGTGTTATTTTGGCTAGGAATAAACTAAGTCGTAAACCTTTATCCACCAATGGATATAGGTAAACTTGGTCAGCCCTTGACCTTACTCTTATTCCGATGACAAAGTTTCGATAATAATTACAGATAAACAACACATATTCGGTCATGAAGATGTACTAAAAACTGGAGAAGCAAAATAATAGGTGACTCTCGAGTTCGCAGTCTGTTGTCACTAAAGGTAAAAACAGTTTCACTGTATCATGTGACTTGTCAAGGACTTGATTCAATTTTTATTGGCATGAATTTACCAATTCCATAACATACCGTGTGTAGGAGGTACAAATGACACCTCTTTCCTTCACAAACCTTAAGATCTTCAATTCTCTCCATCCGTCCGCTTTCCTAAGTAACATTTTATACACCCATGTCATTGCAAGTGTAATTAGATAAAATATGCCCAACAATTTTGGCAGGTCACGTAGTACATTTTGCTTACATTAAGTGATAAAAGAATTCGAACTCAGCTATTAGTTATGGTGTGCGACATAATACTTTCCCGGTTATTTTAATGAAAAGGGAAGCCTGGAAAACAATTTAAAGGAGAAAACTTACACATTATGTGCATGCTCATTTACAGACACAGACAGCAATAACATTTAAAAGTAGGAAGTAGCCACTACCTCGAGGAGAAATCCAAGAGCACCGACGACAGCGTAAAAGTTGGCAAGTAACCTGTGAATTCCGGCTTCTTGTCAATTCACCTCATTTCAAGTTTTATTCTAACTGTCCATGCAAAGGCTTAAAAGGTAGCATCTTACTCAAGCCCCAAGCTTGTTCTGTGTAGCCACGTTTCGGAATAATATACCTAAAAAATTAGGGATCAGATGACGATTTCTACCTCCCTGCCAAAACAATCTCCTTCAAGAGACTAGGCCGACCGATGAGTTGTCGAGAAACAGCCAAGCAGAAAGTCTCCCGACACATCTATCTTCTCTGTGTGGTACAAAAGACTTATGCTCATTTGCAATATCCATGTCTTTGTCATACTGTAACATGCGCTCTATGAGAGTCTACTGATGAAAGGCAACGGAGCATAAAAGGCCAACATCTCATAGACCCGGCTCCACATTTCTGTGACGAGAAACCCGCTGCTTGTCCATTTTTGGCTCTCAGATACATAATTATGTTTTTGCGATAAAACCTTGCATTCATTGCCTTCATCATTTATTCCCAAACTAATTACTTCTGGACAGATATGGTACTCATGACAGAACGCTGAGCGCTAACTTCAAGGGATTCTGATGAATGAAGTGGTAAGAACTCCTCCATAAATAATTTAGCTCTCTTTTACTGATGGCCTTTTTTCTTAACAACTCAAATTTCCGCACAAACATCACGATTCAGAAACTGATACGTGTTATAAATAAATGATAGGAGAAGTGTGGTAAGGTTTATGTATCTGTGCTAAGTTCATTTTTTTAACTGGTGTTTAAAGTTCGAGAGAATCCCGCCATCATCCGCAGGTTGCTGGCAGACCATGACGAAATTGCCTAAAGTTTGGTAACTGTTGCTTAGCTGTTATGTGTAAGGTATCAGTTTTCGTCCCTCTAAAGCCCCAGCTGCTCGTGGTTGGAGGGCAATCATTTTCAAGCCACTGAGAATACATTTCCATAGCGTTTCCTTCTGTAATGCCTCATCGTCTGTTTATTACAGCATTCCCTTCATATGCAATCATGTTAACGTTTTCACACCACACAGACTCAGTGCGTTATTAGTTATAAGAGATTAGTGGATTTCAATATGAAGGTGAAAAGTTGGTTTTCAGTGAACGCATTGAAAATATCTTGACTCAATGTGCGAGAGAAAGGAATCACGTTCTCTTCAAATCTTAAAAAAATACGTATATCAGGAGTTGTTACGATTCTATTTTTTCGGTTCAGCGGAGTGACATGACAGAAGATGAGATGTGATGGTACCGGTGAGGTCGTGGCGTAGTACCATAGGGTATTGTAAGAGAGAGGTCTTGGCATGGTACGAGTGAAATCATGAATGGTAGCTCTGATCAGACTTGTGAAAAAAGAGGGAACAAGAGAAAAGCATTTGAAGGCTGCTGATGTCTTAATGCTATTCTCTGTGTATTCAATATTTCAAACAGCTTCGTTTTTAACCACAACACCGTATGAATCGAAGATATATATTTGAAAGCTTTAAAGTACTAAAACGGTATGCTATCCTGTGAAGCTGTCCTCATGCGAGGTATAGCGTCAGGCAGCTGTAAGACAAAGCGGGGTGATCATAACGTTGGATTGTGTGATCCACAAGACGTTAACTCAATATATAAGACATCGTACCCTTTGTTTCTTCACCGACACACGGAATTTCCTGATTCTAACAACAGGATCTTTGTGCATATGCCTCACACTTCCTCTCTTTCCCATTTCCTACATAACACTTATGACTTTGGAACTCAAGCCAGAGTGAGTATAACCGGCGTCCACATCATTCGTCTTGGTATAGATACGAGGCGGGGAGGAGGATATCTTCAGAAAGGCCGAACAAGTGCACTCTTCTGTTCCGCAAAGTCAATCAATTATGCGTTACATCTCAGAAAGGCACCCACACCGTGAAACAATGTTCCCACAGGTCTAACAACGTGGAAAGCGTCTGAGTAAGAAACGTAATCTTAACTTTCATTTCATCTTCTTCCACTTTGAATGTTGAATTTAACGAAGTAGAAAGTATTTAAAATGATCCAAGATCAAGATTACAAAACTGTGTGAACACAGTCTGTATTTCTCTCCAGTCCGTTAAGTAACCTTTGAATATAGGTCTTAAAAAAACTCAAAATAACAATACAAGAAAATTAATGATATGAATGAACCTTTCACTACAGATCTTTGTCAGTATGTTGCATCTTTTGATGTTGCATCTTTTGATGTTCTGAAGACTTTTGAAGTAAGAGACAGGTAATAAAAAACCGTGGCCTAATGATTTGAAACCAGGTGGTGGATTTGCACGGTGATTATTTATGTCTGTTGTTTTCTACCATTGATTTTATCATACAGGCCGGCTCATCGCCATAAATTCGTCTGTACATCATGCAATTACAACTAAAGACAGACATCATCTGTGTATAGGTATAAAAGCACTAATTCGATTTTGTGTCCAAGATTCAGACGCTCAGAAAACGGTGGGAAGGGCTAGGGATTGGTTGTATCTCTGAAGGGTGTTGAATTACTGCCAGATAATTTTGTTCATTCGCAACAACCTAATCATTTACACGAGCAAGAAGAGAAAGGCCTTATATGGAGTAAGGAAAACTAACAAGAGATCATATTTCACCACTTATAGGTTTCCATTTTGACAATCAACATACTTTTATCGCTGCTCTGGTTTTCCTCTCTATGTTGCATTTTTCTCATTCTTTGCCTGTATAGACCAAAATTTTACTGTTAGACGGGATCACCGACGCAGGGGTCCATTTGCATTATTTTATACATGATGGTGATAGCATAACAATTAGATATAAGCATCAGATCTGACAATCGTGAGTAATTCTTGACCAGTAAGACCCAATGAATTGAAGCGTAGGCCAAGATGTTTAATGGAAAAGTACAGGTTTACTTGAAGAGTTAGTATCAAGCTGAGGTATATTTACCCGAGGTAAAAAGCAGAGCTGGACTTCACCGGGTAAGTGTGACGATGCGACAACATCACACTTTCGTGGCTGCTTTATTCTTACTCTCTATGCTGGGGTCGTTTACATTGTATAACTGCATAAACCAGTGCTCTGTTCTTGAACTGAATCCCCGAGACCTGCCCTACCTTTGCACTACTTCAGCGTGATGACATCAGAGCATTTAAATAAATCAATGTTTACGGTTTATGGCCTCATAGTCGACATCGTTTCAACCAGTTTGTGGCGACGAATCAGATAGCAATGAACCGTTTTCCAGTGCATTGAAACTTAGGACAAACAAAATATGTAAATGGTTTTTGAAACAAGAACTGAAATATCAGTTAAAATTCGAAAACCTTGGCTTTTAAAATATGTAATCTGAAAAGTAAAAACATTAAGCAAATGTTAAACATATATCTTAGGACAGTTAACAGCGTACGTCAGAAAGTTAATGACAGTTCCGCGAGCTATGCTCTCAAGTAAATCAAACACATAGTCGACAATGTAGAAGCTTTTCCGAACATGAGCAAAGACTACCTAGTCAACCAAGATTTATAAATCACTGGACATCCGATCTATCACACTCCGGTATACCGCTCTCATCCAGAATAAAATTTCGTGTTACAATACGGCACCCCATTAAGACTCCCTGGTGTCGTCAAGCTATCATGACTGTAACAATCACAGCCAATGATTTTCATGCGATTTATTGTGGCCAACAAAGCATTTAGATCTGAGCACCATATCCGACAGTCGTGGGAAACGTCTAATAAAATTGCACGATAAGCCATAACTGTTACGAGATGAATAAGTTGCTATTTTCAGCATTCAAGTTAAGAGTCAGCGTAAAACCCTGAATGAGGTAAATTGACAAGAGGCTGAATTTTACCGATTACGCGTGAGCAATCTCCAACTATCATACTGTGGTCGCTGCTCAGGGTTTACTCCCTGTGCTGCAGTCCATATCACCACAGCAGACGTTAACGACTTGATGATATTTGATTTCGGTTCTTTATCAGGCAGATTTTCACGCGCGATGATTTGCCTTTGTTCCTTTTACTTGCACACCTGACCTCATCCACCTTAAAATTAAGTATTCTGGGGTGCCCCCCTCCCTTCGTATAGGCGAAATATTTCTGAATATGGTGCAAAATACCTAATTTAATAAGTACAAACCAATTAAACAATCTATATCATAACTTACAATGATGTGGAAATATTCATTCAAACAATCGAATGTTATCATGTTTTTCTGATTTCACTGCTTCAAAAACAGATTAGCAATTCTTTCATAGGCGTACTCCACGAATGGGGAAAGCGAAGGAAGGGCAAGATTTCAGTCATTAGAGAGGACAATACACACTGGGAAAAGAAGGTGCAGCCATTGAACCTTTACGGGTTCCATGTCTTGCCACTGTGGTGAAACACTCTAAAGTTCCATATTGAACCTCACTAGTATGGTTCCGTTTAGCACGCCATAAGCAAGATGACTATTTGCACCAACACGTTATAAGCCCTATATGGAATTCAGGATCGCTGCCTATTGCCGAGCACAGATAATCAGATACACGAGATCACGCCATGATGTCATCTACCTACTTTCAGTAACGACTGCATATCAAACCATATTCATGCTTGTTTTGGAAATTAGGTCAGAAAAAACGTATATTTCTTCCCTTATGTTCACAATCCTGAATATATCTGACTTGTTTGAAGGGTAAAGGTTCAAAAGTGGAAAACCATCCTCGATCACTGAACCTTCGCATTAAGGAGAAAGCAATTTTACAAAGGAGAGTACCCAAGTGTTCAGATAACAGAAATAACGCTCTTTACGGAACCCTAAGGGAAGCCACTTTACTAAGTGCGTATTCACACCATCACATTGTCGCGCTATCCCTGGCTTTTTGCTAGATGCAAGTTGTACTGTAGTTTAATGTATATTCTATGTAGTGGTATCCTGCTTTAAATAAAGTTCCTCTTTGTTTGCGGCAAATAGTGTTAAAATCCGGCAATAAATAACAAAGTGAGTGCATGTAAAGTTTTACTGTAAACGCTGGGTAAATTTATTTTAGAATAAAACTGTGCCGGGCAGTGACCTTTTTTGTGCAATTATATATACTTTTTGTAAGTCTCGCCCTGAATTTGTAAACTGGCGTCGAGTTGCACAAGTGTGGCATTAATAACTATTGAACAATTATAGGTCTGCCAGTGACCTGCGGATGGTGGTGGGTTTTCTCCGGGCTCTGTCGGGTTTCCCCCCACCATAATGCTGGCCGCCGTCGTATAAGTGAAATGTTCTTGAGTATGCCCTAAAACACCAATCAAACACATTAAAAAAATCAATTAGAAATCATATAATGGCGCAAAAAATAACATCTTCCCGTCACAAACCTTGCTATGGTATAATTAAACGAGGCTGTGATCAATAATCCAACTGCTGGAATATCACAGGAAAGGGTTGCACATGACTTGGTGATAACAGAGAAATCACTCTCATAGCAAATTTTCCATTTTAATAGAGTAAAGATATGGAGGAATATCGGAGAGGAAAAGAGATAAACAAATGGCTTGTTCAACTCTAAGAGAGCGATAGGCCTTACAAGAGATCAAACAAAGAAGCAAAAAGACGCTAAACTTCAGTAAATGTATTCAAGCAAAATAGCAAAAATAGTACAACTGGCAGTAATATTCCAAAAAATACACATAATTGCAAAAATATACAGTCTCTTACTGGTGACTGTGTCTAAATCTGTATGGAATATTCCGGCTTCCAAAAGCAAGTCAGTACACGTACATAGAGAATTCACAGTTTTTTGGAAATTCTCGAATCGAACGATGACAGTCCTCTAAGTGACAAAGAGCAATGGGCACGGCATGCCGAATATCCAACTACTTGGTAAGGTGCAACTTTTCTGGGGAAACGGGTTGACAATAGCGTCCGTGATGCCAAGTTGCCAGTGTATGTTTCAGTCTTCAGAAATATACACAAAGTCACTTTCAGGTCAAATTAGAATGAAAGGTATGTAATCGCACAATGAGACAATGAGCGATATAAGCTCCAAGTAATGTCTCAAGCAAAATAGCAAGTGGCCAAACACAAATTCACAAAGTGCTACGAAACTGGGTTACAAAATGACGTGTGTCGAATAGCGTGAAAGCCGATCTTCAATAAATCCCGAAATCACCAAGTACATGTAAGTATGTGTGACTGCCCTTTAAGGGGAAATGAGTAAATTACTGCAAGCTTTACATCTTCGTCGCTCATATCTAGGGACTAAAGTGACGTAAGGAAAATTCTGGCTGATTTGATCGTAAACATGTTACAGATACATTTTTTCACAATGTACGCTCTATGTACAATGACACGAAAGTGATAAACACCACTGAATTTCATTGCAGGCTACATGTATAATATATTCTGTTATCAAAGTCTAGGTCAGCTGTTTTCCGATTGTGCATTACGATTGCAGCATTTTCATACCGCTTTTGTCTTTTAAAAGGTTATTGTTCATGTTACTCATGAATAGTCACTATTTTTGAAGCCATTACATCGGGAAAAAACTGTTAATAACGTGTATTGATCTGAATGGACATTCTTAACACGTCAATCGATACTTACTGATCTGAACTGAGAGGTCAATGGAATGTGGTCAGTTGACATACCCAAGAAGAGCACAAAGTGTAAATCCAGAGCAACGAAGACAGTGAGATAGTTGGTAAAGGTCACACTCAACCGGTGAAGTCTGGCCTCCCTGCAATTTAACAGAGTTCAGGTTTTATTCAAACCGAACGTTTATGTAAATACTTAAATAGTAACTTTCACCTCCCTCTAGCACCATGGCTTAAGCCGAATTAGGTAAAATAATGCAATATTGCCGCATGCACTTTATATGACGTAAGTGGTCTAGAATTACTCACGAGTATCGGACTGGACTTTAACAGCTAGGGCTCATATGTGGATTTAGGAAATTTCTGTACTTTCCCGTGGTCAGATAAGTAAGTCATATTCTGAGTGTTTCCTTTACAAACAGACACCAAACAGAGGGGAGGAGGAGAGAACATGCGGAAGGCAGATGGTACCGGCTATCCTTAGTTTAATCTCAAAACCAGCAATAACTATGTAGGTGGCTTTCACAACACTGTTGCACCTGTCCTCTTGTCAAGCGAATATCTCCTGTAGATTGTTAGAATCATATTAATACATGGTGATTTACCAGCCCCTGTGATGTAATGAGTGGTGGACAGTAGCAGTCACAAATAATCACATACAAACTTTTAGTCTAGTTTTAAGTCATAAGGCAAGTATTTTTTCCTTCATACTCTATTATAAAAGAGGGCTTCCGTAATCCTGTAAGTTAGGACGCTATCGCAACGCAATGACGTAGGAGTTTGCCACCAAAGCGATCGCTGTGAGTTCAAGTCCAGCTCATGCTGGCTTCCTTTCCGGTCGTAAGTGGGAAGGTCTGCCAGCAACCTGCGGATGGTCGTGGGTTTCCACCGCCCTCTGTCCGGATTCCCCCAACCATAATGCTGGACACCGTCAGTAAAATATTCTTGAGTACGGCATAAGACACCAATGAAATATATAAATTTATTATAAAAATCTGTTCTGAACGACAAATGTTTCCGAAATTTTATGTAATGTAAAAGAGTATCAGCGTGATCTAAGGTAAAAATCTGCAATATCATGCTGAGACATAGCAGAAAATTTTCCCTAGTCGTAGTTATTGAGTTCTGTATTATATATATTCAAACGTAATTTATCAGATTACGCAGAACATCCGTTATCCGAAATATCAGTTTGGTGCCAAGTGTACTTCAGGTCTCGTGATCTAAGATAATTTTCGAAATCATTATTTCTAGTCTATAACATTAAAATTCAATCTCCAAGAAGATGAAAGGGAAAAGATGGGTTGTCGAGGTGTGCAACAGATGTCGGGAGTTTGTTTTAAAAGCAGCAACCGTATCGACTGAAAAGTCAGTCTTATCAGCAAAGTCTGTAGAGACCAAATTTCTTGACGTAACAAGGTAATACTGTGTTTAATATTATTGTTTTGTCTTTATGACGAGAGAAGCAATACAGTGTATGATTGCATTGGATTATGTATTTGCTAGTAATAAACGTGTTCCTGTTTTCGTTGCGTTCTGTTTGCAGGTTGTAAAATTTGAAACCATGACTCCAACTGCGGTACTGGTGGTGATACAAGTACTTTTCAGTATGTTTTAACTACTTTTTTTCCAATTCATATTTATTGATATTACTATCTTATCTCTCCTGATGGTTGGAGAATTCAAACACAGTTCCATTTTGATATGTCTATGTAGTCAACAATTTCGACTTCTTTAGTTTTACCAGGACGTTAACCAGGGCCCAAGCTGTTGGCAAAGCTATAGTAAAGTTTGAAGGATTCTAAAATGCTGTTCAAAACATAGACAAGTATAGCAGTAATGTTTCAAAATTAGCGCTTCAAGATTTATACGTTTGGCGAGTGGATCTGTCACAAATTATTTACTTGCTCTGCGACTGTACGTGGAAAGGTCTGCCAGTATCATGCAGATGGTCGTGGTTATCCACGGGCTCTCTCCGCTTTCCTCCCACCATTATGCTGGCCTTGGTCGGTTAAGTGAAATATTCCCGCGCACGGCGTAAAACACCAATCAGAAATAAGTAAGTGAAGCCTTCTGAAAAGTCCACTCTTGCCGGTCAGCGAGAAACATGTGTATAATGAGCGGGAAATGGTAAATTGGTGGTCATAAAAAGTCTCTTAATAGCTGTCCTGTATGAGCTGTCCAAGGCTTTTTGGCTTTCTAGAAGTTTCACCGCTATGAAGACGCATAGGCCTGTACAGACATTTCCCTTTAACCCAGCCTCCCACACCCATCTCCTGTTCCTACTTCACTGGCATGTAGGGTACTGATACACACTTCACCCCATCACCCGGAAATCTTAGATTCAAATCTGAACAAATCATTTGTGTAATGACTGTTTGTCATTCTGTTGCAGTGTTACTGGGTGATGCTTATGTACAATCCTCAAGTGAGTATATTATTGACAATATTGCTCTTCAGTCTTTCTATCCATCCTTCTATCAGCATGACATATTTCTCCACACATGTCCTCTCCCTCAGAAGAAAGCAAAAACATTCTGTACATGGAGATTATTTAGTGTCCAGAAAAGTATAAGTATAAGTATAAGCTTATGTCCATGTCAGGACATAGTTAGTAGCATTTTTGTACATTCATATCTTTGATCGAGTATTAAAATGGTTAAGTTTAGCCAAAAAGTTTTCACCGTCATTTAGTGTTCAAAAGTTTTAGCGTACCACATGGCCATTAATCGTTCGGTATTGAAAGTGTTAAGCGTTTCTGAACCACACCACATAGCTGGTGAGCCAATCTGAAGTGTTGTTCACTTGTTGAGCTGTTCTAAAGAGTTCCACACACTTGTTGAGCCTTCTAAACTCTACCGAATAATTCTTTTGCCACTCTGTAGCATTGCTTGGTTAATGAGCTTTTCAAACAGTCCCACACTCTTACTGGGTCCTGCACTTGTTGGCCCTTTCTGAACAGTACCGTACAGTTGTTGGGCCTTCCTAAAGGCTGCTCAGCTGCTTAGCTTTTTCAGAAAAATACCACAGAGTTGGGTCCTTCTATGAGTTCTGGATTCGTCGAAAACAAGATGTGTAGTCAGTTCTGGATAACCGTCTGTCATCTCTGTCTTTTCGGCAAAGTGGATCTCTCACAAATTATCTACTTCCTGTCCTGCTGTACATGAAAAGCTCTGCCAGCATCCAGCGGAAGGTCGTGGGTTTCTCCTGGGGCTCTGTCCGCTTTCCTCCCACCATAATACTGGCCCCCGTTGTATAAGTGAAATAGCCGTGCGTACGACGTAAAAAAACAGTCAGAAGTAAAAGTGAAGCCTTCTGAAAAGGCCACTCTTGTCGGTCAGCAAGAATGTTGTGTTTAATGAGCGGGTGAATGGTAAGTTGGTGGTGAAGGGAAAATCTAGTATCACATGTACTGTATTAGCTGTCCAACATTCTTATGGCTTTATATAAGTTTCACTGATATGAAGACGCATAGTCCTATACAGACATTTTTCCTTAACCCAGACTCCCACACCACACACCGTCCACTTCACTGGCATGGAAGTTGCAGATACACACTGCACCCAATCACCCGGAAATTTTTAAGAAATTATTAATGTAATGACTATTTGTTATTGTATTACAGCGTTACTGAAGAATGCTCATGGACAACCTTCAAGTGAGTATATTATTGACAACATTGCCCTTTACTGATTCTCTTGGTCGTTTTCAACGACGTGACATATTTTCCACACCTATCCTGCAAGAGAAAAAAAACATTCTGTACATGGAGATTATTTAGTGCCCAGAGTAGCACATATAAGCCCATGTCCATGTCACGACATAATCAGTAGCATTTCTGTACGTTCATATCTTTATATTGAGCATTAAAATCGTTAAGCTCAGCCAAACTGTTTTACCCGCCATTTACTTTTCAAAAGTTTATCGTACCACATGGCCATTTATTGTCTGGTAGGGAAAATGTTGAGCGTGTCCGAGCAGTAATATTGGGCATTTCCGAACCGCAGCACATAGTTAGTGGGCTATTCTGAAGTACTGCTCATTTGCTGAGCGGTTCTAAGCAGTTTCACACTTGTTGTGCCTTTCGTGACTCTACTGAATAGTTCTTTTGCCATCCTGAAGTACTGCTTAGTTAATGAGCTTTGCAGACAGTCCCATACTGTTGTTGAGCCACTGTAAACGGTACGCTACACTTGTTGGGCTTTTCTAAACAATACCGTATGGTTGTTAGACTGTAGTAAAAACATTGCTCAGCTGCTGAGTTTTTGTAAAAGATATCACACAGTTGGACCTTTCTATGAGTTCTGGATTCGTCGAAAAAAAGATGTGTGGCGAGCTCGAGTAAGTCGTATGCTGTGAAAGTCAATTTCTGCCTCTCGTAGTTTCCTTTTTCTAAAGTTTATAAATGGCGAATTGGGAGAGAAGCCATAAGGGCACAGCATAAACAGGAAGATGCAAAGTTTGGAATCAGCTAGATCAGAAATCCAGAAGTACAAATGAAATACCCAAAATGCACTTGTCGCTACTCTCGTGACACGTTCGATTTGTTGATTTTTGCACTTTCGTTTCTTTTTTTGTGTGTGTTTTTTTGCCTTTGTGCTACTTTACCTATTTATAAGACACACATCAGGACAGAATCCATTGAAATTGTGTAATAGTAAAGATATTGTAAACATTGAGATAATCCAGTACCCCCTCCCCCCATCCGCGAAAAAAATAGTTACACGTGTATGTCAGGATACAGTTAGTAGTATTTCCGTACATCTGTCTGCAACCTTCGCATGGTCGCTTGGTTTCCTCTGGCACCTTTGTTAAATATTCTTGAGCTCGGCGTGAAACAACAATCAAACATTATCTAAATGTATAAATTTCCATACGTTCATATCTGTGACCATATATCAATTTTTGGACAGCCTTGTGCACAAAGACCATTTCCTTTCCTTCACCCATGGTTCTGTTAATATAATCTATATATCCTTTAACAAATTTTGTTTGCTTCATTTGGTTTTGTTTTAAAACCTCGGCCTATGCCTTTCTACATGAGTTTCTCCACTATAGTCGCTTTCATGGTCCCTTTAGTGGTAATAAAGCCGTAATACACGAAACACGTGATCATTAATAGGTTCTCATATTATTTCACACGATAACGTGTAACTTTTATCACGATGTAGCTATATATATGTATATATATATATGGGGTTCACTCTAGTTATTATTACTGTGTCTGTGAGTCCTTTCTATAAATGCCTTTCGGTTCTTCCTAAACAGTCCCGCACGGCTGCTGGGAATTCGTGAATAGTATCATACGGCTGTTCGGAATGTTTGAGCAGTTGTTCAGCCTTTCCCGGCAGCACCTAATAGTTGTTCGATTTTTGTAAGCAGTAGCACATGGTTGTGGTGACTTAGTGAATAGCGTCGTAAAGTCGGTAGTCTCTCCTGAACAGAACAGTTGTTGGGCCGTTTTGAGCAGTACTGATAGCGGGGGCTAATGGTTTGTAGTGGTTCGTAATGTACATGTTGTAATGTTTGTAATGTTCGTTGAACTGGTTTTCGCCATAGCCCCAGTGGAGGTTGTAAGTGACAGTCTCATGTTCAAATCCATATAAATCCTGTCAGTCTTTTGTAGCTGTAAATCTGGACATCACTGAGCGCAGTTTACTGTGAGAATGGAGATCATCCTTGCTACACTGTATTCTTTATGTCTCTTATTATGGACTGTAACGGCCAAAAAAATATTCGTTGGCTCAGAATTATATGTTAATGTGTTCATGTATTATAGCGTGAAAGGAATGTCCGTTCTTCCGCTTTTATTGTTTTTACACATCACCCAGGAATGTGTTGCGGCGCGATGTGAACTTTGACACTGACAGACAACATGTGGTCGACTTGTTGACATTGTGAAAGCGGTGTAATGTTCTACCAAAACGGTATTTCAAATGCACAGGCATTCTCTATGTTTCGTAAAGACATGTTCTCCCCTCGCCCGTGATGTTTGTACTCGACAGATAACTATGTTCGTTCAAAATGATTGTTTTATTAACTCTGTTCTTTCCCGCCAAAGATTGCACCACAACCACAACATATGGTAAATGTAATCAATGTTGTACAGTAAGTTCAGTTAACAGTAACGGCAACCTGCCGCCTACATATTGTGGCATATATCAAAAGCGCGTACTAAGCGAAGGCCTCTTACGCAGATTTACGTTTGTTTTGTTTGCTGTCAATCGTTTGTTTCCGAGCTATATGTGATCACAACTACATGCGGGTTCTAGTCTTGTTTAATTGCTGTACCACGGTTCAAGCTTGTTCATCAAAATCGGTGATATTCTTGGAACAACGAATTGGCGTTAAGCTGTCACCTGTATGGGCTATGGGCCAAAGATTAAAGCTGAACTCCTCCACGATGTTTTTTTAGTAGTAGGCCCATTCTATATGGCAGTCATGAGTTCAAATCCCTTCTCAATCTTTTCATTTTTTCCTCTTTTTTATTTCCATGAAGTTATCAGGGGGCTACCAGATATGGCAGATAGGTAATAGTGTAGAACCCCTGCAACGCTTTTGGATAAAGCTTTTACATTGTACCCTGCATCACTAGGGATTCTGCAGGTGGACTAAGCATCTCTGAAGCTTTGTCATTTTGCATTGTTTACATGTTACTGTGCATACATGTTTTGAATGTGATGACAACACAGCACTTGGAGTAATTCTGGATCAATGATATCCACTAAGTTGGACTGAGCATCACCATAATTTTTATACCTAATTTTGCTTAAGCCATTTTACCAGAAGCCGGGTAAGTTGCTACATCTTAGACACTTACTTAAACAGTTACAATAAAAACCTAAATGGGGTATTTTGACAAGAGGCCGGACATAACCTGTAAGGTGTGACCATTTGCCAACTATCACACTGTCATCGCTGCGCGGGGTTTACTCTCTATGCTGCAGTCTTTTACATTATATAGTTACATTGCCAAGAGAAAACGTCCATAGAAATCCTAACCTAAAACCCACATCGATCTTCACGTCCCAAACCCTGCCTCACTCTCACGCCACATCCCATATCCCATCCCATTTAGTTTGTGCGTTAGATACTGTCCCCAATCATTGGGACACCTTAGATTTAATTTTCAAACACCGGTTGAGTAACAACTCTGTTATTGTGTTTCAGAGGTAGCCCGTTAGAGAAAAGTGCGCACGTGAGTAGATGATTCAGCCATAACCCTGCACTTTTCTCGTACTTTTGCTTTCAACATGGCGTGCCCTTTGACAAACTTTATTTGCTATAATCGTCGGGATAATCTGGTACACGTATCAAGAAGAATCTTTCCTGTAACGCGCTTAATTCAATGTTCTCAGTGTCTTCCTTTCTCTTACAGCCCCTTGAAGATATCGAAGGCACGAAAACATATTTACTCTTCAACAACTTAATGATTAATTTAAATGATTGTAAAATCTACTGATCCTACAAGTATCTTTTCCTTAACTTGAGCGAAAACAATCTCAAAATTCGACTTATACGCTGGAGAAATAAAGCGTCAGCATCCTTTATATATTTGTAGCTTTATCTTTGTTTTTTTTTAATGAAAATTCTCATTATAATTTCAAGAATTGCTTTATTTCTTCCATTAATTTGCACGTTAACCTCCTCTCCGTCTTTCTTTTGCGATTTGTCACTTCTGACCAGATGCTCTCTCGTTTAGGCCGTTTTTCGACAACCATTAGCTTTTCGTAAACAGAGGTTTCGTTGGGACAACAATGTGCCCAGCGCCTCATGATTATCTAATTCTTGATAACTGATTAATTCGGGATATATTTCCGGAAACTCTTCTAAAACTTTCGACAATTTATTTGGTCGTATCATTGTTGATTTTGGTGTGCCTTTTGATGATCGTGGAATTGTTCCGAGTAAAATATTCAAGACTACAACCTACTCATAAAATAAGAAATCAATTTTGAATTTACCAGAAATATGGATGGGGATAAACCTGAAATGAATAGAATTGATTTAGCTCTCCTTCGTTGATTTATTCTTAAGGTGCACAATTTGTTCAGAATGTTTGCTATGCCAGCATAACTAAGTAAGGAGTTTGGAGAAAAGGCCCTCGGTCAGAAACTGTGAGAATATGCATAGAGAGACTTCTTAGATATAGTTCTTACCACTTCATATTCATTATGAGACTGCGTGCTTAGTGTTCAGTTTTCTGTCTTGGCTACGATAGCTTTTAAAAGTAATTGCGATATGAATAAACGATAAAGTAAATAAACCTCCATGCAAGATATTATTATGAAACAGGATCATTTATTCTCACGCAAAACGTAACAAACAGTGAGTTTTTCGTTCAAGTAGACACGTTGCGTTGGGAAGCATAGTTATCGATCATCCACAGCATCATTAATGATCATCCACAGCTCTTAGGTATGTAGTTCAGCTGGCACTAGATCGGAATGTTATGAATATTCGGCGGTTTTGCTTTTGTTTTACTTTCCAATTCGCGGTAATCAGATCTACGTTAATCTCTTGTTCCGTATGTGTAGTTACACACAGGAACACGCCGGCCAATGCTGTAGAGAAGCCTTTCACTGCTAGTAAATGGTTGCGGATGCAAGGGTATAAACACGTCATATTGGTCTGATTCGCCGCACAGGCAGGCTGTCGAATAGTGATGTCCCTTTTGTCCAGAGTTTATTTCCCGACACTATCATTTCCCTTTTACTGTAAGCAAGACGTACATTAGTTCGAGACCCTCTCCGGCAGATCCGATTGCTATTCCAGCAGCAGGGAGGGTAATTGGACTTTTTATTTGGATCCGCCTCTCCCCCAGAGAGCCCCCCCCCCGAACGTCTGTTCCCCCTAATGTCTGCTGTACTTCAAGCCATATGATGTCCAGCTACATAAATAATTGGAGATTGTTTATGTAGGCAGACACCCGTTCACATTCATCATAATTAGCGTTAAAAAATAGCCCCGGGGACGGCTCACCACCCTCGCCGGCCCTGGGACTCGCAGCTAGAAGGGGGGGGGTGATTAGACTTTTTATTGGGAGCCGCCCCGTCCCACAGGGAGCCTCACAGTCCATGTTCCGACTAATTTCTGCTGCACATCATGTCGTATAGTGTCCAGCCACATAAATAATTGGTGATTGTTTTCGTAAACAGACACCCGTTCACATTCAGAGATAATTGCCAAGTATTTATGTAGACCGACAGCTATTTACATTCACAACATATAGGAGAGAAATAAGGGACTGTTCACCACCCTCGCCGGCCCTGGCTCTCCTTTTAGAGATACCCAGGCTATTGCTGATATACCAGTACAATCCAGCATGCCAAAGTGACATAACACGTGCAAGTGGCTCACATTAAGCTCAACAGATCTCTGAGCTAAAAGTTGCCTTAGGGATTTCTATAAAGTTCACCTGACAGATTCCGTAAGGGCTCACGTACACATCCTTGCCGAATTTGTCGGGGTTGGGTTATTAACAAACAAAGGCTTTGTCTCGAATGTGGATATCGAAATGCGCGGCGCCGTGATCAGAGGGCATGGCAGAAAGAGTTGGCACCTCAGGCCGCTATTGAAATTCCCATTTAGAGACGAGGTCCCATTTGATATACCCATCCAGGCGGTGTGGTAAGACGGCATGGAAATTCCCATTTAGAGACGAAGCCCCATATGGTATACCCATCCGGCAACATGACTACTATGAATGAATTGATTGATGAGACTCTTGGAGAGTATGAGTCTGGGTATATTCTCGATGAACCTATTCCCGAATACGCTGAAAACCGCCTCCATCGGCTGTTGAGGCCACAATGGCCTTCATCGACATAGATGATCAGGTCCCTCCCCCGGTCCAAGCCCCGGCTGAAGACTGGGTTGAGATTCTGAACGATGCCAAAGACGAGTTTGAAGTTGATGGCGCCACTGTGGCCTTTTCCACGTGGCGGGTGGAAGCGGAAGAACCGCGCTTGACATCGGCGAGCTGATGGTATGCAGGACAGAGCTGGGCGACTTGCCCTAGATGCTCGCATAACTGATGCGAGGGCGGCTCAGCTTCTCACTGCGCTTCCTGAGGGGTATGAGTTCTTACTCCGAATCAAGTTCCTGCGTCAGCGGAACGGAGGCGACTGGGTGGTTGAAGACATGTTGACCCAGTCCGGGCTGAGAGGAAGAACGGCCAGGCTATCATTGAGATTCCACGGGAGGAAAAGCCAGGCGCTCTGGCTAGGGTTGACAGCGTGCTCTATCAGAACGCCTACCTTGTCACCTCGGTTGTGTATGGGATCTACACGGTCAGAGACCTGGACCCTGCCAATTTAGCCCCACTGAGGGATCCCCGTTTCCAATTGTTCTAGCAACCTGTTCTGTTTGCGCATCTATTCAAGTGACCCGCTTCATTACAAAGGGCAGAATTGTAGAAGCAATAAACACAGCAAACTCGCCTTCCACGAAAAAATTATCAATCGTGATAGGCCTCCAACGCTTAGAGCAAATGAACCTGATGAAGGGCTTTCAATAAATGAAGAGTTGGGAATTCAAGCACGAGATATTGCAAAACCTCCACATACCTCTACTGAAAACCATCTGGGTTGCACTATGTGATTCAATCCCCAGCTCGTTTTCATTTGGAAATTTCCAAGTACTGATTAAGTCTTGAAAACGTAAGTTCAGATACATTCTGAGTTTTCCGTAAGGAGTGCTTGATGAGATGATTAAAGATTCAAGTATTGAGGGAAGAGATCAAGACATTTAGATGCACTTTGTGGTATGGCTCTACCGTGATGAAGTTTTAAGGCTGGTGCATGAATTAAAGAGGAAAACGATGGCACCGTGAATTCGGGTAGAACAATAGCAATCGGTAACCAAATCTGTCGTTCCTAGGATTTACTGTTGCCTGATAACCAATTTATACGAGATGCAGTTTTGGGGAGTTCATTTTATCACATCACACCGATGGATACCTACCCTAAACTCTCTTATAGTTAACTATTTTAAAGATTTTTTAAAGAAGTTTCTTCCACATTTCCTTGTCACAAGAACAGTTAAGCAATCATTCAAACTGACCATCGTTCAAAGAGAAATGGAATGTTTACAGTGATTTCCAAACTATCCATACCACTTGATTCATTTGACGTCAACGTGCCTGACGATCCCATTTCCCACATTATATTTCCGATATAAAACATTCACGGAAACAGTCTGGAAATAATCGTTTTTTGAATTAACAATGAAATCATTGCATGCAACGTTTCATCACAAAGGCGTAATATATATTTATTTGATTGGGTTTTTACGCAGTGCTCAAAAAAGTTTCACTAATAGGATGGCCCCCAGCACTATGCATTGAAGAAACCAGGCAGTGATTCAAAAGATCGGTGGTTTTCCAATCACATTCTCAGTTCATCCGCAAAGACCTAAAATTGACCATCATTGGATTAATGAACAAAACATGTATATGAACGACGGAAAATAACAATCAAAAGCAAAAACAAAATTTTCCGCAGGTGTAGTATCTTACAAATCAATGGCAGAATGTCACTGCTGCAAATGGAACTGTAATTTTGGGAATATAGGAGTTATGACCCCGTGGTTTCGCACAGAAATGCTTCTGGTATTTTGATTATTTATCTCACAGAAGCAACATCTATATAATGGAAATGTGCAGTGATTTACTGTTTAAGACTTACATGCTTCGTTTGCATCAGTAAATGTGGAAAATAATCAAAGTTTACTCAAACCGGTTATACTTCAGACGAAAGTATAATGTCTACAAATACTTTTCAAATTATTCTGACCGTCGCATTTATTGCTCCAACAGGCGCGATTGTAAAATTCAACGGTCTGTCATGTATTGCAAACTATGTTAAAACTTTATCCCCAAACAGCCCTCTTCTGACTTAATAATGAAGCCAATACATTCAAAGGAAAAAATGTTGACAGACAATTGGATGTTCGTGTATGAAACCAAGAAATTTTGCCAAAATAAAAAAAAAACTTTCACCGTGGAATACAGGAAATAGTGCCGTATTGAACTACTATGCGTAGCAGGCGTACGTGTGCAAACAAACCATCGCTTCCAGTCACGAGGGGTTTTGTGTATTACATCAATAAATTAGACTGCCAGCAAACAGTTTCCTGTATAAAACGGCTTGAGTAGGAGCTGGCCAAAGAATTTACTGTGTCGTGGTAAAACAGTAGCGAACGTAGTAGAGTTTCGAGCTCGAGCTCAATTAATGCTGAAGGTAAAACGAGTCGTACTGTATCATAAGACATGTCAAGAATGTTAGGAAACCACTGTTGGCATTACTTTACCCATCACATATTTCACCGTGTTTAGGAGGTACAAAGCCGACCTCTGTAGTTCACAAACCTCCATCTCCCCAATTTTCTCCATTCATCGCCCGTTGTGAATAATTTCTTTGACACTTTGTTAGATGCCCATGTTGACGTAAATGTTTTCAGAAATCGTTGCCAAGCAATTTTCAAAGATTGTGTGGAACAATAGCAACAACTTCTGGTGAGTGTGAACTTAAAACTCGCCCATGGTCTGTCTGATTGAGTTTATCAACTACCACGTACGATGAGGTAGTAGATAAAGCTCCGTAAAGCTCCAATCGAATCATAGCCACAGATAACACTTCAACATCGTTCTTGGCTTTCCTCGATTGGTACCCAGCATGAGAGAATTATTCCAAGCATCAATAGAATGTGACTGTGTGGGCCGTCATCCCTGGTGTTCTAAGCATGGCATTACACACAGGTAGCACTAAAATTTTGTCACCATCTTGTCTCGTCTTTACAAGGAGATGGCTTCGTGATGTAACCGAGACAATGCTGAAAACCACATGAATTCCAAAACAAATAAACATTTACCGAGGTAAAATTGGCCAAATAAAAATCACCGAGGAAATAAAGCAGCTCACCTTGTATATTGGTTTCAGATTTTTGACACGGAGTAATATAAAGGTACCAAAAGGTACAATGAAAACGTCAAGGGCTTATCACCATATCAGCCCTTTTAATTGAAACTATACTCACAGCAGATCCGACACGCAAAAGTGTGCTTGACCTTGATTATTCTGTTTTTCATAAGAAATTCAGCCAAAACATCTTTCCGAAAATGATTTCTGCGATTTTGGAAAATCACTGTTCTTGTCAAATTTTCGTATGATGTTGAATGCGTATACAGTTCCCTTCAGACTGATCTATTTCTAAAATAAGTCTGTTATGATAACACTTAATTTTCTACAGTATTTTTTTTATTTCACTTTGGGAGGAAAAGTGCAGGTTATTCCGAAACTTTTGATGAGAACATTGTTAGCAGTGAGGTTAATAGGTTACCAGCCAAAAAAGATTTAAAAAGCTTTGCATATACAGGAATGTGACTTTAAAAGTAATTGGCTTGTGAGCAAATGATAAAACCATTATTTACCAGATTTCCTCAGTAAGGCATTGTTATTTATTTTGGAACAAAAAAGAAAAAGAAAACAAAAGATTAGAAAGGCAGGTTTGAGAGTGCAGCTCAGTAGAATACACCTGTACGGCCACTTTCGCCGACTTGAGCAACCCGTAAAGAATTCATTCTTCATATATGATGTACACAATAATGTATTGTTGGGGAATCACCTTAATGTACAGGAAGAAGGGTTTAGTTTACCTATAAAGCACCATTCAGTTTGAACATCAACGGTTATGTGTGTTTCAATCATAAGGCGGAAACCTCTGTCGGAGCAAGGTTTATATACATCCTTTACATGTAGGTTAGCAATCAAAAAAAATTCTCACAATGAGAGCGATGCATTTTCTTGTAGACGTCGCTGTGCTGAAAACAAGGGACATTTGTTACATGCCTACAATGTATGCGGGAAAACACTTGATTGCTTCCCTCTGGTAAAGGAAAACTTCCTTGAGGTTTCATCAATCGAAGAGTGTTATTCTATGAGTGGGTTTGCCAAGCCTATGACTGATAAAAATGCTGCCGAAGATGTTGGGTTCAACAGCAATGATAAAAAATAACTAAATAGAACATATAAATCTATACACTTATCAGAGTTCAAAAACTAACAGCAACATAGTAATAGTATCGGGGACGGACAAAAAAACTCTCCATCACGACCCTTCCATATTTAAATATTTCTCTGCGGGATCACTGGATAATTTTTGCGTGAGTCTTAAGAAATAAAACAAAACCTTTCATTAGCTGATCGTGAATAAAGCAAATATCATGAGACATTAAAAAATAGGTTTCTCCCACAAGCTTCTTGCACACATAAACACGCTGGTTAGCTTAATTTTATAGCATTAAATACTTGAATTAGATCAACTGAATTGTCCAAAGATAATTTACTAACACAAAAAGTCTACCAAAATTTACGAGATTCGCTTCGAGTGGACTTTGATCTCGATGTTCTGTGGTACAGCTAAGGAGAATGAGATAAACAGGTAGCCCAGATATACCCAGGCCGGCCTCCCGCGATCGTTCAATATCCCCCTAGACGTAGCTTAATTTGAGTGTACCGCCATATTGTACCCTGACCATCTTTCTTGCCGACTTCATACCGAGTTCATTGCACTCTTGGGCAGTTGCGACAATTTCATCTATTGGACCATCAATAAATAATTTTATACGTTAGTCTTCTTGGACGCCGGTAGAAAAATGTCAATATTTCCTGACGTAATAACCTGGACGCTATTATGGCTACCTTGAATTCTTTACCTTCTTCAACCAGCTTTCCGATGAAGCAAAACTTCGATCTCTAAATCTAGGCTTTGATATACATATGGGCTACATAGAGCTGCTTGTAAAGTTGAAAGATTTCTACATTGTTGCAAATGGATGCCACACTATTGTATCAAGATTAAGACCTGTGGCGACTGAATAAGAGATAACACTAACGAAATATAATTGTCAACGTGGGTAAACATTCTCCCGTGCGATGGTAAATGGTGAGATAATCATAGAGCCCATGTACACATAGGATCGTCAACACAACATGGCTGAACAGTTGCGTCTAGCCACATTCAGTCCTTCATTCTACAAGTCAAGAAAATCCTCAGATAGCAGAGCCTCCCTGGCCAAGAGGTTAGCTCACCAGCTCAGTGCGGTGATCTTTGATCTTTTCGCCCTCCTCTGCCCGGTTTCCTCACAACGTGATGCAATCCAATGTCAGATGAGTAAACTTGTAAGGCTTGAAACTCCAAATCACACAAATGATCGCATAGAATCTCCGGTAACTGGCTAGGGGTGACAGCTTACCCTTGGCAACAAGCACTAACCTGTCAGCCTTCATTTTAAGTATTAATTGCTGCTTGTCTCGTTAAAGTGGCTATAGCGAATAATTGGGAAAAAATTATAAATATTCATATTTGTTAATCAAATGATTTTTTTAGATTAATCAAATCCTATTTATAATTGTAATGTAATACTAAAGTTAGTTGATAAAACGTGTAATTCTTGCCATGTTTCCGAATTTTTCCGCCAAAGTGCTAACTTGTTTGCAATCTTGCAAGTTTCTCGCGGCGTTCATCACTATTTACGAACGGAAAGGACTCGATCTGTAATTTGCTTATAATTTAAAGTTGTGTTAAATTACAGTTTTATTCTGTGTAATTGTTGTCTTTGTTGTAAGTATTTATTCGATATCAGACTCGCTTAAGCACTGTTTACATTATTGCAGAAGGAACCAGCTGTTGAATAGGCCGAATTTATGAGTAAACTAAAGAAAATTGCACTTAAGTGAAGCACCTCTGATTAATGGATGTCTCCTTGTGCATACAGAAAGTTATTCTTGGGGAATAAGAATATTGTATCTATATTGTCATTTCAAACTCTAAAATCACATCGATCTTCATAAGCCTAGCTCTCATCCCGTTCTAGCTGTTCTTTTACAATGAGAAAATGTTTCCTCACCTGCGAAATCGTCCATTTTCAACACAGGTAAACTGAGTTATGTTTCCCTTTTTATTGTCATTCTGAATACCTGGCAGCTCGTCTGATTTAGCGGTCAACTAGACATTGCAATCAAGACAATAATAAATGCATCTTCTAATTTGACTCCTATTTAACTTTGTATCAAGTATACAGGGACTTAAAAAAAAGCTTAAGCTGATACGGATGTTTTCAAGGCTTACAGCGAAAAGAAACTTTGAAATGGAGAAAACTCTACCATTCTCTTTTATTTCATGTGTTAAGTCCTTTTTAAAAAGCGGGTTGTGTTAAGCATCATTTGCTTAATTTTTTAAAAGTGATCATTTTAAGTTTCTACAAAGGTAGTCGGTGTGATTGCAATTATAGATTGCTCTGGTTTCCCTAGATCTGACCGGCTTCCTGCCACTGTAACGCTGGCCGTAGTCATAAAAGTGAAATGCTCTTCAGAAAAGCGTAAAGTTCTAATCCAAAAAGAAAATAAATAAAGCTTAGATTTCTGTTTTCAACTAAATCTATTTTTCTGGAATGCCGTAATATTATTATGTGACGTAAAATAAATGTATCTCTATATTTGGCCTTCTCTGCAGGGCGTTTAAAATGAGAAGAGTTTAGGTCTTGTCACAAACCTCGTCTTTAAAATAAAGTACTAAAATTCTTTTGTTTTTGTTCTTGCCCTAACCAGGTTAGTGTCTGACCTGCATTTTTCCCTCTGTGCACTGGTATTCAATCGCATTTTCTCGAGGCTGCTGTGTTTATGAGTTTCGTCTCATTGTACATAGTGCATGTACTCTGCTTTAAACGTGGTTATTTTCCTTCACATGTACACAGTAAGCCATATGCTTATAGCGTGTAACATTCGTAGAAATTTGTACATCATATTTTCTTGAGAAGCAAAATATATTTTATAATTATTTTGAAACTATTTTGACAGAAAGACGAGCAGATAATAATTATTTATAGAATATTAAATATAAATATACATATACGTACATATACTTATACACACATACATGTGTGTATGTATATATATACTTCAACATGTATACTGACATGTACATAATTATAGTTCAGTGGCTACTTGGTCTCTTCAACAACTGTATTACTATGCCTATTACTACATAGGCATGAAATCAAAATTTTATAGAAATAAACAGATAAAATCAATTAGTTTGGGATTTAACACTAAATAATACATTAGAATCTTTTGGTGTGGCTAATGAAAAGGCAGACATCTAAACAAATAGATACATTTAGTTCAGTCGGTAAAGTATTACAGCCATAGAGGAGAGTTGTAGCTGAGATGTCCGTATAACCAAACAGTTTTATATTATTTAACATGATATCCCTTTGAACAACTCACCTTCCGTACTCTAGTAGATATTGAGCATCTGTTTCGAAAGGCCCGCCACAAATACATTTAGGAGAGTCAGTAATAAAATTATTAAATAAGTCATCATTTAGCGAGCTACATCTGTTTCTTACTCTACACAAAATTATATTTGACCAGCGCATGCCAACATAATACCATACCCGTGGCACTGGCGAATAAAATAGTTTTGCTAGAGCTATTTTAAATTCTTTATGATTTTTAATTTGTCGAATTGAATATGGTAAAGTGTTTCAGTCCCCCACAGTTTGTGGGAAAAAAAGAATTCCTAAAGCTGGCTGTTCTACATAGGAAAGTTGTTAGTTGATCTATTGATCTGATTTGATACGGATTACGTTGATATACTGGTTGTGGTAGTTTGTTATCAAATACATTGCTAGTTGCACCAATAAGATAACTTGGAAAGAAAACCAGCCTCTGTATATAGCGGCGTTTACGCAATTGTTTGAAACCTGACTCTTCATAGAGTAGGTTAGAGGCAGCACTTACAGTTAAACCAGTGATGATACGTAGTGCGTCCTTTTGGATCTTTTCAATGGTATTTACTTGGCCTTCACAAATATTGTCCCAAACTTTGTCTGCATATTCCATAGATGGTCTTATAAAACTTTTGTACATAAATTCTAGTTAGTTTCTACTAAGACGATATTTGAGTGCTCTGAACATGGATAATTTTTTATTGGCAACATCCACAAGGTTGTTTACATGATAAGTCCAGTTCCCAGTGTTAATAAAAATTAACCCTAAATGCTTGTGTGATGTAGTTGAGGTTATGTTTTCCCCTGAAAACTAAAATGACAGGTGCGATGAAACAGTAAATGCTACAGTCTCTGTTGCATTGAAATCAACAAGCCCAACTTTTAGCCCAAAAATCAATTTTTTCTAGGTAGTCAGTTATGCAAGTATTAATGTTTTGCTGTGTAAGTTGGTCAGCTGAAACGTAAAGGCAGGTGTCGTCCTCAAATAACTTGATATTATTAGGAATTTCATATGGAAGGTCATTAATATAGACAAGGAGCAGTAAACGGAGCCCTGGGGGAACTCCAGCTTTTCAAGTTCGAAGGTTTGATTGGGAACCGTTTAGTACAACCTTTTGCTTTCGATTTTTAAAATAATCCCCATGCCACCTTTTATTCCAAGTGACTGGAATTTAGCTAGTATGCCTTTGTTCCAAACTCGATCAAAAACCTTAGAGATATAAAAATATTGAAAAACACATCCTTACCGTCATCCAGGGCTTTAACGATGTCAAAATAGAGGTTTACGAGTTCCACGGCTGTTGACTTCGATGGTAAAAAAACATACTGGTTCGGAGATATTTCGGGACGCAGGTGGCTAAATACCGTCGGAAAAGACATCTCGTTCGAAGAATTTACTGATGCAGCTAAGCAAAGAAATTGGTCTGTGGTTTGCGGCCTTGGATGAGTTCCTCATCTTGAATATAGGGGTAACGTTAGCGATATTCCAGGAAGAGGGATGCTTTCCTGAAATTAAAGACAGATTGAATAATGTCGTCAGAATTGGAGAAATGTCGTACTTAGCTTTAAAAAGCATTTTTGGGGCTGATGCCATCAGGTCCAGTAGCTTTGGTCGTGTCGACAGGTTCGAACACTTCAAGTACGTCATTGGATACATCAGTGATACCTAGTAACTCTGCGTTAGTCTTAGGTGCAACAAAGGGGCATGCTACATTTGTGTCGTTCAAGGGGCAGACACTAGAAAAGAAATCGTTCAGCAGATTTGCCTTATTTGCGTCATATTCGTGAGTGTCATTGTCTATTAAAAGAGGCGGAACTGGACTTACATTGGAGTTACTATCCTTTAAGTAAGATTTGAAGAGTTTCCGCAAAAATTTACTCCCAACATTTCAGGATTCAGTTTTCTCATTTAATTTGTCTGCGTGAGATTTCTTGGCATTTCTAATAAGTGAATTAACGTGATTTCTTTGTGTTTTGTACGCAGTGGTATGTAGCTCACATGCATTTTTGCGAGATTTTTTGTAAAGTTTATTTCTAAGTTTAATTTCTGCCTTAATTGCTGTTGATACCCATGGCTTGTCGTTAGGATTTATTATTACCGTACGATTTGGAATGTTTGTGTGAGCTGAGTCTAAAAGGGCATTTGTTATCAATAGACAAATTTCGTCAACATCATCAACTGAGATTATTTCTTCCCAGGTTACCTGGGACAAAGAGTCACGGTACCTGTTCCATTTTGTTGCATTATATTGCCAACTTAGTATTTTATATTTTTGCACCTTCGGGACTGTAGATCTCAAATAGACAAAGGCAGGACAGTGATCACTACAAAACTTTGAAATGGTCCCAGAATTTATTAACAATCCGGGCTTGTTGCATATAATCGGATCTAGCAGCGTGTTAGAAACAGGCCTCGTCGATTCATTTATTAACTGGGTCAGACCAAAGGTAGTGATAATAGTCGATAAATGGTTACTAGCTGGATTCAACAGATTTTCATTCAGGTCACCCGTCAGTATTATGTTGTGATTATGGAAAGTGCCGATGACAGATTCCAGGTTATCTTTTAACACATCCCACATCCCAGCTTCTGTTCCTGGTGGTCTATAGATCACGCCAACAACTGCGAACGGTGTGTCGAACAATTCTAACCGAATCACGTCCAAGTCTTTACTCTCCAAATAGGAGTGGCAAGAAAAGGATATCCTCTCCGACACATAGATACATATTCCACCTCATTCTTGGTCACGATCACGTCTAAGCGGCTCGTGATATCCAGGCATTAAGAGAGAACTACTTGGGATATGAGGAGTGAGATGGGTCTCGGTTAAAGCTATAACATCAAAGTCGCAGATATTAGCAAAATCTATGTCTGACTTGTGTTTAGTCCGCATACATCGAGATGTACGACTGATAGACCAGTAAAGCTTGATATTTTGGGTGGACCAGGATTTACTTCAACATAACCACAAAGTAATAATGCAATTTTCATCAAGAAATGGCAATCGATGAAACTGTATGCGATACTTTTGTGTGGTCTTAGGATGTGTAAAGTTCGTAGCAGACACAGTTTCATATATTTTACAAGCAAGTATACAGGCAGTATATTAAAGAGAAAAGTGAATCTTGCAGATCTTAGAAGGACACGTCCAAAGAGACCAGCTGCCGTACGGTGCTGCATTAATTTATTACCCAATGTCAATGTATTCCAGCAAGTTATAAGTATGTGCGGGCAGTAGCAGATTTAAGAAGTTTTCACTAAAGAATATAATTAACAATATTTCAGGGTTGTTCAAGCATATGAAGAAAACCAAGAACCAAAAACCAAGGAAGTTGACATATTCCATAGTTAATATCAATTAAAAAACAAATTTTAAAATTTCTGTTAAATGTAATATGTACAAAAGTGCAATTTTCTTTATGCTAGTGTAGGGATATGAAAGATGAAGTTGTAAAACCCGCAGTCATATTTACAGCTTGAGAATTTTGGGATCGATTTGGTAATCGTATCTTCAATCGCACTTCATCTTTTGCTTACACACGATGAGATATACGTCATTTTGGACTCCATATTTCTGTACACAACACTTTGTGAACTTGTGTTTCGCCACTTCATATTTTGTCTGAGACGTTTTTGTGGAGCCTGTATTATTGTGCGATGAAGTGCAATTCATCTCAGTTTACCCTTAAAGTGATTTTGTGTATATTTCAGAGGACTGAAACATACATCGCCAGAATGGCATCACACACGCTACCGTCAATCCAAGTGGCTTGGGAAGTTGCCCCTTCACCGGCAAATGGATCTAAAGTACCCACCGCTGTTTGTCCCTTACAGGACTGTCATTCTACGATTCGAGAATGACCAAGAACAGTGGATTTTATATTTACGTGGACTGGCTCGCCGGGATATTCTGTTTGGTCGCTATCTCAAGTAAGAAACTATGTATTTTGCAATTATCTGTATTGTTTTGCTATATTGTTTTTAGTTGTACTGTTAGTCTATTTTTTTTTTCAAAAATATGTACTAAACTTATTCACGAGTGTTTTTTGTTTGGTCTCGTATAAGGCCTTTCGTTGTCTGACAGCTGAACAATCCATTTTGTCTATTATTTTTCCTCTCCGATACTGGTACTCTTACAGTTTAAACAAGACAGTTCACGGTATCTGTAAGAAAACCTCTACAACTGATTGTAATGTTTATAACATTTTCTTACCATTTCGAAGAAGATACCACGAAAAACATGTATTTCATTTTCATAGAGTGTAAGAATGTAAGGAAATGTTCTGACAATACCTCGTTTTACCTTACTTCGCATGTATTAGGCTGCATGGCTTCTCTTTCAACATTCTTTTTACTATACTAGACTGAATGATTGCAGGTTAACTCCGTACACACGAACATTTCATTTATACGGAGGCCGTCAGCAACAGGCTTTAGAGGAAAGTCAGAGTGACGGTAATAAAGATCTGCCACATGGGAAGTACACGTGCTTGATGAATCTGGACAGGTGACGTGCAGATGCATTTCTCATATCGACCAAAGCAAATAATCACCAATGGCATTCATGTAACGGCTTGCGTGCGGTGGTCAACCGTTTATTTTCCCCCATGCTGTACGTGAGGTAGCGTAGGCTAGGAAGCGCCTCCCTCTTAAACGGTAGGTCCAGCGGTCAGTCTCAACACTTTAATATCAGCAATCTTGATACTACCTCGCCTAGGTTTTAACGTGAGAGAAAATTCGTGTCATGAGACGAGATCGGGAATCCTGTCTGGTGTTTTCGATATTGTGTTCCAGTAAGAGAGCACTATAAATATGTCGACATGGGGTCCGGCCTGTTACATGTACAAGGAGAAATCACTGTGATTTGACCGAAATAATATTAAAAGCGACGTTAAAACCCCAAACAAACAATAAATCAATCAATCCTCCTAGGCATTGTACAGGAATATATGACGCACAAGACTTTGATATCTCTCTTGGCCCAGAGGGGTCAGAACAGGCACCGCGTGAGACCGATGATTTAAATGTGACTTGACCTCTCGTGATACCTTTGAAATATTAAAAATGTAAGCACAGGCGGATATGGCGCTTTAAAAATAAGATTCCTGCAATTACCACTCTACAAAGTATTCAAGGATGTAGGATTTAAATCCCCTCAATAAACATATTGATATCACAGTTTTAAGGAGAAACAATAATCTATGCAAGATAAGGTTCTTATTCTTCTCCAGACAGAAAATTCCAGTTCAAATCAACTTTCACCCCTCTTCCCAGACTACAGAGCGTATATTCGAGCTATTTGCATGAATATTAGACATAATATTAACGCTTACACAATTACATGGGAATCTCGCTCTAAACTTTAAATTCGGATTACCTCAGCTTCATGCCCAAAAACGATCGTCTCTTTACAACCAAATACAAACCAAACCGCCCCTCCCCTTTCCCCTGCACAAAACGTCCGTTTGATTCCATGTGATGCCATACAAACTCGATCTACACAGGACTCCCCAAGGCTGCCCCGTCCCCATAATAATTGCCTTATCCTCTGAATAAAACATTTGCCCTACGTTCACTTTCACAGACTCGGTATGCCATTTTCATGCCAGACAAATCTAGAGCCATCCGACAAAATGCCTTTGTGGCTTCCTAGATAACAGATTTCCCATGGCACAATGTAGAGTGTTTCGACATTCTTTCGCATCGTCCCCAAGAACTCCCTCAGTTCTCCGTCAATTTACCTGAGCCCTCAGGCAAGAAAGCTATCAAACATTCCTAGAAATTGTTTGGCTGAATGTGCTACATTTATGGATAACGGATGGTACTTTTTGAATGACCCCGGCCTTGCCTAATGCTATCCAAGTAAGTAAAGTAGGCTGCGTGGTAATAGTTTGTCAACCAGCAAACTGCGGAAGGTCGCAGATTTGTCTTGGGCTCTGGCGGCTTTTTCTCTTCATAATGCCGATTAAATTGTCCAATAACAATGCTTTCTATACTGATTGTTTGCCTATTGGTAGGCTTGGCGTTTGGCTCCGATTGTTTTAGCTCTTAGCAGCGGGGCACAAATCACATGTATTGGTGCTTCACTGGAACACCATGGCGCAGACAACAGACACGATCTGCACCCAGACACCAGTCCGACATTTACTTGGTCTATTGCTGTTATGCTAAGCGACAAGCGAGGTACTCTACAGCAATTCTTTAATGGCAACAGAAACATGTGTGAATGGAAGCACAACCTTGTTTTACACGTACACTGATTTACTTCTTCCCCAATGGTGATTCAGACCCGTGAAACCAGCTATTGTTCTGTTAGCATCACGCTACCTCTTTGTACGAACAGTCATCCCAGAGTCTGGAATCAACAACAGGATGTTTTGGGGGTCTGAGTTATCATAGCCGGGAAACCTTCCTCATTATGTTGTGATACTTGTGATACATGGGCACAGATTTAAAAGAGGAGAAAACAAACAGAGACATTGACCTCCAGAAGGACTGTGGGAGACTGTTCTATGCATACTATTGGTGTTTAGGTTATTTTTCTTATCCAGAGAAATTTAGTTGATTGTTCAATTTGTCGGGCCGGTCGGGTGGGTGTCTTGGACATGTTTTGGTATATGTTTTTGACGCGAAGAAATTGCGACACCCGAAACTACACTTCACTGAACACTCTCATTTAATTGTAACAGTATTTGTAATTAAACAGAAGAAACCATTAATATGATAATATACAAGCATTACCGTGAAACAAAATGTATGATATAACGGACAAAAAATATGAAAAAAAATTATGGTTTAAAATCCACGTTATCAAATGTTATCATAAAGTGAATGGTCATAGATTACAAAAACTACTCTTTGGCGTGATTATTTATTCAAAGCACAATTACTTTTTAAGGTCGGATATCTTGACAGCGATTCTCATATTCTAGTCTTCTGATGTTCAAACAAACAGACCAAAAATAAATAAATATATTAAAATACAATAGGAACTAGTTCTTGCGTTGAGCCGAACTATTGCCGTGATAACATTACTCGTCAAGAACATACTAAAGAAAAGATTGAAATTCGGAAATAAAGTTACAGTAGGAAATGCACTGTTTCTTCCAATTCCCATATTTCCCGTAAATCCACAACTTTTCAACTTTGCATGTAAGTAAATTACACCAAACAGCAGAGGTTTTTCTTTGACGGAATATGTTCTGTCTTGGAAAGTGCTGGCTTAATATCGTCGAGATGTATGCCTATTTCATAACGTTGTCAACAAATTAAGCGAAAGCAAATTATTTAATGAATATTGCAAGGGAGGCTACTCTTGAAACCTAAATTTGTTGGGTCACTTTAATAAGGATGTTATTTTGGCAAGGAATAAACGAAGTTGTAAACCAGTGTACACCAATGCATATAGTTAAACTTCGTCAGCCCTTGACCTTACTCTCAGTCAGTGACAGTAAAGCCTTTCCGATGCAAAAGTTTCGATAATATTTACAGAAAAAATACACATATTCAGTCATTCAGTCACCAATTTCCTTCACAAACGTTCAGCTCTTCAATTGTCTCCATCCGTCATCTTCTTTAACATCAGTTTAGACACTCATGTTATTGCAAGTGTCATTAGAAAAATATTGCCCCACATTTTTGACATTTTGCTTACATTTGGTTATAACAGAGTTCAAACTCCCCTACTCGTTATAGTATTTATATGAATGTATTTATATGCATGATATTTTCCCGGGTATTTTCCTGAAAAGAGAACGCAGGAAAAAATTTATAGGAGAAGACCTACATATTATGTGCATGCTCATTTACATACATGGACAGCAATAGGTTTTGAAAGTAGGAAGTAACCATTAGCTCAGGGTGAATTAAGAAAAATCCTGGAGTACCGATGACACTGTAAAAGTTGGCAAGTAACATGTGAATCCCGGCCTGTTGTCAATTCATCTCATTTCAAGTTTTATTCTAACTGTTCATGCAAAGGTTTAAACGAGCCAGTCGAGAAACAGTCAGGCAGAAAGTCTCCCGACACATCTATCTTCACTCTGTGGTACAAATGACTTACTGTCACTTGTAATCTCCATGTCTTTGTCATACTGCGGCATGTACTCTGTAGGAGTCTGCTCATCAAAGGCAACAGAATATGAAAGGCCAATGTCTTATCGACCCGGCTCGATAAGCCATGTCAGTGTACACCTTGTACAAACACCTGTATATCAAAATTACCTCTGTTATCATCAAGTTTTTTTGGCACAAGATTTTCTGAGCAACGTCCTATTGAATTTCAGGAAAGACACATTTTTGAAGGTCACAACGCATTGGCGTCATTATCGTCAGGAAAACACGCCAGTGTCATGCTGGCCGTAAACTGTTCCCACAAGTGAAGGCATATTGTAATTTTCATTGCCGTCATTTATTCAGAAAACAATTACTTCTAGAGAACTATGGCACTTATGGATAGAACGCTAACCTCACGGGGTTGAGAGGAATGAAGTGGAAAGAACTTTTTGGGAACCCTTATAACTAAATTAGCTCTTTTTGACTGATGGTTTCTTTTTCCAGTAGTTCATGACTTTCGCACAAACAACACGCTGGAGACACTGATCCATGTTACATATAAATGATAGGGAAAATATTGTAGATCCACCATTTATTTAACTGGTGTTTTACGCCATATAGCAAAATATATCACTTATATGACGACTGGCGGTGTTATGTTGGGAGGAAACCGCGCAGAGTCAGACAGAGCCCCGCGGCCATCCGCAGGATGATGCCAGACCCTAAAGAAATTGCCCAAAGTAGCAGAACCGTTTGTTAACTGTTGGTTAACTGTTATGCATAAGGTATCATTTCAAATCACTTAGGATGCATTTGGTTCACGTTCCCCTGTGCAATGCCTCATCGTCTGTTTGTAACAGAATTGCCTTTCTGTGCAACCATATTGACGTTTCCACACCACATGGACTAAGTGTTACCAGAGATTCGGGCATTTCTATGTGGGGGTAAAAAGTCGGCTTTCGTTGGTTGGATTAAAAATGTCTTGATTCTTATGTACAGAAGAAACGTGTCACCTTCTATACAAATCTTCGAAAAGATATCTATGACGAGTTGTTTCAATTCTACTTTTTCAGCTCAACGGAGTGGCATGACAGAACATGAGATGTTATGGTACCGGCGAGGTTGTGGCATCGTACGAGTAAGGTCATGGTATGGTACGAGTGAGGTCATTATTGGTAGGTGTGAAGTAGATCTTGGAAATCTGATTAGGCTGTAAAAAAAGGAAGGAACAAGCGAAAGTATTTGAAGGTTACCGATGTCTTGTTTCCAATATATGTATATTAAATATTTCGAACAGCTTCGTTTTTAACAATATCACGTTGGGAAGATATATTTTAGAGTGATTTAAAGTAAGCAAATGATATCCTGTCCAGTGAAGCTGTCTCCTTGAGATGAATAATCTTCAGGTGACTATAAGAGAAAGTGGTGGAAATCATAACGTGGGATTGAGATCCACGGGATGTTAACCCAGTATAAAAGATATCATATACTTTGTTTCTTCACCGACACAGGGAATTTCCTGTTTCTAATCACAGTACTCTGTGCTTATGCCTCACACTTCCTTTCTTCAACATTTTCGACATCACACTTATAACTTTGAAACTGAAGCGAGAGTGAATGTAACTGGATTCCACATCACTGGCGTTGCTGTGAATGGGAAGCGGGAGGGGGCACATATTTAGAAAGGCCGAACAAGTGCGCTCTTCTGTTCCACAAGGTCAATCAAGTGTGCGATACAGCCCAGAAAGGCACCCAAACAGTAAAACAATATTCCCAAAGCCCAACAACGTTTACAGTGTGTGTGTGTTGAAAACGTATTCTATACTTCCATTTCTTCTTCCTCCTTAAATCTGAATTTACGAAGAAAAGGAAAGTATCAGAAAATGATCCAAGATTAAGATCACAAAAATGTGATCCTGGCACCAAATTGACATGAAAGATAACTGTATTTCTCTCTAGTTTCTTAAATAACAGTCGAATATATATTTAAAAAACTGAAAAAACAATACAATAAAATTACTGATATGAACTAACCTTTCACTACAGATCTTTGTCAGTACGTTACATGATCTTTTGATGTTCTGAAGACTTTTTGAAGTAAGAGAGAGATAAAAAAAAAACCCGTGGCCTAATGACTTGAAAACAGGCAGTGAATTTGTATGATGATTTTTTGTATCTGTTGCTTTCCACCGCTGGTTTTATCATACAGACTGGCAAATCGCCATACATTCGTCTATAAATCACAACTATCTACAGACATCATCTGTGTAACAGGCGGCTCCGCCTTGCCCTTAACCATAAGGCTGCTCGCCAAGGACAGACGCGTCATCATTGAAAAATTTCATACTCTAGCCATTGTTAGTCCTTGAATAGCCTGCTATCTCATTCATTTCTTCACCCAAATATTCGTCTGTTTTTAAAGTAAAGAGTTCGGCGATGGGTAGCTGTAACGGGCAAGTTCAGAGATTTTAAATACTGGTACATGAGGTCTTGATCTAAGTGTCAAGTCCGCCATACTTGAGTAATCCTAGACGAGCGACGTCTGATGAATTGCATGTGACAACACTTTGCCTAATTCTGTGTATGGGGAGTGAGGGGGGGGGGCAGGGGGTCATTTGCAAATATTTAATCATTGACATGAGTAGCTAGAATAAGGCCCTGTCTACTGTAAGGTTAATTAACAAGAGATCATATTTCACCAGATATGGTCCATCATTCTGTCAATCATCATACTTTCATCACTGCTCTCGTTTTCCTCTCCATGTTGACTTTTTTTCACGTTGTTTGCCTGTATAGACGAGGACTCTGCTGTTAGACAGGGTCAGCGGTGTAGGGTTCTCTTTGCAATATTTTATATAATGCGGTAATAACAAAACACTGAGATGTAAGCGTCAGATCTGACAATCGTGAGTAATCCTTGACCAGCAAAATCCAATAAATTGCAACGTAGGTCAAGATGTTTAATAGGGAAGTACAGGTTTACCTGAACAGTTAGTATCACTCCCCACCTAAGGTAAAAAGCAAGGCTGGACTTTACGGATTAAGTGTGACGACATGGTAACAGCACACTTTAGTGGCTGCCCACCTTCTTACTCTTTATACTGGGATCGATTACATCGTATTGCTGCGTAAAACTGGGCTCTGTTGTTCGACTCAGTCCCCGAGACCTGCCGCACATTTCAACCACTTTAGCGTGATGGCATCAGAACATCTAAATAAATGAATGTTTATGGCTTATCGCCACGTTGGCATCTTTTCAGCCAAATCTTGGCGAGAACTTGTTCAAACCAGTTAGCAGTGACCCGTTTTCCATTGCAATGAGAGCAATGACAATCAAGACAAACAAAATATACCACTATTTTTGAAACAAGAACTAAATGTCACTTAAAAATCGAATGCCTTAGTACTTAAAATATGTAATCTGAAAACTATAAGCATCAAATAAATGTGAAAAATGATACCTTAGGACAGAGGACAGCAAATATATACATATAAAGTGCATACATATAAATGGAACATATAGTCGACAATGCAGAAGCTTTGCCGAACGTGAGCAATTTATTTATTTTATTTGATTGCTGTTTTACGTCGTACTCAAGAATATCTCACTGACACGACGCTGGCCAGCATTATGATGGGAGGAAACCAGTCAGAGCCCAGGGGAAACCCACGACCATCCGCAGGTTGTTGGCAGACCTTCTCACGTGCGGCCGGAGAGGAAGCCAGCACATGAACTCACAGCGACCGCATTGGTTGGGGCGTTATTGCGCTGAGCTAGCGCGCTAACCGACTGAGCCAAGGAGGCCACGCCGAACGTGTGCAAAGACTCCCTTGTCATTCCAGATGTATAAATTATTGGGCATCCGATCCACCACACTCCGTTCTACCGCTCCCATCCAGGATAAAGGTTCACGTTATAACGCGGCACCACTTTCAGACTGCCTAATCTTGTCAAGTTATCCTGAGTGTAACAATCACAGCCAATGGTTTTCATGCCATTTTCGTGGCAAACACCGCATTTAGATCTGAGCATCATATCCGACATTAGCCGGAAACGTCAAAAAACTGCTCAAGCCATAACTGGTAGGAGATATATTAAGTGCTGATTTCAGTATGTAAGCTAAGAATCAGCATAAAACCCCGATTACACGTGAGCAATCGCCAACTCTCATACTCTGGTGGCTGCTCAGGTTTTACTCCCCGTGCTGTAGTCCTTAATATTACCACAGCAGACGTTAACGCCTTGACCACTCTCGACTACGTTTCTTCTTCAAGCAGATCGTTATCATTTTCTTTTGTTCCCTTTACTCACATGCTGACCTTAAATTAAGTATTTTCAGGTGTCCCCTTGGTATAGGCGAAATAATTCTGAATACCGTGTAAAATATGTAATTTAATAAGTATAAGTCACTTAAAAAATCCCTTTCATAACTTAGATTAATGTGGAAACCTTCATTCAAACAATTGAATGTTATCACTTTTTTTCCGATTTCATGGCTTTAAAAAAAAGAATGGGGATTCTTTCTTTGGCGCGCGTCCTGAATGCGGAAAGCGAGGGGCATGATTTCAGTCTTTAGGAAAAGAAGGTGCAGCCATTGAACCTTTACGGGTTCCATGTCTTGCCTCTGTCGTAGAACACTCTAAAGTTTCATATTTCACCCCGTTAGCATGGTTCAGTTTAGCACACCTTATGCAAGATTCCTGGTTGCACCGAGAAGTTATTAGGAATACGTGGAATTCAGGATCGCTGCCCTTTTCAGGGCACTGACAACCAGATACACGAGATCACACTGTGGAGTCATGTATCTACTTTAGATACCCATTGCATATTAAAACATATTCATACTTCTTTTGGAGTTTAAGTGAGAGAAGGATTTTTATTTCTTCCCTTATATTCACAGTCCTGGATATGTCTGACTTGTTTAAACGTTCAAACGTGGAAATCCATCCTCGATCACTGAAGGTTCACCTTAAGGAGAAAGAAAGATTACAGAGGAGAGCACCCTAGGGTTTAGATTAGAATCATAAGGGTCTTTACATCACCCTAGCTGTATTCTAACAATCACATCGTCGCGCCATACCTGGCTTTTATCTGTGTGGATGCTGTACTGTAGTTTTCTGTATATTCTGTATAGTGGTATCCTGCTTTAAATAAAGATCCCCATTTTTGTTGCAAACAGTGAGAAAATGCGGCAATAAATGACAAAGTGAGTACATTTAAGATTTTATCATAAACGAAGGGTATATTTATTTTAGAATAAGTCTCCCCTAGAGTCTGTAAACGGGCGTCCGGTTGCGCAATTATGGGCGTTAATACCTATTCTACAATTATCAGTCTGCCAGTAACCTGCTGATGGTCGTTGGATTCCTCCGGGCTCTGCTCGGTTTCCTCCGACGATAATGTGTGCTGCCGTGGTGTAAGTGAAATATTCTCGAGGATGGCCCAAAACACCAGTCAAGTGAACAAAATAATAATACGGCTTCCAAAGACAAGTCAGTTCACGTAAACATCGAATCAACAGTTTTGGGGAATTCTCAAATCGAAGGACGACAGTCCTGTAAGTGACAAAGAGCAATGGACACAGTACGCGTACTATGGTATATATCGAACTCTCCGGCAAGGTGCAACTTTCCTGGGAAGACGGGTTGACAAGAGCGTCGGGGTGACGTGGAGCTGGCGATGTGTGTTCAGTCCTCAAAATATATACAAATTCACTTCCAGGGTAAACTGGGATGAAATGTAAGTAATCGCACAAAGAGACAATGAGCTATACAAGCTCCAAAAGAAAATTTGGGACACAACAGTGAGTGGGGAAAGACAAGATCACAAAGTGTTACGTACAGATAAATGGAGTACAAATTGACGTATGTCGAATGTGACGAAAGCCGATATCTCCAAGTGCCACAATATCCGCCTAAGTGGATCAGAGTAAATATGACTGCTCTTACGTGGACATGAGTAAAAAAGTTCGAGCCTTGTAACCATGCTTACAATATGGGTACATCTATCCAGAATCTACATTCAATGTACAGTGACACGAAACTCATAAACGCGGAAACCTCGAGAACACCCAACAGTTTTCCAGTGCATTCTACAGGTACACAAGGGGAAAATGTAGGCCAGACATACACCCGGTTAGCTTGAATACAAATGAAAAAAAAATACAATTCAATATGTTAAGGACTGGGTTCGTAACACTCCCCACCTCCCGCCAAAGGAAAGATAATTGTGCAGAAGTAAGGTGATCTTTCCAATCACTCAATACAAAATATACAATACAGATCTCAATTAAGCTGTGGACATCATGTCAGCCTCAATATTATCCTTACCAGCAATATGTACAATCTGCAGAGCATAAGGCCGTAACGTGAAACACCATCGTAATGATCTCTAATTTTTGTTCCTAAATTTCTCTAAAAGCACCACAGGATTGTGATCAGTACACACAATAACATTGCCAGAACAACTTGTTAAATTCATTTCAAAACGCTGTACAGCACCAGACGTAATGCATCTTTCTCTCTGGTGGAATAGTTTATTAAAGTTCCTAGATAAGTAACCTACAGGGTGTGCTATCCCATCCCCTACTTTTTGCAACAAAGCAGCCCTTACTCCTGTGCCACTATCGTCAACTGCCATCTTAAAAGAAGGGCTAAAATCTGGAGATTTCTAAATAGGCGAAGTAAATAGAATGGCTTTTAACCTGTCAAAAGCTGACTGACAACTATCAGACCATGCAAACTTGGCATTTTTTCTAAGTAGCTGTGTTAATGGAGCAGGGACATCACTAAAAATTGGTGCAGACTAGTGGGGAAAATCACATATTCCAAATACCTAAATATCTTTATTACAAGTTGGTATCGGTAAATCCACTATGGCCTGAACCTTAGCTGAATCGGGAATTACCTGCCCACCGCCTACATTATGACCAAGGCCTATCACTTGTCCTGTATCAAAATATGTCTTCTTAAGATTAATTACTATACCTAACGAAGACAATCTACAGAATATCTTCTCCGGATATTAAAAATGGTCTTCCCCTGTGTTGCTTGCAATAAGGGTGTAATCTAAGTAGACTGCAGAGAACTCTAGCCCTTCTACCAACTTATTGGCCAACCTCTTGGACGTTGCCGCACTATTTTTCATGCCAAACGGTGTAACACGAAATTGGTAAAACCATAAAGGAGAAGCAAAGACAGATATCTCCTTAGCCCTGTCTGTTAATGGTACCTGCAAGTAACCCTTAAAAAGATCAATCTTAATAATAATCCTGGCATTTCCTACTGTATCAATACAATCTTCTATCCCGCGAATAGGTTAATAGTCTTCCTTGGCTACAATTTTGACCTTTCTGTCCGTAGATAGGCGTATGGAACCATTGGGCTTAGAAATTACTACAATGGGTGAACACCAATCACTCAGATAATGGGAGTATAAAACCTAACCAAGCATGTATTGTATTTCCTGATTAACAAGTTTAACTTTGCAGGATTAAGCCTGTGAGGGTGCTGTTTAATGGTTGCAGCCCCATCCACGCACTGCGGCAGCCCCATCCCATGCACTGCGGCATTCGTACAACCTGGTACATTAGAAAATATCCCAGGACTTATTACAAAACATCCTGTCTCTGACTTAACACCTTATATTAATTGCTCAATACACCTGAGTCATCCAACTTAAGATCTAACAAATCCGCTTGAATGCTACCTGCCTCTTTGAACTCATTACACGAAGTAGATTAATCATCACTCTGCTCTACACGGTTTAGTACTTTGCTGACCATAGTTCACTGACTTTGCTCACGGGAATGTTACTTCTTGAGCATATTAATGTGACACAGTATTTCAGTTTGCCCATGATCAGGGGTGCTGGTATTATAGTTAATATCGGTAGCTCTCTTCATCACCTGATATGGTCCACTACACTTGACCTTAAGTGGTTCTTAATGTAGGGCCAAGAAAACCAAAACCTGGTTCCCAGGAGAAAAACTTCTTGGCTTAACATTCTTGTCATAGTAAAGTGTTGTTTTCTCCTGAGAGGTCTGTACATTAACCCGAGCAATCTGCCAAGAAAACATAACCACAAAATTATGAGGTATAAGACAAGTTTCTTTCAAAGCTAAAGGACCTCTAAGCCCATCACCATACTCCTATTCAAATGGGCTAATCCCGGTGGACTCATTAGGAGTATCTCTAGTGGCAAATAATACAAATGGAATGCGCTTGTCATAATCTTTGGGGTATTCCATACAATAATCTGTCAGATCATTCTTCGTGGTTTGGTTATATACCTCCAAAGCACCCCAGGATTGACGGTGGGAAGCTGTGAAGATTTAGGCTGCTTAATCCCCAGCTGATACATCAATTCCTCAAATAAGCCTGACATAAGACCGAAGTACCAGTAACCACACCATCCGACACGAATCCCAAGTATGTCTGTGGAGTCTGAAATACTTCCTTAACTCGGGGGTTTAACAATAGGACCAACACTACCTGTCTCTACCTGTGACCTCACTAGTTTACAACTGGAGTTAACAGACGGTACTGACTTCCGCTTCTCTTTTCAGTACTGGAGAAGTCAGCCATTGGTGTCCTGGGTTTTTACAATAGTATGAAGAAGGTGGATTTAATATCTTGAAGTTTTGAACGAAAGGTCTGCTTGTCAGAAGAAAACCCACATTGACTTAGGCTTGTCACCGTTCTTTATGTCGGTACTAAAAATGTGAAGTTTTCTTAAAAGAATTCCATCTCTTTTGAAATTCAGGCTGAATATATTGTCTTTAAGTTTTACTGTCTAACTCATATCCATTAGCCAAACTGGCTGCCGTCTTGACATTGTTGACAGAAATAAATCTTGGCCTCATTAGGAAGGCTGTTTTTAAATTCCTCCAGAAAAAAAATCTCCCTCAAATTCTCAGAAGAAGAATCTAATCCCTCCACCAACTACCAAACAACGTTTCTTTGCCCCTGCCAAGCTCCACATGAGTTTCACCAGAGTGTTTCTTCAACTGTGTGAACTCCTGTCTGTAGGCCTCGGGTACAAACTCATAAGCAGACAATACCACTACCTTAGCTGAAAGTAAATACGACTGCTGTGAAATGAAGTTGAGTAAATGACTGAGAAACTTCTAACTTGGTCGCTCATATTTATAGACTAACTTAAAGAAAATTCTGGATAGTTTGTTGGCAAACATGTTTACCCCATGGGTACATGTTTCCAGAATGTACGCCTCAAGAACGCCCCACTGATTTCCAGTGAAGTTCACAACGTACACAGAGGAAAAAATGTAGATCACACACGAACTCGGTTAGCGCAAAAGCCAATAAAAAATCTAATACAATATCTTAAAGACGGGTGAGCAACAAAGGACACCTTTTTCGTCGTCACATGACTGAAAAATTGTCAAGTACACCTTGAAATCTCAAGCATACATACATACATGCATGTATATTCCAGTCCATGAATACATCGAATAATATAAGGGTGTTGTCTTCACATCAGTGACTTTTGTATTGTGGCCTGGTTAATGGGTAACTTTGAAAACTTAAAGAACATTTATAGTCTGAAATAGCACAGATTGTCGGATGTAAAACTTGGGTATTAACGCAGCACAATCCCAGACACATGCGTACAGAAAACAGTGTAAAAATTTCACTGGCCAACACTGTAATTTCCCGTACAGATAGCTCTGTATAGGGGAGAGTTTAAGAACCAACTTAACTGTTCAGCCAGTGAGTGCACACTACGGACACCGCTGGAGTTGTCAATGCCTAACATGTGCTTAGCCCTAACATCAACAGCCCTGTTAATTCGAGATATTCTCTGACACACACAATTCCTATTCCCCCGTTTCCAATTGTCTTAACAAGCTGTTCTGTTTGCGCATCTATTCAAGTCATCAACTTTATTATAGAGAGCAGAACTGTTGGGGTGACCAAGCTATCAGACTCGTCTGCCGCTAAAAGAACACCAGTCGCGATACTGGAACTGGACTTGCTGAACTTCGGCAAGTGAGTAAATAGCACTGAATTCCATTGCATCTTGCCTTGACCGTGTAGCGAGGCGGTTTGGCACAGCTTGTGCGACCATAGCTTTGTGTTGTGCAATGACACGAGACAAGAGACCAAGATTAGGACTTTCATCGACAAACACGCAGACCAAGGAATGAGGACCTGGAATCTACGGAGGCCCAGCACATGACATAATTCAACCTCATATAGTTGTTATGTTTTCTTTCATTCATATCAAATCAAATAGGTCCATATGTGCCCAATAAGGGGAAAGCTAATTGTGCTGATGTATTTTTCGCCCAATAATAGTAATGGTGTATTTATTAAGGTAAGCTATCGCTAGCTTTTTGCAGAGGGCAATAATTCTGTCTACGAGTGCTTACGTTTGCTAATCTGGGCATTACTCCTACTTAGAAATAGCTAGGCAATACTATGGTGATATTCCCGTTTCGTTTGTGTTGACTGGGTTGTCTCCCTTTGCAGGGCTATGCAAACAATGATATCTTTGAAGCTCTTTGGAGGTACATAGGCCTTTTGCGCCTTATGTCTTCATCAGGTTATATTTGACTCATTATTCCTAATCTCAGCATATATAAGTTAATATTGCTAGCCCACATGCTGCACGCGGTTGTGGTGTTAAAGGTGACGGTAGATTGCTCTGACTAGATTCTGATACTGGAAGATTTGTCATGCATAAATGACATGGCGGAATATTGCATCCACGCGTGGCTGCATAATGATGTAATGTAATTGCTAATAGGTAAATAAATACGATATCACACACATTACACAACTGTATCTTCACATAAATTTCATTTAATCATCAATTCGTACACACCTCCTCATCATAGTTAAAAGTTGTTGAATTATTTATGTCTGCCCACTGTTATGTTGTGGTATATGTTTACTTAGTTTACTAGATTTTCCTACTATAATAAGTGATTCATCCATTTATACAATGCCAACCGAAGTAAGTGTAAAACCCATTATAGCACGGTTTCATTTATTTTGCAACTGAGCCTTCATTTTCTTCATGAAATTTTATTTTTATATTGAGGTATCAAAGGACACATAGTTTTAAGATTTATCATGCTTTTTTGTCACTTGAGAGAAATTGTATGATTAGCTTTGGTGAAAATAACTGAATACGTGGGTAAACACCCAACAATGTTTGCACGGCGCTTTTCTGCAGCACATACCTAGTATGTTGATTTATTTGTCCTTATTTGTTTAGTTGAAAGTTGCTGACTAATTTGGGATCCATTCACCTCCGACCAATTATGCAAACCCTGGGTTTGCGTATGTTTGTAATATTTACTTACATACATCGATAAAGGTTTACTTGAAGGAATGTAGTTATGTCCAATTAAGTATGTAAACCTTGCAGAGAATCACTTTCGTTGGAACACGTTTACTCATGGGTTTATTTAAGAGACTGCAATTTTTCGAAGTCCACATTTACACATCCTTTTTTGCAGCGTGGGTTATGTTTATCCAGTTTAATCTGAAGTTTTCAGAAGACTTCTGCCTTCATGCAGAATTACTTCTTGGAATCAACAATCCAGATAAATCCTAGGGTTTTCGTTTTCGGCAGGACTACTTGATTACATGATTCAAATTTTAAATGTTTTTAAGAAGAGACGACGACAAAGTCGATAAGAGATCCAGTTATTTAGGTGTATTCTGACCTTAGTTCACGAATTTCCTTCAAGTTAGCAATCACGATGAAAGGGACAAAAAATTTTCTCGCTTCTTTCAGCAATCATTACATTGTGTCAAGTTGCTGTATCTTTCAAAGAATAGTCAAAACGCGTTGTTATTTTTGTTCTTCTAATATTTGAACTGCTTTGATTATATCATCGAAAACTAGAACTGGTCGTTCTACACCCATGCCGTTTAACTCGTGGAAGGGCGCCACTGTCGGAGACAAAAAATGAAAAACAAATGGTTTGTGCAACCCTCAGACAGCGATATACTTTTCACAAGATCAAACAAGGAAACATGAAGAAACATGAATAGGTTCAATACATACATATGAACGAAACAGACAAATACTACATCTGAGGGGAAAACACAAAAACAATACAGATAATCACAAAATATATAGCTTCTTACTAATGGCAGTTTCATTGTCCTGATGGAATATTCAGGCCTCCAAAGGCGAGTTAGTCCATGTAATTGTAGAATCCGCAGTTATTGGGAACTCTCGAAACGAGGGATGACCGTCATGTAAGTGACAAACACTAATGGGTAGGAGACGCCGACGATGGTATATATCCAACTCCAACAAGGCAAGGTGCAACTTTCCAGGTTGGACGTGTTGACAATACCGTCCTTGATGTCGAGCCGGTGATGTATGTTTCACTCCTCGGAAATATATCCAAAGCGGCATGTAGGGTAAACTGAGATGAAATGTACGCAATTGCACAAAGAGACAATGAGCGATGCAAACTCTGAAAGAACGTCTCAAACAAAAAAGGCAAGTGGTGTAACACAAATTTACAAAGTTCTACGTACCAAAATGACGTATGTCACATGTCGTGAAAGCCGATCTCCAATAAATCCCAAAATCACCAAGTAGATGTAAGTGAGTATGACTGCCGGTTAAGTGGAAATGAGTAAATGGCTGCGAGCTCTACAACTTCTTCGCTTATCTTTACAGACTAGCGTAAAGAAAATTCTGCATCGTTTGATCGTAGAGAAGTTTATAACACAGATACATCTTTCCAGAATGTACCCTCTATGTACAAGGACACAAATCTCTTGAACACAGAAGCCTCGAGAACATGCTACCAAATTACAGCGCAGGGTACACGTATAACCTTTACGGTTGTCACAGTCCAGGTCAGACACTGACCCGGTTAGCGCAAAAAGAAATTTAAAAATATTACAGTACAGTACTTCAACGAAGGGGCTCGGAACGCTCGTTTTCCTATTGCCTGCTACGATGGCAGCATTTTCACATTGCATGGGATTTATTTCTTTATTTGATTGGTGTTTTACGCCGCACTCAAGAATATTTCGCTTATACGACGGAGGCCAGTATTATGGCGTGAGGAAAGCCGGCAGAGCCCCGGGAATACCCACAACTGTTCCAAGGTGGCTGGCAGATCTTCCCACGCACGGCCGGAGAGGAAGCCAGCTTGAGTTGAACTCACAGCGACCGAATTGATGGGGGGTTTTGGGTCATTGTGCAGCGCTAGCGCGGTAAGCGACTAAGCCACGTAGGCCCCCATTGTATAAGAGAAACAAAGCATAAGGACACATTGATTTAATGTACTATACACTTGTGGTGTTTAGAAAGCCTTGCAGCAAACGTTACTCATGAACAGTCATGCTATTCTTGCAGAATCGCAAAACAACTGTTGATAACGTTTACTGATCTGAATGGACATTTTTAACACCTCAGTCGAGATTTATTGATCTGACTTAACAGGTCAATGCGATGTGGTCAGTTGTGTTGACATACAGGACGAACAGCACAGCGTTAAACCAGAACAGCGAAGACAGTGAGATAGTTGGTAAACGGTCACACTTAACCAGTGAAGTCTGGCCTCTGGACATTTCAAATGCGTTAGGGTTTATGTAAATACTTAAATATTAGGGTTTTATTCAAACCATACTCAAATATTCAAATATTTACTTTCACCTCCTCTAACACCATAGCATAAGCCGAATTAGGCAAGAAAGAACAAAAAACAAACAAAAAAAACCCCCGTAGTTCCCACATGCAATTTATTAGACGTCATTAGAATTACTCACGAATATCGGATTGAACTTTTGTATCAAGGCGTCATTTAAGGGTAAATGAAAATTGTGTACTTCCTCGCTAAGCAAACGATTTGCTTAGTTCTGTTTTATATATTCAAAATCAATTCATCAGATTACGCAAAAAACATCCGTTATCCCAAACATCAGTTGGGTGCCAAGTAATGATCTACTGATGTCAGATAATTTTTAAGATCGTTAATTCTAGTCTATAACATTAAAATTCAAACCGATAGAAGATGAAAGGCAAAATTAGTATTGTCGAAGTGTGCAACAGAAGCCGGGAGTTTGTTTTAAAAGCAGCACCCGAATCGACTGTAAAGTCATGCTTATAAGCAAAGTCTGAAGAGCCAAAATCCTTTGACGTAGCAAAGGTAATATTGTGATTACGATTATTGTTTTGTCTTGGTGAAGAAAGCGACAATACAGTGTATGGTTTCATTGGTATATGTATTTGCCAGCAGTAAACGTATTCCTGTTTTGCCTGTTTTATTTAACCATGTTTATGTCAAAGAAAATTTCCTGTTTCACTTTTTTTTTTAAAACTGACTGTTGTAAGTGGACGAAGACATGTCAGGGAGATGCTGACTTGACAAAATGGACGCACGCACATGTTAAATTGAGCTTTGTTGCGTTCTGTTTCCAGGTGGTAAAATTTTAAACCATGACTCCAACCGCGGTACTGATGGTCGTCCAAGTAATAGGCAGTATGTTGATTGTCTTACATAATTATTTCTTTCAATTCATATTTATTGATATTACTATCTTATCTCTCCTGATGGTTGGAGAATTCACACATAGTTCCATTTTGATATGTCTGAGTAGTCAACAATTTCGACTTCTTTAGTTTTTCCAGGACGTTAACCAGGGATCAAGTTGTTGGCAAAGCTGTAGTAAAGTGTGAAGGATTTTAAATACTTTTCAAAACGTGGACAAGTATAGCAGTAAAGTTTCACCATTAGCGCTTCAAGATTCATCTTTTCGGCAAGTGGATCTCTCACAAATTATCTAATTCCTCTCCGACTGTACGTGGAAAGCTCTGCCAGCATCCTGCGGATGGTTATGGATTTCCCATGGGCTCTCTCTGCTTTCCTTCCATCATAATGCTGACGTCTGTCGTATAAGTGAAATATTCCTTAGCACGGGGTAAAACACCAATCAGAAATAAGTAAAGAGAAGCCTTCTGAAAGGTCCACTCTTGTCGGCGAAGGAGGATTATGTGCATAACAGACTGGTAAATGTTAAATTTGTGGTCAAAGGAAAATCTAGCATTACATGTACTATATTAGCTGCCCAACACGTGTATGGCTTTCTGAAAGCTTTCACTGCCATGAAGACGCATTGGCCTATACAGACATTTCCCCTTAACTACCACCTCCGCTCCACGCCACATTTCCTACTCCCACTTCACTGGCATGTAAGTTACAGGTACATACTTTACCCAATCACCCGGAAAACTAAGATTCAAGTTTTAAGAAAGCATTTGTGTACTGACTGTTATTGTGTTGCAGTGCTTCTGTTGCATAATTATGGACCATCCGTATATCCTGACTGTAAAAGTGAGTATATTATTCACAACATTGACCTTTACTCATTCTATTCCTCCTTCTATCGAGGTGGCATATTTTCACGACATAATCAGTAGCATGTCTGTACGTTCATATCTTTGATCGAGTATTAAAATCGTTAAGTTTAGCCAAAAGTTTTCACCGCCATTCATTTTTCAAATGTTTTATCGTACCACATGGCCATTAATCGTTTGGTACTGAAAGTGTTGAGCCTTTCCGAGCAGTAACGTTAGGCATTTCTGCACCACAGCAAATAGTTGGTGGGCCATTGTAAATTGTTTCTCACTCTAAATTGTTCTACAAACTTGTTGAGCCTTTCTGAACTGTACCGAATAGGGCTTTTTTCCATTCTGAAGTACAGCTTAGGTAAAGAACTTTTTGGACAGTCCCACACTCTCGTTGAGCCTTTCTAAACGGTACCGTTCACTTATTGAGACTTTCTGAACAGTACCGTACAATTTTTCTGCCTTTCTAAAGAACTGCTCAGCTGCTGAACTTTCCTAAAAAAATACCACACAGTTGGTCCTTAGTATGAGATCTGGATTCTTCTAAAACACAATGCATTTCCGAGCAGGAACGTTGGGAATTTTTGAACCAACACATATAGTTGGTGGGGCCATTCTAAAGTACTGTTTATTTGTTGAGCTGTTCTAAACTCCTCTACACACTTATTGAGACTTTCTGAGCCGTACCGAATATTTTTTGGGCCATTCTGAAGTGCGACATAGTTAATGAGCTGTTTAAACAGCCCCACACTCTTGCAGAGACCTTTTAAACGACACTCTTCACTTATTTAGCCTTTCTGAACAGTACCGTACAATTTTTCTGCCTTCCTAACGAACTCCTCAGCTGTCGGGCTTTCCTAAAAAATACCACGCAGTTTGGCCTTAGTTTGAGATCTGGGTTCGTCGAACAAAAGATGTATGGCCAATTTTAAAGGGCCATGTGCTATTGAGGTCGGTTTCTCCCTCTCGCATTTTCTTTCTTTTAAAGTTTATAAAAGGTGAAACGGGAGAAAAGCGACAAGTGCCTATCATAAAAAGAAAGATGCAAGAGATGTTTTTTGTTTTATTCTAAAACCTAGGTCTCTGGCCCATATAATGTAAAGACATTTCTAAAGATGGAGACCATCTAAAACCTAGAAATATACGTGTGCCTTTCCACACGATTTTCACCACTTTAGTAGCTTTCCTGGTGCCTTTAGTGGTAAAACACCAGTTGTAGAAGAAAGACGTGATCATTGTAGAGCTCACATATTATTTCACACGATAATATTACGGTCATTATAACCGTTATCTTCTGGTGGAAACGCAGGTCAGCCTGTTGCCAGGCCGTTTGTACGCTAATTTTATAAGGTGTAAATGTCTGTAACAATATAGCCTGCCATATATCCGTACATTCAAAAATTAGGTCAAGTATTAAATACGTTTTTTGAGTCTGGAATTTTTAACCTCCAAGAACTGTGTGGCCATGGGCTCTGTGGCATAGGAAATTGTCACACCGTGCCAATCTCCTGCACTGTGGCCGTGGATGCTTTCTATACATCACCAAGCGGCTTATGAGCCTTTCTGAACAGCGTCGCAAGGGTATACTGCGTCTTTCTAAAGGGTGTTGAAGAACGGCTGGATCTTTCTGAGCAGTACCGTTCAAAAACGAAAACCCAATATGCGAGAAGCTGCACGAAATAAGCACTTGTCGGTACTAGCGCGACACTTTCGCCTTTTCAGTTTTTATCTTTTCGGGTTAGTGACGTTTAGCCTGCTTTACCTAGTTACAATACGAAAAAGAATAGAATACCACATATCGTCCCAACCCTTAAAGACGTCAATCCGTCGTGTGTCAACACTCATTGGTATACAAGCAAGATACAGTCCCTAACCAGTCAGAAATATTAGATTTACATTATAGAATACGCTCTTCTTAAAAACAATGATTGCAATTGCTTTGCAGGGGCATTTCCTCCGAAAGGTCCTGGTGAACACAGAAGTGAGTTCATTGTTGAATCACCACATTGCCGCTTGTTCACTCTTGGCTCTTTTGACATAATCGATAATCTTTGTAATAACCTAATACATCTTTTAACAACCTTTATTTATATCATTTCATTTTATTTAAAAACCTATGTGTGTGATCGACACAATGGTAAAGGCTCTTGTAAAATCGAGATCATCAGAAACCGTTAAGAAATCCAGTGTTTTTGCCACAACAACTCCAGTATTTCTGAGGACATTTTACCACTATAGTCGCCCTAGTGGTAAAACACCTGTAATAGGAAAAACACGTGATCTGTGTGTGGTTCATACATTGTTTCACACGAGGATATTACGTTCATTACTCCCGTTCATGAAAATCCCTGGTAGCTTGTTTCCAAGCCATTAACCGGAATTTCCACAAGATGTGTATGATCCTGGTCAAGCGGACGGTGAGTTCCCTGTTAAATCACGACATTGTCTTTTCTTCACGCTTGGCTCTTTTGATATAAACTATATATCTATTAACAAACTTTGTTTACTTCATTTTGTTTTATTTTAAAACCGATGAATGTGATCGACGTAGTAGTAAAGGTACATATAAAAGAGGAGATCACCCAGAATCAATTTAGAAAACTCACTGATTTTACGATATTAACTCCCGTATTTCTAAGAGGGTTTTACGACTACAATCGCTTTAATTTATTTATTTATTTGATTTGTGTTTTACGCCGTACTCAAGAATATTTCACTTATACGACGGCGACCAGCGTTATGATGGGAGGAAACCGGGCAGAGCCCGGGGGAAACCCACGAACATTCGCAGGTTGTTGGCAGACCTGCCAGCGTACACTTTAGCAAGCTTTACATGTTTGTGCAGTGCTCTTTGATATTGTACTCCTGCATAAACTGGGATTTTGCTGGTGGGCTAAGCATCTCCGAGGCCTGGCTTTTGCATTGTTTTCATGTTACTGTGCATACATGTGTTAAATGTGATAACAGCGCAACACATGGAGTAATTCCAGCGAGATCTGCTAAATTGCATTTAACATCATTTTCAGTTTTTAAGTAATTTTCCTCAAGCCATGCTGCTAAGGGTCGGGCAAGTTGCTAAAATTAACAAGAGGCCGGACATAACCGGTAACGTGTGACCATTTCCCAACTCTCACACTCTCGTCGCTGCTCCGGTTTTGGTATCTGTGCTATGATCGTTTATATTATATAGTTACACTGCCAAGAGAAAATGTTCACTGGCTCCACGCCCCCCACCCCCACCTCCTGAAACCCACACCGACCTTCACGTCCTAAATCCGCTATCACCTTCACGCTACATCCCATGTCCCCATCCCAGGTAGTTTGTGCGTTATGTGCTGTCCTCAATAATTAGATTTAAGCTTTCAAATATCAGTTGAGTAACAACTGTGTTTGTTATTGTGTTGCAGCGAGAGACTGATCTTGTTGATGAACGAGAGTGTGAGCACATAATTCAGTTATAATACTGCACTTTTCTCGCACCTGTGTTTTCAATATAAAGTCTCCTTTGCCAAACTTGATTTGCTATAATTCTCGGGATCACCTGATACATGTAGCAAGAAGAATCTTTCCTGTAACGCTCACAATTCAGTGTTCTCAGTGACTTCCTTTCTCTTACAGACCCTTGAAAATATGGACGGCACGAAAATATTTTTATTGGACAACAGCTTATTGATTACTTTAAATGATTATAAAATCTACTGATGCTACAAATATCTTTTCCTTCACTGTAGCAAAAAAAAAATCTAAAAATTCGATGTATGCCTGCGAGAAATAAAGCTTCAGAAACCTTTATCTGTTCCTAGCTCTTTCCTTGTTCTTGCATGAAACGTCCCCTTATAATTTCCAGAACTGCTTCATTTTTACCATTAATACCCTTGAGCGTTAATCTCCTCTCCGCCTTTCTCTTCTCACCATCATTTCTGACCAGATGCTGTCTGGTTTAGGTCGTTTTTCCACAACCATTGGCTGTTTGTAAGCAGCACTTACGGTGGGAGACCACTGTGCCCGGTACCTCATGGTCATCTAATGCGTGATAACTAATCAATGCCAGATACATAGCCAGAAACTCTTGTGCCATTTTCTACAATTTATTTCGTCGCATCATTATGGATATCGGCCTGCCAGAAACTTTCACATGATCGTGGAATTCCTCAGAGTAAAGTATTTATGACTACTCATAAAATAATAAATAAATCAAGGTTGTATTTAAAAGAAATATGAATAGGGATAACCCTGAAATGCAAAAAACTGATTTAGCTTTCTTTCGGTTTCTTATTCTTAAGATACATAATCTGTTCAGAATGTTAGCTGTGCCAACATAAGTAAGTAAGTAATTCGGAAGAAAGGCCCTCGGTTAGAAACTGATAAAACATGAAGAGAAAGATTTCGAAAAAAGCTCTTACAGTTTTATTCATTACAAAACTGCGTGGTTAGTATTCATCTTTCTGTCTTGGCTATGATAGGTCTTAAAAAGTGATTGTATTATAAATAAATCATGAAGTAAATAAGCCTACATGCAAGATCTTGTTCTGAGACATGATCATGTATTCTCATGTAAAACGTGACAAACAATAAGTTTTTCGTTCAAGTAAACACATTTCGTCTGGAAGCGAAATTAGCATAAAAGGCTTCAAACTGTAAACAGTCTTTTTGTGTTACACCTAAGGTGGCCTATCAGCAGTTATTTAAGCGTTTCCAGTAGCGAGGCTTTTCATCACATCAGTAAACCAGACTACGGTCAATATTTTCCTGGTAATAGAGACACGTGAGTACAGAGTAGGAGGGTTTCCTTGTTGAGTGGTTAGGATTCCTAATCGCTGGGAGCAGATGCAGGTTGGATACCAACAACGGACAACAGACTCCCATCGATTAGCACTATGACAAAAACATTTTGCCTCTATCATGGTCGTTTTAAAATAAGTCGTAACGTTACACTCGGAGGCAATTGCCATGGGGCCAATTTTTTCATCAAGTATGACGATAGGGCGTCATGTTGCGTGATGTCACATCTCAGACATGAAAAGTAACGCTTAAGCGTAAGTTCAGGACAGGTCGAGTGAATGGCCTCTCTAATGAACATAGCACAGAGTTAGTGCATGTAAACATGGCGAGTAAATCTGATTGGTACAGTTATTTATAGAGATAAACGGAAAGGATAGAAATCAGATAACGAGCGATCACAGCTCTTAGGTATATAGTGCAGATATCACTGGATCGGATTGTTGACAATATCCCGCCGTTTTACGGGTGTTTTAGTTTTCATTTCACGGTATTCAGGGCTACACTTGCCCCTTGTTCCTTATGTGCAGTTACACCTGGCAAAACGCCGGCCAGCGCTGTAGACTGGCCTTTCACTACCAGTAATTGGTTGGTGGATGGAAGAGTACAAATATATACCGCATTGGTCGGACTGGCACTACAAGCAGACTATCGTGTCGTGATGACAGAATGAAACTCCCTTTTGTTCCGATTTCATTCGCTGACACTATTATTTCTCCTTCACTTTAACCAAGACGTACGTCAATTCGAGATCCTCTCCAACAGATCGAATTCCTATGCCCGTTTTCAATTGTCCTGACAAGCTGTTCTGTTTGCGCATCTACTCAATTGACCCGCTTCATTTTAGAGAGCAGAATTGTAGCGGCGATCAACCTGGCAGACTCGCCTGCCACTAAAAGAATATCAGTCGTGATGATTAGATGTACTGTCCTCGAGAATCTGTTCATACGATGGTTCTACCGCGATGAAGTTTCAATACTGTTGCGTGAGGTAAAGAGAAAAACCATTGCGGAGTGCATTCAGGCACTACAAAAGGAATCTGTAACCAACTGCTCACTGGTCGGAACGTAGCCAAACTCAACGCAGACGAATCTAAATTTTCGTTGGATTTACTGCTGCTTGATCACAAATTCATACCAAATACAATGTGTAAAAATAGCTTCCGCTATTTTGGGGAATTCATTTTATCACATCATACGCCAAATATTCTTACCCTGAACTATTTTAAAGGCTGTTCCATGTTTCCTTGTCACAAAAGTTGTGAGCCGTCATTGAAAGTGACCATTGTTCAGAGAGAAAAGGAATATTTACAATGATTCCCACACTCTCCATACCACTCTCCATATCTGTAAACACTTATCAAATTATTCTTACCATGACATTTATTGCAACACAGCGCGATTGTATAATTCAACGGTCTGTCATGTATTATAACCTCTGTATAAACTTTATCTACAAACAGCTGTCTTCTGTCTTAATAATGAAGCCAATACATTCAAGGAAAACAGTGTTGACAAACAATTGGATGTTCGTGCATGAAAATTGGAAATTTTGAAAAAAAAAGAAACCTTTCGCCGTGGAGAACACAAAATAGTGCCATGTTGAACTGCTATGCACAGTAGACCCATGTGTGCAAACAAGCCATCGCTTCCAGTCATGAGGGGTTTTGTGTATTACATCAATGAATCAGGCCGCCAGCAAACAGTTTCCTGTATAAAACGGCATGAGTAAGAGCTATTGGTATCGTGGTAGTAGGAGAGTTTCAAGTTGGAACTAAATTGTCGCTGAAGGTAATCCGGGTCCCATTATATCGTGAGACTTATCAAGAATGTTAGGTAACTTTTGTTGGCGTTATTTACCCATCATATATGTCGGTGTGTTTAGTTCTCAACCCTTCGGCTCTCCAAGTTCCTCCCTTCTTTACAAATTCTGGATAAATTTCTTTGACACTTTTTAGACGCCCCTGTTGCAGAAAATGTTGCTTAACATTTTTTCAAAGGTCGCGTGGAACAATAGAAAGACCGTCTGGTGAGTTTGAGCTTAGAACTCGCCAACAGTCTGCCTCATTAAGTTTCTCAACTACCACGTATGGTGAGGCAATAGATAAAGCCTCGTAAAGCTCGACCCGAATCACAGCCGCAAATAACACTTTAACATCTCTGATCTTGCCCTTCGTTGATTGGCGCCCAGCGTAAGAAGAAAACTCCAAGAGTCAATGGAATGTGACTGTGTCGGCCGTCATGTCTGGTGTTCTCAGCATGGCGTTTACCTTGAGCCAGCATTAAAAATATGTCGTCAACTTGTCCGGACTTTTACAAGGAGACGGTTTCGTGATGTAACCGAAATATTGCTGGAAACAACTTGATTTCCAAAACAAACAAACATTTGCCGGGGTAAAATTGGACAAATAAAAAGCTCTTCGAACACAAAGCAGCTCACTTTGTTTTTCTGGTATATCACTTTCAGATTTTCAGATGTGGAGGTACCATAAAGTACTTTGAAAACGTCAACGGCTTCTCAAAATGCCAGCATTATCCAGTCATTTTTCAGGAAAAGTGATATAACCTCGGCGTTATTTGATCACCATATCCATCCTTTTAATTGAAATTATACTGACTAAAAATCCGACTGGGTAAACTTTGCTTTACTTTAATTTTTGATTTTAATATCCTTCCAAATAGTATTTCTCTGATTTGAGAAATCACTTTTCTTTTCGTATCACAGTGGATTTTCGTAAGATGTCAAATGGGCATGCAGTTCCCTTCAGACTGATGTATGTCTAAAATATATCTCTTATAATAAACACTAAATTTTTTACAGTCATTTTTTAAATTTTATTTTGGAGAGAAAACGTACAGGCTCTCCCAGCTTAGCAGTGAGGTTTAATTGGTCACCAACGAGCTGTGCCTTATCTGTTGTATACATGAGAATGTGTCTTTAAAGGTAATTAACTTGTAAACAAATCATAAAACCAACATTTCTCAGATTTCCTCAATAAGACATTGTTATTTATTTTCGAACAAAAAGAGAAAGAACAACAACAAAACACAAAGCACAGCTTTATAGAATACATCTTTACGCCCAGTTCCTCTTAGTTGGTTAATAAGTAAGGAAAGCAAATTTAAAGCACGACCATTCAGTCTGAACATGAATGATTATGAGCGTTTCAATCAAAAGACTGAAACCTCTGTTGTAGCAAGGTTTTTAGCAATCAGAAAATTTCCTACAATGATAGAGATGTATTTTCTTGAAATTTTAGAATTCGCTGAGCTGAAAAAAAAAACCATTTGTTACATGTTCAACCGCAATCTAAAAATTTAACAAAAAATAACTAAGTAAAATATAGAAATTTCTACACCCAGCAGAGATCAACACTATAGTAATGGTATCGAGAATGTACAAAAACCCCTCCTTCACGATCCTTCCATATTTAAATATTTGTAAATTTGGTTCTGATATTAGTTAGCAATGAAGTGATAAGCTCTGAAATACTTAGGTTAAACGCTTTGTATTCACAGAATCCTAACCGTGCGGTCGTGAGTCGTAAGAAATAAAACAAAATATTGCATTACGTAATCTTGACTAAAGCAAATACCATGGGACTTTTAAGAATAGGTTTTATCCCACAGGCTTCTAACAGACACAAACACGACGGTTAGTCGAATTTTATGGTATCCAACACTTGAATTAGATCAACTGAATTGTCCACAGATAATTTCCTACCACATAAAAATCAACCAAAACTTGCAAGATTTGCTTGGGGTGAACTTTGATCTCCACGCTCTGCTAAGAAGAATGAAGTAAACAGTTAGCCCGGATATACCTCCGCTGACTTCCCGGGCTCGTTCAGTGTCCTCACAGGCGTAGTTTAATTTGAGTGTACTGGCATATTGTACACTGATAATCCCTCTCGTCGAATTCATGCTGAGTTTATGGCACTTGGGTATTTGATACAATTTCATCAATTGAACCATCATTAAACGCTTTATCCGTTTGTCTGTTTTGACACCAGTGAAGAAATGCCAGTATACCTTAACAGAATAACGTCGACGCTATTATAACTACTCTTGAACCCTTTAACTTCTTCAACCAGCTTTCCAATGAAGCATTGCACTGAGAGATCAAAGCGTCGATCTTTAAACCACGCTTTGATATACACAGTATCTTGCATGAGGTCTGCAAGCACCCTGCACATGGTCATGGGTTTCCCCTGCCTCTGTCGGCTTTCCTCTCACTATAATGCAGGCCACAATCAAGGGCTCGTCGTATAAAGCTGGAGTAAGGCTGCGACTGGGTGTAAGCATGTCGGAGGTGTGTCGCAGGAAGCACTGGCCGTCTTACAAGGCTGGGGTAGCTGCAACTTGATGTAAAGTTTGGTGAAAATGTACACCTACCCGATGGACCGTTTTCTTTCACCAATTTCAAAAGATTTACACTTCGTCAAGGAAATTTTATCTCCTCCCCAAGAAGAAGAGCTTGCTTAAGTACTACGGTAGGAGTAGGATTTCCGACAGCATTCCGACAACTTTTGCAAGACGCTACTGGGAGCTTGGTTGAATACAGTAACAGGTAACTGGCTAACGGTGACCGCTTACACAAGGCAACACGCACTAACTTGGCAACCATCAATTTAATTATCAATTGCCAGTTGTCTCGTTAATGTGGACATATGGAAGAATTTGGAAAAAAATCCGTATTCGCTAATCAAATGAAATGTTCTTCGATTAACCTACTGCTATTGATAATAGTAATATAATACCAAGGTAGTTTCAAACACATTAGTAATTTTTACCATTTTTTTCGAGTTTTTTACGCCAAAGTGCTTACTTGTTTACAATCTTTGTTGTAAAGTTTCTTGGGGCTTTCATCACTATTAACGATCCGAATTGACTTCATCTGTATTTTGAGTTTTATTGTGAGAAATAACAGTTTTATTCTATATATTCTTTGTCAACAGTTTTTCTTATTAATATTTATTTCGTATCAAACTCCATTGAACATTGTTTTGAATATCGCAGAAGGAGGCATCTGTCGGATAGGCCGCATATATAAGTAAACCAAGGAAAGTTACCCTGAAGCGAAGGACGTCTGATTAACAGATGTCTCCTTCTGCTTATAGAAGGTAATTCATGAGGAATAAAAATATCGTATCTATATTGACATTTCAAATTTTAAATTCACATCGATCTTCATCAGCCTAAGTCTCGTCCCTTTCTCGCTGTTCATTTAAAATGAGAAAACGTTTCCTCGCCTTCAAAATCATACATTTACAACACACATAAACTGATTCATGTTTTGTTTTTGTATTGTCATTCAAAGAAGCCGGCAGCTCGCCTGATTTAGCCGTCAATTAGACAAAGCAATGAAACTAAAGATAAATACATATTTTTATTTCACTGCTGTTTGTTTTCTTACCCATTATACAGGAGCTAAAAAAAGCCTAACGGGACACCGGTGTTTTCAAGGTTGAAGCGAAAGGAAACTTTAAAATGCAGAAAACTCTACCACACTTTCATTAACTCCTTTTGAAAGGCGGGTTGTGTTATGAATCATTTGCTTAATTTCTGAAAAGTGGTCATTTGAAGTTTCTGAGAATGTAATCGCTATGAATTCATTTCTAGCTCACGCTGGCTTCCTCTGGAGATGGATAATGATCATGCATTTTTCATTGTGCCTGACCGGCTTCCTGCCACCGAAACGCTGGCCGCCGCCTTAGAAGGTAAGCGTTCTTGACTAGAGCGTAAAACTCCAATAAAATACGAAAATAAATATATCTTTAAGTTTCAGTTTTGGACTACATCTATTTTTCTGGAATGCCGTAATATTATTATGTGACTGCATTTATGTAAATGCATTTCTACATTTAGCCTACTTCGCAGGGCATTTAAATTAAGGATTCTTTCGTTTTTGTTATGAACCCTGTCTTCAAAATTTCATATTGTTTTTTTGTTTTGTCTTCTTTTTTGTTTTTTGTTTTTTGGTCTGTTTTGTTTCTTTCGCTCACTAGAAAAGTGTCTGACCTACATTTTTCCCTCTGTGCACATTACAGCCTGCACTGGTATTCAGTGGTGTGTTCTCAAGGGTTCTGTATTAATGAGTTTCGTGTCATTGTACATAGAGCATACTCTCTGGAAAGATGCATCTATGTTGAAAACATGTTTACGATCAAACCATCCATAATATTCTTCGTGTCAGTCCATAAATATGAGCTAAAACTGTAAAGCTCGTAGTCATATTTACCGCTTGAGAATGTCGGTATTATTTCAGATCGGCTTTCACGTAATGTGACACACGTTTTTTTGTATCCCACATTTCTTACGCAGCACTTTCTGAGCTTGTGTTTCTCCACTTGATATTTTCTTGGAGGCGTTCGTTTGGAGCTTGTATCGCTCATCGTCTCTTTGTGCAATTACGTGCATTTCATGCCAGTTTGACCTGAAAGTGGCATTGTGTATATTTTCGAGGACTGAAACATACATCACCAGCTCGGCATCACGGGCACATGCTATAGCCAGTACTGATTGTCACTTACAGCACTCTCTCATCTTACTATTCGAGAATTACCAAGAACAGTGGATTCTATATTTACGTGGAGTGACGCGCCTTAGGAAGGCGGGTTATTCCATTTGGTTGCCATCACCAGTAAAAAAAACATGTATTTTGTAATTATCTGTACTGTTTTTGTGCATTATTGTCAGTTGTACCAATTGTCCATTTAGCTGAAATATATGTATTAAACTAATTTACGCGCCTTCGTGTTTCTTTGTTTGGTCTTGTATAAGGCCTTCCGCTGTCTGAGAGTTGAACCAGGAACTTTGTTTATCATTTTCCCTCTCCAATACTGTTACCCTTCCAGTTTTATCAAGGCAGTTTAAGGTATCTGTAAGAAAACCATTAAAAGTAAATGTAATGTTGAAAATTCTTTTTCGACAATTGGAAGAAGATACAATAAAAAAACATGTATTTCATTGTCATCGAATGTAACAATGTAAGCAAATGCTCTGACATTACTTTCTTACACCTTACTTCGTATGTATTAGGCTGAGTGCCTTCGCTTTCAACATTCTGTTAACCCCCGCTCGCCTGCACTAGACTGAATGATTGCAGGTTAACTACGTACACAGGATAATTCATTTATGCAGAGGCCGTCAGTAACACAGATTACAGGAAAGCCAGAGTGTCGGTCATTAAGATCTGCCACGTGGGAAGTACACGTACTTGATGAATGTGGACAGGCGACGTAAAGATGCATTTTTCTGTCGATAAAAGCAAATAATCGCCAGTGGCCTTCATGTAATGGTTTGGGTGCAACGGACAACCGTCTATTTCCCCCGATGCTGCACGTGTGGGTGCGTAGGCGAGAGAGTTTCTGCCTCTTAATCGGTTGGCGCGGGGGTCAATCCCGAATAAGGTCATGTCACAAACATTAACAATGGCATTCTTCATACTACCTCGCCTTGCTCTTGACATAAAAGAAAATTTACCAAATGACGCTGTGTGAGTGTAATGAGATTAGATGGGGAGCCTTGTCTGGTGTTTTCGGCATATTGTTCCTGTAAGGGAGCACTACTACTGTGGCAGGTGATCCGGTCTGTTACATGTACAAGGAGAAATCATTGTGATTTCATTGAAATCATATTGAAAAGCGAGGTTAAAATCCCGATCAAACAATAAATCAATCAATCCTCCTAGGTCTCGCAGAGTAATACATGGAACACAACACTGATAACTCACTTGCCCGAGAGGGGTCAGAACTCACACTGCGTGACCCCGATGATTTAAATGTGAATTGCCCTCTCATGATACTTTTAAAATATACAAAAGCTAAACCGAGACGGATGTGGCGCTTGAAGAAAAAAATTCCTGCTATCACCACTCTAGAAAATATTCGACGAAGTAGGATGTAAATCCTCCCAACAAGCATGATGGCATCAAAGTATGAAAGAGACACACCCAGGTAGTCAGTATTCTTACTAAAGAATAAATAATCTATTCACTGTAAGCTGGCGTTTCAAACTTCAAAAAAAAAACCTTCCGGGATAAATATATCGATTGTGTGCATGGGCAGATGATTACCGCAAGTCTGTCATGAAAGCGTAAGGTTCAAAACAATGACCTATATTCAGCACATTTCCGACGTGCCTGTTCTTGTTGAGACAGAAAATTCCGGTACAAATCAATTTTCATCTTCCCCTTCCCAGACTACAAAGAGCATACTCCAGCTATTAACATGAACATTATGCATAATATTAACGCTTACACAATTACATGGAAATCTGGCTCTAAAAGTTGAATTCGGATAACCTCAGCTTCATACCCAAAAAACAATCATCTCTTTGAAACAAAGTGAAAACCAAAACAGCCCCCAACCCCTCCCTGTACAAAGTGTCCGTTTGATTCGATAGGATGCTATACGAAACTCGACCTACACAGGATTTCCCCAGACTGTCCGGTCCCGTTAATAATTGTCTTGTCCTCTGTAAAGAACGTTTTCCCTACATGCACTTCCACAGACTCGGCATGCCATTTCCATGGTAGACAACCATAAGCACATCTGACCAAATGCCTTTATGGCTTCCCAGATAACAGGCTCAAGGCAAATTGCCTCGACATGGAGATAATTCTCTCGTTTTATCTTCAAGAACTCGCTTAGCTCTGGGCTACCTGGCCCATCAGTCAATCAAACTATCAAACGTTCTTAGAAATTGCTCGGATATATATGCTACATTCACGGGTAAACGGATGGTTTGTTTTGAATGACACCAGCCCTACCCCATGCTATGCAGGCAAGTAAAATAGGCTGTGTGGTAATAAATTGTCCGCCAGCAGCCTGCGGATAGTCTTGGATTTTTCTCGGGCTCTGGCGGCTGGTTTCCGTCATAATGCCACCGTCGTATAAGTGAAAAATTCCTGAGTACCGCCTAAAACACAAATCAAATAAATAAATAAATAAATTGTCCAATAGCACTGTTTTCTAGCCTGATTGTTTGTCTATTGGTGGGCTTGAGGTTTAGGGTCGTTTTTTGTTTTTCCTTTTTTTCTGAGTTCGTAGAAGCGGTACACAAAGCAGATGTCCTGGTGCCTCATTGGAACACCATGCCGAAGACAACAGACACGATCTGTTCCCAGACACCATCCCGACAATTACTTGGCCTATTGCTCTTATGCTAAACGCCAAGCCAGGTCCTCTACAGCAATTCTTTGATGGCAACAGGAACCTTTGTGAATGGAAGCACGACCTTGTTTAATACGTACACTGAGATACTTTTTCCCCGCTCAATTACGACTCAGATCGGCTGCACCATCCAGTGTTCTATGAGCACTACGTTATCTGTTTGTCCAGTCAGTACAAAGGCAGGAATGAACAACAGACTAGTTTGGGAGTCTGAGTTACCATAGGCGGGAAACGTTTCTCATTACTCTGTGATACTTGTGATACATGGGCACAGATTTAAAAGAGGAGAAAATAAACAAGGGCAATGATCTCTAGAAGGACCGTGGCATACTGTTCTATGCATACTATTTTTGTGTCGGTTGTTTTTCGCCCAGAGAAGTGCAATTGATAGTTGGATTTGTTTTCCATGCCGGTTGGGTGTCGAGGCCATGTCTTGGTATATGTTTTGAAGTTAAGGAATTTCGGCACCCTAAGGTGTACTTTAATGAACACTCTCATTTAATAGTAATAGTATTTGTAATCAAACATAGGCGACTGTTAATGTGATGTTATACAAGAACAGCAGTGAAAAAATATGCATGATATAAAGAACAAAATACATGAATACAAAATATGGTTAAAAAGGCCACGTTATAAAATGTTACTTTAATATAGATGGCCATGCATTACAGAAATAAGCCTTGATTTCATTGGCATTATTATTAATTCAAAGGACAATTACTTTTAAAGGTTTGGTACAGCTTGACAGCGCTTCTCATATAAATAAATATATTAAAATACAATAGGAACTAGCTCTTGCCTTGAGGCGAACTATTGCCGTGATAACATTACTCATCAAGAACACACGAAAGAAAAGATTGAAATTCGGAAACAAAATTACTGCAGGAAATGCACTGTATCTTCCCACTCCCATATTTCCCTTAAATCCATAATTTTCCATCTGAACAAATTGCACCAAACAACAGAGACCTTTCTTTGACGGAATGTAATCAGAATTGGTAACTAGAATAAAAAAAAAGTGCTGGCTTAATGCCCTCTAGATGTATTCCTGTTTCATAACGTTGTCACCAAATTAAGGGAAAAAATTAGTTCATGAATTTTACAAGGGGGGCTACTCTAGAAGCCTAAATTTGTTGGGTCACTTTAGCAGGCATGTTATTTTGGCAAGAAATAAACGAAGTAGTAAATCAGTATACACCAATGCATATAAGTAAACTTCGTCATCCCTTGATCTTACTCTCCGTCAATAACAGTAATGTCATTACGATGGAAAAATTTCCACAATGTTTAGAGGTAAACAACACATGTTGAGTGATGAATGTGTATTAAAAAATAGAGAAGGAAAATAATAGCTGACTCTCGAGTTCACATTCTGTTGTCACTGAAGGTAAAAAAAAAGTTGCACTGTATCATGTGACTTGTCAGAAACATTTTTCAATTTTTGCTGACATTAATTTACCAATTTCATATTACACCAATGTTTAGCAGGTACACAGGACACCTCTTTCACAAACCTTCAGCTTTTCAAGTTTCTCCATCCTTCGTTGTCTCTCTAAGTCATTTTAGACGCCCATGTTGTTGTAAGTGTGATTAGAAAAAAAATTGCCTAACATTTTGGCAGGTCACGTGGTACGATTTTGCTTACATTTACTGATGAAAGAATTGGAACTCCCGTATCAGCTATAGAATTTGGCATGACATTTTCCCGGCTATTTTACTGAAAAGAGAAGAGAGGAAAAAAGTTTAAAAGGGAAAACCTACATATTATGCGCATGCTCATTTACAGACCCAGACAGCAATAAGATCTGAAAATAGGAAGTAACTACTACGTTAACGTGAATGAAAAAAAAATCCTGGAGCACTGACGAGACTGTAAAAGTTGGCTTGTAAAGGGTGAATTCCGGCCTGTTGTCAATCTACTTCATACCAAGTTCTACTCTAACTGTTCATGCAATGGCTTAAAAAGTAGCATCTTACACAGACTCCAAGCTCGTTCTGTGAAGCCACCTTTCTGAAAAATGTACTTTAAGTCTTCTGAGAAAAGATAAACAGTAGAGATCGGATGACGATGTCTACCTCCCTGTCAAAAGAGTGCCATCGACGAAATTAGGCTGACCAAAGAGTTAGTCGAGAAATAGCCAGCAGAAAGTCTCCCGATGCATCTGTCTTTTCTCTGTGGTACCAAAGGCTCTCGGTCACTTGTAATCCAGATGTCTGCTACATGCACTCGATGGGAGTCTGTAGATCAAAAGCAACCAATCCTAAGAGGGCAATGTCTTATCGACTAGGCTAGACAAGCCATCTCAGTGTACACATTCTACAAACACTTTTACATCAAAATGGGGGGGCAAGATTTTGTGATCATCGTCCCATCGAATTTCCCAAATGACACATTTTGAAGGTCACAACGTACCGGGGTCATTGTCGGCAGTTAACACCAAAGCTGCGGAAACGAAGATAGCGGGAGAAATTGTACATCCCATGTCCACCACTTGTTTGGAACACATAATTAGTCCTAGCGATTAAAAGACAAACAACGTAACCACTGTAGCATCGAACCTCCTCCCTATTAATTTCCATGCTAAGGCATTGATGTATTTACCAGCTTCACACACGAAAACCCATTTGTACTCTCAAATGGAAGCGATTCTTTGTTGCACTCGTTACATAACAGTTACAACTGAATAAATTTTGCTACCATACGTGTACAACACGTGGGCCTGTTCATAGGTTTAAGCTTTTCAAACATCTCATTTGCTTTGACGAGAGACCCACCGCTTATATATTTTTTGCAGATAAATAATTATGTTTTTACCATAAAACCTAGCATTCATTGCTGTCATCATCTATTCACAAATTAATTATTTCTAGACAGCTATGGCACCCATGACAGGGCGCTGAACGCTGACTTCACGGGGTACTGATGAATAAAGTGGTAGAAACTCTTTTGGAACCTCTATAGATAGTTCAGCTTTCTTTTCCTAATAACTCACAACTTTCGCACAAACATTCCGGTAGGAGAAACTGATGCATGTTAAAGACAAACGACAGGAGAACTATGGTAAGATTTACGTCCATATATGTCTCTTATCTGTCCATAATTTATTTAACTGGATTTTTACGCCATACAGAAAAATATTTGGCTTATATGACGACAGGCAGCGTTACGGTGGGAGGAAACAGCGCGGAGTTCGAGAGAACCCTGCGCCCATCCGCAGATTGCTGGCAGACCATGAAGAAATTGCCCAATGTGGCATAAACGTTTGTTACTTTTTGGTTAGCTGTTATGCATAATGTATCAGTTTCGTCCTTCTGAAACTCTGCTTGTGACATCTGCTCGTGGTTGGAGGATAAGAATTTCCAAGCCACTTAGAATGCATTTGGTTAACGTTTTCTTCTGTAAGGCCTCATCGTTTCTTTGTAACGGTAATACGTTCTTGAGCAGCCATGTTATAAGAGTTAAAAGAGAGAAACTGTCCTCTTCCCATGAATAGCTTCAGGAGGCTATAAGAGAAAGTGAGGCCATCATAACGTTGAAGTGTGTGATCCACAGGATGTTAACTCACTATATAACATATTATATGCTTTGTTTCTTCACCCACACACGGGATTGCTTGATTATAACCACAGCATCTCTTCTCGAACACCTCCTCTCTTTCTCATTTCCGACATCACACTTATGATTTTGGGACGCGGGGAGGGGCATGCATTCAGAAAGGTAGAACAAGTGCGCTCTTCTGTTCCGCAAAATCAACCCAGTGTGTATTACAACCCAGACAGGCACCCAAACCGGGAAACAATGTTCCCAAAGGCCCAACATGGAGACTGTGTGTGTAAGAAAAATAATCTAAACTTCCCTTTCATTTTTTTCCAATTTGAATTTATATTATTATTTATATTTGAATTTACAAAGTAGAAAGTATTTGAAAGTGATCCAATATCAAGATCACAAAAATGTATGAACACCTGACACCAAATCAACATGAAAGATAGCTGTATTTCTCCGAAGTCTGATAAATAACCATTGACTATATATTTTTTAATAAAAAGACGCACCATGCTTGAAAAATTGTATACCCTAATCATTGCTGGTCTCGAGATTAAACTGTGAATAGCCTACCATCTTGTTCATTTCTTTATGCAAATCTTTATTTGCTTGCAAAATAAAGTTGGGTCATAGCTAGCCATAACGTGCAAGCTAAGAGATTTTAAATACCCGTACATGAGGTTTTGATCTAAGTGTCAAGTCCGTCATGCTGAATAATCCTAAACCAGGGACGTGACATCATTTTGCCTAATACTGTGTATGTTATGGTCATAGGGGGCCTATCATTTGCAACAGTTTAATCATTTAAAGTAAGGCTCCATCTACCGTAAAGTAAAATAACAAGAGATCCTCTTTCACCAGTTATGGCGACCATGTGCCAATCGTGATAGCTTTATGGCCGCTGTGGTTTTCCTCTCTATGCTGCATTTTAACACATTGTTTACCCGTAGAGACCAGGAATCTGCTAGTAGACTTTGTCACCGATGCCGGGGTCCCTTTGCATTATTTTATATAATATGGTGAGAACAAAACATTTGGTTGTAAGCGTCAAACCTGACATTCGTGAGTAATTCTTGGCCAGCAAAGTCCAATAACTTGCAACGTAGGTCATGATGTATCGAAATACAGGTTTTCATGAACAGTTAGTGTCAAGCCCTACCTAAGGTAAAAAGCAACCCTAAACTTTACCGGTTAAATGTGACAATATGATAGCATCACATTTCGTGGCTGTTTTACTCTTCATGCTGGGGGGTTTTAAATTGTATTACTGCATAAACAAGGACTCTGTTGATGAGTCCACGGGACCTGCCGTAACGTTGCACTGCTCCAGTATGATGACATCACAGCATTGAAATAAATGAATGCTTATGGCTTATCTCCACGTCGGCATCATTTCAGCCATATCGTTTCGAAAACTTGTTCAAAAAAGAAAGCAGTGAACGTTTCCCAATTCAGTGAGAGCATTCAAATTTAAGACAAACAAAATATAGAAATATTTTTGAAACAAGAACTAAATATCAGTTAAAATTCGAAAACCTCAGTTCTTAAAATGTGTAATCTCAATAGTAAAAATATTAAGTAAATGTAAAAAAACTATGTCTTAGGACGGAGAACACCGTTCGTAAGAAAATTAATGATCACAGCCGGAGATTTTCATCCCATTTATTGTAGCCATCACAGCATTTAGATCTAAGCATCATATGCGACATTCGTTAAGCCATTATCTTAGTAGACGTATAAATTGCTGTTTTCTACATTAAAGTTAAGAGTTAGCATAAAACCCTACATGAGGTAAACTGACAAAGGGCTGAATTTCACCGCTTACGCGTGAGCATTTGCCAACTATAATATTGTGGTAGCTGCTACGGTTTTACCCTGTGCTGTAGTCCTTCATATCACCACTGCAGGCGTTAACGCCTTGGCCAATCTCAATTTCGGTTCTTCTTCAGGAAGATTTTCACTCGCGATGATTTGCCTTTGTTCCCTTCACGCCAACACCTGTTCTCATTCGCATTTGACTGCAGTATTTGAGGGAGCCTAATATTTCTGAATTCCGCGTAAAACAACTAATTTAATGAATGTAAGCCAATGAAAACATCCATTTCCTCACCTAGATTTATGTGGAAACCTTGATTCATATAATTAAATGTTCTCAATTTTTTCCAATTTCACGCCTTCAGAAACAGAATGGGGATTCTTTCATTGGCGTACTCCGAGTCAAGATTTCAGTCTTTAGGCGAGACGATACACACTGGAAAAAGAAGGTGTAGCCATTGAAAGTTTATCGGTTCCATGTCTTGCCTCTGTGGTTAGGCACTCTTACGTTTCATACTGAACCGCGTTCAATTTAGCACCCCATTTGCAAGATTCCTGGTTACGTGTTATTAAGCTTATGTGAAATTCAGGATTGCTGCCTTTTACAGAGCACTGACAACTAAATATACCAGACCACGCAGTGGTATCGTCTATCTGCTTTAAATATCCATTACATATCAAACTGTATATATATACTGGAATGGGAGTCTATTTGAGAAAAAATGTATATATCTTCTCTGATGTTCACAATCCTAAATATATCTGACTTGTTTGAAGCGTGAACGTTCAAAAGTGGAAGCCTATCCTCGATCACTGAATGTTCACACTGAGTAGGAAGCAAGTATACAAAGAATGGCAGCCTACTGTTTAGATTAGGTCCGTACGGCTCTTTACAACACCGTAATTGACCCGTCTTTACTAAGTGTGTACTGTAACCATCACATTGTCATGCTATAGCTGGCTTTTCTCTATATGTATACTGTACTGTAGTTTTGTGCGTGTTCCGTATAGTGACATCCTGCTTTAAATCAAGTTCCCCTTTCTTTGTAGCAAATAGTGTGAATGTGCAGCAATAAATGACAAAGTGAGTTCATAAGGTTTCGTCGTAAATGCAGGGTAAATTTATTATAAGTCTGCGAGCAACATGAGGATAGTCGTGGGTTTCTCCCAGGATCTGCCCGGTTATCTCCCACAATAATCCTGGCCGCCGTCGGGAAAACGTTCTTGAGGAGGGGATAAAACACCAATCAAACTAATAAAAAAATAAATACTATTATAAATCACATAAGAGCGCAAATATAATAACTTATTCCCGTCAGAAACCTTGCTATCTCGTATTTAAGCCAGGTTGTGATCAATGGCCCAACTGCTAGGATATCACAGGAAAGGATTGCGCAGGCTTTGGTGATAACACAGAAATTACTCTCATAGCAAATTTTGCATTTTAATACCGTAATGATGTCGTAGAAAGACATCAGTACGCCCGGAAAACTGTCTGATGGGAATCTTCAGGGACAACACATTTCAAGAATACATGTATATCTGGCAGCATGTTACATCTCTAGATTAGTTCTAGATCTGCTTGTGTGTACACGCAGATTTATCTTACTCATTACTAGGTTGTAATCAGCAATTTGTGAAATTTCAGAACAAGTTCCCAGATGGGCACTGAAAAAAATAAACAGCTAACATCTTGCAGAGGTTTCTGGGCCGCCTCCACCCAGTGGACTGGAATCTGTATTTCTTGGAAATATTGTCGACCGCTTTCAGTGAATTTTTTTTTCAAGTCCGAAATATCTTGAATTTTGTTATTTTGTGGACAAGTGTATATAAATACAGTTGTGGTATATGTGTAGTTTACCTTGTTTGAACGCAATTTTAAAATGTGTATGTCCTTATGTGTCTATGTGTGAGAGCTTATGTGACAGAGGAATTGTCTGAGAGATAGGTTTACATGCTGGATCCAGATGCCGACCTGGTGGGTGTGAGACTATGTTCGTCTCTAATTTTATGCTAAGAGATTTTATGAATCTATCGACTTCTTAGTGTATGCCCAAGTTTTCTCTGGTCGCTTTCTTTTGCTCCCAGAAACTTATAAAACCTTACAAAAGAGCAGAGGGAATCTGTTTTGCAAAGGATTTTTGTTTGATTTTTTGCCATCATTTACCATTTTGCAGTTCTTTTCTTTAGCGCCTAGTTGGCGATGTGTCTTGTATATGGCGATTTTTGTTATTGCAGTTTTGAACACTTGTGCCAAGCTAATACCGCTCCCGTACCTTATATGACTTATACCTTGACCTCTCTTATATCAGAGGGCCGTTTTTGGCTCGGGCAATCAAATCGCTCAATCATTAGGTCTATTGCCACTTAGGCTGGTTCAAAACAGGTTCTAGCTGTTTCGCTTGCGGCACTGGTTTAAGCGATTTATCAGGTAGCTGGGGGTTGATGGTTTACTCCTCTCTTCCCTATTGACTCTAACCGTAAACCTAATCGGCGTGAGCTCTGTAACACATTCGTAAGCCCGGCGGGATATGCCAGTCATTCATTGCCTACACCCGAAAGAATCAGAAAAATAAACCACAATGGCCACACATTCAGATATTACTTTTCGCAGGATCAGGATCGGAAAAACAAATGAAGAAACTTGGATAGCATGCTTTAAAAGACACCACATTTCTACCTCTACTTCAAGAGATACCAATAGATTATCGCTTAAAAAGATGTATAGATATTCCCAAAAGGTTTTTACCCCTTCATTGATCAGAAAATTGCGTGCTTAGTGTCCAGCAATCTAGTGTGTGTATTGTGTGCTAAATAAATGTCTCTGGAAGTAATCGTTATGTGAATTAATGCTAACAGCAATACATGCAAAGTCTTGTTGCAAAGCGTGGTTATTTCTTTTATAACAAAGGGATGAGAAGAAGTACAGTTTTCGTGCAAGCAACTGGAAAACATCGGCACTCAAAGTGGTAAGGGTTTGAAGCTATAAACAGATCTCCAGATGTACATGTGTGGTATCAGCAGTTATTCAACCTTGAAATGTTATGTACGGGTACAGCAAAGAACTGTTTGCAGTCAGGAAGCTTTTCATGACATAAATAAACAGCACTGAGATCAATAGCGTGTTGCCAGCAGAATGGAGTGTGTTAAGGTTGTGGTTTGAATCGGGGATAACTGCACAATGATGGGGAACGCGTCTTGGCCGTGTGTTTATGATGTGCTTTCAGTCGCTCGGGTAATGTGCGCTTTCGATCGAGGCGTTAAGTGGGGCATTTATACCTTCTCCGACTCTCTTGGATCCTTTTCTGACACTAAGCGGTCGACGGCGATCCCGTGGACATCGCTCGGAAAATATACCTAGGACGCCTGTTAGACAGAAAAAATATATTGTTAGCACGAGGTTGTTCCCCTTTTACTGAGTTTCCTCCATGCATAGCCCCAAGAGATGTGAAAATGAAATCTTCACGAACGGAGAATAGAAAATGTTATTAACAAATTGATAAACAAAGAAAGAAATATACCAATAACTAAATCATCAAGTGAAGAAGCTGATGGAATACTGCACACAGGCGGACATGTCTATTTTTCGAGACGCTATGGCGGTTTGACAGTTTCCACGTATTGCACGCACCACCCTGCAGTATTATATAAACCTGTCACATACGTCTGCACACCTCCACGCTGTACTGATCTCCAATAGTTTGTATATTATATTGCTGGTACAGCTGACCCTGAGATAACGACGGTCATTTGTGACCCTGCTGAAAAGACAGAGCCCAGTAAAGAGGACAAATATCAAATCAGTCCAAATTTCCACTTCCGGCGCTGCTTTGAGGCTTCCAACAAAACATGGGATGTAAGGAAGTCCATATAATTTACAGACATGCCTTTGCTTTTGCTCGTTCATTAGTTCTGATGGCTGAAGAATTCTGCAAAATCGCGCATTTGTAATAGTGACGAGACTATAAAAATCTGGCTATGAAAAATCTTAAAGATTTAAACATGGAGTTTCATGGACAAAACAGTGACCGCTCTGGGGTAAGACTCGTAGGTCATTACGTTGCGCTAGCGTGCAAACCAATTGAGCCACGGAGGCAAATCGATGGTCGTTTCTTATGGATTAATGGCGAAACCAATACATGCAATTTTTTTATCGCAAGCGCTGAATTATTTTTTTTAGATCAATAATCTGACATGGGGCATGGGGAATTCTGCACAAGAAAATGAGATGCGTCTGCTAGCATAACCTGAAAGACTTCATGTTGTAAACAGGCATACCGTTGTACTTGCATAGCATTGATGGGTATTCAGTTTATTTATTTATTTCATTGGTGTTTTCCGCCGTACTCACTTATACCAGCATTATGCTGGGAGGAAACAGGACAGTGCCCAGAGGAAACCCACGGCCATCCACAGGTTGCTGGCAAACCTTCCCATGCACGTCTAGATAGAAAACCAGGATGAGCTGGACTTGAACTCACAGTGACCGCACTGGGGGAAGACTCGTAGGTCATTACGTTGCTCTAGCGTGCAAACCAATTGAGCCACGGAGGCAACTCGATGGTCGTTGAACCTTTAAGTTTCGTGTACCTGTGTAACAAGGAACAGTTTCTCAGGGACTTTCCCTCACTCCAATAAAACAGATCACCAATAGTACACTTTCTTGTGTACAGGCGGTGATTCCTTCGCCGGTATCGTACGAATCGCAGTTTCGAGACGTCCAGTGCCGACTGGTTCCGATGTTTGTCCTTAAATCGCTAGAAACAGGTGAGAGTTCAATACCATTTGTGGATAAGGGGGTTAGGAGCAACAACGAGAAAAAACATGGCTCAGGCTAGGTTGATGTTTTGATATTTTGTGGAGAAACCCGTACTGCATGTGCTGATATGGCATGGGACAGCGCGAATGTTTGGGGATGTATATTTTAGGGGTTGAGTTTGACAAATTTGTTACATAATTAGTAAGGCAAATCAATGCGCTCGTGTGACCTACAGATAGCCGTTGACGGTCATGATACACATTATTTAAATACAGTGCCGATGTCACTAGATTGGTACCGGTGCCTTTACATTGATAATATTCCGCCGTGTAATTCATTTTAGACGTACATGTATATTATATACCTACATGTGTACTTGTTCCTTGTTCTCGGTTTGCAGTAAATAACATGGCAGTTGTGTGAAACAGTACTGATTGTCTTGACAGTAACGCATGTTCAGACAGGTGCCCAATTGGTCGAACGTTGTCTTCGATCTTTTGGCACCTGCAGCCTATCAAATCTCGACTGCGGGCAGAAACTCCCTTCTGCCACAAATCCAACAGCAGACACTATTATTTCCTTTACTGTTTCACCAAGACGTATGTTAAGTTGAAACCTACTCGAACTGATCGAATTCCTATCCCGTTTCCAATCGCTCTAACAAGGTGTTCTCTTTGTATAGGCTATCTACTCTAGTGACCCGTTTTGTTACAAAGACCAGAATCGTAACGGTGATCAAAGCAGCAGACTATAGTCGTGACAGGCCTCCAACGCATACCGGAAATCCACTCGATGAGCGGTGGCAAGCAAATCAAAGCAGTAAACACCAGTGTGTCTACGTGTGTACGTGATGGTGTAGTCAGGTGATTTGGCACCATCCATCTACAGACAAACAACCTAACAAGACACCTGGGAAACAGGGGAATTTCCGTAAAATCCCTTAACTGTTAAAAAACCTGGATTCCATTGTCAAATTTATTCTCAGGTATTTTTCAACAGCTTCAAAAACTGCAGACGACTTCTGAGTATATTAGCAGCTGTACTTGAACGGGTGACGGCTGTAGTAGACACAGCTTTGCTCTATTTCACTGAATAGTGTGGTTATTGAATACATATACTTCTCACGTTTAAGAAGGCAATGAGTGTAGGAAGTTGTTATCTACAACTGTCCATCTGTTTCCTCGGGCGTATAACGATTAAATCTCTGGGTGGTTTACAGAAAATAGAGATTCAAACTATAAGACGGCCTCGGTGGCCTGGTGATTTGTGGGTCCTCCTCGAGGTCGGGAGATTCTGGAATCGGTCTGGTGTCGGGTCACGACGAAGACTTGAAAAATGGGGCTTGTTCCTTCATGAGAGGTTATAGCTAGGAGATATAATATGTTAGGGTATAAAATGCGACTGGATGCGTTGTCATGTCTGTTGTCTTCGGCGTGAGGCTGGCCGAAGTACTTTGGCTGTATTGACATAAGTCTATAAAAGTCTTTGGTATATAAATATGATCGAGGAAGTTGTAAACCCCGCAGTCATATTTACATACGTCCACTTGAGAGGATTTCCCTGGGGTTATTTGAGTTAAGCTTTCATTCCATTCGATATTCATGATTTTGTACCCATTTTTGTCTATATAGTACTTTATGAGCTTGTGTTTCGCCACTTGCTTCCTTCTGAGACGTTGTTTTGGAGCTTGCATCGGTCATTGTCTCTTTGGACGATTTCGTAGTTTTAATGTCAATTTTACAACGGAAGTTCGGAATTACGGGCGCTATCGTCTACATTCCGCGCTCTGATGTGCATCTAAACGTGCCGTTGGATACAGTCATTGTTGGCTTGTCGTACCTACTACCGCTCATCACTTGAAGACCAATGTTTCCCTTTGATTTAAGAATTCTCGTGAACTGTGGATATAGTAGTTTTCGTGGGCCCACTCGCCTTGGAAGCCTAATAATTCCATGTGCATTTAGACGAGAATCTCCGAAAGAAACTATGTTTTGTAATTATCTGTATTGTTCGTGTATAGTATTGTAACTTGTACTGGTTGTCTGTTTTGTTCAGTTATATGTATTGATTTTAATTAAGCCTTTTCGTGATTCTTTGGTTGATCTTGAGTAAGGCTTATCGCTTTCAGAGTTAAACAAGCCATTTCTTTACTATTTTTCCTCTCAGATTTGTGATACAGCGTTATTTTACAGCGTGCAGTTACCACATTCTACTGTCGATTTCCCCCAAAATAGTGTCACATCGCACGGTGCATGAAAAGGCATGTCGCTTCGTAATGTCGGCTTGTCGTATGATATAGCGAAGATTTCACGCACCATGCATATTGTCGATTTTTCACCGCGTACAATGTAGTGATACCGCATCGTGCAGTCGACTTGACGCGCCCAGAAAATATAGACGTCTTGCTTAGTAAGGAAACCTGGCTTACCTCGAAATCGGGATAATATCGGTACAAAAATGGCCAAGTGTTGATTTATAGAAATACTACATATACTTGGTAGCCGTGAATAAAAAGGGAAAGGGACAATCGACCAGCAAAAACTGCGAGAAAAGAATGGCAAGGGCCAACTGATGGTCTTTGTTTTCGTATTGTCACATTAAGATTTATCAAACCTCCACTTAATGGTTTATGGCACGGATGTGGCCAAAAATAATATCGTCGTTTCAAAGTATAAGAAGACATGTCGAGAAAGTCGCCTTGTATATTTAAAAAATAATGAATACTTCAATGGGTTAACGCTGTTGTAACTGGATCCATTTCCTGTCTTCAGAGAATTCAGAATTATCAGCCGATGAACATTTTATTTTGTAACTTACAACAGCACCACCAGCGAGTTAAAGTTCTGTGGAATTTTTTTTTAACTCTGTGGTAACGTCCTCCAGGGAATGTACATGCTATTAATGCCATAGGGTCGCTTTCCTAACGGTATAGGTCTACATCTAAATTTCTGGTTATTAACTAACTACCTGTCTGGCACTTAAATAATTACATACACATTGTTCTGCCAAAACGTAGCTCATATACGTATTAACCATCCTACATTTTGCCAGTCATTTACCAAGAAAGGCCTTTTAGCGATTTAACATGCCTTTGCGACGTAATTCAAAGTTTTTGATTTAATGATTAAAGTGTAAGGCATGTAGGAAAATGACTACTCGGTATCTAAACATTTTGATTTTGATTTAATTTATACTGATAGTTTTTAATTCTTCGAAAAACTCCTTCCACCAAATTACTGGTCGCCGTAGTGTAAGTGAAATATTCTTGAGTACGGCGTAAAACAACAATCAAATATATAAATAAAGTGAAATAGACAGACTAAACATCTGCAACAAAAAGACCTAAGAATCTGAATGAACTTATATTGTAACCTGGGGGTTTTATCGGGTGTTGCATGTAACATTAATTAGTAAACGAAACAGACAAGAACCGAATGGAATAATGACCTGATGGCGAGTCGTTCTGACTTTACACGTTGACGAACGGGATAACTGAAGGCCCATCCCCGCTGCGGGCGACAACCACAACCGCAACTACACCTGCAATTAGATAACGTCCCCGCGACACGAATACAGTGGCCGAGAAAACAGAACCAGTTCCGTCATTGCTCGGCTACATCAATGTTGTCCTGATGACGTCGCGACATGACGTCGTTGGTGGGGAAGGCACGGCAGACTAAATAGCGTTCAAATTTTTCGACGTTGCAATTGCGGTTACAGCTGTAGTTGTCGCCCGCATTGGGGATGAACCTTTAGTCATTTAAGCTGTAACATTACCTTTATCGTCATTTCCTCAAGAAAGAAGAGAAATTACAAACGACATGGGTCCCCTTTATCAAAGGTTAATCATTTGTCAGGGTTCTCGTGTTTAATGTTTTCCCTAACAGGAAAAGACAAAGAATGGCACAGTTCAATAGTTTAGTCAGATTGAGGGTGGGACCAGCTGCGCTTGATCAACGACTCGTGTAGAATGCCTTTTTGTCAGTGTATGTTACACGCTCTTCTCTAGACCATTGGTCGACCACCTACTTCCGTCCAGAAGCTCGATCAGTAGGGTGGAAAAAATAAATAAATACCATGAAAACAGAATGACAAACGTCAGAGTCATGTTTCATTTCTCTGCCATTGGCTACGCATTGAAAAATTGGTTACTTCCGTCACACTTTGCAATTACTTAAGTTTGACTGAGTAAGCTGGGATAATTTTACACATGATATATCAAAACTTAGTTTGTTGGTTGTCGGTTGGGAGACTTTGCGCATGTACAAGTATATGATGCCTGTGAAGCAAAATATTTTAGGTAATCAATAATTCTTTCCATACAATGTAATTATTTATTCATGTTTTTATGTGATCCGTCTTTTGCGTGTTACTAAAGAAAATTTCATTTACAGGATATCAGCCAGCATTATGGGGCGAGAAAACTGTGAGATCCCGAGAATCCACCGATAATCCTCTAATTGCTGGCACACGATGCCTCGTACGAGGGTGAGGAAACCATCATGAGGTGGGCTTGAACTCATAACGACCGCATTGTTGAGAGACGCCTAAATCACTGTGCTGTGCTAATCCGCCGCGTTTTCAAGGCATCATCTCTGGTAGTACAATTTAGGTTGTCTTCGCTCTATCAGTATCACCTAATCAATCCGACTTGTTTATATCTCTCATGCATTAACTGCATTGGTGGTTTTCGTCAAGAACTGGCCAATTACCTGAGAAGTCTCAGGAGAACCTTCTGCTTTATAGACAATTTCCAACATCCATAAAATATGAGCACGGCGATAGACGCAATTTCCTTCACCCATTATATATTTTCGCATACGACACAAACCCAAACTAAATAAACACGTTAATATCAAATCCACATTAAGTTAATCTATACTTTTTTTCCAGTCTGAGCAATTATATCAACATGCTGTTGAATTTTCGGGCAACATGGATACATACTGTCTTCTTTCCTGCCACCAAGAGGAATGAAACTCTGAAATCAGGTTGACATCTTGTATCACTGGATCGCAGATGTTCCCAATCCAATTATGTTCCCACGACTTTCGAAGTGTTTCCCTCCAGTCTTGGGCCCGCATACAGACTGCTTAGCTGGGTGTCGTGTAACTGTTTGCACTCTGTGTATTAAAGTCTGTGCTTTTATTTAGTCGCGTGCCTATGGCCTTTAGTAAAATCGCCCATTGTTACTATCGGCGTTTCCTTTTTTCAGTAACATGTAACGCCCAAATATGTTGACAGACAATTAAAGACGCTTTCACAAATGGCTGTCTTTGTTTGTAATGAAATACATTTAACAAGATTGACATCTAACCACAGTGTCAATGAATCAATTGATATAACGAAAAAAGACTATGCACTGCAATGTGACATTACATATGCAGACGGTTGTTTGTTCGTCGTAGTTTTGACATACATATACCTGTACCTGATAGGCCTTGATGAAGGTTCACCGAAGCCACTCCACACGGCCCGGGCGGGCGGTGGTCACACGATCCAACTGCCCAACCCAACAGAGACAAGTGGCCCCGGGCAGCAGAGCCGATCCCTAGCAGGTGGCTGCACCCGGCAAAGCTTCCACCAGGCCGCGGTGGGGGAGGGGTTGGGAGGCTCCCAGGTTCCAAACACCCTAGGTAACTACGAAGTATGCTGTTCCAGAACTTGGGGAAATATCGGAACTCGGGACAACACCAACTTCTGGTCTGCCATGGTGACAGATACATGTAGGGCGAGGCTAGCTCGGGGGAAAGCTGCTTGTCGAATCCGATTTTGGTGCAGGTCGGCGAGTCTTTTATATTATTGGAGTTTGTTTGGGCGTTTCTTCGTGACTTTATTGCATATGCCAAGCTGTGATATGGGCAACGGGTTTACAACCAGTCAGACCAGGAGAATCAAGCCAAGGCAGGGGGGAAATAGTGGGCCTCTCGACAATGCCCACTTCCAGTCTGACATCATGACAGATAGGGTGGGTGACCGAGGCTAGCTCGGGGGAAATTTTCTTGTCGACTCCATGTTGTGAGCGGGTCGGTGAGTCTTTCATACTGTTGGTGTTTGTTCGGTGCGTTTCTAGGTGACATTCTTGTAAACACAGACTGGGGCAATGTGTCTATAATGTCAGTCAATAAGATGTGGAGGAATCAGGTCACGTCACCCTTGTCGATACGAATTATGTATATATATGAAGTATGTATACTTGTGCTTCACGTTCTGTTCAACAATCTTCAAACATATACCGACCAGGAGTCTTTATAATACATGTATCGTGCGTCTTCTTGTGGTAGGGCGAGTCAATGCCGTCACAGTGCTGTCGCTACTGGACATGTTGGAGCATCATGTCGAAGACATCAGACTAAACACCCCAACCAGTAACATTACACTTGTCGACCAGTCCTGTTTCCTTGTTTTAGCCTCAAAGTGCTGAGTGCCAAAGGAGGCAGCAAGAAGTATTATTCTTAAAGTCTTTGGTATGACCCGACCCGGGTTTGATCCTGGCTCTCTTGACCAAATTGATTCGAAAGAAATAATTCGTAGCTGTATTTATAGCAGTCTATAAGTCACATGCAGTGGCGTGCATCTAGTGAAAAGATCCATAATTACAGGGGTATATATTAACAAAATTCTCTCGATGTGGATATATCATTCGGCTTGGCTATCGATGAACTACGGTATCACCCTCAGAATAAGAATCTAGATTTCTCGGGCGCGGTGGGTAAGGGAATATTGTCCAAGAAACAAGTCATTTTCCAAGTTAGAGAAGCAAAACATATGTGGAAATCAATTCGAAAATTACAATCGAGAAATTTAGGGTATTTAGTAAAACTCGCATTCCCAAGAGTATGAAAGTGTTGCCGAAACTACATTAAACAAATTTGAAGTGTACGGAGATTGGAAAATGGTTGTTGCATACACCGTATTATGTAATGAGTAACAAAATGAAAATATCTGTTTTATGTAATATAGCTGCGTAAAGTTATAAAATTTGCCGCATGATGTAGTACGAGTCAACGAAGTTTGGAACAAAAATTTACGTGCACTGTGATAGCATGCATTATAACAGGTATATGTTCTTTCGTATGCTCATTTAAATGCGTAAGAAACAGCATGAATCTCTTACAGGTCTTTCTATCTGGAAACGGGACAGTCTCTGTTAGTTGCGCGGTGATATTAAATTACTCGGGAATACTTATTCTGTTATACTCTAGATATTACATTACTCTTGTATTATTTCTTCCATTAACACCATGCGACATGTTGAAAACTGTACAGGATAAATAAAACAAGAACAAACACACAAAAGGCAATACAAAGTGGGCATCTTTAAACAGGATATTAATTTTGAACAGCTACTGCGATGTGCGTTGTTCTGACTGGTTTGTCTTTCCTTTTTCCGTGGTTTTCCTTTCGGGCTTTCAACAACGGCAATTTCAGATTCACTTGCACACGATTTACAGCACACGGGCGTCTGGATAAATAAATAAATTCCTATGATTTTTGTTCCGTATTGAAACATTAGTTATTTCCGTGACACATGGTAAAGACTTGGGAAAAGAAGATTCTGAATGGCCGGGAATATTTGTAAGCATTGTACCGTGCTATACGAGAACCTTTCGGGAAGGTAACTTTTAACGCTATGCCTTCCACAAGCAATTAGTGTAAAACACACTCACGAGAAGTATTGTAAATGCTTTATTTACTTGTTTAATGTTTATTTGCTTTAAAGAAGCGGGAGATCTTGTTCTAAAATCAAGGTTAGATTCCAAAGGCATATAAACCCAAACCTTCACAGGGCAACCAAACACTGTCCGTTTTAACTGTTGGAATCACGGCTTCAAGGTCACGTTTCCTCCTCTCCAGAATACAATGTTCCCATTGGCTATTTTCTCTGCTGAAACACACATGGTCAGTAATGGGCGCAACAGTTACAACTATTGTTGAAGTTTTATATCAGGGCAAGCATGTGAAAGAATTTACTCAGCAAATATTTACCGGAAAGGTTATAATTTGGGGTATGTCAAATATCCCTCTTGTCTAATGACGATTAAACGAATTAATCTGTCAGTTAGTGAGTCAGGGGATAAACCAAAGAAGACAAAATTGAACCAGCAGATATCCGAGTCCAAAATGATTATACCTGCGTGTAATTTGTACAGACAAACTAGCAGTGCCGTATGAAAAAATATAGTGAGTGTTTTGTTCCCCTTATCCTCCAGACTGTACAGGTCTCAAATCGTCTATATATGCGTATTACTGATAAAATTGACTCAGAGACAAAGACGACCATTAGCGAGTCTTGTAATAACACAGAGAGGCCTGAGTACAGGGGAAATATCAAATCAGTCGTGATCCATTGCAATGTTACGTGCAGCCCTCCGTTTCTGCCTCCACTATGACGCCCTCACAAAATTCATGTGCACGCATATTTGTGTTTCATTTCTATGTTCGGCTCATCTTTCTCACACCAGTAACTCCTAGCTCTGCAGCCTATTGTTAAACGCGCCTTGTACATATATAATATTTCACAATGATTCTGAGATGATCTTAGTGATCAATATAAAATACCACAGCACAGAGAGTAAAACCTGAGCAGTGACGTCAGTGTGATAGTTGGAAAATGGTCACATTTACCCCAGCCCGGATTTTATTCTAACTGTTCATGTAAATGTTTGATGAGAAAGACCTCTCAAAAATGACCCGATGGTTAGTGAAAACACCATTGAAAACTGTATCTGAAAATACCTTCGCCGAATTTTTAAGATTTTTTTCACCAAAATGAACGCAGTTCAAATGTTTTGATTGTGTGGTGTGTTTTATGGATCATATTGACAAACTGGTTCACCGGTAACGTCACAAAATTTTTTGCACACCTTTATGCTCAGGGGTGAATAAAGTTCACGTGAAGAGTAATCCACTAATGCTTGTCTGTGTATGAAAATGCTGATCTGGTGTTAAATTTCTGCTTTAGCGCCATAGAAAGTCGGCGTGACGTCACTGGTGAACCACATCAATTTGGTCCATAAACCCACCATACAATCAAAATATTTATTTGGGTGAAAAAATCTAAAATAATCAGTGAACGTATTTTCAGATACAGTTTTCAATGGTCTTTTCACTCACCAAGCATTCATTTTAGAACTAAGGCGTTACAGTTTACACTCCGCTACAAACAGCGCCACGGCTTGAGCAGAATTAGGTAAAAAATATTACAATCATGTATTAATGCAATTTATCAGATGTCACTTGTGTAGAGTTACTCAGTGCTGTGTTGTCAGCACAGCTAACGTGTATATACCCAGTAACATGCAGGTATTCGGGAACAATTCGTTAATAGTGTGCCTAAACTTATCTTGAAAATGTGTTTTCGAGGATTTTTTATCGCGCACGTAGGTATTACGATAGAAAGCTGATTTGGGAGATATCACCACTGACCGATTTTCCACCAAATTTCCAAAGGACAACCACAACCACCGAGTGGAGTGGCTCTGGGGGGGGGGACTTTCGTCAAGACCTGTCAACTTGCTGCATGTTTTTTGAGGTGATAGTGTATATTTTTTTTGCAATGTGATTTTCGTATTAGATATCAATCTATTTTAATCTATATAATTACAGGCAAAGACAAACTCTGCCTTTACCTTAGGAAAACCAAAGTTTTGTGGCAACCTTGTTTGTCGTTCGACACAAAATTGTCTCTTGAAAAAAAACACACTTAGAAGAAGTAGAATTTTAGCACTATATGCAAATAGGCATAGATGTGACGAAATGGCGGGCCAAGTGTACTACGTACGTGGTGGCACAAAATGGAAAATATTATTCATGTTGACTGAAGCGTATCTCTGAGGCTAAGTATCGTTAGTGTTAAGATGTGTGAAGTAGAGGATGCACAGAGTGCAAGCAATCACACGACACCAAGTTAAGCAGTACGAATGTGGGACCAAAATTGGTGGGAAATATTTCGACACCCATGGGACATCCCTGCACTGGAACGCGATTCATGTAACATATGCAATCAAATAACACAAAATGTCAACCTGGTTTGACAGTTGGATTCATCTATGCAGCAGAAAAAGAGACAGTATGCATCGATGATGTCAAGAATTGGGTCAGAAAAATGATATAAATATGTCGCCGAAGAAAATGAACAATACAACAGGTTAGCATGTGTGCGTTATTGCTACATTTATTTGGTTGGGATTTTGAGCCGTATCCAAGACTACTTCACAACTGGAAGAAATTGCTCATATTTTATGAATGTTGGAACTTTGTCTAGAGGTTTCCACTGTGCCTTTACAAATAATTTGCCAATTCTTGACAAATGCCAGTGCTGATACATTAGGTGATAGTGATGGGACAGAGAAAAACTAGACTGGGAGACTAGAGATACTCAGATACTCAGTGGGCTAGCACTGCGCACTGACACAGGAGCCACTCTTCAATGCGGTTGCTCTGAGTTCACTCCAAGCTCAACATAGCTTCCTCTCCGCTCGTAGCAGGTAAGGTCTGTCATTAACCAGTGGATTGTCAGCCAAGATATACAGATTATTGGGAATCACATCCAACACACTCGTGTATAGTGCTCCCATCCAGGATGAAATGTGTTGCACTCGAATGTCCAAGACGGAACCTTTCCGTCAAGTTATATCACGCGGGTAAGAATTAGAGCCAATGATTTTCATGCGGCCAACACAGCATTTAAATCTCAGTATCATATCCGACATATCATGAGTAAGATCTAATATATTCCTCATTAAGTCATAATGCTAGGAGATGTATAAACTGCTGCTTTCAGCATTTATGTCAAGAGTGAGAATAAAACCCTAACAGGGGTAAATTGACAACAGGCCGCATTTCACCGACCACGCGTGATACTGTGGTCTTTGCCAAGGTTTCTCCCTGTGCTGTAGGCTTTCATATCACCACAGCACACACAATAGAGCCGGGTGCCTCGATCACAAATGCTCTTTTGGGTGCCATGGTATGTGCATTTCATATTTCGGATTATACAATCAAATCGATTCAACCAACTTTAGAGCATTTTGGAACAACGAAACAAAAGATTTCAGATGCTGTTGGGAAGATATAGAAACTTAAATGTACACACACTCTAAAGAACCTTCGATACAAATAAATATGAAAATTTCGAAGACACCGTCCTTTCATTGTAACTGTTAACTGGAAAGACTTGAACTAAACCACAAGACTGATCTCTTATCGAATCTGTGGTCAGTTCTTTTCATAAATAATTAAAACTGCAATCATGTAATCAAGGGTGGCTTGATTTAAACCCCGAATTGATCTGATTTTTCCATTCCCGAAAGTAATCTCTTGAAAGCTTGAGACTACACGAGTAATTGAACCCAGCTGGTCGTCAACGTAGAAAAGTGGATTTTATAATGCGACGTACATCCATCCGAGGATTCCCAGCTCTTTCTTTACTGGTCTTTTTGTTTGCAGATGAAGACCCAGTCTTGGTCTGTGTCCCGTAATATGTACACATCACAAAGCAGACAAGGACATTCGCAGGCGTTGTCTTAAGTCGCCCGGCTGCACTCTCAACTTTAGCCATACTAGTATTTAATGCTGTTGATTTCCTTGCTGCTATTTACCTGGAACATTTCCTCTAAGCGTTGGGGCCTATCACCAATGCTGTTCTTTTAGTTCCAGAGGAGTCTGGAATGATCGCCGCGACAATTCTGCTCTCCATAATGATGCGGGTGACTTGAGTAGATGCGCAAACAGAACAGCTTGTTGGGATAAATGGGCAGGGAGATAGGAATTGGATCTGCCGGAGACAAAAGGTTCTGCCAAAAGGGGGTTTCTGTCTGTCGTCGCCATTCTAAACTTTGCCAGTGGTACAAAATCGACTATTGAGTCCGGCCAATATGGCGTGTATCCCTTTCCCACCTGGTAACAAACCTTTCTGTCGACTCCTTGTTACCGTCGAGAAGAAACAGTTGTGTGCTGCCCTAGTTTTTCCTTCAGTGATGGGACACCTGAATAGTACATCGAGCATAGTCGTAAATTCCATTTCATGTATGTCAGAAAATATTTCAAAACGTATCTAAAGAAATCGACTGGTTTTCGAGTACAAATTTAACCAGCCAGGACTTTGATCGCCATCGTTCAGCCGAAAAATTCTTGATAGCTGTTCTAATCAATGGCCAATGGATGATATAGAAATGTACAGACGAACGGACGTCGTGGGAAAGCATATAAAGCGGAGAAATTGAACATCTATTAGCGTGAGTCGTTCATTTTCACCTTACCTAAGGCTTTGATGGTAGAAAACAGAAGATATGTCCCTAACAGGATGTCTTTTGTAATATGTCTTAGTGACAACTGATGAGGAAGTCGCTACTAGGCAAAAAGTCAGTTATGAAACATGAACACGACGGTGGCCTATCAGCAATGTAGGAACTGGAGTCGTCTGATATCCATACTGTGCTCAAGGATACTTCAGTACACTGTGTACGCTTTTGTTACGTGTAGCACTAATTGTTCTGACCTCAACGAACACCAGGCATTACATCTACTGCGCATGTGCCTACAGAAACAGAGCGTGACATGTTTCCCAAATTCATGCAGGTTGTTGATTTGGACTAAATTAGCACCACGATCTAAAATGAACTTCTGACCTCAAATTGCGATCTGTCTGAAAGTTACGCTTTGTTCTGCGTTTTTGGATAGATGTCGCCTTCATTATACTAGTGAGTTCTGGTGGAATATTGTGTCTGTTTTGCAAAGTAGATTCCCTCTGCTCCTTTGTAAGGTTTTATAAGATTCTGGAAGCGAAAGAAAGCGGCCAGAGGAAACTCGGGCATAAGCCAAGAACTCTATAGATAACGATCCATACAATTTCTTGCCAGCGACTACTGCTAATCACTACATAGATTTACACGAACATAGCCTCACACCCACCAAGTCGGCATCTGGATCAAGCATGTAAACTTATCTCTGAGACAATTTGTCTGTCACATAAGCTCTCACACATAGACACATAAGGACATACACATTTTGAAATTGCGCTCAAACTAGGTAAATTACACATATACTAAAATTGTATCCATGTGTACTTGTCCACAATGTAGCAAATGTGAATTCAAGATATTTCGGACTTTACAAAAAAAAATCAGGGAAAGCGACCGACAATGTTTCCAAGAAATACAGATTCCAGTCCACTGACTGGAGGCGGCCTAAGGACCTCTGTAAGACGTCAGCTGGGTTTTTTCCCAGTGCCCATCTGGGAACTTCTTGTTCTGAAATTTCCCGAATTACAGATTACCATGTAGTAATGAGTACGGTAATTCTGCATGCACAGACAAGCAAGTCTAGAGTCAACCGAGGTATGTAACGGTGGCCATATATACATGTACCCTTGTAATGTGTTGTCCCTGAAGATTCCAATCAGGGAGTTGACTGGTGGAACTAATGTATTTCCACGAGAACCATTACTGTATTAAAATGCAAAAGTTGCTGTGAGAGTGATTTCTGTGTTATCACCAATCATGCGTAATCCTTTGCTGTGGTATCCTAGCAGTTGGACTATTTAGAGCAGCCTCATTTAAATACGCGATAGCAAGGTTTCTGACTGGAAAATGTTATTATTTGATTTATAATAGTATTTATTTATTTATTTACTTGATTGTTGTTCTAGTCCATACTCAAGAATATTTCACTTATACGCGGAAACCCACGACCATCCTCATGTTGCTCGTAGACTTATAATAAATTTACCCTGCGTTTACGAGAAAACCTTACATGAACTCACTTCGTCATTTATTGCCACATATTCACATTATTTGCAACAAAAGCAGGGGAACTTTATTTAAAGCAGGGTACCACTATGCAGAATACTAGTATACATAAAACTACAGCACAGCATACATCTAGAGAAAAGCCAGGGATGGCGCGACAGTGTGTTGGTTAGAATACACACTCAAGAAACAGGGCTCAGTTATTTATTTATTTATATATTTATTTATTTGTTTATTTATTTATTTGATTGGTGTTTTACGCCGTACTGAAGAATATTTCACTTATACGACGGCGGCCAGCATTATGGTGGAAGAAAACCGGGTAGAGCCCATGGGAAACAAAAGACCATCCGCAGGTTGCTGGCAGACCTTCCACGTACAGCGGGGGAGGAAGCTAGCATGAGCTGGACTTGTACTCACAGCGACCGCAATGGTGGGAGGCTTCGGGTCATTGTGCTGCGATAGCGCGCTAACCGATTTAGCCATGGAGGCCCCCAACAAGCTTTGTAAGCTTACTTTCGTTTCAATGCGAATGTTCAGTGATCTCAAATAGACTCCCATTACAGTATACATATATTTAAAGTAGATGGACGACACCACTGCGTGATCTGGTGAATTTGGTTGTCGGTGCCCTGGAAATAGCAGCAATTCTGAATTTCACATAGGCTTAACAAGATTTCGGTGCAACCAGGAATCTTGCAAATGGGGTGCTAAATTGAACCATACTAACGAGGTTCAACATGAAACGTTAGAGTGTCCAACCACAGAGACAAGACATGGAACCCCTAAACTTTCAATGACTACACATTTTTTTTCCAGTGTGCATCGTCTCACCTAAAGACTGAAATCTTGAATCGGCGTACGCCAATGAAAGAATACCCATTCTGTTTCTGAAGGCGTGAAGTCGGAAAAAAATTCATAACATTTAATTACTTGAATGAAGGTTTCCACACAAATCTAGGTGAGGAAATGGATGTTTTGATTGATTTATACTTATCTAATTAGTTGTTTTAGGCGGAAATATTAGGCTCCCTAAAATACCGAAGTCAAATGCGAATGAGAACAGGTGATGGCGTGAAGGGCACAAAGGCAAATCATCGTCAGTGAAAATCTTCTGGAAGAAGAACTAAAGTCGAGGCGTTGACGTCTGCAGGGCAGATATGAAGGACTACAGCACTGAGAATAAAACCGGAGTATCCACCACAGGATGATATTTGACGATTGCCCACTCGTAACCGGTGAAATTCAACCTACTGTCAATTTACCCCAGTCAGGGTTTTATGCTGACTCTTAACTTTAATGCAGAAAATAGCAATTTATACGTCTACTTACACTATGGCTTAACAAACAATATTTATTAAACGCTTCCCACAAATGTAGGATATGATGCTCAGGTCTAAATGCTGTGTTGGCCACAATAGATCGCATGAAAGTCATTGGTTGAGATTGTTACACTCATTATAAATTGACGAGATCCTGTAGTCTTAACGAGGTGACGTGTTGTTACGCGAGCGCTGTAGCGGAGTGTGATGAATCTGATGCCCAACAATTCATATATCTTGGTTGACTAGGTAGTCCTTGCTCACGTTTGGCAAAAGTTTTACATTGTCGACCATATGATCGATTTGTTTGAGGACTTCACTTGCGAAGCTATCATTATTTTCTTACGGACGGTGTTCTCCGTCCTAAGACATAGTTTTTTACATTTGTTTAAAGATTTTACTTTTCAGATTACATATTTTAAGTACTGAGATTTCTGAATTTTAACTGATATTTAGTTCTTGATCAAATATATTTTTATATTTTGTTTGTCCTAAATTTGAATGCTCTCATTGCATTGGAAAACAGTTCACTGCTTTCTCGTTTGAACAGGTTCTCGCCACGACATGGCTGAAATGATGCCGACGTGGCGATATGCCATAAGCATTCATTTATATAAATACTAGAACAGTGCAAAGTTAAGGCAGTTCTCGGGTCCTCAGTCCAACAACAGTTGCCTGGTAAGAATAAAGCAGCCACGAAAGTGTGATGTTATCGCATTGTCACATTTAACCGGTAAAGGTTAGGGTTGATTTTTACGTCAGGTAGGGCTTGACACTAACTGTTCATGAAAAACGTGTACTTCTGTATTAAACATCGTGATCTAAGCTGCAAGTTGTGGGGCTTTACTGACCAAGAATTACTCACGAATGTCTGACCTGACGCTTACATCTAAATGTCTTGTTCTCACCATATAACAGAAAATAATGCAAAGTTACCCCTGCATCGGTGTCCCCATCTTCCAGCAGAAGACTGGTCTATACAGGTAAACAATGTGTAAAAATGCAACACAGAGAGGAAAACCATAGCAGCGATAAAAATTTGATGATTGCAGAATGATCGCCCATAAGTGGTGAAATGTGATCTCTTGTTAATTTGCCTTTCTGTAGATGGGGTCTTATTTTAAATCATTGAATTGTTGCAAATAAAAAGCCTCCTATGACAATCGCATACACAGAATTGGGCAAAGTGGTGTCACTGCAATTCATCAGATGTCCCTGGTCTAGCGTTACTCAGTATGGCGAACTTGACACTTATATCAAAACCTCAGGTACGAGTATTTAAAATCTCTTAGCTTGCACGTTATAGCTAGCAATCGCCCAACTCTTTATTTTACACTCAGGTGAATATCTTTATGAAGAAATGAACAAGATGGTAGGCTATTCACGGTTAAATCTCGAGATTGGCAATGACAAGGGTGTGCATTTTTCAAGCATGGCGCGTCCGCCCTTGGCGCGCAGCATTATGGGATAGGTCAAGGTCGGGCAAAACGGAGTCACCTGTCACACATTTTTGTGATCTGGATTTTGAATCATTTTCAAATACTTTCTACTTTGTAAAATTCAAATTCAGATTGGAAGAAGATGAAACTGAAGTTTATATTATGTTTATTATGCACGTTGTTGGGCCTGTAGAAACATAGTTTCACGGTTCCGGTGCCTTTCTAAGCAGTAATGCACACAGTTTAGGTGCTTGTAGAATGTGTACACTGAAATGGCTTGCCCAGCTGGGTGGATGAGTCATTACCCTTTTATGTTGTATTGCCTTTGATCACCAGATGCCCATAGAGTACATGCAGCAGTATGACAAAGACATGGGTATAACAAGCGACAGTAAGTCTTTTGTACCACAGAGAGAAGATAGGTGCATCTGGAGACTTTCTGCCCGGCTGTTTCTTGACTAGCTCTTTAGTCGGCCCAGTTTCGTCCATGCCACTCTTTTGACAGGTAGGTAGACATCGTCATCCGATCTCTTCTGTTTATCTTTTTTCAGAAGACTTAAAGTACATTTTTCAGAAAGTGGCTTCACAGAACGAGCTTGGAATCTGTGTAAGATGCTACTTTTTAAGCCATTGCAAGAACAGTTGTAATAGAACTTGATATGAGGTAAACTTACATGCCGGAATTCACAGGTTACTTGCCAACTTTTACAGTCTCGTCGATGATCCACGATTTCTCTTAATTCACGATGAGCTGGTGGTTAGTTACAACTTTCAAATCTTATTGCTGTCTGTGTCTGTAAATGAGCATGCACATAATATGTAGGTTTTCTCTTTTAACTTTTTTTCCTGACTTGCCTTTTCAGTAAAATAACTGGGAAAATATCATGCCGAATACGATAGTTGATACGGGAGTTCCAATTCTTTTATCACTAAATGTAAGCAAAATGCTACTCTACCACGTAACCTGTCAAAATGTTAGCCAGTTTTTTTTCTAAATACACTTAAAACAACATTTGCATCTAAAATGACACACAGAGAGAACGATGGACGCAGAAAGTCGAAAAGCTGAAGGTTTGTGAAGGAGAGAGGTGTCATGTGTACCTCCTAAACACGGGTATAACATGAAATTGGTAAATTAATGTCAGCAAAAACTGAATAACGTTCTTGACAAGTCACATGATACAGTGCATCTTTCTTTTACCTTCGGCGACAACAGACTGGGAACACGAGAGTCAGCTATTATTTTCCTTCTTTATTTTTAATACATCTTCATAACACAACATCTGTTGTTTATCTGTAAACATTGTTGATTTTTTTTCAATCGGAATGGCTTTACTGTTATTGACTGAGAATAAGATCAAGGGCTGACGAAGTTTACTTATATGCATTGGTGTATACTGGTTTACTACTTCGTTTATTCCTTGCCAAAATAACATGTTTACTAAAGTGACCCAACAGATTTAGGCTTCTAGAGTAGCCTCCCTTGCGAAATTCATTACCTCATTTTTTCCCGTAATTTGGTGACAACGTTATAAATGAGGCACACATCTCGAGGGCATTAATCTAGCCCTTTTTGTTTTTATTGTTGTTGCCAATTCTGAATACATTCCTTCAAAGAAAAGCCTCTGGTGTTGGTGCAATTTGTTCTGATGGGAAGTTATGGGTTTACGGGAAATATGGGAGTTGAAAGAAACAGTGCATTTCCTACAGTAGTTTTATTTCCGAATTTCAATCTTTTCTTTCGTATGTTCTTGACGAGTTATCACGGCAATAGTTCGCCTCAAGGCAAGAACAAGTTCCTATTGTATTTTAATATATTTATTTATAATGGGCCTGTTTGGACTCCATAAAACCGCCATCTGAAGAGGGCTGTCAAGATATCCAACCTTTAAAAGTAATTGTCCATTGAATTAATAATAAGGTCAATGAAATAAAGGCTTATTTCTGTAATATATGGCCATCTATTTTAAAGTAACATTTTATAACGTGGCCTTTTAACCATATTTTGTTTTCACGTATTTTTTCCGTTATATTATACGTTTTGTTTCACGGTAATTCCTGTATAACATCACATTAACAGTCTCCTATGTTTGATTACAAATACTATTACTGTTCAATGACAGTGTTCAGTAAAGTACAGTTCCGGGTGCCGAAATTACTTAACTTCAAAACATGTAACAAGACATGGCCGAGACACCCACCCGGCATGAACAACAAATCCAACTGTCAACTGCACTTCTCCTAAACGAAAATAGTATGCATAGGACAGTTTCCCACAGTCCTTCTGGAGACCATTGGCCTTGTTTATTTTCTCCTCTTTTAAATCTGTGCCCATTTATCACAAGTATCACAGGGTAATGAGGAACGTTTCACGCCTATGGTAACTCACACTCCCAAACTAGTCTGTTGTTCATTCCTGCCTTTGCACTGACTGGACAAACAGGTAACATAGTGCTCATAGAACACTGGAGGGTTCAGCCGATCTGAGTTGTAATTGAGCAGGGAAAAAGTATCTCAGTGGTACTAAACAAGGTCGTGCTTCCAGTCACAAAGGTTCCTGTTGCCATCAAAGAATTGCTGTAGAGTAACCGGCTTGGAGTTTAGCATAAGAGCAATAGGCCAAGAAATTGTCGGGATGGTGTCTGGGAACAGATCGTGTCTCTTGTCTTTGGCATTGTGTTCCAATGAGGCACCAGGACATTCACTTTGTGTACCGCTGCTACGAGCTCAGAAAAACCAAAAAACACCCTGACCCCTAAGCCCACAAATAGACAAACAATCAGACTAGAAAACAGTGCTACTGCACAATTTATTTATTTATTTATTTCACTTGTGTCTTCGGCGGTACTCAGGAATATTTCACTTATACGACGGTGGCATTATGACAGAAAAAAGACGTCCAAGACTATCCGCAGGCTGCTGGCGGACAATTTATTACCACACAGCCTATTTTACTTGCCTGCACAGCATTGGGTAGGGCTGGTGTCTTTCAAAACAAACCATCCGTTTATCCGTAAATGTAGCATAGATATCCGAGCAATTTCTAAGAACATTTGATAGCTTGATTGACTGATGGCCCAGCCAGCCCAGAGCTAAGCGAGTTCTTGAAGATAAAACGAGAGAATTATCTCCATGTCGGGGCATTCTGCGTTGTGGCATGTTATTCTGTTATCTGGGAAGCCATAAAGGCATTTGGTCAGATGTGCTTATGGTTGTCTACCATGGAAGTGGCATGTCGAGTCTGCGGGCGTGCAGATAGGGAAAACGTTCTATACAGGGAACAAGACAATTATTAACGGGACCGGACAGTCTGGGGCAATCCTGTGTAGGTCGAGTTTCGTATAGCATCCCAAGAGATGATTGTTTTTTGGGTATGAAGCTGAGGTTATCCGAATTCAACTTTTAGAGCCAGATTTCCATGTAATTGTGTAAGCGTTAATATTATGCATAATGTTCATGTTAATAGCTGGAGTATGCTCTTTGTAGTCTGGGAAGGGGAAGATGAAAATTGATTTGTACTGGAATTTTCTGTCTCAACAAGAACAGGCACGTCGGAAATGTGCTGAATATAGGTCATTGTTTTGAGCCTTACGCTTTCATGACAGACTTGCGGTAATCATCTGCCCATGCACACAATCGATATATTTATCCCGGAAGGTTTTTTTTTTTTTTTGAAGTTTGAAACGCCAGCTTACAGTGAATAGATTATTTATTCTTTAGTAAGAATACTGACTACCTGGGTGTGTCTCTTTCATACTTTGATACCATCATGCTTATTGGGAGGATTTACATCCTACTTCGTCGAATATTTTCTAGAGTGGTGATAGCAGGAATTTTTTTCTTCAAGCGCCACATCCGTCTCGGTTTAGCTTTTGTATATTTCAAAAGCATCATGAGAGGGCAATTCACATTTAAATCATCTGGGTCACGCAGTGTGAGTTCTGACCCCTCTCGGGCAATTGAGTTATCAGTCTTGTGTTCCATGTATTACTCTGCGAGACCTAGGAGGATTGATTGATTTATTGTTTGATCGGGATTTTAACCTCGCTTTTCAATATGATTTCAATGAAATCACAATGATTTCTCCTTGTACATGTAACAGACCGGATCCCCTGCCGCAATATTTGTAGTGCTCCCTTACAGGAACAATATGCCGAAAACACCAGACAAGGTTCCACATCTAATCTCATTACACTCACACAGCGTCATTTGGTAAATTTTCTTTTATGTCAAGAGCTAGGCGAGGTAGTATGAAGAATGCCAATGTTAATGTTTGAGACATGACTTTATTCGGGATTGACCCCCGGGCCAACCGTTTAAGAGGCAGAAACTCTCTCCTCTACGCACCCACACGTGCAGCATCGAGGGAAATAGACGGTTGTCCGTTGGACCCAAACCATTACATGAAGGCCACTGGCGGTTATTTGCTTTTATCGACAGAAAAATGCATCTTTACGTCGCCTGTCCATATTCATCAAGTACGTGCACTTCCCACGTGGCAGATCTTAATGACCGACACTCTGGCTTTCCTGTAATCTGTGTTACTGACTGCCTCTGCATAAATGAATTATCCTGTGTACGTAGTTAACCTGCAATCATTCAGTCTAGTGCAGGCGATCGGGGGTTAACAGAATGTTGAAAGCGAAGGCACTCAGCCTAATACACACGAAGTAAGGTGTAAGAAAGTAATGTTAGAGCATTTGCTTACATTGTTACATTCGATGACAATGAAATACATGTTTTTTTTATGGTATCTTCTTCCAATTGTCGAAAAAGAATTTTCAACATTACATTTACTTTTAATGGGTTTCTTACAGATACCTTAAACTGCCTTGATAAAACTGGAAGGGTAACAGTATTGGAGAGGGAAAATGATAAACAAAGTTCCTGGTTCAACTCTCACATAGCGGAAGGCCTCATACAAGATCAAACAAAGAAACACGAAGGCGCGTACATTAGTTTAATACATATATTTCAGCTAAATGAACAATTGGTACAACTGACAATAATGCACGAAAATAGTACAGAAAATTACAAAACACATGTTTTTTTACTGGTGATGGCAACCAAATGGAATAACCCGCCTTCCTAAAGAGAGTCACTCCACGTAAATATAGAATCCACTGTTCTTGGTAATTCTTGAATAGTAAGATACTAGAGTCCTGTAAGTGACAATCAGTACTGGCTATAGCATGTGCCCGTGAAGCCGAGCTGGTGATGTATGTTTCAGTCCTCGAAGATATACACAATGCGACTTTCAGGTCAAACTGGCATGAAATGCACGTAATTGCACAAAAAGACGATGAGCGATACAAGCACCAAACGAACGCCTCCAAGAAAATATCAAGTGGCGAAACACAAGCTCAGAAAGTGCTGCGTAAGAAATGTGGGATACAAAAAAACGTGTGTCACATTACGTGAAAGCCGATTTGAAATAAATACCGACATTCTCAAGCGGTAAATATGACAACGAGCTTTACAATTTTAGCTCATATTTATGGACTGACACAAAGAATATTGTGGATGGTTTGATCGTAAACACGTGTTCAACATACATGCATCTTTCCAGATAGCATGCTCCATGTACAATGACACGAAACCCTTGAGAACACACTACTGAATACCAGTGCAGGCTATAATGTGCACAGAGGGAAAAATGTTGGTCAGACACTGTTCTAGTGAGCGAAAGAAACAAAACAGACCCCCAAAAAAAAATAAAAAAAAAACAATACGAAATTTTGAAGACGGGGTTCATAACAGAAACGAAAGAATCCTTAATTTAAATGCCCTGCGAAGTAGGTTAAATGTAGAAATGCATTTACATAAATGCAGTCACATAATAATATTACGGCATTCCAGAAAAATAGATGTAGTCCAAAACTGAAACTTAAAGATATATTTATCTTCGTATTTTATTGGAGTTTTACGCCCTAGTCAAGAACTTACCTTCTAAGGCGTCGGCCAGCGTTTCGGTGGCAGGAAGCCGGTCAGGCACAATGAAAAATGCATGACCATTATCCATTGCCAGAGGAAGCCAGCGTGAGCTAGAACTGAATTCATAGCGATTACATTCTCAGAAACTTAAAATGACCACTTTTCAGAAATTAAGCAAATGATTCATAACACAACCCGCCTTTTAAAAGAAGTTAATGAAAGTGTGGTAGAGTTTTCTCCATTTCAAAGTTTCCTTTCGCTTCAACCTTGAAAACACCGGTGTCTCGTTAGGCTTTTTTTAGCTCCTGTATAATGGGTAAGAAAACAAGCAGCAGTGAAATCAAAATATGTATTTATCTTTAGTTTCATTGCTTTGTCTAATTGACGGGTAGATCAGGCGAGCTGCCGGCTTCTTTGAATGACAATACAAAAAGAAAACATGAATCAGTTTATGTGTGTTGTAAATGTATGATTTTGAAGGCGAGGAAACGTTTTCTCATTTTAAATGAACAGCGAGAAAGGGATGAGACCTAGGCTGATGAGGATAGATGTGAATTTAAAATTTGAAATGGCAATATAGATACGATATTTTATTCCTCATGAATTACCTTCTATAAGCAGGAGGAGACATCGGTTAATCAGACGTCCTTTGCTTCAGGGTAATTTTCTTTGGTTTACTTCTATACACGGCCTATCCAACAGCTGTCTCCTTCTGCGATATTCAAAACAATGTTTAATAGAGTCTGATATGAAATAAATATTAATAAGAAAAACTGTTGACAAAGAATATATAGAATAAAACTGTTAATTTATCAGAACTTAATCAGAACAAAATACAATTGAAGTCATTTCGGTTCGATAATAGTGATGAAAGCCGCAAGAAACTTGGAAGACTATAAACAAGTAAAAACTCGAAAAACTGGTAAAAATTACTGATGTGTTTGCAACTACCTTTGGAATTATATTACCATTATAAATAGCAGTAAGTTAATGGAATAAAATTTCATTTGATTAGAGAATACGGATTTTTTCCCAAATTCTTCCATGTGTCCACTTTAACGAGACAACCAGCAATCCATAATTAAATTGATGGATGCCAGGTTAGTGCGTGTTGCGTAGGGTAAGCGGTCACCTTTAACCAGTTACCTGTGACTGTATTCAATCAGTTGTGTGATTTGGAGTTTTAAGCCGGTCTCTAGGGTATTTTACTCACCCGGGGGCCTCTTTCAAAGCTGACGTAGACGTTTACCTCCGCTTTAGTAGCGGCTTCCGTCAGCTTCTAGTAGCGGCTTACGAAAGTTATCGGAACGCTGTCAGAAATCCTTCGCCTACCGTAGTCCTCAAGCCAGCTCTTCTTCTTGGGAAGGCGATAAAATTTCCTTGACGACGTGTAAATCTTTTGTAATTGGCCGAAGAAAACGGTCCTTCGGGTAGGTGTAAATTTTCACCAAACTTTACATCAAGTCACAGCTACCCCAGCCTTGTAAGACGGTCAGTCGTTTCTGCCTTCGACACGCTTACACTCCAGCTTTATACGACGAGCCCTTGATTGTGGACTGCACTATAGTGAGAGGAAAGCGGACAGAGGCAGGGGGAAACCCATGACCATGTGCAGGGTGCTCGCAGACCTCATGCAAGATACTGTGTATATCAAAGCGTGGTTTAAAGATCGACGCTTTGCTTTCTCAGTGCAATGCTTCGTCTTAATGCTAGCTGAAGAAGGTAAAGGGTTCAAGATTAGTTATAATAGCGTCGATGTTATTCTGTTAAGGTATGCTGACATTTCTTCACTGGCGTCAAAACAGACAAACGGATAAAGCGCTTAAAGATGTTTCAATTGATGAAATTGTCCCAAATGCCCAAGAGTGCCATAAACTCGGCATGAAGTCAATGAGAAGGATTGTCAGTGTAGAATATGTCAGTACGCTCAAATTTAACTACGTCAGTTTTGATATTGAACGAACCCGGGAGGTCGGCGGATGTATATCCGGGCTAACTGTTTACTTCATTCTTCTTTGCTGTACCACAGAGCGTGGAGATCAAATTCATCCCAAGCAAATCTTGCAAGTTTTGGTTGATTTTTATGTGGTAGGAAATTATCTGTGAACAATTCAGTTGATCTAATTCAAGTGTTCGATGCTATAAAATTCGACTAACCGACGTGTTTGTGTCTGTAAGAAGCTTGTGGGATAAAAAAATATTCTTAAACGTGCCATGGTATTTGCTTTAGTCAAGATCACGTAATGAAAGGTTTTGTTTTATTTCTAAAGACTCACGTAAAAATCTTCTAGTGATCGTGCAAGGCTAGGATTCTGTGAAAAAAAGCGTTTAACCTAAGTATTTCAGAGCTTACCACTTCACTGCTAACTAATTCCAGCACCAACTTCACAAATATTTAAATATGGAAGGATCGTGATGGAGAGGTTTTTGTACATCCCCGATACCATTACTATACTGTTGTTAGTTTCTTATCTCTGCTGGGTGTAGAGATTTCTATATTTTACTTAGTTTTTTTTTTTTTGTTCATGTTTTAGATTGCGGTTGAACATGTAACAAGTCTCTTTTTCAGCGCAGCGTCGTCTAAAATTTCAAGAAAATGCATCTGTATGCATCAATCATTGTGGGAAATTTTCCGATTGCTATAAACCTTGCTACGACAGAGGTTTCAGTCTTATGATGGAAACGCACACAATCATTCATTTTCAGACTGAATGGTCGTGCTTTAAATGTGGTTTCCTTACGGATTGACCAAGTCAGAGAAAGTGGGCGTACAGATGTATTCTACAACGCTGCGCTTTGTTTTTTGTTTTCCTTCTTTTTATTCGAAAACAAATAACAATGCCTTATTGAGGAAATCTGGCAAAGGTCGTTTCCAGCATTATTTCGGTTACATCACGAAATCGTCTCCTTCTAAAAGTTTGGACAAGTTGACGACATGTTTTTAATGCTGCTTCATGGTAACGCCATACTGAGAACACCAGACATGACAGCCCACACAGTCACATTCCATCAATTCTTGGAGTTTTGTTCTTACGCTGGGCGCCAATCAAGGAAGGTCAAGATGAGCGATGTTAACGTGTTATTTGTGGCTGTGATTCGGATCGAGCTTTATCTATTGCCTCATCGTACGCGGTAGTTGAGGAACTCACTGAAACTATTGGCGAATTCCAAGCTCAAATTCAACGGACGCTCTTGATATTGTTCCACGCGACCTTTGAAAAATATTAGGCAACGACTTCTGAAAACATTTACAGAAACATGGGCGTCTAACAAAAGTGTCAAAGAAAATTATCCAGAATGGGTAAAGAAGGGAGAAAATTGGAGAGCTGAAGGTTGTCCAACATTCTTGACAAGTCTCACGATACAATGTGACCCGTGTTACCTTCAGCGACAATTTAGGTCCAACGTGAAACTCTCCTACTACCACGATACCAATAGCTCTTACTCAAGTCGCTTTATACAGGAAACTGTTTGCTGGCGGCCTGATTTATTGATATAATACACGAAAACCCCTCATGGCTGGAAGCGATGGCTTGTTTGCACACATGGGCCTATTGTGCATAGCAGTTCAACACGGCACTATTTTCTGTTCTCCACCGCGGAAGGTTTCTTTTTTTTTCTTTTTTTTGGCAAAATTTCCAATTTTCACCAACATACAATTGTTTGCCAACATTGTTTTCCTTGAACGTATTAGCTTCATTATTAAGACAGAAGGCAGCTGTTTGTAGATAAAGTTTATACAGAGGTTAAAATACATGACAGACCGTTGAATTATACAATCGCGCTGTGTTGCAATGAATGCCACGGTAAGAATAATTTGATAAGTGTTTACAGATACGGACAGTGGTATGGACAGTGTGGGAATCACTGTAAATATTCCGTTTCTCTCTGAACGATGGTCACTTTCAATGACGGCTTACAGCTTTTTGTGACAAGGAAATGTGAAAATCTCTAAAATAGTTGAGGGTAAGAACGTTTGGCGTATGATGTGATAAAATGAATTCCCCAAAACAGCGGAAGCGATTTTTACACATTGTGTCTGTAATCAATTAGTAATCAAGCAGCAGTAAATCCAACGAAAATTTAGATTCGTCTCCGATGAGTTTGGCTACGTTCCTACTAGTGAGCATTTGGTTACAGATTCCTTTTGTAGTGCCTGAATGCACTCCGCAGCGGGTTTTCTCTTTATCCCACGCACCAGTGTTGAAACTTCATCGCAATAGAACTATCTCATAAAAAGATTCTCGAGGACAGTACATCTAAATGTCTTGATCTCTTCCCTCGGTTCTTGAAGCCTCAATCATCTGATCAAGCACTACTTACGGAAAACACAGAATGTATCTAAACTTACGTTTTCAAGACTTAATCAGCACTTGGACATTTCCAAACGAAAACGAGCAGTCTTTGAAAAGGTGGAGATAAAGAGCAGCATAGACAGCAAAGAGCAACCCAAGCGGTTTTAAGTATGGGTAAGTATGCGATTTTGCAATGCAACGTCTTTGAATTCCCAACTCTTCATTTACTGGTATCTACCATTGTAGATCGGCCGAGGGATTATGTACACACCGCACAGCACAAAGAGACAGGCACAGGCGTTATTCCAAGCCTACAAAGCTACATGTTCAAGTTCAGACGCAATGATATTTTATAATACTGGAGTTATTGATTTACTTGCCGCCTTTCATCAAGTCCATTTGCTCTAAGCGTTGGACGCCTATCACGACTGATATTCTTTTAGTGGCAGACGAGTCTGCCGGGTGGATCACCCAGACAATGCTCTCTATAATGAAGCGAGTCACTTGAGTAGGTGCGCAAACAGAACAGCTTGTTAGGACAATTGGAAACGGGCATAGGAATTGGATCTGTTGGAGAGGATCTCGATTTAACGTACGTCTTGGTTAAAGTGAAGGGGAAATAATAGTGTCAGCGAATGAAATCTGAGCAAAAGGGTGTTTCATTCTGTTATCACGCTTCGATAGTCTGCCTGCACTGCGATTTCGACCAATGCGGTATATATTTGCACCCTTCCATCCACGAACGAATTACTGGTAGTGAAAGGCTATTCTACAGCACTGGCCAGCGTTTCACTGGGTGTAACTGCACATAAGGAACAAGGGGCAAACGTAGCCCTGAATACCGTGAATTAAAAACTAAAACACAATAATAAAACGGCGGGATATTGTCAACATTCCGATCCAGTGATATCTGAACTATATACCCAAGACCTGTGAATGACCGTTAACTGATTTCTATCCTTTCTGTTTATCGCTATAAATAACTGTAGCAATATGATGAAAAAACAGATTTACTCGCCATGTTTACATCCACTAACTCTTTGCTATGTTCACTAGAGAGGCCATTCACTCGACGTGTCCTGAACTTACGCTTAAGCGTTACTTTTCATGTTTGAGATGTGACATCACGCAATATGACGCCCTATCGTCATACTTGATGAAAAAATTGGCTCCATGGCAATTGCCTCAGCGTGTAACGTTACAACTTATTTTAAAAAGGCCAAGATAGAGGCAAAATGTTTTTGTCATAGTGCTAATCGATGAGAGCCTGCTTTTCATCGTTGATATCCAATGTGCATCTGCTCCCAGCGATTAGACATCCTAACCACTCAACAATGAAACTCTCCTACTCTGTATGCACGTATCTCTATTACCACGAAAATATTGACCGTAGTCTGGTTTACTGGTGTGATGAAGAACCTCGCTACTGGGAACGCTTAAATAACTGCTGATAGGCCACCTTAGGTGTAACACAAAAAGACTGTTTACAGTTTGAAGCCTTTTATGCTAATTTCACTTCCAGACGAAATGTGTGTACTTGAACGAAAAACCTCTTGTCTGTCACGTTTTACACCAGAATAAATGATCATCTTTCATAACAAGATCTTGCATGTAGGCTTATTTACATCATCATTCATCCATAATACAATTGCCTTTTAGGACCTATCATTGCCAAGACAGAAAGCTGAACACTAACCACGCAGTTTTCTAATGAATAAAGCTGTAAGAGCTTTTTTGGAAATCTCTCTCTTCATGTTTTAACAGTTTCTAACCGCAGGCCTTTCTTCCGAATTACTTACTTACTTATGTTGGCACAGCTAACATTCTGAACGGGTTATGTACCTTAAGAATAAACTACCGAAAGAAAGCTAAATCAGTTTTTTGCATTTCAGGTTTATCCCTACGCATATTTCTGTTAAATTCAAACTTGACATTATTATTTTATCAGTAGATTGTAGTCATAAATACTTTACTCTGAAGAATTCCACGGTCATCCAAAAGTTTCTGGCAGGCCGAAATTCATAATGATGCGACGAAATAAATTGTAGAAAGAGGCACAAGAGTTTCCGGCAATGTATCACGCATTGATTAATTATCACGCATTGGATGATCATGAGGTACCGGGCACAGTGGTGCTGCTTACAAACAGCCAATGGTTGTGGAAAAACGATCTATACCAGACAGCATCTGGTCAGAAATGATGGTGAGAAGAGAAAGGCGGAGAGGAGATTAACGCACAAGGGTATTAATGGTAAAAATATAGCAGTTCTAGAAATTATAATGGGACGTTTCATGCAAGAACAAGGAAAAAGATAATAACATATAATGGTTGCTAAGCTTTATTTCTCGCAGGCATACATCGAATTTTGAGATTTTTTTGCGACAGTGAAGAAAAAGATATTTGTAAGATCAGTAGATTTTATAATCATTTAAAGTAATCAATAAGTTTTAGTGCAATAAAGATATTTTCGTGCCGTCCATATTTTCAAGGGTCTGTAAGAGAAAGGAAGTTACTGGGGACATTGAATTGTGAGCGTTACAGGAAAGATTCTTCTTCCTACATGTATCAGATGATCGCGACGATTATAGCAAATAAAGTCTGTCAAAGGGTACACTATGTTGAAAACACAAGTGAGAGAAAGGTGCGGTATTATGACTGAATTATGTACTCACGGGCTCGTTCACCACTAAGATGAGCCTTTTCCTGCAACACAATAACAAACACAGCTACTCACGCGCTCGTTCACCAATAAGATGAGCCTTTTCCTGAAACACAATAACAAACACAGCTACTCACGCGCTCGTTCACCAATAAGATGAGCCTTTTCCTGCAACACAATAACAAACACAACTACTCACGCGCTCGTTCACCACTAAGATGAGCCTTTTCCTGCAACACAATAACAAACACAACTACTCACGCGCTCGTTCACCACTAAGATGAGCCTTTTCCTGCAACACAATAACAAACACAACTACTCACGCGCTCGTTCACCAATAAGATGAGCCTTTTCCTGCAACACAATAACAAACACAACTACTCACGCGCTCGTTCACCAATAAGATGAGCCTTTTCCTGCAACACAATAACAAACACAACTACTCACGCGCTCGTTCACCACTAAGATGAGCCTTTTCCTGCAACACAATAACAAACACAACTACTCACGCGCTCGTTCACCACTAAGATGAGCCTTTTCCTGCAACACAATAACAAACACAGCTACTCAATTGAAATTTGAAAGTTTAAATCTAATCAATGAGCACTTAACGCACAAACCACCTGGGATGGAGATATGGGATGTAGCGTGGGGGTGATGCCGGATTTAGGACATGAAGGTCTATGTGAGTTTTAGAGGGGGGGGGGGCTGGTGTCTGTGGACGTTTTCTCTTGTGTAACTATATAATGTGTTTATAATATAATGTGAACGACTGTAGCATAGAGAGTAAAACCAGAGCAGCGACGAGAGTGTGAGAGTCGGCAATCGTAACACGTTACCGGTTATGTCCGGCTTCTTGTTACTTTAGCTCAGTTAGGGTTTTATTCTAACTGTTCAAGTATGTGTTTAAGATGTAGCAACTTACCCGACCTTTAGCAGCATGGCTTGATGAAAATTACTTAAAAAATGAAAATGATGTTAAATGCAACTTAGCAGATCTCACTAGAATTACTCCGTGTGTTGCGCTGTTATCACATTTAACACATGTATGCACAGTAACATGAAAACAATGCAAAACAACCAGGCCTCGGAGATGCTTAGTCAACCACCAAAATCCCAGTTTACGCAGGTGTAGAATATTAAAGAGTACAGCTCAAACATATAAAGTTTGCTAAAGTGTAAAAAAAACCGAAGATGTGAAAATAGAAAACCCACAGTTATCAAACCAGTACAAACAAGTGTGAATTTGGTACAGCTTTGAGCCGCAATGTTCAGAAAGGCCCAACGACAGTTCCTTCCATTTACTGTTCAGAATAGCTCACCAGCTGTACTGTTTTATTCCGAAAACCCGATAGCTATCAGTACATTACAAACCATTACAAACCAATCCCCAACATCCCCTTCCCCAGCTATCTGTATCAAAACGGCTCAAAAACTGGTCTGTTCAGGAGAGACTAACGACTGTACGACGACACTGTTCAAAAAGGCACCATAACTATGTGCTACTGCTTGCAAAAATCGAACAAGCATTAGGTGCTGGCAAGAAAGGTTTAACAACTGCTCAAATATTCCGACCAACCGTGTGATACTATTCAGGAATTCTCAGCAGGCGCACGGTATTGTTCAGGAATACCCACAAGGCTCCGTGGCTCAATCGGTTAGCGCGATAGCGCAGCGCAATGACTCGAAACCGCCGTCCAGCGGTCGCTGTGAGGTCAAGTCCAGCTCATGCTATCTTCGTCTCCGGCAGTACGTGGGAAGGTATGCCAGCAAGTTGCGAATGCTCGTCGGTTTCCCCCGGGCTTTGCCCGGTTTCCGCCCATCATAACGCTGGTCGCCGTCGTATAAGTGAAACATTCTTGAGTATGGCGTAAAACACAAATAAAAAAGATAAATAAATTAAATTATAGATTATAGTCGTAAAACCCTTGAAGAAGTACCGGAGTTGATGTCGTGAAATCAGTGAGTTTTCTAAATGGATTTTGGATGATCTCTTCTTTTATACGTGCCTTTACTACTATGTCGATCATACTTATAGGTTTTAAAATAAAACAAAATTAAGTAAACAAAGTTTGTTAAAAGATATATAGATTATATCAAAAGAACCAAGCGTGAAGAAAAGACAATGTCGTGATTTAACAAAGAACTCACCTTCCTCTTGACCAGGACCATACACATCTTGGCCTGTAACACAAAAGCAATCATTGTTGTCAACAAGAAGGTATTCCATAATGTAAAGCTAAGATTTCTGGCTCACTAAAAATGTATCCAACTTGTATATCAGTGTTGGTGGATTTATGACGGTCCGGCTCCTTGTAGAGTTGAGGCGATATGTCTTCTACTATTCTTTTAGGGAGTGTAGCTAGGTAAAGCACGTTAGGCGTCACAAACCCCAATTGGTTTTTCATTTTTGAGCGGCACTGTCTAGAAAGTTCTAACATTTGTTCGGCTCTCTTTAGAAAGGCACAGTATATAGCTTTGGAGGTTCAGAAATGTCTATGAGCCGTTTGGTGCTGTATAAAAAGGATCCACAGCCACAGTGGCGGTGATTGTCGTGTTATGGCGTGGACGTTAGTCAGGAATAACTACAAGTGAGGGAGTCGAACACGTGAAGTGTAGTTTCTGGGCGCAGCCATTACTGTATTGTTAGGTAATATCAAAAGCCTAACTTAACACATGGGTAACTATGAGATGCGGAAGAGGATCTTAACATGAATGTCTTTTAGAATAACACCACAGTGATCAATTTTGTGTGAAAATTTCCTCTGACAATTTCCTTGTGTGACAGTTTCCTCCGACAATTTCCCTGTGTGACAAATTCTCATAGGCTAAAATTCCAGGCTCAACAAAGCGTGTTTATTACTTGACCCAATCTATGTATATACCGATATATATCTGGCTATATCGTGACAGACACTTTTACAAGTTATAAAAGTGTCGTAAAAATTTCGGTAAAAGGCCTGGAAACAAGGTGTCAGGTGTGTCCACTGTAAGATAACGGTGATAATGACCATAATATCATCGTCTAAAATAATATGTTAAGCCCACAATGATCACGTGTCTCTCCCATTACGGGTACTTTACCACTAAAGTAACCACAAAAGCGACTATAGTGACGAAAGTCGCATAGAAAGGCATATGTATATTTCTAAGTTCTGGGTGATCTCCATCATTAGAAATGTATATACTATTATTCATGCCCATAGATCTATGTACTATTCTTTCTGGCAGAGTAATTGGGTAAGGCACGCTAAACGTCTCAATCGCGAAAGTGTGAAAAGCGAAACCCGAAAGTATCGGGCTAGTGCCGTCAAGTGCGTATTTGGTACAGCTTTGCGGAAATTGTTTTTTCCTTCTTTGAGTTGTGATGCTTAGACAGATCCAACAGTTGTTTGGGACTCTTTAGAAAGGCCTTTCTATACTGCTGAAAAAAGGTCCAACAGCCGCTTGGCACTGTAAGAAAAAGCATCCACAGCCACGGTGCTGGTGATCAGTGCTGTGTGACAATTTCCTGTACCACAGAGTCCATGGCCACAGAGTTCAGAAAACCTTTTGAATACTAAAGGGTAAAATTCTTGGAGGTTAAAAGTTTTCGTCTGAATAAAATATCTTTAATTCTTGACTAAACACATGAACGTGGAGATTTCCATTGTAAATTAACGGTAATAATGACCGTAATATCATCGTGTGAAATAATGTGTGAACCATACACAGATCACGTGTTTTTCCTATTACGAGTGTTTCACAACTAGAGCGACTGTAGCGGTAAAATGCTCCCAGAAATACTGGTGTTGTTGTGGAGTTTTCTAAACGGCTTCTGAATGATCTCAATTTCACAAGACCCTTTATCATTATATCGATCACACACATAGGTTTTTAAATAAAACAAATTGATGTAAATAAAGGCTGTTGAAAGATATATAGATAATATCAAAAGAGCCAAGCGTGAAGAAGAGGCAATGTCGTGATTTAACAAGGATCTCACTTGTCTCTTGACCATAAGCGACCCCGGGGGGACCTGCAACACAATTGATATCATTGTTGTTAAGAAGGAGGTATTCTATAATGTAAATCTAAGATTTCTGAATTATTAAGGAATGTGTCTAGCTTATATACCAGTGTGGGTGGAGTTGCGGATAGCTGGCTTCTTTTACGGCTGGGGCGATAGGTCTTAATCTATTGTTTTTCATATTGTAAATAGGTAAAGCAGGCTAAACGTCACAAGCCTGAAAAGATAAAAACTGAAAAGCCGAAAGTGTCGCGCTAGTACCGACAAGTGCGTATTTGATACAGCTTCGCGCATATTAGTTTTTCGTTCTTGATTGGTACAATTTAGAAAGATCCAGCAGTTGCTTTGCACTATCTAGAAAATCCAAGTACGTAGTCGTGCGATACTGTTTAGAAAGGCCCGACAGCCGCTTGGTACTGTATAAAAACGATGACAGCCACAGTGATCAGTAGTGTATGGCAATTTCCTATGCCACAGACCTCATGGCCACATAGTTCATTAAACATTTTGAATACCAGAGGTTAAAATTCTTGAGGGGTAATAATTTCGGCGCAACAAAATATGTTAAATTCTTGACTAAAGATATGGGTGTCTGTTTACAACTTTAACCCTTTCAGGTTAGGCATGCAGATGTATCTCGTCCACTTGCACAAACGCTCAATGTCTGTGAGTGTTTTTTTTTTGTTTTGTTTTTTTCTTTGTTCTTAAATACATACATCTGCCTTGCCGATAAAGGTTATATGCTTTGACTTCATTATTAATTCACAAGACAATCACTTCAAGAAACAGGCTTGGTTTAACTGCCAAAAAATACGACAGAGCACTGCACGTCAAGCACACAGTTTCGTTAATGAATAAAGTAGCATTAACTGTTTGAGAATATTTATAAATATTCTATTTGTTTTCGAGTGACAACCTCGTTTACTAGCTGCTGCCAATTTCTGTCCTGAATTCAACGGAAAACTTCTCTATATTCTGAAAACACATGCAAATTACCGGGAAAAGGTTGGATTTTACACCCAATTATGTCTGTGGGGAGTCCATGATGAAGCAATGAAATATCTCGCTCAACGTCGGAGAGGAGTGTGTTAAATCAGTTTATTGCATTGTCGTTGTTATAAAACATTATGTAACCGAGTGGAAGCACAGCTCTGTAGCTTTTAAATTCCGCTAAACCCTTACCTTTAACTGACGTTGAATTGCTGCAAAATCGGTTGAGTAGACTGGGATAGTTTGCTTGTTTGAAGTGCCGCAAAATCATTACGGTACATTGCGATAGTGTGTCTCTCTCAAGTGCCGCAAAATCACCAGAGTACATTGGGATAGTGTTTCTGTCTGAACTGTTGCAACCTCTTTAGAGTATATTGGACAAGTGTTTCTGTCTGAAGTGCTGCAAACGTACTAGAGTACATTGTGCAAGCGTGTCTGTCTGAAGTACTGAAAACTTATTTGAGTACATTCGGATAGTGTGTCTGTCTGAAGTCCTGCACATTCATTAGGATATATTGGGGTAGTGTGTCTGTCTGAAGTACTGGAAACTCATTAGAGTACATTGGGATAGTGTGTCTGTCCGAAGTGCTTCAATCCCATGTTAGCGATGTACTATTTTCCACATAATCTGCATTCCTAGCGCCTCTACTCGTGGGAGAGTGTCAGATTTTTTTAAATAAAGATTATCATATTTATAGGAAATTAAGCATTTATCCTGTTTACAGATTTCTGAAATACTACGATATATTGGATTATTTTGATGTGAAAATTGTCCCTGTAGATTTGTTGCCAATGTCTGGGAATTTAGGCCTGTGTCAGTCCCTTTATACATGGATATGCACGCGTATCGAGAGAATTAGCAGTTCATTACATGACTATAACATTTACAGATACAAGTGAATACGGCGTAAAACACAGATCAAATAAATACGTAAGTATACAATTAAATAAATAAATAAATACATAAGTAAATAAATCAGTCACATGATATTTGTGTGTACTGTATGCTATTGTCAACTGTAGTTGTTGTTTAATAATGTCTTAAGCATGCCTTTCGCTGGACTGCTGGGATGAAAATATTTTCGTATTGGATCGCTATTGCCTGTGTGAAAAAGTCCACTATATTAGGCAACATGGCCAGCGAACAAAAAATACTTTCAAAAAGCAGTTGAACAATTTACCCCGGTTTTTTTGTCTGGTAAGGAATTCGCCGTTCCATGTCTATGTAAAGTAACGTAACATATCGCGCAGAATTCATCACCGCGAGGGCTGTGTGGGCGTCAGTGAAAGGGAAACCTGAACAGTGACGCCCAAGCTTATCTAGTTTGTGATGAAAGTTTTGCTGTGTTGAGACCAAAGCCGTTGGTTTTGTACATTCTACCAGATTCTACCATTAACCAAATCTGGAAAATGAAACCCTTTCTTTAATATAATCAATACTATTGATGTATTGACCAGTTATTATATGTATGTATGTATGGATGGATGCATGGATGCATGGTTCGGGTTTTTTTGTCGTACTCAACTGTGGCATTCCGCGGAAAACACCAGACAACCCACCCAGTCACAGTATACTGACCAGTCCTATTTCCTTGCTCTAACCTCTTATGTCGAGCGCAAAGCGTTGCAGTAACAAGTGCCATGACACAGTGATCGCCTAGACGAGAGGTACCTGGGCAGTACACTGTGCTGTCGAGCAAACCCCATCAGGGTCCCCCGATCTAATTGTTAATGCCATCTTTACCTCACGGTGCATTTATCATTTTAAGACGTGCGAAGATGCCCGATATCATCGTGACATAAACATACAGACGCACTTTGCGACATTGCAAAATTTTCGCTTTCGGCTTGAATGTTGTAAAGCAGTTGATAATAGATATACAAACCTGTTGTGGAAAAAATATGGCGTGATTCACCAAACCACGAGAAAAATTTACAGTTTCACACAGAGTTTTTTAGTTTTAATACCTTTTGCCCGATCTGGCAAAGCATTTTGGCACAGAAGATAACAAGAGTGGTGTAGGCTGATCGACATTTTTGCTTTATAAAAAGAACTCTCGCTTCTTTACAACAAATCTACTTGACAGCAATTCTCGCTACTGCACTGTAGATCCTTCAATGTTAGTTTTCACGCAACATATCCTCAGTTGTCTGTCCACGTATGCACAGTTCGCGATAACAATGCACCCAAATACCCCATGCCATTCATGATCTTGTCTTCCTCAAGTCATCGCAAAGTGTCACAGAAGAAAACGCTTTTTCAACACTGAATCAATTGCAGAAAAATAAAACATGACATGCCATTTATCGGTCTTTTTTTATGTATTTATTTATATTCATTGAGCCGTCCCGATCGAGCTAATGTGCGGAGGTTGGTGGTCGACCAAGCATCTAAAGAGTGGCGTCCAACGAACACCGATGAAGAGCCATTCTTTACAACTCGTCAACAAAACACTGGACTTAACTTCATTCTTCTTTTGGTTTCCGTCTTTGTTTGTCATTTACGGTAGAGAATCAACAAGGTAATGTGGTTAACCTTAATGACCGGATCCAGCCTTGTAATTGGTTTATAATGATCAGTTTCTCTATGATAGTGTCAATAACGGAGAAATAAACTGACAGCTTTGGCTGGAGTTTTGGCTTCTGTCGGAAACGGACCGAACGAGATAGACCGTCAACTGAAAATTGGATCATGAGACAAACGTGTTGTTCCGGTTAACAACATCGTACTCCGTGTAATTTTGTTAACGACATGTCCAAAGAAGGACAACAGGTTTAATGAATGAGTGCATGGAGTTTAACGTTAGACGTGACAATGTTTCAATCATATGGCGACGAGGAGTCCTCATAAGGTATATATACTGCCTTCTTAAGGCAGAGCGCATCCATGTCGCAAAGATGCTTCCGCTACTTGAACATCATACCGAGGGCACCACACATGTCACCACCCACTCACATTATACTAATACCGGGCCGACCAGTCCCGTTTCCTTGCTCTAACCTCTCAATGCAGAGGGCCAAGCGAGGCAGCAACAAGTGCCACTTTTAAAGTTTTGGGTATGACCCAAACCGGGTGTGATCCTGGATGGTTACCGACCTCGACGCGCAGCTCTAACCACCACACGAAGAAGGTGGTCGGGATTTAATGAAGTAGTTAGATCATGGTAAATCATTTGGGTGTGACCATCATCATGCTACGATCACCCTGACTTCAGTGAAGAACCCGCTTTTAACCCCGGCCTCGGAAGGGAAATTTGTACATTCTCCCGCTTTCACTTCCGCCGGTAGGGTGAGAATTTTTCTAAACAGAAATCACCAGAGTCACATCCATAACGATACGATGTCATCCCATTTTCTTCGCGTCTTTCATTTGTCTGCCGCTAACCATGACCTTGACTTTGACCTAAATCAGCTGTTCTCAGATTTTGATGACCGTAGCTCCGTGCACGGCATCGTCACAGTGACCATCTTAACACTTTAATAACACTACAATACAGTCAATGAACATAAATATTATTTGAAAACATGACCTTTTACCACGTTCTTTCAACGCCGGAAGGCATTGATGTTATCGACGCGGAAAGTAAAGAGTCAGAGATTCGTACCCAGAGTGATAGCTTCGTGACTGAAGGTATAAGGCCCTGCCTGGAAAGCATCTGTAGTATTCCGAGTTTTACGCCTGAAAAATGCTCTTCGTGATGATAAAGTCGTTTTGTGAAGATCTTCCGGGGATACATGCGTAGATATTTGGCTTCGACGGTTAATATTTGTCCTCGGCTTGACCTCGGAAAAATGTTATCGACCTTAGTTAAATATCTATCCGCATATCTCTGGAAGATTGTCATGTAACTAATACTATACATTACACAATGGGAGGCTTGTTTACAGCTTAAAGCCTTCCTTTAATCCCAAAAAGCCCTGCTGTCAGTCACATCTTTGTTCGAAAATAAATAATATACAAAACCTTGCATGAAGTCACGTCATCAATAATTCAGAAGACAATTACTTCTGGAGACCGGTTTAACTGAACGTGCGATAAGCGTGACAAATAGTTGTAAGTGAAGTACGCGATTTTGTAATGAACAAAGTGGTAAGAACTGCTTGGGAATCTTTAAAAACATTTCAAGTCTTTCTGAGTAAATGGTCGCTATTCCTGGTTGCAAATAATTTTTTCATAAACGCATGCTGAAGAAACTTATACATTTTACAAATACATCACTGTTGGAAATGTAGTGCATACATTAACCCATGTCTCTCGTAAGTCCATAATACTGAGATAAAATATACAGCCCAAAATGAAAATAACATTTCCCTTTTAGCTGTATATCTGGTTTGCATTCGTTGGTTGAGTCACAGGCCAGTTATGTTTCCACTAAGTTAGACCGCTGATCTTTCAGTTGAGGACCAAAAAGTGATACGTACTGTTGCAACGTGATTTCATAAGTTCATTCCCTTGTGGATATTTACATTATAAAACCTTGTCGATAGCTATGGCAAAAAGGAAATGTTTGTAACAACCTGATAACGTGTCAGGTTAGTTAAGTGTGTTATATCTTATAAATATCTAACTGCTTTATGCTGAAATTGTTTAAATGCGTGGTCTGTTTTAAAGAAAGTTTCAAGGACCAACATACTTTGAAAATATCATCAGTTCGACCAAGAGTACAAAAGAAAGTTATTTCTACCTTGTCCAGGCGTGAACGAGATACTTTGCTGGGTACCGTGCGATTGGATAAACGTTTTTATTTACGGGTAATAAGTCGTGATGTTCAGCCTTTAAAATATAGAAACAGGAAAGCGGAACGTTTTCAGTGGCGACTGGAAGATATGAAATGTTTACACAAGGTGATGGCTGCTCAAATATATAAGAAAATTTTTAACATATCTACATTAGCATGGGCAGTTTTATGAACATGGTATACTCGAGTATCTGCGTCGTTTGGGTATGAGGTTCAAGGATCGTGACACAATCTTTCAAACGCAATCAACTCAAAGTGGTTCTGGAAAATCCGAAATTCCACTAAACGTTGATAATGTAACTCATACCTAGCGATTTATCAAAGAAAACCAAAGACTGTTTAAAAGTTTGAGAGTAAACTGCTAGGCTTTCCACTGGCCCCAAACGACAAAACGGACTGCAAGTTCATAACTTGTATATGTACGTGTAATTGTTTGTGGATGAACGACGCGGGCTGGTCAGTGACCCGTATTACGTACACATCACAAAGCAGACAGGGACATTCGCAGGCGTTGTGTTAAGTCGCCCGGCTGACTCTCAACTTTAGACATACTTATATTTATTACTATTAATTTACTCTCTGTCATTCACCGAGATCATTTCGTCTAAGCGATGGAGACTAATCACGAATGCTGTTCTTTTAGTTACAGAAGTGTCTGCTGGATTGATCGCCCCGACAAGTCGTGGGAAGGCTTATAAAGCAGAGAAACTATACATCTCTTAGCGTCAGTTGTTAACTTTCATGTTACCTAAGGCATTGATGGTAGAAAACAGAAAATATGACCTTAACTGGATGTCTTTTGTAATATGTCCCAGGGACAACGGATGAGGAAGTCGCTACTAAGCAAATAGTTCCGAAACATGAACACGACGGTGGACTAACAGCAATGTGGGCACTAGAATCATCTGATATCCATATTATGTTCAGGGATCTTTCAGTACACTGTGTGTGTTTTTTTACGTGCAGAATAAATTGTTATGACCTTAACGAACACCAGACATTAAATCTGCTGCGCATGTGTACAGAGAAACACACCGTGATATGTTCCGTTAGGAGTATGAGATTACTGAGGTTGTGACCTCCTGGGGCGATCATCATAAATTTTTTTTAACTGGTGAAATCACATAACACAGTGCAAGTCTTATCAATCTCAATGATAGTTTGAAATTCGGCGCAGCAAATGACAGTAGTAGATTGAAGTAGAGGTTGGGAAAATCACATTTTCAAGCGGAGATCAGCCTTCTGACCGACGTTGAACTGCTGGTCGTCGTGTTGGTGTTTAGCCAAATCAAAGGCAAACAGAGTGAACCTTCCTCCGAAATCAGTATATTTGATATTCTTTCCTTCATCTAACCCAGCTTTACCCGTGGTAGCAAATAAGTTCGTATAAGAACGAATGCAATTATCATTCGGACAATCCGGAGTGAGTGGGTTGGCTGGTATCTGACGCCTGTTCACGTGTAAGGCTATGTAGTTTATGTAACGGTGACTGAAGTCAAAGCGTTTTTCTACGTATTTTCCTTGAAAGACCGAGTTTTGTACACATCCTATGACGAGACGCTGAGGAAGAGTGCCTAAAAATAGGTTTTGTTCGTTCACTGTGGTATGACCTCTACCTACGTTGAAATACTTGGTCAAGACACGACGAATCGGATACTTGGCTGTGGCTATCTCCAAGGCTTTCAAACGCCCTAGCAGAACACCTGGGACGACTTTGTTTTTCCGTATAAACATTGTCACTTTCTCAAGGACTGTCTTGTAATCAGCCGCCTCCGCGTTGCCTCCTTCGGCATGTTGGACATTTGGCAATTGCAAACTCGAACCGTGACATCATTTAACAAATAACTTGTAGAAACAAGTTATGTGAAGTCTGGCTCATCGCTTGCGCGCCTTGTGTGTTCCAGCACGTCTCTTACGCTTACTGATGGGGTGACCTGCAGCAGGATGTTTTATCGACCCCCGTTGAGCTGGTTTAACTGGTGGACGTCGCCCAGGTGTAGACACACCGAGAATAGGGCGGGCTTTCGCCGTCAGTGAACGTTTAGCAGTCCCTAGCAGCTCTTTACCAGCAGCCTTACAATATTGTTTCAAGGCTTCCCGGGGTGACATGCGGCGAAACAGCGAATCACCAACAGTCCCGCTTTAGCATCGCTTTCCTCACGGTTTTGGCAATGGATATCTGAGGTCCCTGATAAGAGCACCTAGAACATTCCCTACTCCATGACCTTGTTGCACCGGAACACCACTAAAGACAGGCAAATTACCACCGCCAGCTTGGTTGCAGTAGTACGTGATGTAAGGTTAATGTGTATCTGACATCCTATATGAGCAACTGGGAGATCACAGGTTCGAACCCTCGTGTGGTCAGCGTCAAATGTTTTGAATATTTTTTTTTAATTTTTTGTTGTTTTTTTTTTGTCAAAAGAAGAGGTAATATCCACCGCTCTTGAAAATGAAGTGTTACCAAGAGTTTCCAGGGCTCAAATGGAATAGGTTGACCTGTGTCGTCTCTAATATCTATTTCAATGGTTGAAAAATCCTTCTTCGGTACAGGAACTTATTTGATAAGTGAAAAGGACTTGGTGACGTGATCTCCAGACGCTCCACGAACCCCCTACCGCACGAAGTATTGGGGGCTAATACATCCCCTACTACACGAGGTTCGAGCATATTCGAATATACGTAAAGGGTGAAGACCATCCGTGTCGAGCGAGTTGAACCAAAGTGCATTTTTTCTGCTCCTGTTGATATCAGCGCCATCACAGGAATGAGACCAAAATTTCGTATAGGCGCGGACTACCAGACCACATTCCCAATCACTTGTGAGATGAATCGGTCTAGGGAGTTGGGTCGTGTAATTGGGAAATAGTTCAATGAACTGTTGATCGGTAACATCATATAAAAACATGCTGTTTATCTCACGTTTCAGAGTCCAACTAACTCTATAGCATGACAAACTCGTTTTTAATAAGGACACCATCCGTAAGGTTGGGTAATTTTACGTTTGACCTTTGAATTACCGCGAGATGGAGTCTTGGTTGGATTGGGGCTATACCGTTGCTCCCGTCGCAGTCGCTCCCTCTCAGCTCTTCATTTGGGCTTTGATTTACGCTTGTTAGACTGGGGAATTGGAGTTGACCCCTTTGGTTTATATGGTGTTAACATGCCTTCTGGCTGATGCCACAAGTCCGTTTCTCCCTTCTCCTTTTTCTTGTACGGGCAAGGCTACCTAAGAGGGCACAGATGTAGCAGGTGAAGGCGAAGGTAGGGCTGTAGGCGGCTTAGGCGGTGGAGGCGTGAGGCTTTGCTGATACTGGTTATGAAATATCAAGTAGCGGTGGAGGGCTTGTTGGTACTGGTAAATTTTATCTTCATTTGACAATGTTTCGTTCTTTAAAATTCTGTCCATATCTCCATCTAATGTGTTGAGGAGTTTGACAGTAGATGACACAGGCTATGGTGAAGTCGGCAGAAACAATCCTTCCAACAGACGAGGTCCAACTAGGGCCATTTTTTTCATGCGAGACATTGTTTTCTTTTGCTTAACTTCCACCCCTAAACAATCCACCTATAAGATAGATAATAGCCGGAATGGCCATAGAGAGAAGTGATATTCCATCTTTCTGTATAATGGCCCGTTTGCGATGAAGCGGAGAGCTCTTGTTTACTAGCTTACGTAGAATGTGTCTTGTACGGAAGTAACTATGCTTTCTAAGCTGGTGTCAATGGTATATTCCCATTTAAAATGTTATTACAAACCTCGCATACACAACGGATAAATTCAGCATTAGGTCCGCGAAGAATTGTCTCCTTCACCTGCGGGTAGCCATTGACCAGGAGTTTTAGCAAAGGTGCAAAGCGACGTAATCGTGCTGACATGGTTGGTGTCTAATAATATAATGACGTGGTAAGTGAAATGCCGGGAGTTTTATTGCATAGGTCTGTGAGAGTTATTCCGCCCGAAAGTTAATAGTTTTATGACCTGGGCAGATAGATATACTGCACCTCACCCGGAAATACGTGTGTACGCAAACGGAGATGATCAGGTGTAGTTTGCTTGAATTCGACAAGCAAATATCCGTGAGGTGTGGATGTGGCATCTTTAAAGGCTTCTTGCACGTACTGAGTTTTACCTCGGGCCATTTGTTTGCCGATGGTAGTAATTTGAGAGAAATATCGGGGTTTTTTTTAAATACGACCAAATAATGAGCGTTTAAGCTAACGGTTCTATGGTCTTTGCTTTTGTGAAACAGATTCTGCACAATGTAGATTACATTTATATTACGATGATGACTTTCCTTGGTAAAGAGTGTTGTCGTCTGCTTCGGTCATTTAATCATCAACAATTAAGTTCGTTCCTCCGGATTAAATGTTGTCGGGCTAGGTACTCCTTGAAATTCAACATTTGTAAGGTAGTGTGCATGGGCTGCCATTCACCGTAACACCATACTTCACACTCGGGACATGACACGTTTGACAAAGGCCGATTTGCTACTCCCCATTAGTCCGCTGACAAGACAGGTAAATGGGTGGCTCCATCGTACATCCAAGGGTCTAATGGGAAAGTCAAGTTGAAGGAAAATAGCTGAGATTGTCGAAGCCGGGGCTGGTAAGATACGGGCCTGTGTTGAGATGAGTTCACCTGTATGTTCAGTCTTGTGCTTTGTTTGATCGGTAATATCGCTGGGTCAAATTCACCTAGTATTATCTTGAATACTTGGTAAGCCCAAGGTACCGGAGAAGAAGGTATTGAGGTAATGTCACTCACCGCAAGCAGTCTATTATGCCTGGTAAATACCGAGGAAACTTGTCCGTTTTATTCGTTAACTTGTCAAATAGCGTCTCGTTCGATCGCTCTTGCTGGGTGCGTAAAAATATTTGTCTTCGGTCAGTTGAGATGTTAAATCAATTCCCAGTCCGCCTGTTAACAATCCGATATACAACACCACGACACCAGCAATTATGGTGGTGACTTTATTCTCACGAAGGCTTCGCACATAGTCAAGTACACACTTTGGCATCGCGAAAGGAGACTGGGCACAGGTAGAATGAAGACCGTTTTTAAAGACGTTTCACATCTATCGCTAGCACCTACGAAATGAAAAGTAGCCGGCCAGTCTCGTCATTTCACCATTTCAAGTACTATGTTTTGCCACGTTCCTTTATGCTGTCTAATACAGTCTCCACTTGATAGTATGTATCAGGTATAGACGGGCTGGAGTTCTGTCTCGTAAAATGTCCCAGAGAGTCTTTCTCCGTTCAAATCGGCTAACGTATACACCAAAGTTGCCCTAGGATGATGTGCTACAACACGGAAAATTTCTTTACTCCAGAGTAGACAGAAAAGACTTCCAAATGTTTTCTTGACTTTACTAATCCGAACGAGATCTCCTATTTTACACCGATAAATTCTCCGAGTGCACCAAGACTGCATAGAGCTTTATAATATAGCCCGAACTTCGTGTTCATTGTCAGCTGTAACGGTAATCGCCGCTCACCGAATGCTGCGGTGATACGCCCAATTATAACCCCGTGTTAAGGCAGGTAAATCATCCAGTAACGTCGAGTGTTATTAGCGGTGAAATGTTTATACATGCGAGCTTTAAAGGCCCGATTAAAACGCTCAACTACGGAGGCCTTCGTTTCATTAAAAGTGTGAAAATAAAAATCCCATGTTCCTTTCAAAATGAATGAAATGCCTTGTTGAGATACTCTTTGAAAATCTTTTTAAACGCTTCAATAACATTAGCACCTGTCTTGATAGGAACGGGAACTACCCAAGCATATTTAGAAGGAATATCGATGCATGTGAGCAGGTAACGTTTGGCAGTATTGTACCTGGTTAATCTACTCATGTTAACCAAATCAACTTGCCACTGACTGTCTATCCCGCCCACAATAACTAGTGTCGCTGAGCTGGAGGATGAAATGTATACGTCTCCAGTTCGGCTAACCCAGTATTTACACCATCACGTGACACAGGTAGATCATGCTGACGTGCTGCCCTTAATAAAGCACCTATCCCCACTATAAGCAGCTGGGCCTTGGGGGTTATAATATAGTTATTCTAAGACTTTATCGACGATATCCTGAGATTTTGTTTTGTTCGTTTTTTTTCTCTGCATTCGTATGGAACTGAATTCTCTTTCTCCGTGGGTGGTAAGTCATAATGGTTAGGCACGTTTATATTATACCCATTTCCCTAAACACCAACAAGTGATACAGACAGTTAGAGATGTAAGCATCCAGGGCGTGAAAGCTATTGACTCGGGCTTTATATGGGTTGTAGCTGCCAACTTGTAATGTAAGTTCATGAGTGTCGGCATAACTTCACGGTAATAGAATTTACGAATCGGATTAGAAATATCTAAGCGGTCACAAACGTCTTTGTTGAATAGTCGGAGAACAGTACATTGGCCTTCGTTCACAAGCTAATCTTCAAACATAGATTCCATTACGTCCTTCTATGCTTGGAGGTCGGTTACTGAATCAACAAGTTCTTCCCAGTCTAAAACCGTCGACTTCATTTTAGGAGTGTTTACACCTCTCTTGCCAGTGGAAGAATAACGAAACACTATAGAGTACCATACGTCTTATGCTATCCTCGGCATACCTATATATATATAGATGTTCAATATTTAGCGACATTTTTCCACGTACATGTACAACCGAGTGAGGTTGGCATGAGTTATCTCACATTGACCGTGACTCACAGATTTTGGTGTTTCAAGGGGAAATACTCTTTGCACCACAATCACCGTGTAGGCATGGGCGACGTAGGCTGTGAATAAGTCCAAATCAACATCAATCTTTTAGCGCAAGGTAAACAATAATAAACACCAATCAGATCAAGACCAATTATCTGGGTAAACTGCTAAATCATAACACAAACAAACACAGAGTTTTCCAGAATTATTTTTCTTTTGTTTTTACTTGCACATTACAAACACTCTGAACGATATAACGATGTGTCTAGTATTCAACCTTCATTGTGGGATTTGTACAGAAAAAAATGGAGAACTCATAAACTGGAACTATTAGTTAACAACAACATTTTCTCATCAAATCTCAAAATTCAATAAATCGCCCATATAATGATTTAGTCTTGTTGTACTCTCTGTCTCCACACGGCCGCTCCCCTGATACCTATTGACCGTTTGACATTGATGTGCCCAAATGAAATCCCGTATAATTGTCGAAATTGGGTATTATATTCCCCCTACAACCCGAGTTGAATCGAAATCGCTTCGGATGGGAAGGAGATGGTGTGAAAATAAATAAATTATGTATATTACGGACTGATATTTTGTAATTATTAAGATTATATCTGACTGAAAGCTGATTTTTCACGCTATATTCTTACATTTCTGAACAAAATGAGACAACTGATAAAACTTCGGCATCTATGCGTACGCTTTTTGATATGATATAAACACAACACACTCATTTTTTTCACACACTCGTGCTAAAAACCTATGTCTGTCTATCCTATACACACGTATGTATTTTATTAATTTTTGTCATTTCTACACACAATTTACAAGCTGATAACACACTGTAAAAACACAAGGATTGAAAATGCATAAAGCCTACGTGGCAGTCGACCAATAAGAGAAACGTCGAAACTGTTCTCTCTTCGGGTGGCGCCTTTTGCCACGCTGCCAGACTTTACAAGCCGCCTGATTTTTGTAAAAGCCCGCCCCGCGCTAGGCATTTTCACTTTTCCACTCTTCAGTTTTGTCTAAGATGGAAGATGTACTTATACTGGCACGGGAGTACGCCCTAGCTTGCGTGGCTTACGATAGAACAATTCGGCGCTGTACCAGCGGGCGAGTTCCATATGAGGAAGTCGTGATTTCCAGGGGGAGGAGGAGGCCGCCGTGGTTGAGACTGAGTTTAGCCCACGCGAAGTTGGACGAGGCCCAGTGTTAGCCCGTTGCCCATTCTACCTAACCTACCGTAGGCTGCCAAGCTACGGTTTACCAACCGTTTCCAAACGCCCTTGTCAGGGCGACTCATTCCACCGAAAGAACCTCAAATCTGAGCACGACATTTGGTTCATGTTTTTCTTCTTTAATGTCTGTGATTTTGTCCATTTTATGTCAAACAAAACAAAATCAGCCCTCCTGACATTTAACCTCGTTTATCGCTTTGCTAGCGATTTACATACATACATACGACAAACTATACCACGTTTTCATATCCATATAACTTTTCATCCATACTGAGAAAAATTATGTATATTACGAGTGTATATATTTTTCTAATTATTAAGTTTATATGTCAACTAAAAGCTGATATTTCACGCCGTATATTTCTGTACACACAAGTAACCCTTTCATAAACCCTGTGTATATACACTTTTCAACCTGGCACCTTGCCAAACTCCTTACATCACACCAGGCCATGCGACCACGCGACATTTATGACGTCATACCGGTCCCACCGGTACGATCCAGGTTAAAACATAGGAATAATACCTGGGAGTAACATTATATACTACTCACTACACCTGGGAAAATTTTTTGTTTTTGTGCTTGATTGTTATTTTTCGTCGTTCAAAAGTATGTATTATTCGCTATCCTGGTGATGATCAGTTTTAGGTCTTTGCAGAGAGTCCGAGAATGTTCTGGGAAACTGCCGGTCTTTTGGATCTCTGCCCGGTTTCCTCCCACCGTAACGCTCTCTGCCATCCTATAAATGAAATATTCTCAAGTACCGCCTAAAACACCAATCAAATAACTATATATCACGCGTTTCCGATGAAACGTTCATTCCGAGGCACGCCACGAGTTCATCCTAAATTCTCAAAAGTATTATTACTGGAATGCTTTCATGAATGTTTTATACATATATGTAGGAAATGTGATCGTCAGGCACGTTCATTTCATATGAATAAAGTGGTATAAACACTTTGGGAATCACTGTAAATATTCCATTTCTCTCTGAATATTGGTCACTTTAAATGATTACTTACAGTTTTTTCTGACAAGGATATATGGAAGAGACTTGAAGAACTTTAAAGTAGTTAAGTCTAAAAAAAGTTTGGAGTAGATATCCATCGGTGTAACGTGATAAAATCAATTCGACAAATTAGCGGAAGCGATTTTTGTACACTTTCTCTAGTATTTACTAGTATTGACAGTATATGAAACAAAACGACAGATTTCTCTCCGTTGAGTTCCAACCAGTGAGTAATTCGTTACTGATTATTTTGTACTGCCTGAATGTACTCCTCAATCGTTTTCCCCTTTAATTCACTCAACAGTCTTCAAACTTCATCACGGTAGAGACATTTCATAAAGAGATTCTAGAGGAAAGTATATCTAAATGTCTTGATCTCTACACTCAGTTCTTGGAGCTTTAATTATCTGATCAATCACTCCTTGCGAAAAACTCAGAATGTATCTAAACTTACGTTTTTCAGACTTAATCAGCACTTAAACAAAAACGAAAACGAGCTGTCTTTGGAAAGCTGGAGATTGAACCGCATAGTGCAACCAAGATGGTTTTAAATATAGGTAAGTATAGGGTTTTGCAATGCCCCGTGCTTGGATTCCCAGTTCTCCCATTGCAGATGACCAGTGTTATGCATACATCGCACAGCACAAAGAGAAAGTCGCAGGCGTTGTGCCGCCTGGCAATACGGTCAAATTCAGGCGCAATGGTATTTTATAACACTGCAGATATTGATTTACTTGCCGCCGTTCATCAAGTCCATTTGCTCTAAACTTTGTACACCTATCACCAATTGTACACTGATATTCTTTTAGTGGCAGACGAGTCTGTCGGGTTGATCGCCACGACAATTCTGCTCTCTATAATGAAGCGGGTCACTTGATTAGATGCGCAAACAGAACAGCTTGTTAGGACAATTTAAACGTGCATAGGAATTGGATCTGTTGGACAGGATCTCCAATTAACGTACGTCTTGGTGAAAGTGAAGGGGAAACAATAGCGTCAACGAATGAAATCTGAACAAAAGGGAGTTTCTCTCTGTCATCTCAATTCCATAGTCTGTCTGCGTTGCCAATCAGACCAATAGGGTACATGTTTGTACCTTCCATCTACAACCAATTCCTGGAAGTAAAAGGCTTCTCTTCAGCTCTGACCGGTGTGTTACTGAATTTAACTACACATACGGGACAAGTTTCAAACGTAGCTCTGGATACCATGACTTGAAAACTAAAATATCAATAAAGCGGTGGAATATTGTCAACATTCTGATCTAGTGATATCTGCAATATATACCGACTAGCTGTGGATGATCGCTAACTGCTTTCTATAACACAAGTCTAACTTTTCCGTTTATGTGTATAAACAACTCTAGCAATATGATGAAACGTCAGATTTACTCGCCATGTTTACATACACAAACTCTGTGCTGTGTTCACTAGAGAGACCATTCAATCGACCTGTCCTGAACTTACGCTTAAACGTTACTTTTCATGTCTGAGATGTGACATCACGCAATATGACGCCCTATCGTCATACTTGATGAAAATAGTGGCTCCATTGCCATTGCCTCCGAGTGTAACGTTACGACTTATTTTAAAAAGGAAGTGATAGCGATATAGTGTTTTTCTCATAGTGATAATCGAGGAGAGTCTGCTGTTTATCCTTGGTATCCAACCTGCATCTGCTCCCAGCGATTAGAAATCCTATTCACTCAACAGAGAACCGTTCCTAGTCTGTACACACGAATCTCTATTACCAGGAGAACATTGATCGCTGTACTGGTGTGATGAAAAGCCTCGCTACTTTAAAAGGCTAAATAACTGCTTGTGGGCTATCGTATATGTAACACAAGAAGACGGTTTACAGTTTGAAGCCTTTTGTGCCAATTTTGCTTCCAGATGTAACGTGTCTACTTGAACGAAAAACTCACTGTTTGTCACGTTTTGCATGAAAATAAACGACCATGTTTCACAATAAGACCTTCCATATAGTCCTATTACTTCATTTATTCATAATAGAATTATTTCTAAAGATCTATGATAGACAAGACAGAAAGCTGAACATTTAGCACCCAGTTTTGTAATGAATGAAGTGGTAGGAACACCTTTAGAAATTGTGTAGCTGAAGAATAAACCAAAGAAGGGAGGGAAAATCAGTTTTATGTATTTCATGAATATTTTACTCGGAAGAATTCCGCTATCATCCAAACGTTTTTGGCCGACCGAAATCCACAATGATGCGAAGAAATAAATTGTCGAAAGTGGGAGAAGAGTTTCCGGCAATATATCTGGCACTGATTACTTATCACGCATTAGATGATCATGAGGCGCTGCGCACAGTGTTGTCCCACCGAAAGCTCTGCTTACTAATAGCCAATGGTTGTCGAAAAACGCCCTAAATCAGACAGCATCTGGTTAGAAGTGACACATTGGAAGAGAAAGGCGGAGAGGAAATCAAGGTAGAAAGGAATTAATGGCAGAAATAAAGCAGCTCTTAATATTATAACGACAACTTTCATAAAAGAAACAAGGAAAAAGCTACGAACATAAGAAGGTTGCTGACGCTTTATTTTTTCCACGTATGCATCAGATTTTGAAATTTTTTTCGTACAGTCAAGGAAAACATATTTGTTAGATCAATAAATTTTGTAATCACTTAGAGTAATCAGTAAGTTGTTTTACAGTAAAGATATTCTCGTGCCGTCGATATCTTTGGGGGTATTGAGAACATTGGATTGTGCGCGTTACAGGAGAGATTCTTCTTGGAACATGTATCAGATGATCCCGACGTCTAATGCAAATGGAGTTTGTCAAAGCAGACACTACGTTGAAAACACAAGAGCGAGAAAAGTGCAGTGTTATGACTGAATGATGTACCTACGCGTTCATTCATCACCAAGATCCACGTCTCCCTGGAACACAATAAAATCACAGTTGTTACTCAACCGGTGTTTGAATATTTAAACCTACGAAGTCTCAATCATTGCGGACAGTATCTAACGCATAAACTACCTGGAATGGGGGCATGGGATATGGCGTGGCGGTGATGACGGGTGTAGGACGTGAAAGTCGGTATGGGTTGCACGGAGGGTGTCTATGGACGTTTTCTCTTAGCAGTGTAACTGTATAATGTAAGACTACATCACTGAGAATAAAACCAGAGCAGCAATTAAAGTGAGACAGTTAGGAAATGGTCACACGTTACTAGTTATGTCCGGCCTCTAGTCAGTTTACCTCAGTTAGGATTTTATTCTAGCTGTTTCAGTAAGTGCCTAAGACGCAGCAACTTACCACATCTTTAGCACTCATGCCTTCAGTAAATTTGGGGAAAAATCACAGTGGTGTTAAATACAACTTAGTAGATGTCACTGGTCTAGAATTGCTCCAAGTGCTGTGGTGTCATCACATTTAACACATGTATCCACAGTAATATGAAAAACATGCAAAGCGACCAAGCCTCTGAGATGTTTAGTCCACCAGCGGCATCCCAGTTAATGGAGTGGTACAATAGAAAAGAATACAGCATAGATATATAAATCTTGCTACATTTTAATAAACCCTAAGGTGTGAAACTAAAAACCCCCAATTATCAAGGCAGTACAAACAAGTGTGAATTTGGTACAGCGATTGTAGTTATAATATTTAGAGCGGCATTGTTGAGAAAGGCCCAAAAACAGTTCCTTACATTTATTGTTCAGAATAGGTCAGCAACTGTGCTGTACCATTCCGAAAACCCGTACATAACCATCACTGCCACCATCCTCTCAACCCTCACCCCCACCCCAGCTTTCAGTACTGCTCAAAACGGCTCAACAACTGTTCTTTTCAGAGTAGACTAACGACTCTACGACGATGTTTACAAAGGCACCACAACTGTGTGCTACTGCTCCCAACAATCGAACAACTATTGGGTGCTGTCAAGGAAGGCTCAACAACTGCTCAAATATTCCCAACAGCCCTGTGATACTATTCAGGAATCCCCAGCAGTCGCGCGGTACTGTTCAGGGCGACCCAAAATGTGTTTACCACTGTATAGAAAGCACCAACAGACACAGTGATGATGATTACAGTGAACTCCACACTGATCACGTGTCTTTCCTATTACTTGTGTTTTAATATTAAAACAACCACTAGAGCGATTGTAGCGGTAAAACTCTAGTAGAAATACCGGAGTTTGTGTAGTAAAACCACAGAGTCTTCCAAACGGTTTTTGGATCTCTCCACTTTTATAAGTACCTTTACCATTATATCGATCACACACATGGCTTTAAAAACAAAACAAAATGAAGCAAATAAAGTTTGTTAAAATATATATAGATTATATATAGCCAAGCGTGAGGAAAAGGCAATGCCGTGAGTTAACAATGAACTCTCCAGGACCACCCTACAACACAATTGAAATCATTGTTGATAAGAGTATTCTATAATGTAAGTCTAGGATTTCTGGCTCATTAGGGAATGTATCTAGCTTGTTCACCAGTCTGGGTGGAGATACGACGTGCTGGCTTCTTGTAGGGTTGGGACAATATGTCTTATGATATTCGTTTTGGCAGTATGACTTGGTAAAGCACGCTAAACGTCACAAACCCGAAAGAGTAAAATCCGAAAAGGTGCTAGTAACGACAAATGCGTATTTGGTACAGCATCACGCAAAATGGTTTCACGCTTTCGAGCGGTACAGCTGAGAAGAATCCCACAGTTGCTCGACACACTTTAGAAAGCCCCACTATATAACCTTGCGATACTGTTTAGAAAGATCCACAAGCCGTCTTGTACTGTAAAGAAAGGATGCACGATCAATTAAAATCAGGTTAAAATTTTTCCAGGTTAAAAATTCCAGGCTCAGCAAAACGTGTTTAATACTTGACCAAATTATGAATGCACGAATACATAACTGGCTATATCGTGACAGAGACTTTTACACGTTATAAAATTGTCGTAAAAATTTCGGTAAAAGGACTGGCAACAAGGTGTCAGGTGTTTCCACTGTAAGATAGCAATAACAATAACGGTAATATCATCATGTGAAATAAGATGTGAACCCCACAATGATCACGTATTTTTCCTATTATGAATATTTTCCCGCTAAAGGGACCACGAAAGCGAGTATAGTGGTTCAACTCGCACGGAAAGGCATGGTATATTTCTAGTTTCTCGGTGATCTCCATCTTTAGAAACGTCTTTACCACTAGGCAGGCCACACAGAAGTTTTGAAAGAAAACAAAATGAAGCAAATAATTTTTTTTAAAGTTTATAGAGATTACATCGACAGGACCAAACGTGAGAGAAAGGCAATGTCAGGATTGAATAAAGAACACAAGTTACTTGTCAATGACCATTTTGCTGTGAAAGTGCAAGAAAATTGAAATCACAGTATTTATGCAGAAGGTAGTCGATTAATATATGGTCACAAATACGAGCTCAAGGAAATTTACATATTTATTTAATGTTTCATTGGAATTTTACAACGAGCTCAGGAATAATTCCCATACGTGTGCGGGGCAACCAACGACCATAGCCAGGTTGCTGACAGACGTACGGAAATACGACTGACTATATCGTGACACAAATCTCTAACTATTTTTTTTTCGGGGGGGGGGGGTACTGGAAAATCTCCTTCTTTGAAATATCTTCACTTTTACTCAGGTTCAGTGGATTCTGCCTGTGTGTGTGTTTTATAAATAGATAAAGTAGCCTAGAGGCAAAAAAGCTGGAAGTGCAAATTTCCACAACCCGAACGTGTCACGAGAGTACGCACAAGTGGGTACTAGATTCGTACTTTTGGATTTCTGCTTTTCTTTTTCTGATTCCAGTTTTTGCACCTTCCTGTTTATGCTGTGCAATTCTCACTTTTCTCCCGTTTCGCGTATTACACACTTTAAAAGAAAGAAAATGCGAGAGACCGAAACCGACTTCCATCGCATACGGCTTTCGTGAATTGGACAGAAAGTGAATCTTACAGAAAACCATAAAAGTCTTGGACAGCCAGTAAGGTAGATTTAATGCTAGATTTTCCTATGACCACCAATTCACCATTTCCCAGCTCATTGTACACATGATTCTCGCTGACGACAAGAGTGAAATTTTCAGAAGGTTTTACGCTGTGCTAAGGAATATTTCACTTATACCACGGAGGCCAGCATTATGTTGACAGGAATTCGGACAAAGTCCGCGAAAACCCTGCTTAACGTCCTGGCAAAAGTAAAGAATCCGAAATTGTTGAATACTCAGACATATCACAATGGAACTCCAACCATCAGGAGAGATAAGATATTAATATGAATACATACAAACTGAAGAAAAGAAATAATTAAAATATAATTATGTAAAGCAGTCAACAGACTGCCGGTTATTTGTACGATCATCACCATTTGCAAACAGAACACAACGAAGCTCAATTAAGCATGTGCGTACACCGATTTCGTCCAGCCCACGTCGCACTGACATGCCTTCGTGCACTTACAAAAATCAGTTTTTAAAAAAGTGAAACAATAAGTTTTCTTTGACTTTTGATATAAACATTGTTAAATGAAACAGGCAAAACAGGATTACGTTTACTGTTAGCAAATACAAGCACATTGTTCAAAAGTTCCTGTTTTTCAGATTCCAGCTGAGTGATGTTTTGCTTGAATTCCTTAGTAGTTTGGTTAGACTGTTTAACTTGGTTCTTGATCTCGCTCAGTTCATGTTCCGTGAGTTTTTGGCACTCAATAAACTGACTTTGATTTCGCTCAATGAATGAGACACGTTCGGTCAAATCTTGCTGGTCACGGTACAATTTATTCAGTGAACCCTGAACATCATCCAATGCATTTGCCATAAAAATCGTAAGCTGTTGTAGGTTTACTGGCAAGGGAAATTCTGTAAGAGTTTCTGTTACCTTATCATGGCCGCTGTTGTCCACATTGGTGCAGGGAAGCTCAAAACTCGCATCTACGCCGTTGTTTTCACAAGGGTCTTTCTCAGGAATCGCATCAGCAGTGTTATTAGAGCTGGAACTATCCGCAGATTCATTTTTGCTTTGACTACGACTTACTCTGTCAGTAGATTTATCCACAGCTTTGTCAAGTTTTATTTTAGGGGGCATACTAAAGTTGGTTGAAGCACACAGGCAGCAAGACGGCTGTAGGGTGGATGGAGCACAAAAGCAGAGAGCTGGCTATACGCTGGATCCTGTTACGTGACTATGCGAGTTGTTGGGGAGTCTCGGGAGCTCGTGCAAAACACGTCAGCACCTGAAGATGACTTGTTTAAAGTTTTAAACGTTGTGTTGCTGCTTTCTTAATAAAGACAAAACAACAATCGTAAACACAATATAAGCTTGCCACGTCAAAGCATTTTGTCTGTCCAGAAAGCTGATAAGAATGACTTTACAACTGATTCGGTTACTGCTTTTAAAACAAACTCTCGGCATCTGTTGCACACTTTTACTATCCATCTTTTCCCTTTTATCTGCTTGCAGTTTGAATTTTAATGCAATAGACTAGAAATAACGATATTGAAAATTATCAGTGCTAGACCAGACGCACACCTGCCACCAAACTGATATTTCGGATAACGGCTGTTCTGTGTAATCTGATAAATTACTTTTGAATACATAATACAGAACTCAATAAATATGACTGTGGAAAATTTACCTCTATTTCTCACCATGATATTGCAGATTTTTACATTTGATTCCGCAGATTGTCTTTACATTACATACAATTTCGCAAATATTTATAGTTCAGATCAAGTTTTATAATACAGTGTGAACGGAAAAAAAATTATCTAATGACTTAAAACTAGACTAAAATTTTGTATGGTGATTATTTGTGACTTCTACTGTCCACCACTCATTACATCACACAGACAGGTAAATCGCCATGTATTAATGTGATTATGACTGTCTACAAGAAATATCCGGTTGACAAGAGGGTAAATGCAACAATGTTGTGAAAGCCACATACCTAGTTTTGGCTGGTCCTGAGAATAAACTAAGGACCATCTGTCTTCCGCAGTTGTCTCCTCTTCCCTTCTGCATGGTGTCTGTCAAGGAAACAAGCACAATACGGCTTACTTAACTAGCCGTGGAAAAGTACAGAAATTTCATATACCCTCAGATGAGGGTGAGTAATTCTAGACCAGTGACGTCTAATAATTGCACGTGGCAACAATGCATTTTTTACCTAATTTGGTTTAAGCTGTGTTGCTAGAGGGGGTGAAAGTTAGTATGTAAGTATTTACATAAACCCTAACTCATTTGAATTGTCGAGATTTTGGACTTAACTGGTCAAGTGTGACCTTTTACCAACTATCTCAATGTCTTCGCTGTTTTGGTTTTACACTCTGTGCTGTTGTCCGGTATGTCAACACAACCGACCACATCCCATTGACCTGTCTGTTCTGATCAATAAATCTCGACTGACGTGTTCAGTATGTCCATTTAGATAAACACGCGTTAGCAACAATTTTTTAAAAGTGTATAGAGCGCTAAATCAAGGTGCCCTATACTTTGTTTCTGTTATGCGATGTGAAAATACTGCCAGCGTAACAGAAAGTCGGAAAGCAAATGTTACGAACCCCGTCCTTAAAATATTATATTTTTTCATTTCTTTTTACGCTTACCGGGTCAGTGTCTGACCTATGCCTTGACAACCATATACATTATACATGTAGTGGAATTCAGTCGTGTGCTCTCGAGACATCCGTGTTTATGAGTTTCGTGTCATTGTACATAGAGCATACATTTTGGAAAGATGTCTCTGTGTTGTCAACATGTTCACGATGAAACCATCCAAAATTTACTTTCCATTTGTCTGCAAATTCGAGCGACGAAGTTGTAAAGTTCGCAGTCATTTACTTATGTCCACTTAATGGGCAGTCAGACTTACTTACATATGCTTGGTGGTTTCGGGATTTATTGGAGGTCGGCTTTAACGCCATTCAACAGACGTCATTTTGCACTCCAATTTGGTACAGAGCACTTTGTGAAATTGTGTGTCGCCACTTGCTATTTTGTGTGAAACACTGTTTTAAGTTTGCGTAGCTCATTGTCTCTTTGTGAGATTACGTACATTTCATCGCAATTTAACCAGAAAGTGACTGTTTATATTTTGAGGACTGAAACATACAACACCAGCTCGGGATCACGGACGGTATTGTCTACCTGTTAACCTTGCTTGTTAGAGTTGGATATATACCATCGTCGGCGTTCCGTATCCACGATATGGCTGAGATATTGCCAATGTGGAGTTAAGCCAAAATCAATCATTCATTCATTCATTTCGTACCCACGACTGTTTGTCAATTAAAGGACTGTCACCCTTCCATTCGAGAATTCCCAATAGCTGTTGATTGTATATTTGCATGGACAAACTCGCCTTTGGAAACCTCAATTTTCCATCCGTATTTGGAAGCTGTGATCAGTAAGAAACTATATATTTTGTAATTATCTGTATTGTTCTTGTGTATTAATGTCAATTGTACTCCTTGTCTGTTTTGCTCAAATATATGTTTTGAACCTATTCAAGCGCCTTCCTGTTTCTTTGCTTAATCTTGTATAAGGAATGTCGCTGTCTGAGAGTTGCACAAGTCATTTGTTTATCATTTTTCCTCTATGAAACACGAAGAAACCCTCCACGAGGCTTAAGTTGGTTCTTGAACAGAGTAATCTGTACGGGAAATAACAGTGTTGGCCCATGTAATTTTGACATCCCTTTCAGTACCCATGTGTATGGGACTGTGCTGCGATAATACCCAGATTTTACATTGAAGTCCCGACAACAGAAGCTATTTCTGACTATAAATGTTCTTTAAATTTTCCAAGTGATCGATTAACTAGGCCACAATACAAAAGCCACTGATGTAAAGACAACACCCTTGTATTATTGGGATGTATTCGTCGTATGGCGTATATATATATATATATGTATGCTTGGGGTTTTTCAGTGATGTGACGACGAGGTGTCCTTTGTTACGAATCCCATCTTTAAAATATTTTGTTGTATTTTTTTATTTGTTTTCGCGCTAACCAGTCTGTGTCTGAGCTACATTTTTCAGGCTTTGTACGTTGTGAACAGCACTGGAATTCAGTCGGGTGTTCTAGAGGCTTCTGTGTGTATCAGTTTCACGTCATGAAATGGAAAGATATACCCCTATTCCAAATACGTTTAGGAACAAATCATCCAGAATTTTCTTTACGTTATTTGAGTATGTACTGTATTTGTAAATATCTGTGTTGTATTGTTTTGTATATTTTTGTCAGTTGTACTATTAGCCTACTTTGTTCAAATGTATGTGTTGAACATAGCAAGCGTCTTCGTGTTTCTTTCTTTGACCTTATGTAAGGCCTATGGTTTTCTGAGAATGGAACAAGCCATGTGTTAATCATTTTTCCTCTCCAATATTCCTCGACATCATTACTGTATTAAAACGGAAAACTTGCTATGAGAGTAATTTCTGTGTTATCACCAAATCATGTGCCATTCTTTCCTGAGATATCCTACCAGTTAGGCTATTGATCACCGCCTCGTTTAATAGCAAGGTTTCTGGTGGAAAAATGTGTTGTTTTTTTTGCGCTCTAATATGATTTATAATTGTATTTATTTATTTTATTGGTGTTTTAGGCCACACTCAAGAATATTTCACTTATACAACGGCGGCCAACGTTATCGTGGGAGGAAGCTGGGAACACCCCGCGGGAAACCCACGACCATCCGTAGGTTGCTGGCAGACCTATAATTGTACAATTGCTATTGACGCCACACTTGTGCAACTCCACGCCCGTTTACAGACTTAGGGCGCTAGACTTGCAAACGTATATATCATTGCACAAAATGCCGCAATGCCCGGCACAGTTTTATTCCAAAATAAATTTACCCTCCGTTTTCGATAAAACCTTCCATACACTTACTTTGTTCTTTATTGCCGTATTGGAACACTGTTTGTAACAAAGAAAGGAGAACGTCATTTAAAGCAGGATATCACTACACATAATAGACTTTAAAATACAGTACAAAATGCATATGGAGAAAAACCAGGGATTTCGCTGACAATGTGATGGTTAGAATACACACTTAGAGAGCTCAAGTAGGATGCTGTATAGAGCCTTATGATTTTAATCTAAACACAAGGGTGGCCTCGTTTGTAAACTTGCTTTCTCCTCAATCCGAACTTTCAGTGATGGAGGATTGGTTTCCACTTTTGGACCTTCACCTTTCAGACAATCAGACATCTTCAGGATTGTGAACATAAGTTAAGAAATATATTTTTTTCTCCTCAAATGGACTGTAAAACAAGCATGAATATGGTTTTATATGTATGGATATTTAAAGTAGATAGATGGCACCACGGCGAGACCTCGTGTATTTGATTGTCAGTGCCCTGGAAAAGACAGCGATCCTGAATTACACATAGGTCTAATGACATCTTGGTGCAACCAGGAAATCCTGCATATGGGGTGCTAAAGTGAGCCATACTAATGAGGTTCAATATGTAAATTTAGAGTATTCCACCAATGAGGCAAAATACAGAACCCCTGAATTTTCAATAGCTGCGCCTTCTTTTCCCAGTGTGTATGGTCCCACCTAACGACTGAAATCTTGTCCCTCGTCGGCTTTTCCCATTCAGGCCAAACGCCAATGAAAGAATCCTCATTCTGTTTTTGAACCTGTGAGATCGGGAAAAATATTGATAACATTGGATTATTTGAAGGAAGGTTTCGACGTAAATCTAAATGATGCAAAATTTTAAATTGGCTTATTCTTATTAAATTAGCTGCTTTATGCGGTATTGTGAAATATTTTGGCTATACGAAGGGAGGCACCGTAAAATCCTTAATTTAAATGCGGATGAGGTCATATGTGTGAGTGAAGGGAGCGAAAGGAAATCATGACGAGTGAAAATCTGCGTGAAGAAGAACGGCAGTCGAGATTGGTCAAGGCGTTCACGTCTGCTGTGGCGATATGAAAGACTACAGCACAGGGTAAAACCGGAGAAGCGACCACAGTATGATGGTTGGCAAATCCTCACGTGTAACCGGTGAAATTCAGCCTCTTGTCAAATTACCTCAGTCAGGGATTTATGCTGACTCTTAACTTTAAAGCTGAAATAGCAATTTATACATCGCCTAACAATTAGGGCTCAACGAGCAATTATAGTAGACGTTTCCGACTGATGTCGGATATGATGCTTAGATCTAAATCCTGTGTTGGCTGCAATAAATGGCATGAAAATCTCTGACTGTTATTGTTACACTCATAACTTGATGAGACCAGGTTGTCTTAATGAGGTGCCATGTTCTAACGCCAAACTTTATTCTGAATGGGAGTGTTAGAGGCCTTCCGGAGTGCGACGGATCTGATGCCCAACAATTTATAAATCTTGGTAGACTAGTTACTGTTCGCTCACGTTCGGCAACGCTTCCACATTGTCGACTATATATTCGATTTATTTGACAGCGTAGCTCGCGGAACTATCATCAATCTTTTGACGAATGGTGTTATCTGTGCAAAGATCTGCTTTCTTACATTTATTTAGTGTTTTTAGTTTTCAGATTGCATATTTTAAGCAGTGGGATCTTCGAATTTTACCTGATAATTAGTTCTTGTTTGAAAAATGTTTGTAGATTTTGTTTGTCTTGATTTTGATTGATTTCATTGCATTGGAAAACAGTTCACTGCTATCTGACTTGAACAAGTTCTCGCCACGATATGGCTGAAATGATGCCAACGTGGCGATAAGCCAAAAGCATTCATTTATTTCAATGCTCTGATGTCATCACGCCAAAGCAGTGCAAAGTTACGGCAGGTCTCGGGAACTCAGTCCAACAGCACAGCCCTGGTTACAGCAGTAATACTAAGTAAAGTGTCCCGGTATAAAGACTAAGAATAGAGCAGCCACGAGGTCACAACTAACCGGTAAAGCCCAGACTTGCTTTTACCTCAGGTACGGCTTCATACTAACTGTTCAGGTAAACCTGTACTTCTCTATCAAACATCTTGGCCTACGTTGCAATTTATTAGACTTTGCTGGTCAAGAATTATTCATGAATGTCAGATCTGACGTTGTCATCTAAATGTTGTGTTATCACCACATTATATAAAATAATGCAAAGGGGCCCCTGCATCGCTCACCCCGTCTAACAACAGAATTCTAGTGTATACAATGTGAAAAATGAAACAGACAGAGGAAAACCAGAGCAGCGATAAAAGTATGGCAAACGGTTGCCTATAACTGGTGAAATATGATCTCTTCTTAGTTTACCTTACAGTAGATAGGACCTTATTCTAGGTGCTCGGGTAAATGATTGGATTGTTGTAAATGAAACGCTCATCTCCCCCCCCCCGACAACCGCTTGCGCAGAATTAGGTAAAGTGTTGTCACATGGAATTCATCAGACTTCGCTGGTCTAGGATTACTCAAGGATGGCGGACTTGGTACTTAGATCAAAACATCATGTGCGAGTATTTAAAATCTCTGAACTTGGTCGTTATTGCTAGCCATCGCCCAACTCTTTACTTACAAACAGATGAATATTGGGATGAAGAAATGAACAAGGTGGTAGGCTATTCACAGTTTAATCTCGAGACTAGCGATGACAAGGGTATGCAATTTTTCAAACATGGTGCGTCTGCTCTTGGCGCACAGCATTATGGGATATATGAAGGTCGAGCAAAGCAGTCACCTGTTACACAGATGATGTCTGTAGATAGTTGTAATTGAATAATATACAGACCAATGTACGGCTATGTGCCGGACTGCATGATAAAATCAAGGGTTAAAAGCAACAGATACAAATAATCACCACACAAATTCACTGCCTGGTTTCAAGTCATTAGGCCACGGGTTTTTTTTTTATCTCTTACTTCAAAAGTCTTCAGAACATCAAAGGCTCATGTAACGTACTGACAAAGATCTGTAGTGAAAGGTTCATTCATATCAATAATTTTCTTGTATTGTTATTTTTTATTTTTTTTAAGTATATATTCAATAGTTATTTGACTTCAGAGAATTCAGCTATCTTTTATGTCTATTTGGTGCCAGGTGTTCACACAGTTTTGTGATTTTGATCATGGATCATTTTCAAATACTTTCTAGTTTGTATAATTCAAATTCAAGCTGGAAAAAAAATGAAAGGAAAGTTTAGATTATTTTTCTTACACACACAGTCTCCACGTTGTTAGGCCTTTGGGAACATTGCTTCAAGGTTTGGGTGCCTTTCTGGGTTGTAATGCAAACTTGATTCACTTTAGGGAACAGAAGAGCACACTTGTTCCACCTTTCTGAATAAAACCCCTCCCCGCCTCCACACCCAGATGAATGATGCAGAAGCCGGTTACAATTACTCTCGCTTCAGTTTCAAAGTCATAAGTGTGATGTCAAAAATGGTAAAGAAAGGAAGTGTGAGGCATATGCACAAAGATGTTGTGGTTAGAATCAGGAAATTCTGTGTGCCGGTGGAGAAACAAAGCATATGATATCTTGTATACTTTGGATCACACAATCCAACGTACTAATCGCCTCACTTTCTATTCTTTTAACCGCCTGAAGCTATTCATGGCAAGGGGATAGCTTCACAGGACAGCATATCGTTTGATTACCTTAAATCATTTCAAAATATATGTTCGCCTCACACGGTGTTTTGGTGAAAAGCGAAGGTGTTCGAAATATTAAGTGTACATTTCAATTGAAATAAGATATCAGCAGCCTTCAAATGCTGTTGGCTTGTTCCGTCTTTCTTTACAAGTCTGATCAAGACTTCCAAAAACCATTTCACTCCTACCAATAATGACCTCACGACCTCACCGGTACCATAACATGCTTCTGTCATGTCACTCCGTTGAGCTGAAAAAGTAGAAGGGCAAGAACTCCAAATATATGTTTTTGAAACATTTGTATAGCCGAGTCGTTTCTTTTGCACATAGGAATCAAGATATTGTCAATTCAATCAGTGAAAACCAGCTTTTCATCTCCACATCCAAAATCCACGAATCTCTTATAACTAATAACGTACTGAGTCTGTGTGGTGTAGAAATGTTAACATGGTTGCGTAGGAACGTAATGCTGTTACAAAAAACGATGAGCAATAACAGACGGACACGTTAACGAAATGCAATCTAAGTTGCTTTGAAATGCTTGTGCTCCAACCATGAGCAGATGTCATAAGCAGCCTTATTCATCAAAGCTAACAAAAAGGTAACAAACATTTATCCCACTTTCGGGAATTTCTTTCACGGTCTGCCAGCAACCTGTGGATGGTCGCGAGGTTCTCTCGGAGCCCGTTTCCTCCCACCATAACGCTGTCTGCTGTCCTATAAATAAGATATTTTTAAATGGCGTAAAACACAAATTAAAATGGACCTACAAGAGATATATGTGGGCATAAATCTCGCCATAGTTCTCCTATCATTTATTTTTAACACGCATCAGTTTCTCCAACTTGTTTGTGCGAAAATTGTTATTTGGGAAGAAAAAAGTTATTGGGAAAAGCGACCATCAGTCAAAGAGAGCTAAACTATTTACAGGGGTTCCCAGAGTGTTCTTACCACTTTATTCGTGAGAACCCCGTGAGGTGAGCGCTCAGCGTTCTGTCCTGGGTACCTTAGTTCTCTAGAAGTAACTGGTTTGTCAATAAATGATGAGAACAAAAAATTGAAAAACGGTGGGGTTCTCGTCGAAGTAAATGAAATGTTTGTAAAGCAACTTGTGAACTGGCCACGCGTACATGTATGGTATCAAAAGTTATTCAATTTTAACTGTTATGCAGCAGGACAACAAACAATCGCTTCCAGGTGAGAGTATTTTCACATTCACGTAAATAAACATCAATATTCTGCTACAAATGAGACTTCGTGTGTGAATCCCGTGAATACATCGATTCCTTAGCATGGAAATCAAGAGGAACGGGTTCTATGCTGCAGTGAATCGTTGTTTGTCTTTTAATCGCTATGACTAAATGTGAGTTCCATACCAGTGAAGGACATAGGATGTACAATTTCTCCCACTGTCTTTATATGCACAGATTTGGGGGTAAGGAGTGATTGACGTTCTTCCGGCAGTTTTAGTTCTTGAAGGCCAGTTTTTCTTTCTCCAATATGACTTGCATTCGCCACAGAATAACTTGCCGAACGTCAATGATTTATCCCGGACATAAAACTGATCGCCATCGTATTATTTCACATTTCGTGAGTATGACGTTTAACAACAATGCAATAAATCAATGGAAACCAACTTTTCTTCGTTAAGGTGAACATGTATGGAAAATGCATTTCGACAGCACAAGAGCTGCTGGTAGATGACAAATCGGCATGCACATTCTCTGTAGGTTCTTTCCTTTAAATTTTTCCTGGCCTTCCTTTTCAATGAAATGGGCGGGAAAATATCATGCCGAATACTATAGCTGATAGGAAAATTCGAATTCTTTTATCACTAAATGTAAGCAAAATGTTACTGTACCACGTGACCCGTCAAAATGTTTGGCAATTTTTTGTCTAATTACACTTAGAACGACATGGGCGTCTAAAATGCCACTCAGAAGAGACAACGGATGAAGAAAATTGAAGAGCTGAGGAGTTGTTAAGGAAAGAGGTGTGATTTGTACGTCCTAAGCAAAGTGTGATATGAAATTGGTAAATTATGTCAATAAACATTGAATAACGTGCTTGAGAAGTTACATGATACAGTGCAACTTTTTTTTCACGTTGAGTGTCAAGAGACTCCGAACTCGAGGGTCACCTATTATTTTGCTTCATTTCAGACCTGACGATGCATTGGTGTATACTGGTTTACTACTTCGTTTATTCCTTGCCAAAATAACATGCTTACGATAGTGGCCCAACAGATTTGGGCTTCTACAGTAGCCTCTCTAGTAATATTCATGAAATATTTAGTTTTCCCTGAATTTGTTGGCAACATGATCAAAAAGACGTATATCTCTAGGACATTAAGCCAGACATTTGGATTTCCCCAATACTGAATATATTCCGTCAAAGTAAGACCTTGCTGTTTGGTGCAATTTCTTTAGCTGCCAAGTTATTGATTTATGGGAGACGTAGGAGCTGGATGAAACAGTGCATTTGATACAATAATTTTGTTTCCAAATTTCAAACTTTTCTTTCGTATCCTCTTAACGAGTAATGTTATCAGGGCATGGCTCACCCTTAGGCAGGAACAACTGAACCATTGTGTTTTAGTACATTTATTTATTTTAGGTCCGTTTGTTTGGACGACAGACTGCCGACCTTTAGAGGTAATTGTCCTTTGAATCAATAATAATGTCAATAGAAACAAGGGTTGTTTTTGTAATGGATGCCAATTTGTATTAAAATAACATTATCTAACTTAGCTTTTTAACGATATTTTGTTGTCATATCTTTTATCCGTTATGCCTTGCATTTTTTCACGGTAATTCTTGTATAATATCACGATAATATTTTCCTATGTTTAATTTTAAATACTATTATTAATGATAGTATTCAGTAAAATACATTTTCGGGTGCCGAAATTCGTTCACGTCAAAACAGATATCAAAACATGGCCCAGGCACCCACCCGGCATGCTGGACAAACGGAAAAAAACTGCACTTGTCTAGGTTAAAAAAAGCAACCTGAACAACAATGGTATGCACAGAATGGTATGGTTTTCTCCCGTGTTATATCTGTGTCCATGTATCACAGGGTAAAGACGAAAGTTTCCCATCTGTTGTAACCCAGACCCCAAAAGTAATCCGTTGTTCATTCCTGTCTTTGTGATGACTGTTTGGACAAACAAGTAAGATATTGCTCACAGAAAAATGGCTGATTCCGCGGACCTTATTCGCCATTGCGCCGGGGAAAAGGTACCTCGGTATACGTACTAAACAAGGTCGTGCTTCCATTTACACATGTTCTTGTTGTCATCAAAGACTCGCTGCACAGCACCTGGTTTGTCATTTGGCATAACATCAATAAGCCAAGTACTTGTCACACTGGTGTCTGGGTGCAAGATCGTGTCTGTTGTCTTCCTCAAGCTGTTCCAGTGAGGCACCAGGACACCTGCTTTGTGTCCGGCTGCTGCAAACTAAAAATAAAACGACGTTAACGCCAAGATTACCAATAGAAAAACATTGAGACTAGAAAACATTGCTATTCATTGCTAATAAATTTACTGCTTTATTTGAATTACTTATACACTCATACGACGGCTACGGGGGTTTGGTAGCTTTCTTGCCTGATGGTTCTGATGCATTAGCCTAGAGCTAAGGGAGTTCTTGAGGGCGATACCAGAGAATTGTTAGCATGGTAGTCTGTTATCTGGGAAGTCATAGAGGCACTTGGTTGGATGTGTTTCACGATTGTCAAGCATGGAAATGGTATGCCGAGTCCGTGGAAATGCACGCAGGGCAAATGTTCTATACAGAGCACAAGACAATTATTAAGGTGACAGGACTGTCTAGGGCAACCCTCTGTAGATGCACTTTGGCATGTCATCCCATCAAATCAAACCGATGTTTTGTGCAGGACTTTGGGGACGGTTTGGTTGGCAATTGGTTTCAAAGGGATGATTGTCTTTAGGTACCAGGCTGAGGTAGTCCAAATTCAAAGTTTAGGGGGAGATTCCCATGTACTTGTGTAAGCGCTAATATTATACATAATATTCTTGTAAATAGCTGGAGTATGCTCTATGTAGTCTGGGAAGGGGGAGATGCAAATTGATCAGCACTGGAATTTTTTGTCTCGAGAGGAACTGTGATGGATTTAGGATGTTGTCTTAAACGTTATGCTTTCATGATAGACTTGCGCTAATCATCTGGAAGTGCGCACAAAATATATAGTTATCTCTGAAGGATTTCAGGTTTGAAACATCAGCTTATATGGCATAGATTATTGCTTCTTATAAAAACATTGGCAACCTGGCTGTGTCTCTTTAATAGTGTGATACCAATATATTTATTGGGAGGATTTAAATCCTTCTTCGTTGAATAGTTTGTACAGTGGTAATTGCAGAAATCTTATTTTACAAAACGCCATATCAGTCTCTTTTTTCCTTCTGAGTATCTGAAGTGTGATGAGAGGGCAGGTCACATTTAAACCAACGGTATCACGCGGTGTCTCTTCTGACCCCCTTCGGGGAATAGAGTTATCATAGTCTTGTGGCCCATGTATTCTTGTGCGAGGCCCAGGAAGACTGATTGACTGATTTTTTTTAAAGGTGATTTCTCCTTGTACATGTAACAGGTCGGACACCATGCCGCCATATTTATAGTGCTGCTTTGTTGGAACACCATGAGGAAGACACCAGACAGGACTCGCTATCTAGTCTCATTACACTGACACTGGGCTGAGAGTCATTTGGTAAATTTTTTTGTATTTGAAGAGCTAGGCGAGGTAGTATGTGAAGAGCTAGACGAGTGACTGCGGAGATGTTTTCGAAGCGTTCACCTCGTCCAGGTGGACAAATATTTCTTTGTGACACATCAGTTTGGGTAGTTTGCCCACGTCATTTATTCCATCCATGGGTTCTTCTGCGTTTGAGAATCCCAGGATATCAGCTAGATCTAACAGACTGATAACATCATTCATTTCGAGATCCAGCCACACATAACCAGTAGCTTCACACAGTTGCAGTTTAGCACCCAAAGGTCGGAACACTTCTTTTGTTAAGAGTACAGACGGTGTAATAGCCGCTTATTACGACTATTGACTTATCACTTCAATCTGAAACGTACGTTGGCGCCAATATTCGCCAGTGGGTACAAGATCAGATCGAGTAAGGCGATCTCGTATTGGCCTTGATTGTCCAGGCATGCTAGGGGAAGGACACTGCGTCCCTGTTGAACTGTCAGTATAACAAACATATTCAGAAATATGTCCGATAAGGCGTTTTCATTCAATAAGAAGGTAAACAATTACCATGTCGGTGGCGTATATTCGAGTAAAGAGACTGAGGAGGCGAGTGTAATCGCGGTGATAGATTCCAGCCTGAACAACTCGCAGGTTGCTTTCGACATGACTTTTCAAAAGGTGCTTGAACGCTACACCTTAGCATAAATCAGCAGCGACACATTGGTTGAGAAATGTCACTCGCAACCGATGGGGTGGTGGCAGAACCAACTCAATTTCGCCATATGGTGCGTCACGACTAGTTGTGGGGTGTCACAGGAAAATCACCTCATGGTCGACACAGAACTAAGCAACTCTGCATTCCACTTCCACATGTACTGTCAAGTGCTCCGTATTCTGGAAGAGATTAAGACACCACTCACACAAAACGATGCATAGACTCCGGCCGGCAACCCCTTCGACCGGAGGGCGTACGAGAGAATTATCGCCGAGTTTCGGGTCCCTCCAGACACAGATTGGCGGCAAAAAAGTGGAAACCACGCGTTATGCGTGGCTTATCATTATGTCATAAGGACAGGATACATGAAATCGCACTACGACTACAATCGTATCCGTATGTCATTCCTGCGAACACCGGACAAGTTTCACATCGATTTCATCTCGCAAGGCCCTCGCGTGGTTCCCGGAAGTGAAAAGAATAGGACCCCAGTTCTCTGGGCAAGCTTGTCGTACGAGACCTAGGGCTCTCCCGTGTGGTTCCGGGGAATAGAATTGTTCCACAACCTCCACGGGCTTGTCGTACAAAGCGACTAAAAGGGGCAACCTGTTTGCCGTGGGTTGTGATCCGTGATGGGGGAGGAAGGGATCCTGGTGGCTGAGGGCGTGTTGGTCTTACGAGATCCTCACGCCCAACACTCCACTTCGGCCCTCACTTCTCCAAAGACGGGCGGTCGGATTGCCCGCTCTGATCAATGGGCTAGTCACGCCAGTTCAGATGTCCGTATATCAACCCGCATATATCTCGATTTGGAATAAATTGACTACTTTCCGTGTTGGTCGTTTAATTGTGAGATGTTCTGATATCTGGGCGGTGGCTGTAGGTCAATCGAGCAGGCCTTTTATAATTTATTAGATTCTACCTGCTCGAGTATGAGCGAGAAATCTATCTTATCGAGGATGGCGTGGAATTCTCGTCCCTCCTTCTGCTGGTTAGTCGCAGGAGGGGTTTCGTCATACATGTAATGGCACTCCTGGGCGGGTGAGAGCCACGGCGCCATGAATCATAAAACCGTTTCGTTATGTCTTCATCTAATTCCCTTACTCCAATCGTTTCTATGTCACAGCCCTTGACAGTTTTGGGGAAAAAAGGGACCACTAGGTATGGAATCGGGAAGTACTTATTTCCCATCCTTTTTTAGTGATATCTAATAAAATTGAAAATCAAGCCAAAATGAAAATGGATCCTTTTGTACTAAAAAAAACACCAGAAAGCCATGCAGATACCCTAAAACAGGTAAAACAATTGAAGTCAGGAAATATTTTGGTAGAATGCTGTAGAAAACAGCAGTATATTATTTCGTTAAAACTGGAGAACAAGATGCTATTTTCACTCCATATAATACCTTAAACTGCTCTCACGGCGTAATCCGTGACAGGGACCAGGACTCGTCTAGAAACTAAAACAACAGAGGAACTTAAAAACCAAGGGGTAACCAACGTTAAACGTTTCGTTATTAAGAGAGATGGGAATTTAATGAAAATAAATACCTATCTCTTAACATTTAATAAACAGAAACTCACAACATCTATATTTATTGGGCCCTACGGTGTCCGGGTGGAACTGTTTATTCCTAACCCGACCCCGTGTTTCGCCTGCCAGAGGTTTGGCCATAGCAGGGGAAAATGCCACAAAAAATTGCTCTGCTTTCGGTGTGCGGAAGCAGGTGATGAGGGCTTGGACTGCACAAACACAATAAAATATTTCAATTGCAGCGGAGCCCACATAGCCTCTTCCAAGGAATGCCCTTTATTTAAGAAATTACAACCTTCAAATATAAAAATAATTTGTCATATCAAGAAGCCAATCGCCTGGTCTCTGCCACGGATGGTCTCTCGAAATCTACATATGCCAATGCTGCCAACAAAACCTCCGTTTCAGTGGGGATCCAAACATCTCTAACTTGGCCCATTGGCACAAACAGCCACAGATTCTAATTCCAAAACCTGTAAGCAAAACAGCCAGCTCATTTTCACAAATCGACACAAATTTTACTGAAAAACCTGCTGTTTACCAGATTCTCCTGCTCTTTCATCAGCAGAACAAAAATATCCCGAAAAAATGAAAATCAAAGAAACCCATTGATTCTGCAGAGAATTGTGCGGGTGAAAAGTTGAAATCTGGAAAGGATGATAAAATGGATAAACCTAGCAGCCCCACAGAGCGTCCCTCTAAGGCCACTAGGGAACCTATCCAAACTTTCAATGAGTTTGGATCGTATGAAGACGTTGATCCTTCCACTTTGGATGCAGACGTGATGGATACATCATCTGCACTAGGGAGATCGACTAGTAGATCCCCGAAAGCTGCCGTCATCGGTCCACACATAAAATCCCCATACGCCTTTCTCCATAATGCCTTCCTTAGACAAAATTGTACAGTGGAATTACCACGGTCTTAAGGTTAATTTTATTGAAGGAACAAAGCTAGTTCAGTCTTTAAATCCAGTTGCCCTGTGTCTTCAGAAAAGTCACCTGAAAACATATGACAAAGATAAAATGCATCTTAAAAATTATACACTTTATAGCACTTAATGTAATGAAGAAGACCGAAGTTGTGGTGGCTCCTCTAACTTTGTCAATAGTTATATTATTCATAGTCCTGTTGCCCTCGATGCGGAGCTTCAAGCTGTGGCCGTCCGCGTTTCCTTATCGGAAACAATCACTGTGTGGTCAGTTTATGTTCCTCCTCATTCTTCTTTGTCGTTTCCGCAGTTGCGTAATTGAAAAGGCCAACTGCCCACTCTGTTCATAATTATGGGAGATTTTAATGCCCATAACCCTCTGTGGGGTAGTAATAATATAAATGATAGAGACAAAATACTAGAAGATTTCTCATATAAAGTTGCACTGTGCTATTTCAATGATGGTTCTAATACTTATTTGCATCCAGGTAATGGTTCATATTCTAATATTGATCTCACTATCACGGATACATCACTTCTCCGGGATTTTTCTTGAAATGTCCATAATGATCTCTGTGGTATTGACCATTTTCCTATTATGCTGGAGCATCTCACTTCTAATTCCTTAGTACGTGTAGCTAGGTGGAAGTTCGAAAAAGCAGATTGGATGGCATAGGAGATGTTCGGTGAGGCTGACATCACTCCAGAGAATTTCAATGCTGCAGATGATCCTTTGCTAAAATTTAATGAACTTATATTAACAGCAGCTGACAGAACCACCCCTAAGACCTCGACAAATTCAAAATCCAAAAGTAAACCCTGGTATGATAATGTCTGTCGCAAAGCCATTAAGGACCTTATAAAGGCCAAGCGCAGATTTAATCAGTGTCCTGATAATAATAACTTAAACCAGGTTCGTATATTTAGAGCTAAGGCTCGTCGATTAATTAAGTCCAAAAGACGATCTTGTTGGCGCCATTTTGTTTCAGGCATTATGTCAGAAACACCCATGCGTAAGGTCTGGAACATGGTTCAGTAACTTAAGGGCAAACACAATAAAGCCAAAGTTAAGCATTTAAAAGAAGGTGACACTACTGACATCTCCATCTGATATAGTCAATAAACTAGCTGACACAATATCTCACAAATCTTCATCTGAGAATTATTTTCCTGAATTTCAATATATTAAAGACACGAAGGAGAAAATTACATTACCCTTTCCTTCTAAAAACTTAGAAGGCTATAATCGTCTTTTTCCATTGAGGAGCTTAAAGCTTCATTAAAACAGGCACACGATACTGTGTGTGGGCCAGGTAATATATATTATAAGGTTCTGAATCATTTACCATCTGATCCACTCGAGACCCTCTTGCACTTCCTTAATGATATTTGGATAACTGGTAATTTTCCGCCGTCATGGAGAGAGGCGTGTATTATCCTGGTACCTAAACCGGGCAAGGATCACACTGATCCAAATAATTACCGTCCCATAGCTTTTACCAGCTGCATCTGTAAGACTATGGAACGGATGATAAATGATAGGCTTGTTTGGTTTCTTGAAACCAGAAAGCTTTTATCTAATATACAATGCGGCTTTCCTCAAGGTCGATCCACTTTAGATCACCTTGTTCGATTTGAAACTTTATGGTTTTATTAATAATGAACATGTGGTTTCGATATTTTTCGACCTCGAAAAGGTCTACGACACCACATGGAAATATGGTATTTTCAAAAACCTTTCCGATATGGGTTTGAAAGGTCGCTTACCTTTATTTATATCTCAATTTTTATCAGATCGTCAGTTTAAGATAAGCTAAATGTACAAAGGCTCTGGATATAATTAAGGTCGTGTCTAGCACGTCAAGCCTGCAGCCAGTTTGGTTTATGTATGTTAGTTAACCCATAAGATTAATGGATAAAAATTTCACCCAAACTTTCAGAAGAAATGAAAATCTGATAAAAAGACTTCAAATACTGACGGGCGGACAGTTGAGAAACCTAAGTCAAATCTGGGTTTTTCTTGTGACAAGAAGGTCTTTCGCTTCAAACCTCAAGATATATGTCCACATTCTTACCACAATTGCAAAAGCACAGGGTACCCACTATCGACTTGCCCAGTACAGAAAAGAAAAGAAGAGCAAAAGTCAGTAGCTATTGTTAGCTGTTTTAAAAAGTGAGGTTACATGTAGAGGTAGGTACTGTTGGTCCTATGGTTAAATCACGAGTTAAGAAAGTAGTTCAAACTAAAGAGGCATATTTGGGACTCGTGTCGGATGATGTGATTACTAATAATGGAGTTAACTCTCCTGTCTGTGTACTTAGGGATACTTGGGCTAGTCAGTCTTTGATGTTGGCAGATGAGATCCCGGCCCAACCTTATCAACAGTCATGTTCTGATCCAGGACATTAAGGTAAATTTTATTTCTGTTCCATTCCTGGATGTGACCCTTACTTTTGATTTGGTTACTGGCTTAGTAACTATAGGGGTTCTCAATACTTTGCCTGTGGTATTTCCCTTTTGCTGAGTAATCAGTAGGAGAGAGTCATGGCGTGTCCTCATGTTTAGAGTGTTCCAGTATCTGACGAAGATACAGAAGACCTAGAAGAAGAATTCGCATTTTCTTGTTGTGTGGTTACTAGATCTAGGGAAAGAAAAGATCTAGGGAAAGAAAAAGATTCATGAAAAAGCGTTTATTATACGAAAGTTCTATGGGTATTCGAAAATTGCTAATATTAATATCATGTAACTGTGCTCTTATGTACCAGTATTCAAATATTCTCTACTACAAAATATTGTACACCCACACAATCGTAATCCCAAATGCTATCAGCAACCTTAATAAATAACTTAACGTCTGGCAAAAACTGATATTTTCATGAATTTTTTTATTCATAATTTCTGTGAAATCTGATCAATTTCTTTGCATGTATATTGAATGAATGAATGATTATGGCTTAACGCCACATCGGCAATATCTCAGCCATATCGTGGCGAGAACAAGGTGGTAACACGAGACGGTAAAGGTTTTCGATAGTCACTGGAGAACATTAAAAGGAAAACAAAAAATTTCTGACATGGGTTAAAATCAGGTAAGAAAAACAAAACAGATAAAAACTCGAACAACCAGCATATTACGGAAATTTTATAACAAATATTTATTTTTGAACATAAAATTTATATTTTGTGATAAAGGCCAATGGCCTTCAAATATTTTATGACAGCGTCGCCGGCGATGCTCTCAAACAAATCATATATGGAGTTTACTGTGTAGAACCTTTGCCGCACATGGGCAAAGTCCACACAGTCAATCAGGATATGTTTGATGCCGTACTGCGCATCACATCCAACACACTTGGGAGCACTGCCCCCATCCAGGATAAAATTGTGTGTTAGACGAGAATGCCCAACGCGGCATCTAGTTAAAACCACTTGGTCTCTACGAGACATACCAAACGTAAAAGAGTCATAGCCTATGACAGGGTGAATGGCGTGCAGTTTGTTATCGACTTGCAGGTCCCATTCATCCTGCCAAAGGCGACAAATGTATTTAAGAATATTAGATTTAAAATGCATGTATATTGAATAGAACTACGGAAGTGCTTCATCTCAGTACCGTATGAATGTTTTATTAAAGATAACGACAAAAACTTTACCGCAAAATATCGCAAACCCAAAACTTTCGCAATCTCAAAACCGGAAACTCAAAAGCCCTCGGCAAAAGTGTTTTCCCAGATGTATGTTATTCCGGGTATTTCAGTCATTGTGGGTTCGGCCTGTACGTTATTTTGTCATTTTACTGACCTGTGTTTCCCCCTTAACTGTTATGTTTTCGTGAAATGGCGTTTGATTAACGTTAAAATCGCCGCGCTGTCTTCGTCCTTGGCATTTGAACATTTGCGTTTTGTTGAAATTGTGTAACTGACTGGATGTTACATTACCAATACAATTACCCTCTCTTTGCAAAGGGATAAATCATACCTAATTTTGTAATACTGAAGCAGCCCCAGTATACCACGCTAAAATGCAATGCAACACGATAAGCCGTGCTACATGACATTTATTTTTCGTCGCGTCTTGAGCTTCTGTCCTCTTGACATACAATTTCATACAAAATCCAGTTTCATAGGCTGTACATTTTGTTTGGTGTGTATAGAAGACGGAAATTGTCATGCTCTCACTTCTAGGATCATCAAGTGTGATACGGTATAATAAAACAATTACATTATTTGTTGTAGAGTGAAACTTAGTAATCCCGATGTTTCACCCAGCAACATTCAATAATTGTATATTGTATGGTTTTATTTATTTATTTGATTTATTTGATTCATGTTTTACGTCGTAGTGAAGAACATTTCACGCACACGACGGTGGCCAGCATTATGGGAGGAAATTGGCAGAGCCGGAAGAAACCCACGCCCATCCGCAGGTTGCTGGCGGACGTTCACACGTACGATCAAAGAGGAAGGCAGTGTGAGCTGGGCTTCAACTCACATTTCATGCATATTTTACGTCATATATCGGAAATTTCGGAAATGACGTCATCGATATGAACTTACTCTGAAGCTTCTTGGAACACATTTGTGGTCTTCTCACCACCAGGTTGTGTGGCAGGTATCACCGTTGACGTTACCATTATGTGCTGCTTAATTGCTGAACTAGCCGCCGGGTTCTGAACAGAACCGTCGTTTGAAGGCGAAGACAGGGGAAATATAACGTAAATTGTAGTGAAAAGATTAAGGTTTGAAAATTATAAAAACCCCATCCAATAATTGTTCTCTAAGACACATATCCTTCATAACCGCTGGCTCATGTAGATGTCAGAAAACGCTGACATTTTACCGATCCGATGGTGGCTGATTGACGTGAGTCCGGACTTTCGCTCCCGAGCAGTGAAATGTTAGGGATATCAGAGCCCCTCGTAAGCGAAACTTCACAAAAGCTTTAAAAATTTACTTAATATTAATATTCATCAAAATAAAGCGAACGTTTGAAAAAATGTTTATTGCACAGTTTATGACAGAGGTCAATGTACAATTAGCAGAGGAATGTCTGTTGACAGCACGTGAGCTAATCTCTCTAATAAAGGGAAAGTAAGAAAACACGTGCTTCGCTCACAACATGTCATGCTATTTGTAAAATTTAAGGTATTTACCTTTCAGATTTGGTTTTCATCTTTAAATCAGAGGCAAAATTAGAGAATGGAGATTTTGAAATAACAAAAATTGACCAAATTTCTCTCCTGAGGGGTTATTGTATCCTAAAGCTAAGCTTCTTCCCGTCTGTATTCGACGTGCTGTTTGTGCAGCCAAAATCTGCACACTCTGGCATCCTGCTAGCTTTTCGTTCTTGTCTGTGCTCTGACAAGACATGGGCTAGCAGCCAACCGTTCGTCACCGAGCTGAATTCACATTTGTATACATGTATGAGTAGCGTTAGGCCTACATACATTCAACAGATAGAATGGTGATGAATTAAGGGCCAGATTCATGTCATGTCCGCTAATCGTGTTTTACATCATCCGGCGCTCTGATTGACCTTAATTTCACATTCACTATTTTACGTCCACACACAATTACGTCCCCTTTTACATCGAAGTATTTATTATATTGGCGATTGAGTATGTGTTATGACATACCTTAAAAATATGTTGCCTCGGAAATAAAAAAATCTTTAAAAAATGATTGATGGCGTTTATAAATCTTCAAACTATACTCTTTTACCACAAATTGCCCAATACTTCGACGGTCTTCTCCTTTACAAAGATGTAAAACTGAGAAGTTTTTTGTTTGTTTACATGTTAGGCCACACCCTAATCTGCATATTATGGTTTCTCGTAGATCCTTTGATGCAACTCCCAGCTTCTTGAAAAAATTCAAGATAAGCGATTCGGGCCTGTGTAATCTTTGTACGCCGCGGAGATCATCCATCATGTTTTACTCATGTATGGTCCTCCTCGCAAAGACGAATATTGTTATCTGAAACTTTAGACACTGGAATCGTTAAAAGAACTCTGAGAGCCGCACTGTGTCCACCGAAAAATACAAGTGTAGTTTTTAAAGCTGTAGGAATTATTTATGTGGGATCCACAGATTTTAGGCCACAGCATTGTGGTATTTATAGTTCTCCATGGACTGACCATTCTTGATTAGTACAGCCTGAATCCTTGAAAAAAATCTTACTGCCTTCGCGCAAATCATTCCATGGAATGGAGTCGTCATGCGCATGTAAACTCTTGTGTGAATGTACGTATAGATGGATCCTTTAGTAGAGTCATTAGAACAAGGGGAGAACATCTGAAGGGCTGTCGAACTTTCGGATGCCATCATGCCGCCGACAGAAACCAGGGTAAGGCAAAGTTTTTGTCAAATTTTTGCAAATTAATCTTCTTTAGCTGATTGTGTTAAAATTTATCATACAACGTTATAACTTTGCACAAAGTGTGATCGACCATGTGGGCTTCTATTTAAGACTTAATGCATGTGGAGAGTTAGGTAAGAGGTCATGGGCTAATACTAATTTCACTCCCAGCAGACTGATCGTCGCGCGGCTGACCGAATCTCATCGACGGCTCATCACTCTGTGTTAGCTTAGCCAGAAGACAGATGGGGTCTTTCAAATCTGACACCAAAAGAGGTTCTCGGATGTAGTGTAAAGGAATGGATTTATTTTGAGTTGGTGCTGCATTTCTCTCATAAAGATTCCTTCCAGCCTACGTTTTCTAACACAGAATTGCTGCAGTGATATTGGCAGACAGAAAGAACTAGAAAATGTAGGTTTGAAAGGGATATGTCTGTTGTGTGCTGCAATAGCGGGATCATACGGCCATACATTGGCCTCATCTGGAGGGATCGCGGTTGTTTAAAATTCTGTTTTGCAAACTGAATACAAGCAATCAGGAAGTATTGTGAAAGCAATATATGTTACCTGTTACCTTAAGCAATCATAATAATAGCCGGGTGAATATCTACACCAGAACAAAAACAGACAGAATCTTGTGGAAAATGGACGAAACATACCAAAAATTAGGAAAAAAAAAACAGGACAAAAACTGTCTTAATTTGTCGGCCATGGCAGAATCTCAAACTTGACCTGTAAGTCATTAAGGAACAGTTATGTACTAAGTTTCAAATCAATGTACTACAGCGTTTTGTACAAAGTCTGCAAAAGTACGTGAGTCTGGATATTGACAAAGACAGCTATTATTTTGTCTAAAATTTGAATACAGGGATCCGAAACTCGAGCTTTTCTGTAATTATACAGGCTTATAGTCGTGCTCAGGGCAGCAGTCATTGATAAATTCTCTATTTACTATCAGCATTAAACGAGGAAGCCGGATTCATTTATTGTTACCATTCAATTTACACTTTTGTAACCAAGTTTTGAAAAGAAGTCAGGAAACCTGTACAAAATGGGACAAAACTGCCACAATGCTGTAGAAAATTGACGAAGTGGTCAAAAACTCGATTTTAATCTGTAAGACACCATTGTCAAGTTTTGTGCCAAGTTTTAATTCAATATGTTGAACCCTTTCGAAAAAAAATGTCCGTCAAGCTGTTTGTCCAAATTCGGACAAAAAAAGCCACAAGTGTGTCTTGGTTGAATGTAGCGGTTCGAAACTCCAACTTGACTTGTAACTGGTTAGGGCGAAGCTATGGTTCTAATTCAATAACACGAAACGTTTTCAGGAAAATGTCTGGAAAAAATTGTGACGCACTGACAGAGAGTGTAAAAACATTTATTTCTTTGGGCGTCCTACGTGGGATTGCACGGTTACAAACTTAATTGATAAGTCAGATCCAACGACATTCTCTCAACTGTAACTACAAGAACACAAGGGTAAATTACCACTTTGGCGCAATCCGGTGCATCATATGTGCACGAGATCGTAGTTGGTGATCACGCGTTACAAATCACGGACGTTTTTGATCGACCTAGCTCATATGTCCGACCAAACAATGAAAAATTACTTAGGACAAGCAGACGTCTTTACAGGTTGGAAAATTCCGAATATCTTACTGAATCTAGTGCATAAAAACCATATTTACATGGTTAGCATACCTAAATATGATATCGACAGGTGTAAAAAATGGATACCTTTAAATACATGTAGGTAAATCGCCAGCCTCATGTTGCAACAACTTATGAAGAATGTATTAGTATAAGGCTTCAGTCTACTTCTACTCACTCTTCGAGCTAAAAGTCCCTTGTCAATATCTGACAGTTGAACGAATTCAAGATTGATCAACTACCCACCCGCTCTTTTGAATATTCAGCCCTTATAAAGCATATGTGGTTTTGAATGGAGACATTCAGCCTACAGAAACTGAATAGAAGAGGTGCATTTGTGGGATGGGGGCAGGCGGGTTAAGCTTTATGTGCAAAGTATAATAATGGATGTAGCATCTGAATATTTTGCCTTCAAAAAGAAAGAGAAAATAAAAGAAGAAAAAAAAGAAAGACATTGCTTAAGCTATGAAGTCTAACAGCTGCACAGGTAAATCAATTCTGCAGAAATTTAATTTATCGACTTCGTTTGACTGAAACAAGAACTGCGTTTATGTACAGAGAGGAGAGGCCCTTAAATAGTTGAGCACCAGTTTTCATCGAAGTCTACAATCTTCGCCTGCAGAGAAGTGGGGAGTAAGATTTGGCGCCATACCTTGCCTTTCATGCAGACAGACGTTTGTGAATTTACCTATACGTGTTCAATGAGATAATGAGCTCGTCTCTAAATTAATTTATACAGGTATGAGCAGGACACATGTTGTTGTTGTTTTCTTTTTTTTTTTTTTTGTCACCTGCTATTTCAGTAAAGACATCATGTGGTAACACTCACTTCCTCAAACCACACATAGTGAATGCTATTCTTAAATCATGTAGACCAACACTGACAAGGTGACAAGAATACAATGGGTGTGCGTAATGCATCAAACGGCTTTTTAATCTTGCTCCGAGAGTAAACCTGCAAATGTGAGCCTAATTTCGGTAATTCGGAGCAGTGCAGTGGGTTGTGTTTGAGGAAGAAAGTCTTCAGAGTATGACCGAATTCACCCAAGGTTCTTTTTGATGTTTACCCGACCGATTTACTGGAAAAGCCGACATACTGTATCATGGCGCAAGAGGGTGCCAACAGACATGTTATTGTCAAAAAATGATTTGAACCATATTTCATCACTTCGTTATGCTTTGCTACACAATGACAATGCTGTTATCAGGCTTTTGAAACACATGGCGGCAGTAGGCCTAAACCCTAAAACTGAAACTACTCCGGTAAATCGGTAACAATTTTCAACACCTCTGAAATTCCATCATTGCACTCTTTCCGCTTCTCTACCAGATCCCCAAAACATTTTAAAAGATCATTGTTTGGGTCTGGAAGTAAAACGGGCAGTCCTACGGGGGCATTTCTGAGGCGGTCAAAATTGTCACCGAATTACCCACGCAGACCCAGTTTTAGTGTGTGCTGCGGCGGTCTGTTTCTGCATCCCTGACTGGTTTTCTTCTATGTGTGTAAGTAAGCCCCATTGCATCATCGTCATTCTATGACACAACGTACCTAAGTCTTGAAATACGGCTCAGATCATTTTTTGACAATATCATTGGTGTATTGTTTTCTGACACTCTAGCTCCGTGATACAATATGTCGGAAATTCCAGTGATTGGGTCAAGAAAACATTAAAAAGAATGTTTGTTGCGGGTAACACGACTCACTTGCTACATTCGGGTCGGCTCAAACTTTTCTTTTCACGAACTCTAAGGACATATCTGGACAAATTAAAAACTCCAGGAATCTCCTTGAAAATTCTAATTCTGTGGGGAACATGTCATTCCTTTTATTATTAAATCGTCTAAAATCCAATGCGTGGAGCTAACCTTTCAAAACAAATTATTAACGTTATTCAACCGATTGGGTGTTGTCGTATCATAAATGGCCTAATTTCCGTTACCCAGCGACACCACCCATGCACACGTTACTTTGGCTCTAACAACGAACTGTGTCATTATATATCGCACTAGTATCGTGTCTTACCTTCTATTCACTAGCCTTAGTAGCATGCAGTGTAAAAATCACTCAGTTGAAGAAGGCAATTTGGTTAAAACAAAGTTAAGCAATGTGCAAGTGACATCACAGATGGCGCTGCATGCAGTTCACACGTTTCTCCTGCTGGTAAGTCGGTGGTGTAGCATTTGTAATAGGCCCTATTACAAGGTTGACATTTTGGTAAGGATTTTCTTTGAGAAAAAAAATTTAGAGGTATAGTGTATTTAGCTGGGAAAAAAGCAAAACAAGAAATATTTGTCCATATTTACTGTTCGAATGGCGTATAAATAGGATAACTTCTAGTGTTTGTGGTTGAAGCAAAGTTAAGTACATATCTACTGCTAAACATTGCCATTTTGATGACTGGATATTTAAACTGAAAATCCTTTTCTTAAATTAAAGGTATTACAATTTAATAAGAAAATATCTTGAAAAAGGATATTTATTATTTGAAAGGTTTTATACAGAGACCGGAGGAAGATTTGACTTACAGAGGAAAGCAAGCATTAAATAATTGTGGAAACAAACCAGACATAGCCCTGAGGAAACACACAGCCATCTGAAGATTGCAAGAAGCTTCACTGCTTCTTTGCTGGAGAGGAAGTAGGTCAACGTCGACGAGAGCTGGGCGTGAACTCACAGCAATGACACTGATGAGAGACCCCTGGGTCATTGTGACATATGAATACTTATCATGATTTAAAAGTTGTATACTTTTAAAAGTAAACGCAAGATAAAGTCTTACTATAAAATTAAGATTTTTTCGTTAAAAACCCCTGGAATTTCATATTATTATCTTCCTATGTCTAAATACACAGACGCTGCATCCATTATTATACTTTTTCATAAAGCTTATGGTCTCCAAATGATCCTTTTTTGTCAGGCTGAATATTTCTGACAGCTGCTAATCAATAATTTCTCCCTTTTAAGCCACAAACTTTTGTAGCGGTTTATTGTTCCAGTGCGGGGGTTTTGTGAATATAAATTCACATTATTTGGTAATGCTTGATTCTTTTAAGTTGGCAGATACCTACGTTATACCGAAGAATTTTCGACCTGTCTCATTCATTTCAATCATGTTGGTCCTGTTTTCAACTCTGGCAGTTTACCTGACTTTCCAGATGCATATGCATGTCTAGTATAACGTAAAATGAAACTTCATACATAGTAGCCTTTCTTGGTGAAACCAAGTTTTGATCTGTTTCGCCCAATTTTGAAAAACTATGTCTTTTTCTTAGGGTATAGAATTGACCCAGCTATTCTGTCATCTCAAAGAAGCGTGTCTTCCTTTCAAAACTTAAGGCTTCTAGAATGATTGTTTCCAGATGCAACAGTTTATGAAAACCCAGAGTTGAAGTCAAACATTCCCATATGTACAAGCCACTTAAGCAAACCTGTAATACTTTAGACAGCAGTTCGCAATTATTGGTTTGCTATTCAACGGGGACCAGTCATTATTTAGATAAAGATATAATAGGCGATATCTTCATTACTCCTACACTTATAGGCTTCAAATGTAGCACATTAACCAAGCTTCGCACGGGCTGTCACGTGATGTGCAGAGTTCCCAATTCAAACACCAGGGGCGCCTCTCCTAAAAACTGTCGGAATAACTGTCTCCTCTGTATCTCCATAAATACTACACATACAGGCTTCAAGTTTAGTTTATTAAAAAAAAACTTCATACGGGCTATCAAGTGATGTACATAGTTAAAAATTCCAATAGCAGGGGGCTCTTCTGCGAATAACTGTCGGAATAACTGTCAACTCAGTATCTCCATTAATACTACACGTAGAGGCATCAAATTTAGTCTATTAAACCAATATCATTGAGCTGTAAAGTGATGTACATAGTTCCCAATTTTAACACCAGGGGGCGCCTCTGCGAATAACTGGATCTCTCTTTTCTATCGCCATTAATATTATACCTGCAGACTTCAAATTTAGTCCATTGAACAACTTTATACGGACTATCACGTGACGTACATAGTTCCCAATTTCAACACCAGGGGGCGCCTCGGCGAATAAATTTCTGAATAACTGTCTACTCTGTATCTCCATTAATATTATACATACAGGCTTCAAATTTAGTCTAGTAAACAAACTTCATACGGGCTATCACTTGATGTTCCCAAATCCAACTCAAGGGGGTGCCTCTGTGAATAACTGTCTGAACAACTGTTTACCCTTGATATACAATGTAGACAGTTATTCGGACAGTTAATCGAAAGGTGCCCTCTCATACTGGATTAACGAACTATACGTGTCACGTGATAGCTCGTATGAAGTTTGATTAATATATCAAGTTTGAAGCCTATGTGTGAAGTGTTAAAGGAGATGCTGAGTAGACAGTTCTTCTGACAGTTATTTGCAAAGGAGCCACCTGCTATTGGAATTGAGAACTGTGTATATCACGTGATAGCCCGTGAGAAGTTTGATTAATGTGCCAAATTTGAAGCCTATAGGTGTAGGAGTAATGGTGATAGCGCCTATCTTATCTTTATCTAAATGACTGGTCGCCGTTGAATAGCTCATCGCTAATTGCGACTTGCTGTGTAAGTATTATATGTCTTAAGTATCCGAATTCAAGTTATGACCGCACGAAACAGAATTATAAAGAGAACTTTCGTTTTAAGACCATCGCATAATTTATGGTCCTGCAATCGCACTACACAATAACCAGACCCCTTTTAGGCCGATCGGGTTGTAATGTAAATTTTCGGCGCGTCCCGTGACAAATCATCATTTTGTTTATGGTCGCCTGCTTAAAAGAGGTTACAAATGTTTGGTTTGGTTTTACAACACAATATTTAACTAACTTTATCTTTACAACACCTGACTGGGAGCCCATTTAAAACAACACAGTCAACTATTTGTAAATGTAAGTTAGATTTAATTTCGCTAAAATAAGGCAACCGTCTAAGTTTACACAATATTGAGTTAAGAGGCATTGTTACTTCCTTGTCGCTATCCAATACACTGAATATAAGTTATCGGAAAATTCTGAGCCAGTCCAAGGTCATTTTTTTGCCAGACTTCAACAAATATAAAATTTCTTAACTTCAGTCCGAAATATTGCTTTCCGCTAATTTGGGATAATCGTAAGCGCAACTGAATAATTAAGACTTAGCCATATCAAACCCTTTTAGTTCATCTCAATTTACCATCAGGTTTAAAAAGTTTGTCTCTGCACTTGGCCTATAATTTCAGGCAGTGGAGATAACGACTTCGAGCAGGTGTCCTCCGTATGTGATTGTAGAGAATTCGCATCCATAATTCAAGAGAAACATATGTGAAACACCACTCAAATAAATTTTTCGTCGAGTGTTATATAGTTTGGCCAAAGCTGACACTCTTTGCTTCAGCTTGCGGTCCGGACACCTTCCTGTCAAATCAAATTGCACCGGTTCAATCTCCACGACTCTGAACTGTACGGGACTCTGGGTTAGTCGAAGAACCTGTCTCCCATCTCCTGTTTGAATACAACCGATATCCGATTAACCGGCATCTGTTTTATGCTGACCTGTAAAAGGCCTGTGTAAGTTGTCCCTCGGTCCAGAATATTCTTAAACCTGATCTTAAAATCCTGCTAAAGTTCTTCGAGCCTTGGGAGACTGTCAAGATCAAAATATTTTAACTTGTATACAGGAGAAGCCTTCAGATTGAATTTCCCACTGTAATCAGATAACAAGAATAGATGTAATTGAGCTAAGGTGGTAATAAATGCAAATACCTAAAGGGTAAACTGTTTTTGCTTTGCAGTGGCGCACATCATTCTAGACAATGCCAGCTCGGCGTTATGACTCTCACCAATGCGGTCGCTGTGAGTTCAGGCCCAGCCCATGCTGGCTTCCTCACCGGCCGTATGGGGGAAGGCCAGCCAGCAATCTGAGGATGGCCGAGGGTTTCATCAGGCTCTGTCCGGTTTCCTCCCACTATAATGCTTGCTGCCGTCGCATAAGCGAAATATTCTTAAGTACGGTGTAAGACACCTATCATGTAAATAAACAATAAATTCTAGGGCGTGGAGCTGCCAGCACATTTTCAATATATGTATACATGTGTATATAGTTTATGTATATATGTATATATATACCGAAATAACTGTTTGGCTCTTCTTATTATGCATGATGACACGACAGTTCATTATTTTTTATCTTGTCGATCCTATACCGCCTTGAGAGTGGAACCGCCGTGTGACTCGAACATACAAAGCTGTTAAGCTGTGATCCCTTTGCATAAAAGACCTACATAATTTGATCAGCGCATACGTTTGGGTTCTCTTTTCCTCAAAGCTGGTGTACCGAGGTATGCAACATGCACCAAGCGCAGACACGGGGGCACACAGTTGTACTGCCTAGGTCAAAGTCGACGAGAACCTACGCCTTTCATGGTAAACATTTGATAACAAAGGTGGAGAGAAAACGTCTGCGTGTATGGAAGCCTTTTGCAGCCACCTGCCTTCTACATGTCACTCTACTCCAGATATCTGTAATAATTAAATGGAGATGTAGCGAATTCGAAAAGGAAAATTATGAACATCTTCACACATTCTTGCAATTTGTATTATGGCTTATTTTGGGCGTTGTGCATTATTCGCCATTAATATTAATATCATAACCCACTTGACTCTGTTCCACTCTATTGTTACCCGGTTAATCAAGTTTTCACAAATATCTGTTTTCATCATTACGCGCACCACACATGAATCGTCAGATTCATTTGACAACTGTCAAGTTATTAAGTTTCGTTGAATATGTTCTTGAATACAGCAAAGATACAGCCATGAAGTAAATTTAAAATTGAAGGTTGAAACCGTATTGTATAATGCAACCAGAACACCACTGCCGGGTATCCATCGAAGCTAAACTTGACAACACAGCTCATCCATGTATACAAGTTAGAATTTCTGTGTTTTCGTTTTCCATTCCGTATTGTTTTCATACAGTCTTTTTTTTCTTCTTTTTTGTTGGTTTTTTGATAACTATTTTTGCGCTGTGCCAAGGAGTATTTCATTCAGGCGACAATCGCCAAAATCATGGTGAGAGGAAACCCCACGAGCAGGTTGGGCAGACATTTCGATAAAAGAATTGACATACTATAAAACTGAACACAACGAGGATAAAGTTCAATAACCTACTGTTATTCATTAAAGTGAGATATTGACTAAAGGTGTTTCCAGCGGATGTATGAATGTGTGTATATTGTAAAAAGCAAAAGTGAAGACTTCGGGCTGTAACATACCAACACACTACGTACAAAGCCCTATTCAGTCAATCATTTTTTTTAATAAAATAGGATTAGTTTATTTTTAAAGGTTGCCCTTTTGCAGCTCTAGGCAGTGAGGGTAGAACTAGGGCAATAACGTGGGAGTAAATGTACACCCTTCATCCGGCCGTCGGTTTTCTGTATGAATGTGAACATCAAGTTTCCTGGAGTGGAGAACAGTAGACTGGACTGTGGAACAGTTACTTTGTTTGCTCTCTTGGGGTTTGCTTTCAACGTTTTCTAGTCTGACAATATAGTTATATTTGTTTGTAGCAGACTGAGTTTAATGGTGACACAGTTTAACACGACGCTAGGCTACGAGGGTTGACCCCGTCACAATATACAAAATTAGCACTGCATGGATTTGGCCTCTCTCCTTAACGCAGGGTGTGGAAGTATCAAGAATTGTCAATTTCCCTGAGAATTAGTCAGGACTGAATTCGAATCACATGTTAGCGAGGTCTGTGGTGAAAGGTGATATCTCTTCATTTTACTGGAACACATTTAGATGCGGGCTCAAAGCCTCCATTGGACGGGAAATTGTACATTTCCTTGCTTTCACTGCTTGGCAGGACTTGATGGCAGTAACCGGTCGAAGAACTTAACGTTGCCGTTTTGCGTACTCCTGAGTTCGTCGGAAGCCACTTTTGTTCCGTTAGTATGATGAGTATATCTGTACTGAACACGTGGCAAAATTTTCAATGCAGTAACATGACCAAGTTCGTGAGCTTACACCAGGGGGGCTCTAGTTTACCCAGCTCACAATAATTACCGCCAGCGTATAAATGAACAATCCTTGAGTAAGGTGTTAAATACCAATCAAATAGAAAAACAAACAAAACAAGGTGGGCGATGTAAACACCCATTTGTATGTATAGGTGAGTTGTGTGCAGCTGACCAAATATACAGAAACGAAATCTAAAAAAGAAATTAATATTCAGAAAATTTTGTCATGAAACGTAACAATAAAAAATGTTCGTTATTCTGTTTTCTGTTTCAGAGAGTATTCAAAATACAGAACGGCTTATACGCCAGTAAGGTTTATTTATTTATTTATTTATTTGATTGGTGTTTTACTCCATACTCAAGAATATTTCACTTATACGATGGCGGTCAGTATTATGGTGGGAGGAAACCGGGCAGAGCTGACGAGAAACCCAAGACCATCCGCGGGTTGTTAGCAGACCTTCCCACGAAAAAAGTTTACAGCTGCAAACAAGGCCTACGCGTACATAGCTCTTTAGGAGTGTGACTTTTAAGTAATCTCGTGGGCATTAATTAATATAATAGGGTATAGTTACAATTCGATGGAAATGCGATTTCAAAGAAAGAAGTGTCGTTTTAACTTGGTCGCCATGATATGTAGCCCATCTTAACATGGTCTTCTGCCTACTCTGTAAAACAACAGCGTACACATTTGCACATCCACAATACATGTGTATCAGTGGTACAAAAATTGTGTATCACTGATACATACGTCGTGGTGGATGTATTAAACAAATTACACAACTTTTGTACTGCAGGCACACAAAAATTATGTGGGTGTGCATTTTTGCCACAATGATGTGTACCACTCGTTAACAGTATTTTTAAGAGAGTAGGCCTATAGACTGCACCTGATGTAATAACCCGCAGGATGGCTGTTTGGTACGATATCAGAATGCGTAGGGCGCCTCTCAATCCTCGGTCAATATGTAACGCCTGGACACAGGAGGCCTACACACAACGGCAGAGCGCACCGTAAACTGTAGCCAAACAAAAAAAAAAATAAAAAAATAAGAATGCCGCCGTCGGCTCCGAACGAAAATTAAACCGCATAATGATAAGCGTTCATCTTTAAAGGCCCAGGGACATAACTCTTGTCAATAGGAAAACCATGGTCTACATTCATAAAGAGTCGTAAATTTACGTGAGCAATTTACAGTAAGGAGAATATATTTTCTGTACACGAAATTTACGTACTGATCTTGGCGTGAGTAGATTAATAAAAGTGGGCCTTCGAGCCATGGTGTAATCACTGGAAAAAATGGCGTTTAATAGTGGCAGAGTATTTGTTGGACTTAGGCGAAACAAGTTTACCTTTGAACACTGGCACCTGTCAATTTGAATAGAAAAAGCGGAAACTACTCACAGCAAACTTTTGAGTGGATGGGATCGCCTCATTTAATACCGACTCACGGGCTGAACTGTGCAAAATCAGCCTACTAGCTTTATTCATCTACAAACGGACAAGTTCAGCTGTGGATTAGGCCTACATGTAAGTTCTTAATACCACATATACTTTTTTTCTCTAAGGATAATTTCAATTTTCTTTCCGGCGCAGTACCGTTCTTCATCGTGGTCATTAGTATTTATAGTTTAATACATTTTTAAGCGTATACATGTAACATATTGGCCTATTTATATCAATAGTGTACGAGTGTGTAATATCTATTATGGAAAACAGCTTCACCAGTATAGTAGTCTAGAAAAGACATTGTTTTCAAGCGGTATATGAGTGAACGGGGTAAGATAGTTTACGTTAATTTTCTTTTACTCCAGAAAGAATAGAGGACATGGCCATTGTCACTATATATATACATACATATATATATATATATATATATATATATAATAAAGTAAGTCTGAGTTGAATCCAGCACCGACTGTTTACCTTATTTAAAAATTCGCTCCCACAAAGTATAAAAATACTGTATTGTACAGATTTTTTTGTTTACTCTTTTGATGAAATAAAAATAACAAAATTATATGATGGTAATTGTTAAGGTACTAAAACAAGATAAAAATAGTTTATGCTTGTCTACGTTCCACTAAGTTATACATGTAGCTTCTGGATTTGAAGCTAACTGTAGCGAACTACGAAAATCGGTGTAAATTCTTTGACTACATACAGGTGTCATCTTAGGGATGGGGTAAAGCCTGTGCTGCTTTTGTAGCTTTTAGCCTTCACAGGGATGGTCATTTTTTCTTTCAGACTCAATTTATGACAGTAGAATTGCCATCATAAAAGTCCGATGCTTGAAGAATTCTTGCCTATAGCCAGAACATATAGGTCACAGCATTTGTTTTCTCACACCCGTGAAATGCTGTTTAACAAGTCCCTGCAGATGTCTATCCATCCCGAGAGACTTAGCTCTTGCCTTTACATCCTGGGTTTTTGTGACTTTACAAATCTGTTGGTGCTAACAAAAAAGCAGGGTGTGTCAAAGTGGGAAAGATCTAGAAGGCCTGCTTGTGTGTTTGTATGGTGTCTTTGTTGGCACGTGCAGGCTTTAACATTGCCTGAGTGTGACGCCGGCTTTTTTGCGTTCCGTGTCCTATTATGTAATGTAAACAAGAGATTCAGGGGAGAGAACTCCAGGAACACAATGTATAAACAGTGGGATGGGAATGTAATGAAACGCGAGTAAAAAAATCGTTGTAATTGTTTTTATTTATTTATTTGATTGGTGTTTAACGCCGTACTCAAGAATATTTCTCTTATACGACGGCGATCAGCATTATGGTAGTAGAAAACCGGGCAGAACCCGGTGGAAAACCACGACAATCCGCTGGTTGCTGGCAGACTTTCCCACGTACGGTCGGAGGGAAGCCAGCTTGAGCTGGGCTTGAACTCACAGCGACCGCATTGGTTGGAAACTTCTACACTATCCAACGTAATTGTTTTTCATGCGCGATTTGTTAATCTAACTGTACATTGGGTTATACGAAACTCAATTGAAATGAAATAAGAACATAGATTAGATATGCAGAGATCGCTTCTCTCTGGACCTATGCCTGAAAGTCAGTTTAATACACACGGCATGCAACAGCGTCGTATTCTGCGTCCCGTCCAAAAGAAGTTGATTTTTCCTACTGTATTTTCAATATGTCAGCATCAGGGTTACAACAGTCAAAGTTTAGGAGAACTTGGCATTTTTTATTGCTAGTATTGATTTTTAGTCAGGTACATGTAGATCATGACAAAATATGTTTGTTCTCCGAGGTTCTCCACGCGATATCCTCCGCCCACCCAAATGTTGTGTAATTGACATATTCTTAGGTATGGTAGAAAATTAAGCAAATAGCTTTGATTTATTTATTTATTTATTTCATTGGTGTTTTATGCCATAATCAAGAATATTTCACATGTACAACGGGCGGCCAGCATTATGGTAGAAAACTGGGCACAACCCGGTGGAAACCAATGACCATTCGCATGTTGCTGGCAGACCAGAGAGGAAGCCAGCATGAGCTTGACTTAAACTCACAGCGACCGCATTGGTGGGAGGCTTTTGAGCAATTACGCTGTACTAACGCGCTAGCCCACTGAGCATTATAGGAATGTTTACGGTGTACAACCATGCACTAAATGAGTTGCCTTTCAAATGAAACTTTGGAATAAGGTGTATGATACCTCCAGTTACTCTGCAGTAAGATTACGACTCTTGCTTTATATCTGTACTTCACTACATGTAACTGGCTATTGTGCAGTTGATAAAATAGTATTAAGACTTTGTATAGGAAAAAAAACAATCAGTGTTCTCTGAGTTGATGTTTTGGGGAAAGGCCCAGTTTTTTGAGAGAAATATGCTTACCCCAGAACCGGAACCCCAAAAAATAACCCGCACACGCAATATTCCCCATACTTTTTTTCTTAAGAGTTATTCTTGATGTAGAAATCAGGGAATAATTGTTAGCAGTGAATATTTGAGGTCGTTAAACTAGAGTACACGATACAGAACCCTTTGTCAGATAAAATATAGTGAAGGAGAAGAGACATTTAATGCCTGCGGAAATGTCAGATATGCATATATACACTGACTGAATAAAACGCCATCTTTTGTCTTCTTCAAGAGAGTAACGGTACATTGCACTTGTGTATAACTGGTAGTATAGCCGTACAAATCCAGTATAAAATTTACCTGATAGTTTAATACAGGAAAACAAGATGAAATAGGTATTTTTGTCCTTGTTTTAAAGGCCTGCATTTTATAACTAAGTAACATTAAGGTAGAATGGGTAAACATAAACGATGTTTTCACAGAAGTCAAAGAAAGTGTTACTGTAGGTCGTTGTTAATAAACAGTACAACTTTTCTTGCTTTTTTATACACAATAAAAATTGATTTGTTTAACATTACACTTGATACCTTTTCTGAGTTATGATCAAATACATTACGTTACTGCAATACAATAATGTATTATGGCCAATCTGTTCTGTCATCATTCAGATGACTTATTACTCTGTCATATGTGAATACAGAATTTTTTACAATATGTACACAGAGACTTATGCTAAACCGATACCTTGTTGACAGAGAATTTTATACGCTTGAATTTTATGGGTATATAAACCGCAAACAGTAAGTCCCTGTGTATGCCATGCACTACTTTTTGCTGTTTAATAAGATTAACAATGTTCGTCTGTTAGAGCTGGGGAAGCAAAAAGAGCCCACACCTGTATATGTGTACTTATCACTATCCTATTGAGATCTTCTGCGAAAGGATATGTCGGATCATCTCGTGAGTTGAGCGATGGGTGATTTCTTTGTTAAAACCTGAAAAGATACAAGAATACACCTCGGGTTAGATATCTTGATTCTTGTCCATAAATACATTTCATTCATCCAGCTGGAAATTCGTAATATGACAATTCTGCAGCCTGGTTTTCGTCCACAGCTGAAAACCACACCCTGTTTGATATACACTTTTTTAACTGTAAATAAAAGAAATACCGATGGTTGTAATTATAGCCAATTCTCTAGGCGTCAACAGTCCTCCCACAAATGTGGCATAAATTATCTACATGCCTACCTGACACTACATGTTTTAATTTTGTGCCGGCTGTAGAGGCTCTGACATAAATTTATATATTAAAGTCTTTACCTGTTCTCTCATTGATTTAGATGTATTAAACTTTTGGAGACACGCAGAATAAAACAGAATAAAAACCATGTGCGATTTTAGAAAAGAATGTAACAAGGCGACGTCTAAAATGAGGATGAAATATATCGTCGTAAAAAGTGAGAAGGAAATGCGGCGATGCAACAACTCAGAACGGAATGCAAAGATGTAGAAATAGAAAAGGAGAAATAAGAAAATGTGGACAGTAAGAATGGAAACCAACGAAGTAGATACTGAGACGTGTATGCAATGAGGGAGACATTGTGGAAGAAAACAAAACGATGTACACATTTGGAAGGGAATGCAGGGATACAGAAATTGTGTGTCGATATTGAGGCTTGACACAACGACGTAGACTTTGAGAAGCGGATAAGCCAACGGATATAGACATTGAGAAGAAAATGCATGTACACTGACATAGACACTGGGACGGGATAAACGATATAGATAAAGAGAAAGGTTGACATTTTAAGAACTGAAACGGAAATACAGCGTTATAATACAACGGAAATACAATGTAGAAATAGATAAAGGAAATATAACGGTGTAAGCATGCAATGAGTAGACAAAACCAAGATGTTGACAATGAAAATGAATACAGCTGTATAGAAATTATAACAATTACTTTCCTTCCTTTTCCTCTACCCCTACACCAAATCAGATTAACCCAGCTTTCACATATGCCGACATATTCACAGTATTCCTTCATATACGAGGCTTCAATGTACATGCGTGTGTGTGTGCTTGGGTTTTTACGTCGTACGAGCCTTGAAGTATTTTTCGGAGTAAGTTAATTCAGTGCCTTGTAAGTCTCGGTTATGTATGGGTTATGTCCATTGCGCAATACTTAAAGCTAATAACTTTCACTGCAATACACTCTTAGAAAACAAAAATATCACTATGTGTCTAGACCCTTAACTCGGTTCAACCCTGCACCTGCCTAGCATTTCCTACCTGATAAGGGGAACTTGCCGTAGAGGTAGGACAAGGTGCATGCACCTTGTAAGTATTTACCTACCTTGATCTAGGCCCAGTCATATACTTTGAGCTTTTATTTACTCACACATCATAAAGGAGTACTTGATTTCCAGGTTATATCGCAATCGAAGGTATGGTGTGTATATTTATACATACACATGAGAAACCAGAGATAATGTACCAAGGTAAATATTAGTCCTGTTCACTGGACACTGGGTACCTTCTTAAGTGGAAGTCAAAACTCACTTCGACGGACTCTGTTCACACACTTAAATCGCTGGTTGTTTTAAGTGTGGGCGACGTGATATAGCTTCAAAGGAATATCCAGACATTGAGCTATTAGTTTGGTATAGTTTTTGTCGCACACAGTTTTACGCACGGGGGTAAGAATTTCTAACAAAAAGTGATTATGTTTCAATTTTGTAAGCAATGCTAACCCCTCATCTAAACATGAGTTCTGATATTTGCAGGAAGCAGTCCACGCCGCAGCTGTAAGAATAGTCAGTTCATTTGCACTCGTGTTACACAAGTGTGTCTGTAGAACATCGCTGTGCTGCACTGAACGGAATACTCTATACATCATCATATGTTTGGCGGTTTACATTACTTCCCACTCGTGGAAACCTAGCCAAACTTGTAACTAAATTTGCCCTTGGGTGTAACCATCATGAAATCTGTTTTATTTTTACATATGGCTTTGAAGTGATAATTATTTAATGATCTTTAATTTGTATCGGTGCAAAAAGAATGTGAGCCGCTCATACCGTGCCTGTTTTTAGCAGCGGCCAACGGCTCCATGAAAGAAAACTGTTGATCGTTTTTTGCATTCTTGAAACGCATATGCGTCACAGCTTGTGGTCACACGTGGATCATTATTTACTCTTGTTCACTCCTGATAGGCTCTAAAAACAGCCCTTTGTGCTTACCTTCATTTATTTACTGGGAATTTCTGTTTGGATGTATGTTTTGCATGAAACGAAATTGATACGTGCCCAGAATTATTTTGTTATTTTTACTTTTGCATATGCACTGGATTGCATGACAATGAAAAGCGAATATTCAAATCTCAAATGCACTTTTCATTGCAGACTGCAGGATAATATAAGACATCATCCAGCTTTAATTCTGCGAACACCTGCTGAAGGTCGAGAGGGGAGATTTTCAAAGTCAGGTAGGCTTTTTTATGTAATTTTTAAGCGCCTCAGATAGCCATTCATCCATGGCTTAATGAGGCCCCTATTCATACCAGTTTCTGGTCATTGTTTCGCCATTAAGCTTTTGCTCTTTGTTGAGTAGACTAGGCCTATATTGCCATGAACCCTGGCTTCATAAGGCGGTCTGGGTGGTGTGCATGCTTAAGGGTGGTACGTGTGGGAGGGGCTTTTTTTGGAAGGGGTGGGGGGCATGTAGCCTTGGGGCGTGGGCAAAATTCCACCGGATTTTATCGTGCACAATATACGCTTGAACTGCGGGAGAGTGAGGCAGGGCCGACACTGAGTATGTTTATGTAGATACGCATGGTTAAAACTTGCCCATATAATGTACAGGTATAGTGTATCGACCTACCAACCAGGGTAGGTACCTGTTACTGTATGCAAAATCGGCATACTCGACCTAAATTCGCACTTTCGTTGACAAGCAAGTACATATTCCCGTTTCACAGCAATAACTTTTAATCGCTCAGGGATGCCTTCTTTACCTCCCTTGATATATTGACAATATCGACCTACCTGTTTCGTCCGACATTTTATCTGCGAGGGCGTGTTTAAGCCGGTATATAGGTGTGACGGTCATGCTACACAGGCATGTGTGGACCTAACGGGACATCTCATCTACTACGGACACCATAAGCTCCGTAATTAACAAGGACGTGTTATTTTTTTTTTTCAAAACAACGGGAGATAATTTGCATTGTGTCACATTTATAATAGCTGCACGGAACAGCGAGCACCTTTGACATCTTAATACGACAATTGTACAGTGCACCGCGGAAGAAGACAAAAAAAATGACGGTGAAAGAAATTGAACGGCCCTTGTATATATCTCATCGCCCTGTGATTGATCCAAACGCAGGTTAACTGATCACTGTGTGTGTCATTGAGAAACAACACTGGACTACCTTTACTACGACTACACACGTATCTCGTTGTCAAAATGATCGTATCTTTCTGGATCATCTTCCTTCATGTTCGAGATAAATTCTACGAACTGGCGGTTGGAAAAAGACACAAGAGATACGTAAGTGGTTCATTTATAATACGTAATAATTTACGATATCACATGTCTTGAATTTGCCATTTCCCATAGAAAACGTGAGCACGTGACGTCACCACTCCAAAACAATCTAGCTTCTTAACCTTATTCCAGACAACATGAACATGGTCTTTTCTGGTAGCAGTATTATTTCAATAGGTCTGCAAAAATTAGGTCACATTAACTTCTAGTAGTATCAGTACTAGTTGTGGTATTAATTATGGCATTGCTTGGTGTCCAGAAATACACAAAACGTCCAGTAATATGCCATTCTGTAGACGGGACAATTGTAATTAGCAATTGCGTTGGTGTCGATAGTTTTCTACATCATGAGAAGGGAACCATGTTTACAATCCCGTACAAATGCTTTTCATAAGTGAGAAAAATACAAGGATTTTTCGACTGTATGACAGCTCTGGCATGAGAGATTACGCCAGATATTTGGTTAGGACTTTTGTGTCGTTTAAACTGTCAGTTATTTGGAACTGTCGTGTGATTGGAACTGTCATTTAGTTGGAACGTCTCGTTTAGTTGGAACTGTCAGTTAGCTCGATCTGTAAGGTGGCTGGAACTGTTGTGTAACTGGAACTGTCACTTAGTTGCTACTGTCGGTTAGTTAGAATTGTCATTTGACTGGAATTGTCACTTGGTTGGAAATGTCATATGTGGGAACTGTCATTTAGTTGAAACTGCCATTTATTTGGAGCTGTCATTTGGCTGTAACTGTTATTTGGTTGGAACTGTCATTTTGTTGGAACTATCAGGTAGTTGTAACTGTCAGTTGGCAGGAGCGTTCAGTTGGCTGGAACTTTCAGTAGTCTACAACTGCCAGTTGGCAGGAACTGTCTGAGGCCTGGAACTCTCAGTCGGCCAAAACTCTCAATTGCAATGGCCAAGCTTTCAACTGCACTGATGCAATCAGTATAACGCACACACTTAAAACTCGAAGGTATAAATTGAGCTCCTAAAAATTGAGTATAAATTGAAGTATGACGGTCTGAATTATTCAGTGACTTGTTGTAGCTATTATTACAAGAAAGGGCTGTGACATGATCATTCCTCTAACTGATACACCAGTTTTAACAAACAACAAGACAAAGCGACCTCTTCTAAGACAGACCAATTTGTTTTATAGTTTTATAAAGGTTTTCCTTTTTCCTCTGCTGCATGTAGATATTATGTATACTGGTTCTGAAACTTGGCTGGTTACCGGCAATTTTAATAGTTCAGAAGGTGGTACTGGATCTTGAACTGATATACAGCTACATACTGGTGCTGAAAATGAAAGGTGTACTGGTTGTAAAAGGGATGTGGATACTGAGAGTTGTTCTGGTACTGGCACTGGACCGTCTGCTGGCATTGGTTATATGGTCGATGTCGGTATTAATACGAGTTCTGGTACGGATAGTAACTTGTGCGTATGTTCGTCTCAATAAGTTAATTATTCAAGGTCTTCAGAAATTATTATCACACTTTGGCCAGTGTTGAGTGTGGCGACAGCACGGCGTTTGGAGTAATTCTAGACTACTGATGTCTACTGTATTGCATGTAACATCATTGCAATTTTGTTTACCTGGTTCTGCTGAAACAACGAGGGGGAAGGTGGGGGAGGGGGGCGTGCAATTGTTATTTCTTAGACACTTACATGAACAGTTAGAATAAAATCATAACTGAAGTACAATGTAAACAGGCCGAATCGAATCACTTGAAGGCCAGTATGTCCTATCCTATCATGGACACAAATACGAGCAAGGCTTCGTGTAAGTGTCGATCGTACCATTCCACTGTCTAGTCTTGTTACAAAAGCTTTTGAGTACACACTCTTACCTTACCTTTGTCTCGCATAGGCATAGAGCATGGGGCCACATTCCTGCACATTATAGAGTAGAATAGCTCACAATATAACTTGTCCCAACGTTTTATATGGGTATTTTACTACTCAAGATTTCCGGTTGCATAGACACATTCACTGTTATTATAGCTGTATTATGTAATGGGAAAAAAGATTTTTAGATAAGATGGCCTTTCCACACCAGCTATACAGATGACATATCACTCGGTCATTTTGCTGTGACATTCGATATCCACTGAGGCATTCTGAACACTGTATGGGATGTCGGTATGGAAAAATACTTGTGGTGTATAGCCCATGTCTATTTGAAGTTTGGGAAAGTTACCAGTGTGGGAAAGGCACATTCGAGATCATTGGCCAATCCACGAGACTTGCAGGAATGCAGACCGTAGGTACATCTCTGTTTTCGAATGTTCTAGCAGTTGTATTTTGATGTCGATTGATGATGTGGTGCTATTTACTGTCATTGAGGATATGTACCAATCACATTGCAGCTAAAGGACTAGCAGTTTCCCCACTCTCCAAGAGAACAACTATAGGCTCCTAGAACAATGTCGTTATTATCTCGTCTGAAAGGACTCTTTATTTTAGCTTACAGTGTATCTTTCTTTTTTTTGCCAGTTACAGTGGAGCTGTGAAAATAGACAGTTGACGTTAGGATTACTTTCTATTTACTTTATTTTGAACATATTGTACACGTATGCTATACTTATCATACACTTTTTTCTTCTGTCTTTGAGTTGAGCACAACAGTGAAACAGATATCTGAAGACACTAACCTTTCACTTGTTGAAAGAAGTATTTCTGTGACAGTGTGAAGCAATAGCTAGTTAATCTGACAACTTCAAGGATGTACCCACAATGACAAACTCAACGTGTCCACGAACTTATTCAAGTGTAATATAAGCCCACACGTTTTAGTTTGAAAACTGTGACTGTTTTTCCCGACTTCACAGGGGCTGAAGCTTCATATGCTGTGAACATTTGGGGTGAAAAAAAATCAAACAAACACATGATATGCAGGGAGCAGTCTGAGAAAAAAATAAACAAAGATTTAGCTAGTTTTTCTGACACTGCTTAATAGTACAGCGTATTTTTTCAGACAGCCATATCCACCAATTAGAATAGCCATATATGTTTTCCACAGAGTTTATATAGGCCAAGTTTTTTTTACAAGAATTCTTTTCTTACAACTTTGATTAGGCGGTAATTGAAGGTAACGCCTGAGTTGTAACGATGAATGCATTTATATTTGAGTGCTTAGCAACTGCGCAACGTGGCAAAAGCCAAAATCGATAAGCCCTATACAATGTGCCAGAGTGCTTAACTGAAGAACTAAACGACGTTTTAGATTAATAACAAATCGATCACCTCGTTTACCACAATTCCAGGGCTACTGGTAAACAAGTCCTTTTGTTATGTTGGATTTTAAGAGTTATGTAATCTGTTATCAGCCTGAAGTCACTAACTTGATTTGTGCAAATCACACTGACCATGAATATTTTCCCTAATTTTTGATCCCTCTGTACTAATTCCCTGTAAGAAAACGCCTAAAACATATCAATCGCTGTTTGAGTTTGCTTCACTATATTTTTGGTGTAATATCGAACATTCTGAGACGAAACAGATAGTGCTTCCGGCTTGTTTGTTTCATTTTACAAATATAACAAAATGTGATTTTATGTAAGTTTTATCATGACATATTGATGTTAAGCTGGTGACAGACTAAAACCAAACATATGTAAATAAAAATATTTGTATTACATGTTGCTGTAGTGATAATGTAGCTATAACACCCATATATTCAATACCAAGTAATGTTTTGGCTTTGTTAAAACCTGATTCTTTTGGTTTCATTTCTTAAACTTAATCACGCCGGCCATGTTCATATAAAAACCGTACAATTTGAAAAATATACTTAAGGAGGAAAAATAACCTTGGCTTATTTAATCCTTTAAATTACTACTTTTTAACTGATTATACTTTTGCATGTATGCTTTTATCAATTACCTGCGTACCTCGACTGCTCTTCGTCTACTCTGTACAAGCGCTGCGTTGTAATAGCAGTTTTAATGTATCTGTGTAACCAGCCTACTCTAACCAGCCTAAATTCCTCCAAGTAGAGTATTATGGCTAATGAAATCTTTAAGTCTGTTAACTGCCATCAATGTGTTAACCAAGTACATGTACCTTGGTCTCACACCATACCATCTTTTATATAATTATTAGGGTTCAAATATAGTGAAATACGCAAAGATAAATGGCGCCGAGAAGTTGCTCAGTGCTGTCTTCTTGTAACATTCGATAACTCTTGTGGTATGGTGCGAGTTAATGCAGTAGTTAAGTTAGAGTTATCTGCCCCTAATCTGCAGTCAGTATGGTGTCACCTTCGAGCAAGCTCATTTTACAGTATATAGCCGCGTACATCATTGTGACCTTTCAAACAAGGCGCTTCGCTTATCGCATCTAAATGAACGGTGACAAATATCCGGTATAATATTTGGTTAACCTCCATCCTAACTTTTACCACTATCTAGGTAATTTGGGCGTACACTCATAGCATATAGAAAACGTTGCACGTTCACATAAACTAAAATCACTTTCCTTTCATTTACCGTCGCATAAATGTACATACTCTAAGTCCTCAACATATTCCACAGCAAAGGTAGTGCATGATCATAACTCAACCAAAGTTGCTGGAATATTAGAGGAATATTTTCCAATTTGGACAAGCTGTCCCTAATTTCTGTAAAGCTTATTTATGCCTCAACCTAAACAACACTTCAGATTTCGTAATATTTGTATATTATCTTTCCTTATTCCATTGAAAGTTACACACCAGCGGCCGAATTTTATGAAAATTTAAAACATGTTTAAAACGTGTTTAAGCTTTTGTATTTTAAACTAGGTTTTCTTAGATGATTGTTGTTGTTTCTTCATTACCCATATTCAGTAACTAAGTGAAGTGGATTGCAGTAGCACTGACTATAGAGGTCATATGGGCAAGTCACACCCTTCCCTGATTATCACATTTAACAAGAGGGAAAGGAAATTGGAAAAGGGGAAAATTGGCAACGTAGGGTCATCAAGTGAGAGCACTGTGTGTATTGCCTTCTGAACGTGTCAGCGTACGTGGGAAATGGAATGGAAAGTAGATAGCTTAAATCCTCGAAGAAACTTTGAGCAGTAAATTAAATGCCCCATGCAGCCTGAAGATGAAATTCTTTCCCAGAAAAAAAGAATATTGTTTTCCTCAAGTTTGGAATCCTATAAGACTTCACTGGAATCATTGAACACCCTGTTGGGATCTTAAAGAACTGTGGCAAGACTATGACAACTTTGGTGTTGTTGACTTGGTAGGGGATTTAGGGTAACCGCGTATAGTCATGCGTGTGACATCTGTGACATAATATCATCGGCCCAGCGGATCGGTGAGGTTAACAAAAATAATGACAACATTGTGACTGCTGTCATCAGCTCTTTTTCCAGACCAGCACTCATGTGCGACCAGTCGATATTGTCACCTCTGTCGTAAGACTTCAATAACCCTATTCTTCAGTGCAAGGCATGAATGGACTCTTCCACTGCACTGGAATCAGGTAATAAAAAGACCATACCACTGTGGTTGGGTAAATCATTCCATTTGCACAGCAGAGCAGGTAAGGCAGGTGTTACTGTTTGTCCACATGCTCACTCATCACCTCAGCTTTTCTTATAAAAATGTTGAAAAATGTTTTTATTATTATTATAACCGTTAATTCTCATTTTTTGACTGGACAAAGTCTAATATTTGACATTTCTGCTTACTTTTGACTGAGATATGACTTGAATCTAATTTTAGGTTCCAGGGAGTAACGTACGAGTAGAAACTTGAGAAATCTGTAACATGTATAAATCGCATAACCGTAGTATAAAATGATATGGAAACATGAACTTAAATTCCAGTTAAGAATTTTCAGACCTTGAATGCACCCTTCATTACAGCAGCTACAACGCATTTGGGCGCTAGAAAGATTCACCAGGGGTTGTTTTTTTATGTCTCTAAGCCCATTTGGAGACCTGGGGAATGTACAAGTCTTTTAGTCGGGAAGTGTTTTACTGTCATCAAGCCCTTTTGAAGATCAAAAGAACGTACAGGCTTTTCATTCGGAACGTCTTTAACTGTCAGTGAATATTTATGGAATGTATATGTTTTTGAGTTGGAAACTGTTTTACCGTTATTAAGCCCGTGTGAAGATTTTTGGAGTGTGAAGGTTTTTGAGTTGGAAGCTGTTTTACCGTTATTAAGCCCGTGTGAAGGCTTTGGGAGTGTGGAGGTTTTTGAGTTGGAAGCTGTTTTACCGTTATTAAACCCGTGTGAAGACTTTGCGAGTGTGAAGGTTTTTGAGTTGGAAGCTGTTTTACCGTTATTAAACCCGTGTGAAGACTTTGGGAGTGTGAAGGTTTTTGAGTTGGAAGCTGTTTCACTGCCAATAAGCCTTTTACTGGATATTTGAGGAATTGGAATTTATAGGTTATTAGTCAGAGTTTGTTTTCCTTTCATTAAGACATTTTTGGAGATCTGAGCAAGGTGGCTTGTTATATAAATAAACCCAGCGTGTCAAAATCAATGCCGAGAGAAAACGTTTGTGAAGTCATCGCTTCGCTTGGCCGTCTCGGAAGGTATGAAGCTATGGAGATACGCTCGGAAGGTATGAATTCGAACCGATGGACGGTTGGGTAAAAAAATCCACGGATAGACACAAGGGGCAAACTTGAACCGTAACAGTGTTTATTTACGTCTGTTGGAAAGAGTCAACAATTTTCAAGACTTCCTGGATGGAGGATGTTATATTTTAAATCTGCATGTAGAATTCCACTTTGTTAACCACAGTAACTATATACATGTATGTTTCACAACTGTCGTGCTAATTTAAGAGATTCAGTTTATTTGTCCAAAAGAGAAAAAATACGCGAAATATTTTGGTATCCTAGTCACGTAAGAACAACTAACAACGACTGCTGAATATGCGTACTGGAATTCCACTGTTCGTCGCTATTGTCTGTCATTTAACTCGGTGTTTACACTCCCACTTACAGACCATTGTCCTCCTGTTTGGATTGCCCTTTTCTGAGGTGAATCCTGTGGCAGTAGCTTTGAATGTGGTCCGACACAGTTCTGAGGAGTTTTGTAAGCTGTAGAGAGTTATCAGCAAAGTTGGTATACATAAATGTTTCTTGTTCATAGTTGAAACGTTTACTCCTAAGTTGTGTGGAAACTAAATACTTAACCAGTCGTCTTTCAAAATATAATGCTAAAAATCCAGCCGAATACATTAGGCTAGGTTGGGATGCGATTCGACACAGTTCTCTAGAGACTTTTAAGCAGTGTAGAATTGTGCGGAAACCAAATACTTATTCAGTCGTTTTTCAAAATGCGTCACGCGTGTCCGGTGAAATTCGGCTTCTTGTCAGTTCCCCCCGAGAAAAAGGTTTTCTGCTTACAAAGTAATAAATTAAACTTATTATATATCCATGGTCTAGATTTACTCAGATTTTGCGTTGTCTTAGTATACATTTGCATAAAGTTAACGCAAACGGACCAAGGTTCGTGGAATATTAATCAGCCGGCAGAACCCTGGTTTGTGCCACCTTCATTATAGTAAGCCAGACACTCCGTGTACCGCTACGCGTTTTTGGTCCCGTTTTCTATCTTGATCAATCGACTAGGCGAATCTGTTCCAGTCCGAACTTGAAAATCCGTTATCGTTATCCAATCAGATACTTGCCTGCCCGGGTTGGCAAAGAATTTATGCACTTAGTAAATTTCAAACGTGTCAATCAAATGTACTGAAGGCTCTTAAACACGTGGTGGGCAGTCATTACGAGAAGACCGATCCACGAAGGTAGAATAGATCACGCTATGTCCGGCTCGTGACGTGTTTTGCAGTACGTGTCATACACAGAACATTAAAGTCTGTGTGGCCACGGGAGGTTTAGTTCAGAGTACAAAGGCTGGAGTAAGTCTGGCCGTATCGCTCTGGTCGAACGTCTTCAGTCACAGACTGACTTGTTGAATGATCAAGAGATTTCACTCTATTCTATCTCCATGATTGAACGCTACAAGAAGCATCTTGCCATCACCACTTAAAATGACAACAGACCAACAGAATCTGTCTATTTATGCCGGTTTTATCCCCGACTTAATAGGTGTGGAAAGTTCTTTTTTTTTTTAATTTTATCTTCCATCGACCGTGTGCGCGGACACATGTTGCTTCGTGTTTGCTATCAGTTGGTTGTGCGAACTACTATATTAATGGGTAATACATTTATTATAATATTCATGAGCTATTGAGTCGGGTGAATCGGTTATTGCTTCCTGCTGGATCAAGACAGAAAGCGTAGCTATAGGCAAAGTGTATGACTTCATAAAATGAAGACGGGTTTATGCTGTTACAACGGCATATGGAGTAAAACCAGAGCAATGACGACAGCGTGATAGTAATTGTAACTGTAACCGATGTAACCATTTCGTAATGTAAATGCTTAAAGAGCAGCTTAACATCCCCATACATCACGAGATAAGCAGAATTAGGTAAAAGAAAGAAGGAATAAAAGTGCTTTGATGTTTATATCACAGGTTATAATCGTATGTCTAAAAATAACGGTTTTTGTATTAAGTTTGTTTCATTCTTTTGAAGAAGTCAAAAAGCTGCGCCAGTCTGCCAACTTTATTGGCCAGAGTTGAGATTATCAATGTCCACTGTCTCGCCTTCGCAAGAATTCGTACACTTCACTGCGCTATTTCAGTAAACCGGAACAGAAAACAGGCCTACATCCCATACTATTAGGATGATTACGGCTCGGAAACATTCGCATGCGTCAAGTCGCTTTGGCACAAAAACCGGGTTGTTCAAATATTTGAGTGGACACCTTCGCAAAATTCCACAGCCCAGTAGTAGCGCATCCAGAAGAGATCTCCCAGCCAGTACATGTGAAATACAGATAACTAATTTAGCCTATACCTGTGCGTAGGTGGACACAAAAAGACTCGGCTAATTGTAAACATAGTATGGCTTACTTGTTCCTGTCACTGAGGCCAGTATGTCAAGGGAAGTAAAACCTTTATTGGAATACGAGGCCGGATAAGTCTCAATGTTTGGTCGACATGACCACCTACCATCTATTTAATGTGCATGGAGGACTCTGTGGTATAATACAGTTGTGGGTATTGATGAAATCTCGCTCATTTCGGGCTTCCGTGGGTGTAAAGTTAGGCTTTGCCACTTTTCTTTTAAGGTGAAAGACCACACAAAAATGCAGTTATGGTGAATGAAAAGACCATTAAAAACTGTATCTGAAAACTCCATCACTTAATTGTTTAGATGTTTTTCAACAAATTAAACGCAGTTGAATGTTTTGATTGTACGGTGGGTATGTGGTTCGCCAGTGTCGTCACAAATATTTGTGCACACCTATATGTTTAGCTCTGAAGTTCTTGAGAAGTGTACCCCTTTAATGCTTGCCTCTTTGTGAAAAAGATAATGCGATATTAAATTTCTGCTTTATGGCCAGAGAAAATTAGGCGTTAGGTGACTGGTGAACCACATCATCAATATGGGCCATAAAACCCTCCATACACGTTTATTTGGTCCTTCACTTTAAGACGTACAGAGTTACTATTTTGTCAATAATGCATATAGCATGCCAGCAATCATACTGCTGGTGGTGGACAATCCATGATTTTTCTTTCAAAATGGAAAACACTATTCATGATACAACACAACGGCGTAACATGACACCAGAACATAGTGGAACAAACTAAAACACTACTGAATTGGTTCGTGTCCAAATGCTTTGTTCTTCATGGAGTGCATTCTGTACGACAAATGTTGAAGATTTCTGGTCGTATATATACCTGGCATATTATTTGAGTCTGAAACACGTCAAAAACCGACGAACTCATTTGCTTTTCCCCACAGAACTTAGTTATGATAAATGGATTAAATGAGGCAAGTCTATATACTCTGTAAAACGACCAACGCCCAACCCGTTTAATGGGTGGTTAATGGGCGTGTTTAATAAATATACGCAAATATTTAAGTATTAACCACAAGTGTCTAAAGCATGTATATAAGCCTATACTGTAATGCTGTCATCTCCAAGTGTTTAATATCTGATGCATGGAAGTGTTTATAAGTTAAACATCGAAATTTACAGTGTGGGCAATTCATTCACAGCAGGCCTTATCGATATCTTCAGGAAAGAGAAAGGCTTTTAAAGCGATGAGTTTAAATGAAGTTCACTATGACGTGAAAATTCTTACAGAAAGTACGTAATATCTTTAGAAAAATCGGGTCCCATATTACCTGTGCAAGATTAGCTTCCAGCTTCCCTTGCCAGTGTGTTTAAGGACACACAACCTGTAAGACATTTCCCTGTAAATGTCATTTTGCTGCTTGACATTTTCCTGGCGACTCTGCTAAAGTTCTGGGACATAGTATTTCAGCTCGGACAATATATGTAACCGTCTCATGGTCACGTGAACATGGTCACCTTCAAGTATATTTGCATTCCAAGATCTTTACCCAGGCTGTTTACCCACGCTGAGGAGATCATCCATTACGTTTCAGTAGGGTGTCCGCGGTACACTTTGCAAAGGCAAATATTGCCTATTCACCTTATAGACGTCAGAATCGTTAACCCAACTCTGATAGCCGGGCTGTGTTTATGATAATTTTATGACAGTTTAGTTTTTAATGCTGTATGGAAGTATTCACGTGGGATCCACAGATTTTAAACCTCTGCAATGGTGGCAGTATTTCTCGATTGACTGGCCATTGTTGATTAGAAGAGCCTGAATCCCTGAAACACATCTTACGACCCGGGAACAAATCATTCCATGCAATGGAGCCGCCATGCAAACTAATTTATGTATATATGTAGGCTGTTTACTGGAGACAGGACAACCTGATGAATGAGGCACGGCCGTTAAACAGGACAGGCTGGGTTGTTCATTGTAAGGCATTACTTTCTATACTATAAAAATGCATCTACATACAAATGAATTCGCAATCGCATATATAACTCACTATGTTGTTAGGCCTAATGAATCGCCTACAAAATCTTTTATCCACTCATAAATTAATCCATTATTGTATATGTATACAGTTCATTGCATAATATATCTAAAACAAGTCGGCTTTTCAGTTCAACACTTTTTCTATGTTAAGTATTAATGTATATACAAATGTCACCATGAATGACCACATATTGCAGAAAGTGTTTTTAAATTCAACTGCTAGCATTCATCAAACAACGCATGGGTAAAAGTGTCGCCTTGCAACCTCATTGTAACTTGCAAGCCTATCGATAGTCCTGAGCTATAAAATTGCACTCGGGATTACTGAGCGGGATATACAAGAACTGTGTTGATAAGAAAACGTACATGTCAGCATTTCTACATTCAGTGTCTTTGATGTTTAAGTGTGCAATGTTAAGGCCTTAAGTATTGTAGCACAACATGCATATCTTAAGGGGAAACTTTGTTTTACTTCCCGGTATATTGAAATACCTTCGCAATCACTGTTTCCTGTGCACAGATCTCAAAATATGCCGATTGCCTGATATCAACATTGATCTTGATAAAACAAAATGGAGAAAAATGGAACAAATCGCAGTCGGAATTTTGGTACAAATATAAAAATATAACTTGCATTTCCGGTTTAGAAGGAGGAACGTACATCTACCCTGTTCTCATGGTTAGCCTATTTTTACCTCAGACACTTAAAACTATTGCGGGTATTGGTATTTTGGGTGCACTCAACCATGCTTGGTAGGGTTTCTGTAACATAGAGCAAAAAACAAATATCATATGTATGCACTCGTGCATTTACAGTACAAGTGCCTCTGTGTGAGCCGTAAATTCACACGATGCCCGTACAATGGCTCTTTCCAATATACGTTTACACTACATCCTTCTTAACGTTATCGTGAAACATACATGACGCTCTTCCATCACTTTCACGTTTAGCTGCACGGAACCACACGTATGGTTTAGTGTAACTCGTTGAAGACGAGGCATTCATTGTGATGGCAAGGGTAAATTTCGAAATACTGAGTCTTGTCTCTTGGTGTTTTGGCAATTCTTACTTTCTTCATTCACGGTGTATTTAATGACAACATATTCATGGTTTCGCGGACTGGCAATTAAGGGCACATCAAATTACGCCCTCTTGCTGTAGGTTACGCGTGTGTAAGGGAATGTGCATATTCACTTAACCAGCCCCTTAAACAATTTGCAGGTAAACTGAAGGCTCAGCTTAACTATATATAATAATATACAAATACCAGCCTAATTGGGCCTAACATAAGGCAGTCGTGACACATCTAGGCTTAACATACAGGGCACTTTCATTTACGGCTGCCCTTAGTTTATTTTTTTTACTGTGTGCGTCGGATTATTGATCTTTATGAAAAACGTTATTTTTTTACACATAGCTTATGACAATATCATATCTAGTAACACCTAACTTTGACAGTGTAGCGAGAAAATTGCGGCCGGCCAAGTTTCACTCCGTTTCATTTATATGCCTGTTGACATTTGACAGACCTCAATCCACTGACAGCCAGTACGTGTGGGCCGGCCTTAAAGGGAATAATGGAGTCTCGTCAAGTGACTCAAGCGAGAAAAATGTTTTTGAAGCGAAATGACCGGAGCCAAGTTCGATTTCCTACCATATAGAGTCATTGCCATTGTCATTGTTGACCTATCCATGTTAAATTAATATCAATATACATGTTCTTTCATTGATGTCGACGACCCGAAGTTTTATCAAAAAGGTTTCTGCACGGGAAGTCTCTCGAACAAATTCTATCAAAGGTAGTTTTCATGAGTCGCCCACAAGTTATCAGACATGTCATCCAGGTTAAATATTTATAGAAAAGCGATCTATGTAAAATTATGCACACTTTGACCTCTATGTGTTTACCAGAGGCCCTGCAGTTGTTAGACTAGAAAGGCGGGGCATTCCAGCACGGCCAACGGTGCATGGCGACTCTAGCCTTCTGCTCGATCTCGAAGGACCGTGTCCTGCGGAATGCTTCTCAGCTGGTGATTACCGTTGTCCCCTGTCAAACTGGACCGTTATATACGAAACACATTGACAAGGAGGACACTTCGAGAATAATTATTTAGAAAGAAAAAAAGCAGTGACCGGTGCTGTCAGAAATGATAAAGATCGAATAGGTCTGGTCTGGTGACGAGTTAAAGACCAATCTCTTCTTGCTAGGTCCCACGTGAGTAAACAAGCTAGCCTTCAAGCCAGGTTCATTTATAGTCGCGCGCGGACCGCTCGCTGAGTTCGACGAGACGTGCAGAGAGCGGAGACGTTTTACCGCCACTTTTCGCACTCGGCGCTCTTCTGAAGGGCTATTAACAACCCTTCAGTTAAACAGCTCTGTCGGGAGGTTTTGTTCCTGCTTTCATTGTATCGAACGGACAGCTGTTCTCCTTGCCCATGGGAATTTCAGTCTACGAGTTATTTCTCGTGACTTAACTAATAGCTTTGTGTGAGAAATTTTTGTCAAGGCTTCATCTTTGCCTGATCCAACATGAATCGTTCAACGAAACCAACCATGAATGGAATACATATCGAAGTCAGTAGTTCCCTGGTGGAACCGGGCTACCGCAAGAGCCAAGTCCGACAGGTAAAAAGTCAGTTATCTATAGCTGTAGTATGACTAGATACTTTAAATAATTAATTACCTGATTCAGGTATTGTACGCCTTAATGGGAATACACACTGTTGTAAAGAACACACTTTGCATTCTTACATGGCAGACATTTAATAGTGTTTATTTTTATATACACGGACCCTAATGTATAAATAGAGCTATATTTTTTCTCGGAATGTCATATACATTATATTGTTATTTTTTACGGCACAGCCTTAAATCATTACTTAATAAAACCTGTAAACAAACTCGGGGCAAGTAACAGCTATAAGGCCTAAAAATCAAGGTGTATGGTGTATGTTAGCCACGTGGTCTTGCAACATACAGTATTTAAGAAGGAAACGCTTCGTGAAAAGATCACCAGACATGCATAAGTATATGGACGATTAGTCCGATCAGATCTTCCTGTGAATTGTAAACAACCCATTAGTACTGGCCATACCAAAGCAATCTTAATATTTAACAGCATAGGTAATAAATATTCATTATGCAAGGACCACGCCTACATACCCACAATCGTCTGTTTCTTGAGAGACTTAGTTTCAATGAACCAAACACTGAGCCCATCCAATTGTTGTTTTTGACATTTCGACAGCTTTCTTCAGCCAGAGACTTTAGGCTTCTCCCTACTTTAAATTGTTGGGATGGATCGCTGTATAAGGTTTATGGGTCTCTATTATGAAAACACATACACAAACTCTTGCTACACATTATGCATGTGTAAAGGGTGTTTGAATATTCGACTTCCGATGGTATGGCCATCAGTTTATTAAGGAAATGGTTATTAAGTACTCTGAACCACTGTCTAAGGTTTCTCGAACTCTCTACCCCCAAGCCAAGGCTATGAACAAAATTCTCGCTGCCAGTATTAGTATTTGAATATTCCGTTGTCCAGTGGTACGGCCATAAGTTTATTTATAGACTATAATGTCGGATATTCTGATGGTGACGACAGATGTGGAGAATGTGTACTTAGAGTAAGAATATCTGTAGCCATAAGGCTGAATGTATGGTTACCGGTCTAACCAGTCCTAATGTCTATACCCCTTGTATAAGACGATCTAGTCAAATATGAAGAATATGTGATAAGTGCATATAAGGTGCGACAATTGCCCCGAAGCTGTATTGAATCTCACCCAGTGAACACGCAGATTTTTTATTGTTCTGTAGACCTAAGGCCTTTCAGTTTCTTAGAAATATAAAAAAAGACAATTTACATTATCAATGAGTAGTAATCAAGTTACGTGAGTTATAAAATCCTCGATTCAACTCGAGTGGGACGGTGAGTGTATCGTGATATCTGATTTGTAACTCCGTCACATACCTGTCGTACATCTCGATCCGCTAAGTAATTAAGCCGGTGTTTGAATTCAGATGCGTGCGTGTATATAGCTATAGCCCAGGCAATTCAAGCTGCCAGCTAAAACAGATAACACAGTGTGTAAAATCCTTTATCAGCTTTACCCACTCACCGTAACGTTGGCGAGTTTTGCATAATAGCCTTGTCCAGACTGCTTACCGTATACAGCTCCGATGCATAATATATTGTGGTACAGGCCGGAGGATCAGCTCGTTAAACCTGCACTAATGTTGATTAGCGCTCACGAACACCCAGGAGTGCGATACACAGACGATTGTATATAGGTATGGAGCAGTAAAGTAACGGCTGAACTGAGATATCGCATTTTGTGCGAGCGAAACTATTTTTAATAACAGTTAATTAACGCGAAAATACGGTTTGGTAATGTGTTTAAAACCTTCTGTTTAATGAAGGCAGCTAACTCAGGACTTTGATCGTTGCATGAAAGGCATAATGGATAATTTGTTTTGTCGAGGGTGTAATATGTTAGAGTTACTTTTCCATACCTAAGCTTTTGCTGGCCGAGGGATTTACAGTGCCGCAGTTTAAACCTCGAGCTTTTAACTCCTTAAATGACGTGTTCGAGTAGAGATCTGGGTAAGTCAGTCGCCTTTTTAAGTCCGGGAGCTTTGTTTGGACATAATTCGGCGATTTTCTCTGAATTTTCTGAGATTTCCCCACCCATAAATTCTTACAGATATCGCATTATTGAAACCCTCTTGAGTGTGAAATAAGAGACGAATGAAGTTGTTAATTAAATAAATAAAATAAAACATCTCACATGACGTTAACATTCAGCACTCGTGTTTGTTTACATACAGAAAGGCATTGTTCACGTCCTTTTGCCTTCTATGGCTTATATCGATCTGAACCCTGGCAGTCGTGATACTGAGAACAGAACACCTTTATAAAGTAGCCCAGGTAGAGTTTACGTTTAACAGAGAAAAGAACAATCCATGCGACCTAAAACCTCAAATGTCAGAGACAGAGGAATTTCGGACAGCTCTGTTATATAAGGGTGTTTGACGAGGTGAAAGAACTGGTTTAGCAAGATTTCGCGAACGTAGCTATATCTATATACTCTCGGTCGGACATGAAAGCACAGATACGGTCTGTTATCTTCAGTTGATCACACTATTTTACATACATATATATCTGCCTAGGGGAGGCGTGAGGGATGTGAATATACTATGTATTACCATGTAAGGCCTCAACATAGTGCCTACATAACTTATTCTGTGCACTACAAGCATAACCCAGAGGTCCTGAACGAAGGACGTGTATCATAGGCCTATAGGCATATGTCAATGCAGACAAAAAAGAAACAGGATTGGACTGGGGAGGCGATAGATAGGCTTTCAAGAATGCACCTGGTTTGACTGTAATTATTAGGGTTGGGCAGGGGCACAAAGGATATAGAGGGCCCAAAACTTCTTTTTTTTTGGCTCCGACCCGCTTGGCGAAACACTCCTGTGGTCTGCCCTATATACAAAGCCCACACGTTAACGAAGTAAGTCGACTCACCAATGTCAGCTGTACACGTCTCCTTTACCTTTAGTGTACAGCGTCGTACGATGTCAAAACCAGATTGATCCTGACTAAATTTACGACGACCTATATGTAGCGAACTGTACATTAGCAGTCTGGTGTTGAGATGGGGAGGGGGCGAGGGTGCGATATAGGGCATTGGTGTACCTTTACTTTCCTTCATTAGCCATTTCCCAGCAGAAAGGCGTTGTCGGTTTCTTGTATATTATATATGGTCCCCGAATGTCGTGTAACAGGTGTCGTGTTACGTATACACATACATGTATATATATATTCCGCAGCTGATACATCTTTATATATAAGTTTAAAATGCCGTGTGTAAATGTATGCACGATATATAGATTTCACCTCTATGAACATTTTCAGAGTGGACTTGTCAACTGTTATATATATATGTATAAGTAATGTGTTCGTATATATTATTGGCACACCCAGAGAATACAATGTACTCCCATCTCTACAAGGCATACCCAAAACAGGTAATATGTTTTTATCCATGTCCAGCATCCGTGGGAGACAACGTGTGCATGTTTAACGTGGGCCTATCCAAAATATGAATTGTGTTCATATTTTCTATCCTAGGTAAGGGTATCCACAGTGGGCAAAATGTGCTCTGCAATATAATGAAGGTGTCCATAAATAGGCAAGGAGTTCCATGTCAAGAATTTTCATACCGGTATCCACCACTTGATATTCATACTCACTACAGAGATCTGTACTTATCTCAAATAGATTCAATACATATTTCATTTAAGAACAGGCAATCCGTCTAACCATCGATCGCTTCATTGTAATTTAATCTGATCACTGAGTATGCACCTCTGTGAACAACGTAACGTATAAAGTTTTCAAGGATGCAGTCACACCTGTGGTCTTGTTTAAAATGTTTCCACATATCCACAACGGTTGTATTAGAGACAGGCACTGTGTCCATTTCCATTGCAGGCCTATTCAAAACCGACAATATGTCCGTTCCAGGTATCTGTAACAGGCCTATTCAAAACTGACCCCTATTCAAAACTGACCCGTCTCCATTACAGGCGTGTTCAAAACTATATGTCCATATTCATAGTATTACATGCATCTTCATTGAAAATATGTCCATATTTATTATAGGCTTATTCAAAAGAGGCGATGCGACCATGTCCAGAGTAGGCCAATCAGAAACAGACAATGCCTCAAAATCTATAACAAAAGATGCAAAAAAGTTAAAGTTTACAATAGTAGTATTCAAAATATACAACGTATAGACAACGGCCATGGATATGACAATGTGATGGGGACAGAGCATATTTGCATTTGCGTTTGGTGTGTCCACGGGTGAATATGTAAAGTTTGAGTGAACGACTCTGTAGTTAAATTGTTCCATTTATTCAACATCTCTTCTTACGCAATCTTCAATATTCAAGTCCATAGCAGAGCAATAATAAGCAAAAAGAAAAAAAAAACATGCAGAAAAATTACATATAGACATAAATATATTAACACAACAGCTTAATTAGTAACTTTTTTGCACACTCAACGTCTCCATGCTTTATTGCTTTTATATTCTTTTAAAGGCTATCCGATTCACAGTCAGATATTTTCGGTCTACATTCCCTTTTTATGAAATCACCAGATTTATTAATTGATATTGAAAATATGTGGCTGCCAGTGATCCACACACTGATATCAACGGCTATATCACAAGGTGTGAAGAGTTGGGCCGCACCTTAAGGGGTCTTTACTGAGAAATATCTTGATATACGATCATTATAAGATAACGAAATCCGACGCATTACTGTCAGGACGTCTGTACGGTTGTACGGACCAGTGATTTAATATGAAACACATCTATCCTGACTGAAAAGCTGTGCTAAACAACCAGGTGACAGTACAAGCACCCCCACCGAAATGCGAAAAGGGTGTTGTAAAAACCAGTTGAGCTGGCGATTTTATGGCGTCTATTATGGCTTCTGTTCTTGGGAGAATACATGTGGTAAGATAATGACGTAACTTAAGTTTTTCCCCGAACGCCACGTGTAGTGAGGTGATGACGTCATACCGTGCGACATCTTTTGATGCAGTGGTGGTTATTACACCCTGAACCCTGTATCATTCAACTCACCAGTGGACTTGTTTAGGATAATGGACAATCAAGCAGATCCCTATGGGAGAATGATAATTTCAAAACTAAAACTGCCAGGTAGTCAGGCACAGGAAGAAATCAAAATCGCCTATAGCGTACACGTATGCATATCCTCTGCTGTGGGCGCTGTAATGCGCTCGGTCCTTACCGGATGTAGACAAAACATGGAGGGTATTTATTTAGCTCAGGTCTAACCACAGGGTACATTTATTGACGTTAAACCTGTAATGGCCCAGTTTACCCAGTTACCCGACGCCGCTTTCTTTTGTGTCTAGAAGCCAATGTTGACAGATATATACCGTCGACATGACACCAAGACCTTATGTAGCTTGGTTGGGTTCAGGAGTTGAAACGCTGACAAGAAACGGTAATCAGATACGGGTCCCAAGAAACATCATTAAGTATGAATTGTGTTGGACAGTGTCAGTAATTCGAGAGACACGTATGTGTGCATTTCTGTATAGTTCCATGACCAGCCCGCCGTTTTAAATCATTAAAGAGCACGGGTATTGTGCTTGTTCGTTGATAATGCATCAGTTTTGTGTAAACCTGTATTTTGAAGCAGTAACTGAATAAGGGAACGGCGGTTACGAAAATGAGTCAATATTGATGATATCAGACTGAACTGCATGGTTGTGTAAGAATGGAACAATGATGGTAATGCGACAATGGTAGAGTAATGATGTTATATTATTTTGTCACGAAAACCATTACTCTGTGGATAGTGCTTAGGAATTCGGCCACAAAGAAACCTCCACACCATTAAGTTATGCGAGTAGGCTAAATCTAGATTAGAATGCAATATTTTAAACCCTGCAGTGACATTCCCGTTATTCATCCACTGAATCAGTCTATTGATCTATCTATCCATCGATTAAATGGTAGTCAAATGAATACAAAATTAAATGGATGATATAGTAATGACTTGAATACAATTCAGTCACTCAGTCAATCAATCAGTGGGATTCTGGTAATTATTTTCTCAAACCATTGATAAGCGAATGATGAGACAAGACTTATAGGCTTATAACTAATCATTTATTGAGAAAAATCGAACCATCGGTAGATTGATTGTCTTCAACCTTTTAATCAACTTTTCAAAGAAAAGATCGAGCAACTGCTCAGCTTTGAAATACACCAGTTACTGGATCAGTTTATAAGGTAATGTATGTGTATATTTCTATGTCTTCCTTTGGCAGTTGTTAGCAGCAATATGCATTCTTACAGTACACGAACTCGTCAAACATCGAACCCGAAATTTCCCATTCATTCTTGAGGCCACAAGACCATCAGACAGTCGTACGTGGACGGAGAAAAAAATCTTCGTGTGAGAAGTTCTCATTGAAATATACCAAAGATTTCTCACCTGTGCCCGTAGTTTACATCGGTATAGTCCCAGTATAAATCAGTTTAAAACGGTTATTACTGTATTGGGGCTGTCCTTCGCTGTCTATACAGTCTATACAAGCAGAACACAGAGAAAAGTTAGTTTCTGAACAGGCTTCGCTACTCAACCGTGGCCTAACGGTACCATAAATAACCCACTAACGGCCCGTTATTATCGTAGATCTGCTCCCAGACAGCGGGGAAAATATTTATGAAGTCAGACACATGAAAGACTCATCAACAAAGGTCAAATCTTGGTTAGCGGTCACTTGGTAAGATAGCTGTAGAAAGGGCTATATTTCAGGAAAGCTACTAGTTCCGTACCAGTGGTGGCGTAGGTTCAAATTCTACCCTTGGATCGACTGTGGCCTTATCTCAGAAAGTGATTTAAGGTTGTCGCTATGCTCTATTAGTTGCTTCACTCACTGCTTGCTGAAGCAAAAGAAACAACAATACTTCTCGGTTCAATTTATTTTCACCATGATGATTCTATTAGTAAGTTGGAAATGAATTAATGGATGTAGATCGGTAAAAGCATAGGTAATTTTTGGAATAGACGTGCGGTTTATTCATTATTCCGCTCTTTGGGTTTTCCCAACGTAAGTCATTTTACTTTCATAAAGATGCCTTTGTATTCAGATTATGTTTGGAATTATACACCGCGTATCCGATTCACACGGTCGCAATGAACACAGATATATCACATGTGAGCAAAAGTCTCGTTAAATCCTTAGAAATCCGGACTGGCCCTGTTTCATAACTTCCTACGAAAATCGCTAAAACCCACAAAACTGGACCTGTGCGACTACGGAGGGCTGCTCTTGTGGCCGTTTGTCCAATAGCGCCGAAAACAACAAGGAAAAGGCACCATCTCAGAGCAATGAGTCTCTAGCTAAAGCAGCCCAGGTTTGTAGAATGGGGTCTCAACATCTGTATCCATTTTGGAAGTTGATCGGTGTTTCACGCCATAGCCTTCTCTAAGCAATTTCCCGATTTCCCCGCTCTCATTCTTTCATACATTCTCGCTATACTAAATATATAGGGATGGCTCTGTCATCTTTGGTGGGTAATTCGAGTTCAATTTAAATACGTGTATCTCATTTCGGCCAATAGTTTGCCACAGTGAAGCGGTGATTGCGACCAATCAGAGCGTCCGTCTTAAGTACGTGTGAGAATTCAAGTAACATAATCACGCCACTTAGATTTAAAACCAAATAAGGACGAGCTGTGAGATTTCATTGGATGACCTATTTTAATCTGCATTGTCGAACGGATTTTAGAATTGGAAGATCACGAGATCTTCTGTAGCTAAGCAAAACAGGAAACCTTGACATTGTGACGGCGTCTTCACAAAGCTTGGGCGACTACGGATGCCTGCTCGTATGGCCGTTTGTGCTGCTTTACGTTCCGTTGAAGACTATACGTGTCGTCCACCAAGTTGGCGTGCAAATCTATGCGTCCCAAATGGGAATGTTCCTCAGTAACTTGCTAAAAGTGGATGGTTTTATCATTGGCAATCCGGTTTTTTGCAGCTACATATAACTGACCACTATCGTATGAGTGAAATATTCTTATGAGTGCGCCTCTGTGGCTCAGTCGGTTAGCGTACTAGCGCAGCGCAATGACCCACCAACGCTGTCGCTGTGAGGTCAAGTCCAGCTCATGCTGGCTTCCTCTCCGGCCGTACATGGTAAGGTCTGCCAGCAACCTGCGGATGGCCCTGGGTTTTACGCCGAGTTCTGCCCGGTTTCTTCCCACCATAATGCTGGCCGCCGTCGTATAAGTGAAATATTCTTGAGTACGGCATAAAACATCAATCAAATAAATAAATCAAAACAGTACGCGAAATGCCATACGTGAATGCATGACATGTGTAATGTTGGTTGTTCTTATGACTGTAGTTTAAAAAGCAGAAAGCGTGACGATATTAGGCCTACCAAATTTCTCATTGCAACTTTTCTCATCTTCGAACTGTACACCCCACTGACTGGACACTGCTTTTGTTTTCTGGTATCTAACATCGCTGTTATTATTCACAACATCGCTGTTGTTTCTTTCATTTCACAAAGACTCATCAACAGCAATCTCCAATCCGTAATGTTAACAGCGCTGCCTCAATCTAGCGTCATGCAGAAGAAAACGTTCATGTGACTAGCCATGCCTGCACCCTATCAAACTTCATTGTCTCCTCGCCGACTTAACCGGTCGACGAAATGTCGCGCGTCTAGTCTCTGACATTTTGTGACAGCTTCGGTGAATACTGTTATTTACAACTGTGCGTCAGCTTGAAAGTGGTCGGCACACTGTGATCTCCTATCACATGTATTTTTGGTCCTCTGTTTACACCCCGACGAATGTTGAAAGTGACTATTACAAATGGGCTCGCCTTTGCTAGAAAAGTCTGCATGATTGACGTCTGTTATTACCAGAGAAAATATTAATATAATATATAGCACATGTATTGAACAGATCTGTTTCAATCATTATGCCTTTAAGCTGATCTAAGTGTACAACTATATTTCTATTTGCATTTAAAGACAAGGAAAACCCAAATGTTATATCATCTTAAGGATTGAAATTTACATCTGTAAACAGTTTCATTCGCCACAATAAATGCAACCGGATGTAAACTTTAATTTCTAATGTGGGCATACTGATAGACATTAGAAATACAATATGTTACATGTATGACGTTACTTCAATCTACTTTGCATTTTTATGACATGAATAAAAGGTTCTCATTTCCGGATAAGAAAAAAAAAGATGAGTTTACTAGCCTAATGTAACCAGTATGGCCCAGTTTATCTTATATTTCACATTTTAAAAAGTAAAAAAATATGATGACCTTATTATTTGTTTTTACTTATTTGTGGTAAACTTGAATGCACCTCCATGTGTTATAATACTTGGCACCTAGCATCCAAATGTTCATTGCGCAGATGGCTATGGTTGCTAACGCTGTCAGCTCAGGGTACATTTACTTATAGGTTTATGCATTCATGCGTGTGTGTGTCTCATTAAGAAAAAAGTGGAATTAACTTTTTAAGGGAAATCAGACTCATCACTGCGTTTATTATCTCATAAGTCATTGCGTTCTTTAGTACTGGTATTGTCATCTACGCTACACTGCCTCTGTAAAACAAATTTTGTAATCGGAATATTTACCCAGTAATTACAAACTATACATGACCCAGCCTCTAGCAGTGAAAATGTATGAACTGAACAACAGACCACTGTATATGCTACCTGTATATTTGTAGCGGGAATATGGCGTTAAGGCCATCATTCACGATAAATGTGAGAACTGCCTGTCTAAAAAGTAGGGTAGTCTGCTATATCTGTTCATCTGTGCGTTCGCCTGTCTGTTTAACACTATCATTCGTCAAAAATAGGAAATTTACTCTTTGAGTTCGAATTTGGAGAATTTTAAATTTCTACATTCTACGCCTTCGTCTTACCTCGGTAACAACGTAAAGTTAGGTAGAATTACATTTCCAATTCGAAGGAATGAATGAATGATTATGGCTTAACCCCACTACGGCAGTAGCTAGGCCATGTTGTGGTGACATTTCCAATTTGAAGGCGGAAATGTAAATAACTTGCACGCCTTGCAACTCCGTAACGGCGTTTTGCATTCATTTTCAACAAAAATTGTCATGAACTTTGCACACCATACAACAGTTTATCTCCCCACAAAGGTGATGTACAGTTTTAAAATGAAGCAGCATAATTTTCGTTAGACTACCTGCCAAGGCAAACACATGATAAACGTGGTGTACGTCAAGGGTCGTATTTAGCGCCCTTTGTTTATCGTACTTAAGTATGCGCGGATGAGTAGATATCTAACCCCAAACTCGTTTAACTTTGTTGACTTGACTTGCACCCTGCACAAATAGATGAAAGGGATGTACATACTCGAACGTGCCCACGCGCATTATATACATGTCAGTGCTGCAGGGCATGGTATTGCGTCACGAAGGAACTGGTTTGTTTATTTCATGTGGTTATGGTGGGAGTATCATCTGTTGTTTTTTTTTTCTTTTTCTTTTTTTTTTGGAAGGGGGGGGGGGTTGATTTGTGTGTGTAGAGTGGTGTTACGTGCATGGTGTGAACTTGTTTAGCTAGAGGTGCAGAATGTTAGAACCGCCGTGTTAACAAAATCATAGCATGGGCGAACGAGGGTGTAAAATCCCACACTACAGTATACATTGATGATCGTATGTTGAAAATGACTATTTTTAAAGCCGTTATAGCATTCCATTTTATAACAAATTCAGTTCTTCCCTTCAGTTGCTCCGTGAAGTCATTCGATCACATCAAACATCATCTTTCAAAGATAAGCAAATCTACCCTTCAGTGGCAGAAGGATGCAAATTACATTCAAAGTTTTGACGATCCACATTTCCTGACTGATAAGCCAATAAATAGGGGAACCTGTCCACCTGACTATGCAAAAGGCCGTATTCCATTACTTAATAGAAGGATAATGGAAGAACATTGTAAAATTTTGTTAAGTATTAAATCAAAGAGACACTCAAAATTCACTTCAGTGTCACTTGCTTCCTTTTTTTTGGTCATTGGAAGTCAGAAATGCTATCGGCGTTGTGGATAGTGGTCCACACAAAATACAAACTATACCACTTATTGATTTTAATAACGAGGCTGTATAAATACAAATGACAGCTATATGTTTCAGACCGGATTTACGTGACATGCCTTTAGTGTTGAATGAGCTTTATTTTATTTCAGTTGTTGAACCTGTTAAAACACATTGATTAAAATGTGGTTATGAAGATAGAGCTTGATCTTAACTCACAACGCACATTGTGTGTAGTGTAATCTTGTAGAGTATACATTGGATACTTGGAAACCCTGAATAACTCCATGATTAGTGTTATATTTAAATTATAATAAAAGGATAATTTAAATTCAGTCGCGTACAGTAGGTAAACACGGACTCTACTTAAGCTACCTATGTTATGTTGTTTTTGTTTTCAACAGATAGTGTGGTCTGAGCCTTCAGGTACATCTGTGTGAATGCAAATGGTTTGTTTTGCTTATGTAACAGTGACAGTGTACATGTACATCGTCGAGGAACGTGACAGGGATCTGTACTTTCGTACATGTACCTGACTTTCTCTCACTCTGACAATTGTGTTGACGCCGTGAACACATCAGTGGGAACAAGCAGCATTTGCTAATAATCTGCCATCACTATGGAAGGCGAACAGGTTTTACCATACCACAAAACACAGCACAAAGGAAAACAGAAACAAATGTGCCCGAGGATTGAGTTTTGGTAAACCACATATGTAAAGATATATACCGGTAGTTGTAATACAGTAAAGCCGTGATCGGCATATGCCTTGTCATAGGTCCAGTGGAATTGGAAAAATTAAAGGATAGGTTGTTATTGTGCGGTTTACGTTTCATGAGTGTTGAATGTCCAGTTATACAGCGAATTATAAAAAACGCGTCTACCTGCACATGACAGGAGGAATCTTGTTAGCAGTATCTTTTGTACCGCCACCTGTCACAAAATCTGACACGAAGTTGCATTGTACAAATCCGTCTAGTCGCGCTCAAGCTCCAGTGAACATCACGAATACTTGGGAATATAATACATGTGTGGACTTGATGTTATATATGGAGATCATGATATGCGTAAAGATAAAATGACTTGGTTTTTTTATAAGGAAAATAACGTGAAACCAAAACTATATTAGCTTCCTGCATTACTGTAGAGTACCATCTAAATGGCGTCAAGATTTTCACGGCATTTATTCGTGGTAAGCGTGAGATAAAATGACATGATGCTATGTTAGAAAAAAAACTGACACCGGAACTAAAAATATATTATCCTCCTGCTCCACTGTAGTGTTAAATCTAAATGATGCCGAGAATTTTGACGGTATTTATGTACCCAACCTGCGAGGTGATGTCTATGTGCACTTTTTTGAAATGAGCGGAGTTTTGTGGCTTGAAGAATACATCGTTAGACAAAGAGAAACCTAACTGAAATTTAATTCACCGTAAAACGTCTGTAAAGATCATTCATATTTCCAGAGCTGCTACAATCACACTGAAACTTAAAAACATATACAGACAGACAAGAAATCCTACATTAAGAATGCTGTTTCTATTGGAGTTACACAAGATTACCTCACTCATATATGTAAAAGAGACATTAAGACGTACAGAGATAATGGCCGAGCAAGCTTTTGTGGCGCTACTGACATCTTGTGGAATATTTATTTCATACCAACAATAGTTAATATTATTTGTTAAGTTTCATGATATTCACCAATTAAACGTTTTCCAAACAGACTTGTACTAGTTTTAAACTTACGGCAGCGGATGGAATCTCCATATATATATTTTCATGGCGAGTCCATGCTGCTAAAATGCTGCCGCCACTGGAACACCATACCGAAGATACCAGACATGATACTCCACCCATTCACATTCACAACTGACACCGGGCCGACCAGTCTTGTTTCCTTGATCTAACCCCTTAGTGCAGAGCTTGAAGTTTATGATAATAAAGTATTATGAATTCGTATAGAGCAGAGCCCACACAGACCCTAGTGTATTATGTATGCATACATTTCAACACTTATAAACTGTGCATCATCGTGCACTACCTTAGTTTATCACTGGTATACCAGTCAGATTTAAGTGCATGATTAGCTACATCCTGTCCACTCATATGAACTACTGTAGCCCAGTAAATTGCGCTCATCCACATACATGTGTACACGTTTTGGGTTATGATGTATTCTGTACTGTTGTTTGCCTGGGGCTAAAACAGTTGGGCTCTCACATAATGACATCCTTTGTTTTACGCAGTTCAACAATTAACCACCCTGTTTATGGCAAGTGTGTAAGGTTTTTTTGTTTTTGTTTTGTTTTTCAGAGAGACATGGCTAGGAAAGAGGTAGAAAAATGCCTGGAATGGCTCCAGGATCAAAAGGTAAGATAGTTATCTCCCCTCATTTACAGAAAATCTTTCGGAAAACACAACCGTATATAGAGTATGTATGTTTGCTTGGGTTTTACATCTTACGTAGCAATTTTTCAGTCATGAAGACGACGAGTAGCTGCATTCGTGTTTCAGATGGAACAGTTGTTCAAAGTTGTACGTCGTGGTGGCAAAATACTGCATATCATCATTTAAATTTTGCCTATTTGCGACTTATCGAATAGCAAGATAGTTTACATCATCACATTGCACCCTCTTTCTTTTTCATACTGACCATCGGTGTCTCTAAAATATGTGTTTTCATAAGCATAGTATTCTACCCCTTATCTTCATCATATCATTTTCCAAGGACCTATGTCATTTAAATGCTAAAGGAGTGAAACATGCATGCCCAAGTGTGTTTGGGTTCCAAAAACGTTCTTCTCAGTTCTCTATAGGCTGCTGGTTAAGAAGCCGATTATTGCAAATACAATAATATCCCCCGAACTTTAAGCATGTTGCTAGAACATTCCATGTTTTTACCACACTATCTCCGGCATTTCAACGACGGTTTTACCAGTACCGTGGCCTTTGTGATAAAACAACCCCAATACCAGAAACGCCTGAAAAAAGTAGAAGCTGACCTGCGGCGGGTTCACATATTATTTCACACTATGGTACAATGGCCGTATATTTTACGGTGAAACACATGGCGGCTTGTTGCCAGGCCTTTTACCCGTAATTTAAACAACATTTTATAACACTGCAATCCAATCCGAAAATGTAGCAGATTTTACATTATTTCATTTATTATGTTACCTTATTTCAATTCTGTGTGTTTGTTATTTTAGACGGGTTTAGAAACAGACCAGTTCGGTTGTAACAAAGCCTCGGTCCAGGACGCCGCCTCCAAACAGAGATCAAGACAGAAGATTATACGTGAATACGGACGTGACGTCGACAGAGTTGTCAAATTAAAGGTTAGTTCACTGTGTCTGTAACAACATATATTATATGTGGATTATAAGCACGGAGCATCTAATAAAGCACAGCCAACTGTTTTCTATAAGAACATGTCAATCACGACCGCTGTTAACGTCATTTTTCCATTCGCCCCGGGGCTTACAGGCATGTTGTCACATTTTCACCAGAAATGATTTCTTTGGAGTAAAATAAAAATTGGCTTATTCTCCGATTTTCGACAGAAAAAGACAATTCGATACTGGAATAAGAATGGTAAGCAATTTCTTCAGATTCTGAAAAAGTGTAATAATGGGATAGTCTGGCAGATTAATCTGGGAATGTGGTGTTTTTTTTTTTGCAGGATTCGGACTGTGCGGACATTGTTAAACCAGTGGGACCTGCCTACGAATCTCTGAAGGTAATTCTATTGGCAATGGATTACTTCCTTCCAAAACCTAAGATTGGCGGAGAAATTGCGGAAGACTTCTTGAAATTATTAGTGAAATAATCATGTATTTAGTAATTAATTATTAATTAGATCACCATTGTCCAATTTAAAGGTAACCAAAAATTCTCGGGGAGTTTAATCATGCTCGTTAGTGTTTATGAGAGAATGTTCAATAGCAATGACTGCATTAAAGACGAAAAACAATCCAATTGTTGCAGTGTGCTGCCTGGATTTCTTGCTTATGACACGTGACATTAGAATCTAAGGTGCCTACTTTCTGTTTGCTAATTGGCCAGTATAAAGTCATTGAACAAGTTATTTATAACTTATTGAATACATGTATACTTTGTGAGTTAAAGGTCTACATAACATTCCACTGATAATCGCGAGGTATGTCAGGTTGGTTGTCAGGGGGTCTGTCAGACAACCAGATTGCATCGTGATGTAACTCTGTCTTTTCTCTGAAGTTTCATCAATTTCTCCATAAATCTGACCAGCGTCAATAAAAGTGAAATACGGCAATAGAAAATCAGTTCTATGCAAAATGCGTGCCATTGCTTATATTACTCCGCTATAATAAAAAGCCACATATTCTTTGAAAGACAGTTCATGACTGATGTGCTGTTCATTAAAAAGATTATAAAATTCTCTCTTTAATGTAAAAACCTGTGGGAAATTGTATGAATTCGTTGCTGAGTTGTCTTCGTTTGAAATGAGGAGTATTGTGCTGCCCACTGAGAATCTGAAGGCACCCACGCTTTTAAGCTTATCAGGAACTGACCAATCAGGGAGCAAAGAGACAGCAGCTATTTATAGGCTGTGACGTAAATGTTCTGGAATAGGGCACTATTTTAATGCTATAAGTTTAAATCATAAGAAGTACGTGGGTGAACAACAGCAAAGTATTTCCAGACCATTGTGTTGTGGCAGGACTTAGTTTCTTGATCATTTCATCTTATAAAATGACATATATACTGAAGTTACAAACAGAACCCTGGCAGCTCACTACAGTCTCGGGTTATAAGAGTGTTCCGCGCTTTGAACAATTACGTCACAGCCTAGACAGAATGGCTGCGTTTCACGCTATCCGACGGAGCAGGGTCAAAAGTTAGCTTCCGCTGTCGTACCAGCTGTTAGATAAAAATACTTCACCAAAATAAACATAATAAGCATAATATTTATGTTTTTTTTTATTTTGCAGGCAATGTCTTCTAAACGATCTTCATGTCTTGAAGTACTCACTCAAATTGCTAACCTGGAAGACTTTGCCGGTGTAAGTTGGCCTTCATGTATGAAGGAAATGTGCTTTATAAAACGATGTCCTTTCTGTATACGAGCTTATCATATTTTATTTTCTAAATACAGTCCAAATTTTTTAAATAATAATATTACATGGAAAAATATACGCTTCAAATATGGGTTTTGTATGAGTTATCAAAATAGTAGAGCGTTATAATTCGGACTTTGAATATTCTTCCTCCAGTTCGAATTGTGGCTTATACAAATCGCATGAACACGTTTTTTGTTTCTGTGTTGTTGGGTTTTTTTTTTCAGTATTGCTGCAAACATCCATCTTGGGTTTTAATGGTCATTTGAATAACATGTCCAAGTTTAGACACTTTTGTAACCACCTGCTTCTTTACCCTCTGTCTTTCAGTCGGCAGCAGCCGAATTCACCGCCAGAGCAGTTCATTTGTCCAATAGCGCCGAAAACAACAAGGAAAAGGCACCATCTCAGAGCAATGAGTCCTTAGCTAAAACAGCTCAGGTTTGTAGAATGGGATTTGAACGCCTGTATCCATATTTGTGGTTGATCGGTGTTTCACGCCATAGTCTTCTCTAAGCAATTTCCCGATTTCCCCGGCTCTCACCCTTTCATACATTCTCGCTATACTAGATGTCATCCCCATCTCTGGTGGGTGATTCGAATTCAGTTTAAATACATGTATCTCATATCGGCCAATAGTTTGCCACAGTGAAGCGGTTATTGCGACCAATCAGAGCGTCCGTCTTAAGTATGTGTAAGAAGAATTCAAGTAACATGATCACGCCACATAGATTTAAAACGAAATAAGGACGCGTTGTGAGATTTCATTGGATGACCCAGTTTACTCTACACTGTCGAACCGATTGTAGAATTGCAAGATCACGAGATCGTCTGTAGCCAAGAGAAAAAGAAAACCTTGACATTGTGACGGCGTCTTCACAAGGCCTGGGCGACTACGGATGCCTGCTCGTATGGCAGTTTGTGCTGATTTACATTCCGTTGAAGACTAAACGTGTCGTCCACCAAGTTGGCGTGCAAATTTATGCGTCACAAGTGGGAATGTTCTTCAGTAACTTGCTAAAAGTGGATGGTTTTATCATTGGCAATCCGGTTTTTTGCAGCTACATATAACTGACCGCTATCGTATAAGTGAAATACTCTTATGAGTGTGCAAGAAGCTTCCGTGGTCAGTCGGTTAGCGCGCTAGCGCAGTGCAATGACGCGAAGCCTCCCACCAATGCTGTCGCTGTAAGTTCTAGTTCAGCTCATGCTGGCTTCCTCTCTGGCCGTACATGGTAAGGTCTGCCAGCAACCTGCGGATGGTCGTGGGTTTCTCCCGGGCTGAGCCCGGTTTCTTCCACTATAATGCTGGCCGCCGTCGTATTAGTGAAATATTCTTGAGTACAGCATAAAACACCAATCAAATAAATAAATAAATTGTGAGTGTGCCGTTGATGAAGAACCAATCATTCAGAACATTTTCACCCTTGCGAAATGAGTAAGAGTAAAAATGGCTTTAAACCATAATCATTCATCCAAACTTATTTCGAAAGAGGGGCGTGCTTGGGGTTAGCGAGATGACTCAAGAGCCTCCCACCAATGCGGTCGCCGCGAGTTCCTGTCCAGCTCATACTGGCTTCCTCTCCAGTTGTATGTGAGAAGGTTTGCCAGTAAACTGCGGATAGCTGTGGGTTTTGCCCACACCATAGTGCTGGCTCGATGTCGTAGAAGTGACATATCTCGGCGTAAAACACCAACGAAAGCATAAATATTTGTGAAGATATTCCTGTATGTGAAATGTTTGAAACTTGGAGCTAAAAGTCTAGTGTCTTCAGACATGTGTTAGAGAAATGGCTTTAACTTTAACTACTTCCTCATAAAACGCAACAAATTGTAGAAGGAGTACATTGCAAACACGTTTTAACTTCCTTTAAATAGAGATATTTGGAGTTTATTTATTTTATCCATGTTTATATTTTGTTATTCATGAAGAAATGCATCGTGGCTGTCCGGGATAACTGGCGATGGATCCAACAGTCCATGAAATGCGCCGAGGTGCATCTTAAACACGCTGCCAACTATCAAGAGGTAAGATTTTGCATGACTGGGCAGAGTCTTTGACATGCTGACTGACTCTTCAGCTATGCAGCGTTTAGTTATTGACAGTAATAAACAGATAAGATGACCTTCGATACAATCAGACATGTCGAAGAAAACTTCAGGCAATAAAATTTCCTTTAGAAACTTAGTTTATGTTCTACCATTAAAAGACACCTCTCTTTCATTAATGCGCAAGCCCTTGCGCTGATATTAAAAGGGCATCTCATTTAGAGGCGATTTGGACCCGATTGAATATTTACGTGATTGTGTATAGCAACTCTCTATTTTTCTATCCAACCTCACCTCATCGCCAGCAGTCACCCACCTCCACAACCACCTCAGAATTTCTATCACATACCTAGGTGCAAAAAGGAAACCATGTATTATTGGGCCACTTAGTTTTGTCATGTAAGCTTGATACGCAATTTTCTCATTGATTCATGAATTATTGTCTGTCCAGTTTTTCCACGAGGTAGACGAATGTGAACACTGGATGAACACTACGCTCAGCCGGATTCACCTGTCATTCGACCGCTCCAATCTCCAAGGGGATCGTGCAGACGCACGTGACATGATGAAAGAGATCAAGGTAAAGGGAGATAATACGGTCCTCTTCCGCAGATGCTGTGAAATTACGATGGCAAAGGAAATATTTGAATGACAACGTTAGCTTTTTTGTTTAATCTGCCGATGTCGCCTTTTGGGTTTTTAGCGAAATTTTATCTATTACTAGACAAATAAAGATTGTTTTATATGTAAATATGGATATTTTGATTGTATATTATGGTATTTATCTCCATATTTTACAATGTCATTTTCAGAACAGTAGTCAAAATTGAATTTGTGAAGGTATAATAACGCACCCTCGAGTTTCTGTTATTATTATATCTACTTTTATTAATGATTCTGTTACTACATAAGTTTTCTTATGTTATACTCATTTTGTGTTCAGTTTGTGGGTATGGCTCTCAATTTATTTTTAAACTTATTGCTAGGTCGCAGGTTAATCGTTAGAAGTTCTTAACTGTCGTTTAAGTGTTTACAGTAATTGTATTACAGGTTGGTGTTGTGCATTTCAGGATGTCCTACTGGCCTACCTCCAGTGGCAGAGTCGGGTGGACAATCTATTCGACAAGAGCAAAGATGTGGTGCCCCTACCTGCTAGAACAAAACCCATACAAGATCCCCGACCGGTAGTAGCTCTCTGTGACTACAAGGGTGATAAGGTGAGAGGCCTCAACGAAGCACTGTGATACTTCATGAAGAGACAAGACAGTGCTAATAGATAAGAGTGTCCTGCTGTAGCCAATGTATGTTTTAGAAGGTTTTATAACCGTCAGAAACATTCTGGCTACAAGTCATGCACGTTTAAGTTTCCTATTTTTTATGACAAAAGATGAACAAAACCCATATTTTCCTGCCCATATTTTATTAATGCCTCGTTGTATTTCAAAACTGCAATTACCTGAAATTATTTCAAAAAAAAAATCTGACGTGAGATATGTTACTCTTTTCGAACTTTTTTTGGCCTGTAACTGAATTCGAAATTTGTGGTTATCTCTCCTTTATTAGCTTTATTTTTTTGGCCTAAACAAAGCAAAAAGGGTACACAAAATATCAGCCAAAGTATTTAATAGGGATCTGTAGTATTGTTGGTGTAGACTTCGTGGTCATCATGTCGTTCATTTAATTGTTTCTGATGACATCTTTCTTTTCCAGTTTGAAATGTTCGATGGTGAAACACTGACGCTGTTGAATAACAGAGATATGCTAACATGGAGGGTAAGTTGTCTTGGGAATTTTTTCAAAAATAATTCATTTCAAGTAACAGTCTGAATATTTTACATGCATTTTCCCTTATCGGATACCACTTGAGACCAAGACGCAAATGAATATTTCGTCGCCAAATTTTATTATATAATTGTTTGTGAAATTTCTGACTTTGTGTCGCTAGTTGTCATTATGCACAGTCAGAAGCAGTTTTAGTAGAGTAATCACCAGCATAAAATATATTGATGAGCTCATCATCGCTACAGCCCTTATTATCGTCACTGTCTATCATCTCTTCACATCACAATCTTCGTCGTGATCATGTCATCACCATCGCCATCACCAGCCTTATTCTAATAGTCATTATTATTTGAATCTTGCATCGCTTCCATTTTCTTTCGTAATCGTTTTTACCATCACCATTATTTCCATCGCCATGTGTATGTTGATGACAAGCGTCCTGCTCGCATCTCCATATTATCATCATCCTCATTTCTTCATCATTATTACCATCGCAGTTATTTCCATTATCGCCATATCGATTCCTACCACAGACTTCCTCCTCCCATCACCATGATAGCCGCTATCATTTACATCTCTACTACGTCTTCACCCATTTGTCGTCCTTGTAATCATCACCACATTCGTCTTCACCACATTCTGTCATCATCATGACAATCATCACCGTTATCATCTCCATCGCCATGACCTCATTATCATGTTAATTATCGTGTCATTGTTGCCATCCTCCTCCTTTCGTCAACATATTTAATACTTGTTTAGGTGAGGAATGACAGGGGTCAGGAAGGTGACGTCCCCTCCGTAAGTCTTCTTATCCCGGGGCCCTACGGCCAGGCCGTTGACGCCGCAGTCAGGTAAGCTGACAAAAGAATCATGCATTGCTTTATTATATTCGTTTGCGATTTTTTGAAGTCATTCCTGAGAAACTGGCAATTCTTGTTAGGTGCATTTACCGGACATACACGAAGACCTTAAACCAGAGCTAAGTGAGCGGCAGCTGCTTTCGAACCCCGCGTTCGAGTTGAATATGAATGGTCTGCCAGTTGTCGGGTTCATTTATCCCGTGATGAACTCATTCCATTAACTGATAACTTGCTTTGTATGTAGAACAACCAATGAAGCACATACCTACATATAAGCCTTCGGTATCACCAGAATTAGCTCTTCTGTGGCTTTCCGCGCTCTCAGCCCGACTTCCTTCCATCATAATTTTCGCCGCCGTCGTATAAGTGATATATTCTTGAGTACGGGGTAAAACACCAATCAGATAAATAAATAAATAAATCTTCCTTGCCGCCAGCTTAAGGAGATAAGTGTGGAGTTACACTGAAGGGACGAGGGTCGTCATAATGTTGTGCGCATGATGTTTCACTGAGGCATCACTATTTACATTTCGGCCTTGCTATAAATCTACTACAAGTATAAGGCGACATCGTCGTGAAATAATCGAAATATTTGTTGAAATAAATTTTAACATTTAATGTAAACAGACAATACATCATTCCTCAGAAATATGTCAAACGGAGTAATAAAGACGTACAAGAAGGGAGACAATTCGTGTGATAGAAAACTGAGTAGGCAATCATGCCAATCTGTCCAGTCTGTCCAAAACAACTTTATTGATTACGTTTTATCAATACCTTTGTAATACAATTCTAAATGTGTATTCCTTTCGCCGCACCACAGACTTCGCCTCCAGCTTCTCGCCATGTGGACCACGAGCTTAAAGCGACTGGGATATCAGATGATAGCCTTTATGAATCTGGTGTTCCGAGACTGGAATGAAGACGAGGTACGTTTGATTCTTTTGAGAAACAGAATCAGGCAATAAATTGTAGAACGAAACTATTTTTTTACACATTTTATCTATTGCGGAGTCCCAGCTAATAATGGTTCACTTACCAATTAAACTAGTTAAATTTGGGCTCAAAGTTTCTCAAATACATTACCATGGGTTCAGTTAAGGGTTAGTGGCTCATGTAAATGGGTCAATTCGAAGTACCTGACCTGGCTTTTCTCCATTTATTATATACCAGTATGACGAAAACATTGCAAATTTTTGGTATGATTTTGTCATTACTTTAAAACTATTTTGACCTGTTAATCCTGTACTACTATGCAGATGGACAAACGGAAGGTAGGCTTGTAATTGTTACGTTATCTGAATGTTGTATTTTTATTTGTTCTCCTTTGTTTTAATTTATCTATTTATTTATTATTTATTTTTTATATTGTCTTTTTTTGTAACGTAATTGGTATATGGTTATCTGTGGCTTCACGGTGGACGAGTATCATTTTTTGTTGTTGTTGTAAAATAACAACGGTAACTTGTGGTAAAACATTGTATGTATTTTGTGTTTATGGACAAGTCAGCTCTTTCAAATTAAATGGAATGGTCCAATTTTAGAAAATTTTCTTAAATTCTCAAAATTCGAACAAATTTACAGAGACGTCCTTACCTTTACACAAAGTGGTCTTACACGTATACAATAAGCACGCTAATGTTCAGTCTCACTTTATTTGTATATGTTTATGCATTCTGATTGACCCATATCAGTTGTCGGGTCCTTTTGTTGCTTTCAGTGTGCCAAATCTGTCTTTGTAGACAAGATTTTTATCACTAATCATGAACGATTTAATATTAAAAGTTGCCCTTACGGAATTATCAGTGCATTCTTTGTAACAGCTGTATATTCAGCCAAATTAAAGTTCATTGCTCGTTTCTAATTTATGATCAATAACAATGTACCGATTATGACAGTTTCTGTTTTCTGGCTTCGTCTTCTTTCGATGGCATTATCTCTGCTGTAGCTGAACTTCGTATCCTGGTCCGCATGCTGTTATGTACCAACAAAGCATCGTCATGAAAGATTGACAAGTTTCGCGTTTTGTGCTTTTTTCATGTTAGCAAAATTATCACCAAATCATTGCCATAAGTTGATGTTCCGTTACGGAAAAATCATTTTAAGTGACATAGTTCTCTCCCCTCACTACAAGCACTAAACCTCACAAGTTGTAATAAATGGTAGATAAATTTGACAAAACTCTTTATAAAATGTTAATGAAGATTTTTCAGAAGAAAAGCCCGTTCCCTTATGTACACAATTTCCATGATTTACCCAGGCTCAAAACGATTTTACATTATACACCTTTAACAAATCATTGCGTAAATTTTGAATAGGGCAACAGTTGGCCAGACGTCATATTGGAAGAAAACCACAATGTCGCTATCATTATAGTCTCGGTATGATTACTGATTTCTTAGTTTATAGTGATAGCAATAATAAAATCAAAATGTGCCATAGATTTTATCTATATGTTGAATTCTTTAAATGTGGTAACTTTGCATCCAATCATATACAAAGCAGACTACACGACTCCAGCAATTGCCCGAGATTAATCATGCGCGTGTCCACTCAACTATAGGTGACCTTGAGCTATAGCACATCACCTCTGGCTACAACATCTTTGCAGTTTTGAGATTTGCGCATTTGCTATTGCCTGTGTATTTGTGGACTTCTAAAATTGTAAATTTTCGTGATGCGAAACAAGTAATATATCCGTTTCTTTTACAGATCCAGAGTTTACAAGGCATTCCGGCCACCACAAAGGCAGAGTTGTTGGACGTGTTACAGAAGATCGAGGACGACCTTTCCAAGCACTGGAGCGAGTACCCCGACTTCCAGGAACTCCAAGAACGCATTCTGCGCCTGCGCATGATTTTGGAGGAAGCCAGCAGTGACGGACAGCCAGGTGTGAAAATGAAATGTGAAACAAATGATTGTACTCTGGTCAGGTGAAATGCACACGCTATGTTCACTTGAACTGAAGGTGGACAGCTACATGGATGCAATATAGAGGACAGGAACGTTGAATAATCTCTGATCCTCTTCAGATAGATTAGGGAATTTTTTTCAGTGCGCATGACAAACATTTCCGCGGTGCGGAAGAAGTTCATGTTATGATAAAGCATTGTAACCCTTGGCAGTCACACTCAACTCATACAACTTTGAGAAATTTTATGCGAATCTTTGTGACATCTGAGACTATACATGTTTTCAAACATAGGTTCAAAATAAAAAGTAAGATGAGTCCTGGACTACGGCCCAAGTCTATAATACTGTAGCACTGGCATAAATGACCACTTGCTTTCGTCTATCCCACGAATGACCAGTTCCTGTCATGCGTACTCAGGCACCAGCCATAGGGTTAATCACTGTCGACATTTGTGATTTTAACCAGCAGTTGTTCCGAGTTCGATATCTGTTGACAAGACAAACCTTATACAACACCCATAAGCTACAAGTACCTATCTAGATTTGTGGAATGTTAGCTATATCATGCACAAGAACGTAAAGATGTAGCCTATATTTCAACCGCTGCATGGCTGAAATACAGCCGATGTGGCGTTAGGCCACAATCATTCACAAAGATGTCTCCAAAACAGTCAACATTCACGAAAGGTTAAATACACGAATAACCATGAAGTAGATTCTAACAAGGTGTCTGTAGCATTTATTTCCGCAATCTGTGTATCGTGCTATTCAAATGCAGTCGACGAAATCATGTTGTACAAACAAAGTTTAATTCTAGCTTTGTTGTTGCTTTTTCCAGACAAAGAGTTGATCGACACAGTTGTCATTCAGATCAAACTACTGCGGGACTTGCTGAACAAATATAAAGTAAGTCGAATTACACCAAAAATATATGTTCGTATGTTCACTTCTTCTCTGTGGGTAAAGATAATTACATCCTTGCATCAGTCAAAACAGGAGGTTAAATATTGCTTTTTGACTAAAGGCAAATAAAGTGTTTCCCTTAAAATCTGTGTCATACTCGTAGAATGCTTTATAGAAGAAACAAATGATCAAATACATTCCTATAAGGGTGTATTTGGCAGCATTTTAGTTGGCCCTCAGAATATCACACACCAATGTTGATTGTAAAATTTCAATCTGTCCGCAAGTGCCTATTCGCTAAACAGATGAAACTAATCTCCAATTATCTATCGTAGTGTTTAGCAATTTCTGAAAGGAAACGCTTATAGAGAAACATTTTGAATGACTTAGTCTTACCGCACCTCTGATTACCTGCTGGCACCGAATAACTTGAAATGTGTCGAAATATTCGGCATTTTGTCTCCAGCTTTGGCAGCATTAAATCTGGGATTAATGTTGACAATGTCAGAAAATGTGGTTTCCTCAGATATCATCAAATAAGAGTTTCCCCTAGAAACTATGTGAGATTTTTGTATACGACCCCCAAAGCCCCTCTTTTCACCATGCGTTGATTATCGATTAATTACTGTAAATGTCAAACTTTCCACAGGATTTCTGGGCATACTGGGAAACTTACAAAGCCCTGGTGGAAACGCTGCGAGAGCCCAAATACATCCTGATAGCCGACCAATGGGACAAGCTAAGATACGTCACGACTGCCCATTTTGTCAAGTATGTACAGCTTGAAATGTATAGAAATATTCGGCATTGGGCCGATTCTGCAAACCCTTTTAGGAGTACCAATGTTTCGTTTTTTGGTACCGAAAGCTGCAAGTTTTACCAGTTTGTTGAAATTTGATCTTTTAAAACAGTCGAATAAAGGCATAAAAAAATTCACCGATTTTAACTTAAGCCCCTTGCTCTGCCCTGTTGCCGCTGTAGACACTGCTATTCCAATTCCTAGGCAAACAATTCCCAAGAACGTGTAACACATACATTGGTAAGGGTTTTTGTCTTGTTTTCTTATTGAAGGTTCTGGGACACAGATCTGAAATTGGACAAGATGCCGCATCTAGATAAGATATCGAAAGTTGAGTGCGCCACGGCGACTCTTCACGAGACCCCACGCACGGACCTGAAGACGGAGGAAAGCATTTCTCTGTCACGACAAGAGGAGATCGCCGAGACGGATCAGATCACAAAATCTTACGAGGAGGAGAGGAGAACATTCCAGATCACGGCCGTCAAAGATCCCAGGGACGGTAAGGAGTTATCCTTCCAGCGTGCCGTGATGATGGGTATCGTGGACCAGGCTCAAGGGCGTTATATAAACCCGGACAGCGGCGAAACCATCACCCTCGCCGATGCCATGAACGAAGGAAAGATCACCGTCGAGTTCACGTCTAGGCAAAAGATCAAGCAAGAGAAATCGGCCATCGGCTTAATCACCATTAAGACTCGCCAAGAGACCCGCCCTTTCAACATCATCGGTGTAATCGACCCGGAAAACGATCGCACGATCTCCCTGACGGAGGCGGTCAAGAAGGGAATTTACGACGACCACCGAGGTGTCTACATCGGTGAGCATGGTGAGGAGTTGTCCGTAGTTGACGCCATTGAGAGCGGCTGCGTCCTGGTGGAATACAAAGGCGAGGGTGTTACACATTCCGATGTAGTGTCCAAAACTTACGCCATCAACTCCGTGGTGGACCAGAAACGGAAGTCTAAAGTGTCCTTCACGGACGCCATTGCTCTGGGGATCCTGGATAGATCTACGGGGGCTTACATTAACAACATCACAGGAGATAGAGTATACGTGGGAGAAGCTATCAAACGCGGGTTCATCAAGGCTAGAATTATCAACAACCCAAAGAGTTTAGATATTGACCCAGAGAATAAAATCGTCGTAGAAAGAATTCAAAACGTTAAGAATAAGCTGCTGAAGTCTATGAACGCTGTCCGCGCGTTCCAAATGGCCGCCAAAAATGGCACAAAATAAAGCCGATCTATAATAATTGGCATGTTTTTTGTAAGAATCTCCTTCTATTTTCTTCACAATTAACACAGATTTAGCATCTGATGGTAATGTTTTGCTGAAAATCAAGATTTTACACATTTTATTTTACATTGTTTTGTCCTAGTTTACAAAGAATATCATCATTTCTATTACAATGTACTATACTGAATTTCAGTTGATTTGGTTGCATTAGTTGAGTATTTAATTTTCCTAAATTGTCGGTTAAGCATGCCGTTTTAATACAAATGCTAATATTACCGGGTTAAATATCACGTATTATACATAAATTCACTTTGTCGTGTAAAAAGAATCGGGATACAATATATTTCTCTCAAAATAACGGCATTCACTCAGAACAAAGTTATCAGCTTTGATAGACATTCTTGTAGCACTTGTAAATTGCTATATTTACTATTTTAATTTGCTGTGTATGTACCAATGTGAAAGATTTTAATACCTATGCATAAGGTAATCGCAAATGAAAAGTCACATTTTCATTCTGTACTGGGGTTTCAATTCGAACTGTGAATGTATATATGACAATTACAATGACATTGCCTACATCGACTGCTGTTTAGAGAATCATGAAATGTGGATTATTTTTCATAACTTATTGTTTCATTTGTGGTTATGTCTTCTTTTGTAAGGATGGCCTAATATATAAACATATAGTACAAACGGGAAATAATTGTCACTGACTCATCATTAATTGGGCACACCGAGCTTTCCTTGGAAAGTTATTGATTCGAAATCATACGATCTTGATTGACGAATTTTCGAAGAGGGTATAGCACAGACACCACTTAACTCAAGGCCAAAATTACTATAGCTACGACTCGATCCCCTTTGTAAGTGAATGATCCATGTAGAATATATGGGATGTCGAAATACTGCGTTGCCCGCCGAACGACTGGCCATCGTTATAGATACACAGATAGCTCCCTATAGACTTATTTCCCTCGGTAATAAACCTGTTCCATTTCATTTATTTGGATGGTGCTTTACGTTGGTCTCAAATATATTTAATTTACCGTTTGGTTTATGAAGGAAGGCAACCGGGAAAAGTGGTAGGAACCACCAAGCACATTGTAATTGCCCCCCAGAGAGAGCTGTATTCGGACACGCCCCTTGCATCCGCCTTTCTTTTGAGTCGTTCAGTTCTTGTTTAACGTCACATTCGAGATTTTTAAATTTTATTGGTGAAGGAAACAAGAATGTACCTGCATGTGCAATCCAACGTCTTTTGGCAAGTTACTGGCGATCTTTCGCACGTGTGACATGCAGATAAGTGCACCACACGGCCAGATAATAAGTGGTCTTCAGCTGGACTGCGCAAGCCGCTGGAAGGTGTGTTGACTGGGGTTTAGTGTCGCTATCAATATTACTTCATGCCGAAGACACCAGCCCCATCATACTGACATCAGGAAAACTAGTACTTGGCTTGTTCCTCTTATGCGATGCGTCATCAGAGGTAGTGCCAAAAACATCGATGTCAGAACTTCCGGAATCAGCCCCGAATTTATTACTGAGGAGCAGAGGCTATATGACCTGCGCAACGGTCCTTTTTAAACTTTTAACATTCTCGGTGTTTCGTTCAAGTATGAACGACAATACCTGCACGTGAATAACTGGCTTATTTCACCCTCGGTAACTCAGCGCTATAAAATCATGATTTGGCTGGAGATTTGTGTGCTTTAAAGCGACGAAGTCGCGAATTCGAACATAAAACACCCTTTATACCTCGGCTGAGGCTTGTTATTATACCAAGATATTTGTCAAGTGGCCTCTTGTGAAGAAAAAGTTATCTATCATGCACTCCGTCAACTACCTAACGGCGTCATCGTTATTACAGATTATACTTTCTAGAGATAGTACAGGTTCTAGTGCTCAAAACTGTCTGAGACCACAACGTGTTTGGAACAAGCAACCTCAGAGTCAGGCACCAAATCGCCAGCAATACCTCTCAACGGTCAAGACAACTCGACCAATCGGCCTTGTACAAAACAGAAGGCGGCTGACACGTAGACAGCGAATATGCATTTACCCTTTGATGATCAGAAATGACTCTTGGCTGAATATATCAGATTGGTAGCTATCAACTAACTAACAAAACCTATCCATAACATATGAAGAGCTACATAAATGGGTCTGATAAGCAGTCGGGTACAACATCAAAGCTTGGGTAACACAAGTTCTCTCTGATATTCTCACTACGAAAATACAACTGTTGCTAACAGATTTCAGTTATCCTGTTCCTTGTGTTAACATACCGGTTAGTACACACTACCAATCTTGTGAGGCCAATTACACAGGCTCGTTGGCAGGATTCAAACAAAGCATACACATCAGTCAGCCGAGAAGATGGATCGTCCGTGGATTATTAAAAGTGAACAAATACGTTACATACGGCGGATTCATACAAAGAGAAGTGGTCTACAGTTTTCTGTAATGAAGAAGAGAAAATGAATATTCTAGGGGGTTACAAAGACAGACAAAGAGCACACGTGCCGTAATTAGCAATCGCAAATAGCTCAATTTTTCGCTTCACATTCTAAGCATAACCCTAAATAAGGTGCTGACTGTCACAGAAGCATAGAGATGAAGACAGTTGCCTTCGTTAGGACTGCGTTAGCACACACGACAATTTCTCGTTTATTTTCTTGGGCGGATTGCCATCGACAGGACGGATGGCTATCGACAGGCACAAAGTATTCAACATCGCTTATAAGGAGCGTTTTGTGTGATCTATTCCTTATACGCAAAGTCGGTGGAGAACAAAATGACATTCACGTTGAATGAATGAATAATTATGGCTTTACGTCCATTCAAGTTGAGCTCGCTCTTCAGTTACTAAAGCGTCGGAAATTTCGTTAGTTACTGACAAAATTTGGGTGGTTTACTCCAGTGTCTTCGAACCATAAAACTGAATAGGCCTACCATCATTTATAACTATGAAAAATTATTCAATTTAGCGTTAACCACTAATACAAATGAACAGATAAATAAAGCCTTAACGTAATATTCCATTTGCGTGGTGTTTGGATGATCGGGATTTTTCGGGAATATGAAAGAACTTATACACATCAATACCCATGTATAATAAACCCGGGTTGTTAACCGAAAAGCTTGGTATGCTATGTGTAACTCTCTGCAAAAAGCCTTATTGATTACCCGGTCTATGGTAAGCAGACAACAAAAAACAGAGGGAAGAAATCAAACACCTCGGAGAATAGCACGAATACTTATTTAAACACTTCAATTCCATTATGTCCTCGGTTGTGTTTGATTTATTTAGACCCCAATCGAAAAATAACAATTCAAGCGACGTCCTCCAAGTGCAGGTTTCATACAGCAGTACCTGATATTCCGACGTCGATTTTCTCCTGAAAGACTTATGAGCGTTTTACATTAACAACTGCCTATTAGCAAATTGAAAGTTTAAAAGGGATCAAATTATACGCCAACACACTATATCGGGCACAGTAAATACGCAGCCTGTCATTTTAAAATGATTACGGACTTTTAAATCAGAGTATGTGAATGTTTTTCACAATATGGTAAATAATGAGTTACTTTGAATTATAGAAAGTGCCGTAGTGACTGTTTCAATAATCCACCGCATGACTGTTGGATGGTAATGTAACCAGTATATTAGAAGTGAATGTCAGGGAATTCGAAGAGATAATCGTTGAGCATAAATGAGTTTCTGACGATTTTGGCATTGGTAGGACAAGACAGATCGTTTAATAGTCGACTGTGGACAGTATACTGTAGTATATAGCCTATATATTTTCACGGAGGAATTACATGTATAAGAGATACACTTCTGTCGGTGGTCATAATGACTGTGCATGAAAGACTTCTTGACGACTGGGGCATCGGTAGAAGACATACACACTTTAGCCAATGGTCATTGTGCTTTCTCGAATTTCAGACAATTCCCGTGTTGGCAGAGAGTTTTTCCGGAATCCACGGATTTCTACAGCACGAGAAGAAAGCTTTTTCCCACCGTCGCTGATCCTATGCAATAGCTAGTGCCAGGCACCGGTCTATTTATCATGATACTGAACAGCTAGCTAATTGTACAGTAGGAGAAACTTTTCAAGGATGCTTTGCACGTTGTGCCAGGCTGATGCAAGGTTAGTGAGAGTGTATTGAATGATCAAAATCCTTTCTGTATTTTATGAAGATATGCCTCGGCCTGCGGTCACCAGGAGACCGTAAGCCAATGGCAAAATTGTAAACGAATAGTTCGCAGGGGCCGTTTGAATGACAGAATACACATATGTAAGTATGTATGTATGTATGTATGTATGTATGTGTGCTTAGTTTTTATGTCGTGCAATTTTTCAGTGGTATCACGTGGAGTCAATAGAGTGTATGTATACACTGTGTCTTCTTGTGGCAGGGCGAGCCCATGCCGCCGAAGTGTTGCCGCCACTGGAACTCAGTGCCTACGCCAACAAACATGACACCCCACCCGGTCACATTATACTGACACGGGGTCGACTAATCATGTTTCCTTGCACTAACCTCCCAGTTCTGAGCACCAAGTGGGGCAGCAACAAGAACCATTTTTGAAGTCTTTGTTATTAGGCTGAATACGTATTCACCAAACTGTAAAGTATCATCGTTTGATGGTTGATGCAGAAGTGTTTAGCCTTTTTGAAGACATATAAAGACGGGTCCTGAACATCGAATTCTTACAACTGAGTGATGCTGCTTTCACACGTCTCTATTTATTGTACTAACTGTTTAGTCAACAAAATTCAAGAGAGGGAGCATTCGAATTTATGACACCATCAGCAAAGCTTTAGCTCTGGAAAATTCAATTTTCTTCTTGAAAGTTCATGGCAACACTGCTAATCTCAAGGATTCTTTTAAATGGTCAACTCAATCGGGAAGAGATAGATGTTACGCCACTCCATCACTCGTAATCCAGGAAGAGGACTTACGTTTAATTTGAAAAGACTCAATGGTATATGACAAAGTAGAAAGGTTCTGCTCATCGAATCCTTTGTATGCCTATTAACTCCACGGTTGTATCATCAGTGATGACTTCGGCAGACCTCTTAATAACTATAGCCAAGCATTTAGCACTAAACGCCTACAAGCAATATGTTGTGAAGAGAATAGCTCGAGAGTTTCATAAACATCCAAAGTGGGGTCGTTAAGACTTAACAGAACGATTTCAGTGCGATCGAATTTCACTAGCACAATAACAGTCCCAGAATAACATATCGGGTCTTCAGTGATAACACATCAGTGTATGGACACCTGTTTCCCATGACATAAGAGGACATCATGTTTTCATTGGTTCACTTTTTATAATCAGTTATCTTTTCAGATGTAAAGATGTGCCCGAAGTCATTATTTCCAACATATCACACCATGGAGAAGTAACTTTCATAGGCGAATCTAATGGGTTCTTTTGAGTGTTCCCACCTCAACATGCGACGGCAGGCGACATACATCTGCGGGTATTTGTCACATTTCAGGGAACGGTGAAATCCTAGATAAGAGGAAAACGTGTTTAATTTACTGTCATCCATCACGAAGTAAGGAATGACGATTAAGTGGATGCGAAATTCAAATGTTATCACTTCTTGCTACAGGCTTGCTCATTTGGATGAGTTCCACGCGCTGATTTCTTTGCCCTGGATTTCCAGGTACCATGGCTTTGAATATGCTGTTTGTCTGTGTGACTGCCTATTTGATCGTCGTGATCCAAATATGCGCACCTTCCTCTATAACCACTTTAACGTCGCGCTCAGGTAATAGAGAAATGCCCAGGTACCCGTGGACTTAGGCTAACAATTTACATTTGACCTGGGAGTGGAACACTATAGATTCCCCATGGGACTTTTACTTAGGATAGTTGTGCTTTGACATCGAGGAGTCCGGGGATTGTAAAAACGACCGCCTGGTATTTAGTGTACATCCGGGTAGTCCGGAAAATCTTCCGCCTGTGGTATGCGGAAGGATGAACAATGGTTTCCGAATGGCTTGGGGTACAGTTTCCTATGACGTACAACTGGCTTTCAAATCGAACAAATCTGTGACTGGTCAAGGCTTCAATATGAACCACGAATCCCAAATCGTCGAAAGCGAAGAGCTCTGTAACATCATGCGAAGAGAGGACAGCTTCAACGGGACAACATACAGCGAATATCTGGGAGACCGGGCAAGATACCCGCCAAATTTGAACTCCACGTGGGAGGTGACGTCGAACACTAGCCGACAGACGTGTCAGCCATTTCAACATGGAACACTTCGGAGAATTTTGCTGCGGAGATCGTCTGAGTGTTTACAAGGACAGCGATAAAGAGAGCCACCTGGGAACTTTCTGCGGTTGGAGAGACCCTTACGAGATTGCAGTCAACGGTTCTACTTCGGTTCCACTGAAGTTAACAACGAATGAAGGGGATAACCTTGGGGGATTTCTCATCGATATTTTAACACCGTCTCTCAGGCTAATGAGGTATTCTCCGATTCTTTGCGAGTTCGCATCAACGGGAGACAACAGAGGATGCTTCCAGTGGCAAGAGGCTGGTTGCACCTATCTGGACAGGAAGACCTGTTACACTGGTATCTTCAAGCTGATCATGGCTTCTGTATCCGACTCAAAGGGTGGTTTCAAACGCTCGAGCCTAGTGATGGTGTTTTTGTTACAATGTACGACGGTCCGAGCAATAGCTACGACCATGATAAGGTTGAGTACCTTTTGAGGTCAGGGGATTCATTAATTAATTAATTCATTCAATTAATTGTCCTCTGGGTTTCACATGGTTGCCAATGCCGTTCTACATCAGACGTCGGAGCCAACGCATCTTCGCGTGACCTACAGGACTTCCAGCTACCTTTTAACAAACGATATTCACGTTCGCTCCCCTAGCGAATTAATGCTGTGTTTATCATCAGTTAGTTACCCTCCCAGGAAAAGCGACAGCATTTAATCTCAAAGAAAACGGGGCGTTCGGGGCTCTACCCAATGACGGAAACTGTTCTATCGCCGGAGTGGTCGTGTTTGATGGAGGATTTGAACAGTACCAGACCATCGGATCTAGTATACCAAATCGGGTATATGAAAACGTTTCAAGATTTTGAGTATGTCATCCAACATTTCCTGTTGGTGTACGGCTATTGTAACACACTGGCAGTACAGAAATCCCAATACAAACTAGAAGCGCGGTCTACCGATTGTGCTGCTAATCACGTCACAAGAGCGTCTTTGTCCTTGTTTAATTTCAGCTTCCCCTTTCGAAGAACTAACAGCATTAAGAATGCCTCTGACCCCTTCAAAATATCACCAGATACAGAAAACCCTAATCGGAGCAATCCCATGCCTCTGACGCTTCGCTTGGGTTCTTTGCGTGATTCAAACAACTACTTTCTAGTTTTCCTCCATTCGCTAGAAAAATTCCAAGCCTCCTATTAAAATTGTCGATGCGGGTCATACCACAACGGCTACGCTGTGGGAGAAATGGTCGATGAAAAGGGAGCCATATGAACTAAAGGAAGAGACATTTCCGGTGACTTGGTCAAAATTTTCTCAGCAATGGTTATGTGGCGTCGTCGAATTTGTCGAGGTTAAAAAAGAAACGGTGTACGCGTAACACGGGAACTCTGATGCCAACTGGCCCCAGCGCCTTGCTCTCTTCAGACGAGGAGAACTAGACGCTCACCTTTGCGGTGAGGTTCCTCGATGTTTGAACAAGAACAGGCCCCAAATGTTGCTCGCTCCGTTTGGAATCATTACCCATTCGGGATCTGAGTGCACATGGTTTCTTCAAGACCTCTCTGGCGTAAGGCCGCATTACTGGTCCATCCAAATTTAGTCAGTGTCGCCGGAACAGAATTAAAAATGTGACATAACAGTCACTTATCCGCGGGAAACAAAATAGTCATTTATAGTCATTTAGTATCCATAACAAGACGAAAGGAGTTGGGTTTTCAGAAGCGACTGTTGAGGTCTAACTGGACTGATGAGTTATTTACCCGCCACTTTGATACATATTTATCGGACTCAGCAATGTAGACAATGTAAGCATTTTTTCGTATCATTCATTTCCATATTTATTTCATTCATTTTTCAGCCGTACATATAAAATATTTCATTTTTATCTGACCAATCCGTTCATCAATCTTGTCACCTCTGACGCTTTAATGGGTCTGTATTTGATAATTTACAGAGGGAACTGCATCGTGAGCGATACAGAATGGCGTCGGGAAGCCGGCAGTCAATTCATGGGAATACTCACCAAACTCGCATGCCAAATATCTATGTTTACTTTGCCCCTTGGCTTGGGATCACTATTTTGCTGAGATGTCCCCATTTTCTCACCGGTTGCGTGCAACGCGTCGTTTGGATCATATCGGCAGGACTCTAGTGCACCTCTCCAATCATAGCTCTGTTCCATGTCATCATCCCGAGCTTCGAAGGATCTTATGGGAAGAATGCTTTGTGCATAGATTTTCACCGATTCCAAAACTGCAGGCTGCCAAAACGCCACGGCCATCTGCATCGGATCTTTGCCGTCACCACCCCGCGTGCTTCGCGCCTGTTTTTCACAATGAACATCTGAGGTATTCTAAGACATAAACCAATTAGTGACGTCATACATGAAGCCACTAGAGCATGGTTCCCATCTTTAGAGTTTACAGTACACGGGTCTAGTTTCTTCGAAATATCGTTACACTAATTTGACGCATTGTTCTATATAGACGGATGGAACTTCAGAAGAAGTGTTGAAAAGATGTGAAAAATGTATGTTAACCTGATAACATTTCATGCAAATGGTCACAGCATAAAGGTAAAATCTTTTACCTCCATGGTCACAGGTAATATCAAAACCAAAACAACCCACAAAGTTCATTCGAAAACTTTACATATAAATTTATTAAACACGACACACAAAAGGTGAACATACCAGCAAGTACACGCAGACGTTTTACACGCTACGTTATACCACGAAACCAAGATAACCAACATTTTTCAATGCTGCTTCTTTTGGCTTGTAACAAATTTAGAAATCATGCAAAAGGAAATACACTCATAATCTAACTTATTTCAGTGACGCCGTTAGGAAATTGTTCATTTCCTGACTCCGAGAGAAGTCCCTGCAGGGCTTGTGCGTAGATACACCCGACAAAAAACATTCGTCATTATAAGTACAAAAAGTATTTTAAAAATCTATAACAAAAAAAAAAAAAAAAGAAAAAGAGAACGACTGATCTCTCTGGTGAAATAGTGGGAACAAAATGTCACGATCTCTGCTAATCCCATAAACACAGATTCCTACATCTGTTGAAAAAGAAACCTTTTCATCATTTGTCAAGATTTATATATATACCAATTAAAATCTCTTGAAATTATGGAATTATTTGTCAAACAAGAAAATGATCACGAACAGGTGAAATAATCTTGGCAGGTTTAAAACTCCTCATACACCAATATGGCCTAGTGTTGAGGAGTTTTCTTCCTAGAAAAATGTTATAGTAACAAAAACAATTGTGTGCAATTACACGTGTGTACTCGTCCAGACTTAATTAAACAAATGCTTGAGATGAATCGAAGACACCAATATATTTAAGATCTCTTCAAGCCCTTTGCATGTATTCCCGGCTAAAAAAAGCCTTCAGCCTACAAGCTTAAAAATCATTAAATATCAATACCTTCTAGAGTTTTTGTCTTAATTTTAAAGTATAATACAGCGAGAGGTTAATACTTTTATCAGGTTCCGAAACATAACGATTTTCAAGATTTATTACAAAGTTTTCAACGTTTTAAAATTTTTTAACATATTTCAATGAACTATTTTTTCCTACATAACGCAACTATTCTTTCAAAACCAACAAAAACAAAGAAAACACCATGGGATTTATTCAGGCCTAGAATGGTACCAGTATCATACTGGTTGTATTTCCCAGGGTTTGATTTAAGTAATGTGTTCTGTACAATACACATACGCTGTAACACCGGCAAACAGAAGTGCCGTTATGTAGACAAGTGGAGTGACAGAATTTCACAGAATTCTTTTTTTTTTGTATTTATTTCCTTTCCCCATTTTTCTTCTCAGAAATAGCCATATGGGTTATAATTTTTCCACCTGGCGGACCAAATAAATATATTTGTGTACAGACTTGATTCACAAAGTATGAGCCAGGATTTCTGTGGATGAACTATGACGGGATAAATTCAGGAAAGACTGTAAAAACAGAAGCGGTAGAGAGGTAGGTAATGAAAACCTAATCACTGCTTAAAAAGAACCCACCAAGTGCAATATCCCAGTACGTTTTGAGCTGAATATCCCCCAGATATACAATGATCAATGAAACATCGGTTTTCCTTCATCGTCCATTCCTCATTGGATGCACTCAAGAAGATAATAAACAAAAACAAAAAACGACTGGTTGCCTTCCATGTTTAGACTCCATCCCCTACCAATAACAAAAACGAAAGGCTTTCTGAGGCTGTCTGCAAGGTTCATTCTTCACATTTATGTTCATTATTTGAAGTTATGAGTGTCCCTTATCACCTTCCTACAAAAATAGCACCATAATAAAATTGATTTTTCCATAAATGTAATAAAGATTTAAAAATCATACATACGTAACTATTCAAAAACGAACAAGGGCTATCTGTAAAAGTTTTTAAAAAATATACATTTGGCGAACACGTTCATAGGCATAACTCCCATGCATACATATAACTAATAAACGTTTTGAAGGTTGAAAAAAAAAAGAAAAAGTTTCCACACCATTATTAAATGGCTCTATGGTATACGTTTTATCATTAACAAAACAATTCTGGCTACCCAACAAAAAATGCTAAGTGCAAGCAATTTGCCAGCAGCAAAACATTTTGCAGTGCATTATCTGGCCAACACTGCTAAAAGCATTCCCTTTACCTGTAACAAAACCGTTCTTGCACGAACTAGTCGACATTGCTGTCATTACAAGTGAATACATTTTAACAAAACAGGTTTATAACAACGGACCAGCCAACATTAACGTTTCAGCTCGTGCATAATTACGAGTCTATCACCTATCCCTTTCAAAACCTTCATTAACAGATCAGCCATCTTTCCACTCCAGTGATCACACAACAAAACTCCACCTTTCGTCATCCAACAAATCGAAATGTAAAGGACACTTACAAGTCCCAAACATCGAAGCTGGGCATATCAAAATAGAACAAACACTACTATAAAAACAATATAACTTGTTTAATTTCTAACAATACATGTATATATTTTAAAGGCGGGCTTATGAAAATAGCAGAAACATTACTACTACAAAAGACAAACAAAGTTAAAAAGTTAACTTCTTAAATTTTCAAGAGTATATGCACGCTTCTCAAATGATAGCATATAAATTCAACCAAATTAGGTAAAAATGTCAAACACAATGATTGTCAACCATCCATAAAAAAGCCCCCTGTTCAACACCATCATAAGAGATTGACACCTTAAACATTTGAAATAATAAACACCACCTCATACACGATGACTATTATATATTTAAACTCTGAGTGGAGGATAATGGTCTGAACCGCCTTCTAAGGCTTTCTAGCGATGAACTGAACACGTTCAAGTTATCACTAACAAATGAGGCTTGCTTTACACCACACCCGAATACAGAAATACTGTAAGTGACCTATTATTCTGCTTGTTATTAGGAGATTCGCTTCCGTTGATTTTAAGAGCTCCATTGACCGTGGGTAGTTGTTTTGTGGTTCGGTTCTAAATCAATATTATATCCAAGTAAAAATGTAAGTTTTTTTCACCAGAGGCAAATTGGGAGTAACATTTTATGACCCTAACAGGATTCTAAAAATACCTTTCTTTCAACAAATTTTTAAGACAAATACAGAATATCAAACCCTGTGAATGACTAGATGAGGATTTTTCTGACTATTGTTCAGCATGTTGCAGAGTTACATGCCCTTGACTGACTAGCTGAACACCCTTTTCACCACACTTGAAGGTTTATTCCTTTAATTTGAAAAACTCCCTCAAGGGTGACAACATGTGAGTTAATAAAGGAACACTGGCAGCCTTTTCCAGTAAAGCAATTCTCTTGGTATGTGAGAGTTTAGGCACATTGGTGTAGCCAATTGGAAAGCCCAGCTCTCTGAAATCGGGAAAACAAAAGGCCATTACTGACAAGCCTGACATAAGTATTGGTGATATTGTAGTTTTTGTTTGGGTGAAAATATCGCCTTTGACAATATTTTGATCATGCTTTTACGCAGAAGACACCAGACACAACACCACAAACAGTCCCATTATTCTCAAGCCAGTCCAAACAACCCTTGCCCTATTCCTAGTCAGGGAATCACCTCAGTGGCCTAGTGGTTAGAGTGTCTGCCTCAGGTTGGGACAGCTGGGAGCAATCCTGGGTTTGGTCATATCAAAAAGACTTTAAAAATTATCCTTGTAGCTGCCTCTCTTGGCACTCAGCACTGATATGTTAGAGCAAGGAAACACGACTGCTCGGCTCGACGTCAGTATAACACGACTGGGTTTGGTTTCATGTCATGGCTGAGCACTCCTCCTCGTAATATGTCAACTGAAAATTTGTTGATTATGTTGTTAAATCCAACCATACATACATGTATTCACTTATACCGAGCACTAAATAGCTTTATCCATCTTAATGTCTTGGGTCTGAGTTAAATTGACAAGGGATTCAACCCCAGCTTTTGCACGCATTTCACTTTTCTATGGCAATGATGGTCAACGATAATGCTGGATGAAACTCAACAGCCTAGTGCAAATCAGTGACCTATGTCAAGCTGACAAGTTACTGATCAACTTTTCAACAAGGGCCATACATTTAATGCGCACCACACTGGTGCAAGACGAGTGGTCTGGAAGTATTGATAGACTGCGCAAATAGACAAACAAGCATCGCAGACCACTTATTACCGCCAAGGCCTCCTATACCACCAGAGATGGGGAATCCCTGACAAATTCCCAGTCAAAGACTGGGTTTGATCCAGCACGTTATGTGTCCGAGGGAGTGAAAGGAAGGCGCCTGTAACCACTAGACCAAGGATGTTCCCAAATAAACTCGTGTCACTGAGCCATCTGACATGTTCTTGCCACTGCCCTTCGCTTATTTGATTGACGTTCCAAAGTTCACTCAAGAGTACTTTATTTATGTAAAGGTGCTGGTATGATTTATGAGTACAGGAAATGCAGCTAGTTTTACTCCCCTGAAATCCAGGCCTCTTTAATCCAGCTTCATGCATGGATTCCTATTTATGACTCTTGCTTTAACTCATGCTCAAGAAACTTACATGATGGCGGTCAGTTTAATATATGGGTGGGCTGGAGATAAGTGAAGCGGCTCAAAGTAAACCACTGACATTTGGTGAGTTACGAATGAACTTTTTCAAGTGTAAGTACAAAATTGGATGCAGTATTTACAGAAAGACATGGCCTTACCAGCACTGTTCAACTGCTTGTCGTCACCAAGCCCAATGTGAATCATGTGGCTTGTGTTTTGAATTCGACCCCATACTCAATGAGCTACAGTTTTCTCTTAATATTTTTTGAAGATGATAATGTTTATATTAATGAAAGATTTAAATTGAAAAAGTAATATATCTCAATATAGTTTTGCAATTGTGACATTGCGGCTGCAACATTTGGCATAAACATCTGCATCCGTATTTCTCAGATGAAGGAAATGTGTAGCAGAAGAAAGGAAAAGTATTCACATATACTCTGCATTTAACTACAGAGCCGGCAAGAATTTTTTCTCTATTTCACGCACATATAAAGGATTAAACCATCGAAAATGCCTCAACCAAGGAGGTCTGCTTTTGTTGGCATAATCCTACAAAATCAAGACGATTTAATCAAACTTGTTAGCATCACTATCCCTTGAAAATTTGTTTTGACACACTTACAGTACATGTGCATTTCAAGTGTGTACACATGAGTACATTCAAAAAGCAATACACACAATTTCAAACATTTGACAGAGCAAAAGCTCAGTAAATCCTGATCCTAACTAGAGTGTATCTTGCATTTGTCATTGGCTGAGGATATGCAGATGGTTGGCATTCGATATGCCAACCATGTCCATACCCCTAATTGGGCAGAACATTGAGTAGTATAGTAATTTTAGTCTTTTACAAACTCAGTCCCCTGCCGTGATGAGACGGGATCTATTGTTAGGTTCGGGCTGAACTGTGCTGACAATACGAGTGTACATTCAATAATACCACAGAAATATACACATGGCAATCGCATGGCAAAAACCCTCTCACCTTTCTAAAGTCTCAACTTTATCCACACCTTCAGCAGTCTGCTTTATCACTTCACCATGCCTTGAGTCTCTGTTCGGCATCTGTTCAATTCGCAAGAATTAATTAATTTCTTTGGATGTTTTCTTTATATACAAATGAGCAGGATTACTGAATGAAACCACACACAGCATATCAGAGGAAACCACAGTACCTAATCAGACGTGTGACAAACCTCCTGACTTAAGACTGCAACCAGGCCACCAAGACAAAACTAACTGCCTCAATGGACGGCGTAAACGAAGCTAAAGCCATTAATAAGGTTTATCTGATGGAAGACTTTAAAACTCTGCATAAAAATACTTAATATTTTTCAGGCTTAAAGGGAAAGACCACAAAAACGAAGTTACGATGAGCAAAAAGATCATTAAAAACTGTACCTGAAAGAACCTTCACTCGTTTTTATAGATCTTTCTCCACCACCTCTGCATTCAGCCGAACGTTTTGACTGCGTGCTGGATTTCACGGACCATTCTGAACACGCTGAAGCACAACGACGTCACACAATCATATGTTTTAGCTGCTTAACAGCCTCTCGTCGTTTCGTCTCCACACTGAATACAGACACAGGTGCGGTATACCACATGTATATTCCCGTAAAACATACACATGTAACAACCAGAGACTGTTTAGCAGCTAAATGGAATGTGTGACGTCACTGTTCAATAGGGTTCACAAAGGCCATCGTACAATCAATACATTTCAATACCTTTCATTTGATGGAAAAAAATCTAAAAAAAAAAATAAGTGAAGGTATTGTCAGGTATTTTCTTTCCCTTTAAATGCACTGAATTACACAGTAATTCCATGGAGGACTCTATAGACCATATGCAGTGGATATGGTGTTTACATGCAGGTATACTTTGATGTCTATCACTTTCTTCCCTTCTGAACTGAATTTATATAATTTTCACAAAAGTTTGCCTCTGGGAAGGTAACTTGAAGGTAGGTCTTGTGGCATCAAGGAACCCGTAACTGGCACTGTGGTCAATGAAAGCCCACCTTACAATTTAAACATTTGAATGAATTTCTTTTAAAAATTTAAAAGCATGAGTCAAATTGTACTTTTAACAGGTATATTCTGCTACGGTCTTTAGTGGTCTCTCTCGCAATGCTAACTTCGGTTTTGAGACATGTTTTCAGTCACCAAGTAATCACTGTATCTCACCTGACCAGATTTAGCAGGTAGGACTGCATCCTTAGAAACATGTGAAGGCCTTGAAAGATACTCTTGATGCCATCACTTAAGTTTTCCTCATACAAAATTAATCAAATTTCACCAAAACACCAAATCAGCAGCACTAAAATTTGGATGAAAGTGTTTCACTTGAAAGACGCTGAACTTAAGGTGAAGTACAGTACATATATATGATACAGTTGGTGTAACATACTATGAACATGTCTTACCGCTTCATGCAGAGCGAAGGGCTCAGCCTGGGCAGCCCGCCAGGTGTTGAACACGTCACAGCTACTCGGACTGTGCAGGTAAAGGAAACCATTAGTCTCACTTCAGGTCAATCACTTAATGACTGAGTAGGCCTATGTGAAACCGGGATATCCATTCATAAAGCTTCACGTGTGTCATGTAGTCATGCTGGTGTTTTACATGATGACTGGCATGAAGGGCACTGGTTTCCTGGGGCTGTTGATAACTCAGGACGTGTATATTTATTTATTGATCTGAATGGTGTTTTACGCCGTACTCAAGAATGTTTCACTTATACCACAGCTGCCAGCATTATGGTGGGAGGAAAACAGGTAGAGTACGGGAGTAAATCCACGACCATCTGGAGGTTGCTGGCAGACCTTCCAGTGCACGGCCAGAGAGGAAGCCAGCATGAGCTGGGCTAGAACTCACAGGGACCACATTAGAGGGAGGCTTCTGGGTCACTGCGCGGCGCCAGCGCGCTAACCACAACACGTTTAACCCAAAGACCCATGAATTGACTGAATTAATCCGGAAACATCCTGCCCAAACCCGGGTTAGAACTCATACCTAGTGCGCCAGCATTAGGGAGTCAGGAATTGACCTCAACACTTAGTCCCACTGCTCTGGCTGCTAACCTTGATCAAGGCTAACAGAATGAATCAGCTACCTGCCATCAGACTATGGGTTTCAGTCACACTGGCAGCATTTGTATTTCAGGACATCCTTTAAAAACTGGGCGTAACCCAGAAGTAGCACTTTTATGGAAATTACACCTGGCCACTATTAGTATAAGCTCTGGGAAGCTGCTTTCAAATGATAACTGCCACTTTATTTTCCTGGTATAAAAGCTTCCAGATAAACAGCTTCATCTCTTGAGCTCCAAATTCATTCAACCTCACTTGTCATACTGCTATTTGTTCAGGTCCCTGGATATCATGCAAGTTAACTCCCTTGCCCTGACTTACCGGTTTCGGCCTGGAATGTTTCCCCAGAAGTACTTAGCCCTTTCTGGGTATGAAAACCATGCAGCATTCATCAATACTGGCTCGGCCTGGAGGACAGATTACAAAGGTAATGGCTGACTGACTGATTGATTGGTTTTTAATTCTGTGCTAAAGAACATTTCACACCTACTGGGGAACAGGACAAGGACAGGCATATTCATAGGTGGATGAAACTTGGATGACCGATCAGCTATGCATGTCCCTTGCCATGTATGTATGTAGTATGTAGGCCTGAGTTTTATGTCATAACTAAAAAATTGCCAGTCATATGACAATGAGGAGACCTTAAAAGGTATGCATGCTGTCTTCTGGTAGCAGGGTTCATGCCGCCAAAGTGCTGCCACCAATGGAACATCATGCCAAAGACACCGGACATGACACCCCACCCAATCATATACTGACACCTGGCAACTAGTTCTGTTTCCTCTCAGTGCTGAACGCCAAGCGAGGCAGCTACAAGTACCATTTTTGATGTCTTTGGTATGAGCTAACCCGGGATTGCGCCCACACCCCCCAACCTCAAAGCGGAGGTTCAAACCACCTGGCCACTGAGGCAGTCGGCCCTTGACATGATTAATGTACTGCGTACATAAAGTAAGAAATGCCTTAAGCCTGCAAAGAGGAGCCTGACGTTTCTGAAAACAGCCATTCGTTGGAAGCGGAATGACCCAAGGGAACTTTACCTAGTATAACAATGAAAACATGGTCATACCACACTGACCAAAGGGGTCGCTATCAAATATGCCAGTCCCCTATTTACATGTTTGACTGTGTTTCTCAAATCAAAGGCAATCTAAAACTGCACCCTGAGGCATTTTGAAATTATTTTTTCATCAGCACTTTACTTCTAAAACATAACTGTGAAGAGGTAATTAAAATACTTTTTAAGTAGGTTTTGGAGATCACATTTTCCAGTCGGTTTTCACATTATTTTCGGGTAGGTATGTATTTAGTTTTATTGGTGTTTGCACCTTACTCAAGAATGCTTCACTTGTGTAACAGCGGCCAGCATTATTGTGTTAGAATACAGGTCAGAGCCCGGGGAAAACCCACAGCCATCTGCAGGTTGCCGGCAGATCTTCCCACGCACAGCTGGAGAAGAAGCAAGCGTGAGCTGGGCTTGAACTCACAAGGACCTCACAAGGACAGCACTAAGGAGAGGCTACTGGGTCATTGCTCCGTGCTAGCCAGGTAGGTATATTATGCACATTCTTATTCCAGAATTATTCTCTTATAACTGATGGCAATCACTTTTATGGGCAGAGAAAACTACAGCGCCCAGAGTAAACAACAGCTTCTGGCTGTATTTGACCTCAAGACTAAAAACTGCAGCATATCCCTGTAAATTTGGTTTGCCGGCAGGTTGCCTTGAGCAGAAAAAAGCAATACACCGACCTCCAGAAATGAAGAGATGTGTTCTCTGGCAATGTCTTTCATGGACGCCTCACTCTCGCACAGCCAAAACACGTGGGTAGGGCGATTTAAGGCCAGGGTCAGGCAGATTCGTGCAAACTCCAACATACCGTCACCATCACCCACTAAAAACATTTAAAAATGAGAAAATTCAAAGAATTCATATGCAATGTTATATATATGCCAAATATACAAGCTCATTTTAAAGCTTGATCTGAGCACCCCATTAAATAAATTCGCACACAATTTTATAAAGAAAGACAGACAATATGAAGCAGTTATTGCATATCTCCACCAATCAAGATCAAAGACACTGATCAGTATACAAAACTTATGGCACTGCATTGAAACAAATATGAACTCACACACAAATTTTGGACTGAATCAGTTGAACACACATACATATCTAAAAGAGGTCTCGTAGCATGTCAAGTTATCCATGACTGATTCTGAATCAGTGAAATTTGGGAAACAGTGCGGCCATAAACTGCAGTATTTATCCTGAATGACTTAATGCCATCTCAGTTAAGTGTGTTGAGCATCCTGAACATGGTCACCTCTTAGACAATATCGTCATCGCTTTTGTGAACTGTCCGCTAAGAGGATTATCTCCCTTTCTGACCAAACTTCAGAAAGTGGTGTAAGATATTCTACATGCATTAGTCACAATGGAGACTGGAAACACCAGCCAGTACGCAGAATAGGCAAGTGTCGATACTTTCAACCAGAGCCCAAGGGATGTGAAACGATTCTATTGCTTTTCTTCTGATTTTATTCTTCTTGTTACTAGTGACCAGTTGTCTTCCAGCACAATTCGCTAGTGTTCTCCGTGCTCTCCATTATTGTGACCGTTACAGGAGACCCGGCAGCAGTACTTTGCACCATTTTATGATGACCTTCCCCAGCCCATGACATTAGTTTAAAGAGAATATACTGCACTAGAACTTCATATTGTAAATATGAAGTTCATATAATGTAAGACTGACGACATTTTCCTTAACAAAACTTTGCAACTAATCTTTACCATTTCCATTTGTTCTATTAGTGTGAGCACCAACAAAGTCCAAAATATCTTCGTTATTTGTACCATTGCTGTACATGGCAACAGGTCAAGGCAACACATCATAATACAATGCATGCTTATTATAAATTGCTGTCAAGCTTGTATGGGAGAATATTTTCGGCCCAGTGTTAGCTGGAGGCTTTGGACCTTTTGAATATACCGCCACTGCTTGTAAGTGGTGAGGGTCATCAGATAAATATATTCTGTCGACTGAAAACTGTCACCACTTGATTGTGGTTTGAGGATTGTCAAATGACTTGAGACCTTGCACAGAATCACCCAACTGGTAACAACAATATTATGGAAATTTATTGTTATGCGCAAAACCCCCTAGAAAACAACTGATCAACAAATGTAGTACAGTCACATGAAATGCACGTGCTCAGTTGGTTAGTGCACCAGTGTAGCGTAATGATGGAGAAGCCTCTCAACAATGCAGTCACACAGAGTTCAAGTCCAGCTCAGGCTGGCTTTCTCTCCGACCATTAATGGAAAGGTCTGCCAGCAACCTGCAGATGGTCGTGTGTTTCCCCCGGGGTTCTGCCTCTTTCCTCCCACCATAATGCTGGCCGCCAACATGTAAGTGAAATATTCTTGAGTATGGCACAAAACACCAATCAAATAAATAAAGGCATAAATGAAATGCAGATGTATGGAAATTACTCTCAAATAAAATGAAATAAATTTTTTTAAAAAGTTTACGGATTCACCATTTTTTGTACATTTTGTACATCAAAATTGCTAATTTGAAACAGACACATGATTTGTGAGGATGGGGAAGGGGAATTTTCAAGAAGCATATGCATGCATACTAAACTGAAAATCCAGCAAGCTGGGGATGGTCGTGGTTTTCCCCCGGGTGCTGTCCCATTACTTCCGAACTTAATGCTGGTCAACATCATATACGTGAAATATTCCTGAGTACAGCATAAAATACTTGTAGCTTGAATCAAATAAATAAATCACATATTTCTCTAACACTCAACATTTAAGATCATATATAGCTGGGCGACACATTTCTTTCAATTTAGAATTTAGATTGTCCACAAAGCTGCAAATGTTTCAGGATGTTTGTTTAATAATATGTTCATTAAAATTCTACGAGAGCAAACAAATGCCTGCAGGCACTCATATTCAGTGAACCACTGTTACCCTGAAACAGAAAGCAAGGAGACAGAAAGGCCAAAAATTGCATGTGAGCTTTCCTAGGAAACCATGAAAGCATAAACATATGTACTTTTTTTGTAATATTTATAAAATTAATTTAAATATGTTCTTATCCCTTTCATTCAGCTTATGAAGCTTATTTCTGATGTGACTGCTAAGAAATGAAAGTTTATTTATTTAGTAGCCAGCAGGTGGCGATTTTCAGTGGCTGTGGGTGGGAAAGCCGATGCCTTTGAGTTTGCGTTTGTAGCTGTAAAAGCCTCATTTTCACACATTTTTGCCTCTATGCTATCTCTTGTGTTCATCATTTAGATGGCAATACTTTACTTTGTGTGACAAATTTGATTATTTAATTGTCTTGATTACAAAACTTGCATGTTTTCCAACCACGAACAACATTCCCTGTGTGACTTGTACATTGCCTGGAAATTTGCACAATTGAAACGTGACAGGCAAGGTACCTGTCCTTTATATATTCGTGGGCCGCAACCCAAAGGGTCAAGGTCAAATTCCTCGTCGAAAGCAGTTCCATCAACTTTGACTTCGGAGATCTGCAGGGACTTTTCTGAGTACAGATGATCATGGAGGCAATGGGGTGATGGGTTCAGGGTTGTGATGGGCTCAGGGTTGTGATGGGCTCAGGGTTGCAATGAATGTCAGAATTTTAAAAGAACACCCTGAGTCCACCTAGTCCACCCATTCTATTCCAGATTCCACTCTAGTCCAGTCTGTTATTCTTGGGCAGTAATCAAAGGGGTCAGATCAAATGACACACCCGCCGTTTGATAATCAACCTGCACATTATTCTTTATTTCCACCATCTTAATGATTAACCAATGACTGCTGCTGCAAGGTAAATACATCCATGTAGGCTATCTTACGTGATGTAAATCTTTTCATTACATACACTACCACAGGCGGTCAAGGTACTGAGTGGTATGTAACATTTACCGTTACCACCCTCAAAATAGCGTAAGCGCATTATGACCTTTCGCAACATAAACCTAAAAGGATAATAAATGAAAGCGTCAATCCAGACATAATTATAAGTTTTATTCAATACATAATCATTGCATATAAATCCCAACAAAACAACGAAAAAAGCATCACGAAAGGAAGCTAATATTTGACCATAACACACGGTCTATTTCGTTAAATGCACTGACACTGAGTACTTTAGTGGAGCCACTTTCGGGAATTTCTCCAGATTTTCTCATGTCTCAATAATGGGCCTTTGGCAATTCTCACCATCAGATCCATAAAAAAAAAAAAAAAATTGGGTTGTAAATGGAGACAAAAGCGAACCAAGTGGCATGGTCGGTGCTGACAAGTTTCACTGCACTTGATTGTTGTCTAACTTCATACTCCCAAAATTTTTTGTTCTCATGTATGACAGTGATCAGGTTTATACATGGATAATCACTGATCTTTGCAGAATTTGCAATACCTTCAAGTAACATACATGTATGATGCAGACAAATAGAATCAAATTAAAACTGACCCATACACATGCACTTACCACACAGGGTTTCAACATCCGGTATTTCTCCACAGAAAACCTGAGAAGGAGGGTAGCCCAGGATCAGGTCGACTCGCTTCAGGGTGTGCAACTATTTGAAAAAAAAACAAAGGCGTGCAACTGTTCAAACAGGGAGTGCAAACTGTAAAAGAAGGAAGTGCAAATGTAAAAACAGGCTATGGAGTGCAACTGTAAAAATAGGGAGCGGAACTATAAAATCAGGGAGTGAAACTGTTCTTACAGGGAGCACAACTGTAAAAACAGTGAGTGCAACTGCAAAAACAGGGAGAGCAAATGTAAACACAGGGAGAGCAAATGTAAACACAGGGAGAGCAACTGTAAACACAGGGAGAGCAACTATAAAAACAGGGAGAGCAACTGTAAACACAGGGAGAGCAACTGTAAACACAGGGAGAGCAACTATAAAAACAGGGAGAGCAACTGTAAACACAGGGAGAGCAACTGTAAACACAGGGAGAGCAACTATAAAAACAGGGAGAGCAACTGTAAACACAGGGAGAGCAACTGTAAACACAGGGAGAGCAACTATAAAAACAGGGAGAGCAACTGTAAAAACAGGGACAGCAACTGTAAAAGCAGGGATAGCAACTGCAACTGTAAAAACAGGGAGTGCAACTGTAAAAACAGGGACAGCAACTGCAACTGTAAAAACAGGGACAGCAACTGTAAAAACAGTGAACACAACGCAAAAACAGCAAACACAACTGTAAATACAGGGAGAGCAAATGTAAAACAGGGAGTGCAACAGCAATAACAGGGAGAGCAACTGTCAACACAGGAAGGAGCAACTGTAAACACAAGGAGAGCAATAGTAAAAACAGAGAGAGCAACTGTAAAAACATGGAGCGCAACTGTAAAAGCAGGGAGTGCAACTATAAAAACAAGATGGAGCTGAAGATTTGAGACATGTACAAAATAATAAATTCTGTACATGGACAGCAGAAATTGGAGGCAAAATAAACCCACCGTATCAGTATGAAGGTCCTCCATGTCCCCGAGCTGGGTGACACGATCGCCATAGTTACACGCAACAACAGCCTTGGCCGCGTCATCAAGCTCACAGACAAAATAACGCTCGACTTCAAACCCCAATCTGTCCAAGACCAGCATCCCTGAAACCATGTTAGGTTAGAACAGAAGGAAACATACAGAACCATAAAAATTCTGTCAAAAATATTTACTTACTTATTTGATTGGTGTTTTACGCTCACATGACAGTGGTCAGCATTATGGTAGGGGGAAAAATGGCAGAGCCTGGGAGGGAAACCCATGACCATCCCGCAGTTGCTGGCAGACCTTCCCACATACAGCTGAAGACGAAGCCAACATGAGCTACGCTTGAACTCACAGTGACCGCAATGGTGAGAGCTACCTGGGTCATTGCGATGTGCTAGCTACCTAATCACCTCAGTCATAATATATACACGTAGTCCTACACATATACATAATGGTTTACCTGTTCCAATACGGTCACACAGCGACAACACGCGCAGGGGCTTCCTTGTTATGCACAACGGCATCTGGAATTAAGACAACAAACATAGAAAGTAATGACTGGAGACTTTGGCTAAGTGTTATTGAATGAGTGATGAGTATGGCTTTACATCGTTACACCGCATTCTTGCCAACTGTTTCGATTGTGTCCAAAGCTCCACATTTTCACAACCATTTTGTTCTTTCCTGATTTAAACGCCAGCTGTTACCGCATCTAGGGGATCTCTGGTTTTGCAACGAGTGTGTAACGTTATGTCAAATGTAACTAAAATGACAACGTATCTCTACAATACGTGTCGTCAATGCAGTGACGTTTGATATTACTCACACCATGTTTGTAAAATGTACCACTGTGTGTTTTCAACATAATTTTGCATTTCAAAAACCATGGTAATTTTCTTTTTTTTTTTTGGTGCACTTTTGCCCTGCACATATTTTACCTCCCTATGAACTCTCACGCCACAATTCACATCAACGTGACCACAAATACGGTCAACATTCTCTTCCCAGTTTGCTTTTCCCTCTAGGAGTCCGTGGGTCGCTTCGGAGTACGGATTGCACACGAAGCACAACCAATCCCCCTGCTGATGAATCTGAAAACAAGAAATACCAACCTAAGACATTCAGGACAAAGTGGTATGCTCATGCTGTCCATGTTATATATTAATGTACAAAGGTCTCTTGGATCATATCATTTCCACCAAAGGGGTGTTTTCAAAACTGTCAGGCATCTATTGGCAGGCTTGTACAGACACGGTTCCATGCTGGGTCCTCTTTGGACGGCTCAGATGGTCAATCATGCAGGCGACTGTCATGCAATTCTTTGACCAGGCATGCTAGTGAGGCCGCATATTTTCAAATTGATGCCCTAGCAACCCTTTTTTGCCTCTGGCTTGAAGTCATCAGGTTTCGTTCTGGTGGGCAAAGGTCAGCAAACTTCCTATTCCACTCTGTGGTAACCTCCACTCATAAACCTCGCAGACCTGTTATGTAAGTGTAGAATTCTCCGCATGGCATTACTGAGACTAAACCAGTGAAAATCGCTTATTTTGGGTTTAATCGATTCAAACTCAACCTTTTGTATTTTCCCTCCAATAGCTGACTTATGAACTTCCAGAAAATGTCAACCTCAATACCTTGCAATTTTCTGTTCTTTAGCAATACTTAATTTTCCATATAGTTCCATTTCAACCCAAATTGCGAAAGCTAATGTATGCAGGAAAAGTAATGAGTACTATCTTATATGGATGTAGCAGGCTGCTCTGAGAACTTCGTGCTGAATAGACACTTTCATTTCTGTCCACTCTTGGTGAAAAAATCTGATGTAAGTAACTTATGCTGGCGTCATCCAATAGATGTTTTCCAACAATTTTAACTTCATATGAATGTTCCTGAGTGGCTGTTTGAAAAATGTGGTGATCTGAAGTTGAAAATTTATGCATATTGCCAAAGAGTTCAGAAAAACACCGTTTTCCAACGAAACTTGCCTTCATTGATGTATATTTAAGCCTACAGCATGTAAAGCTCTGTGCAGTTTCTTCCCACCATAATGCTGGCCGCGGTCGTATAAGTGAATTATTCTTGAGTACTGCGTAAAATGCTAATCAAATGAATAAATAAATACAGCATGAATTTCTATATCGTGATTTGCATATGCCTCGACTGATTACAGCTAATTTAATCAATCAAGGCATATGCAAATCACGATATAGAAATTCTCTGCTGTGCTCACTTTGAAGACAAATCAAATAAATGAATGAATCTTCAATGCTTGATTTTGACGGACTGATTGATGGTACACTGTAATTAACTATCAATGCACCATTTATTTTATTTACTTATTTATCTGATTGGTGTTTTATGCTGTACTCAAGAGTATTTCATGGCGGACAGCATTATGGTGGGAGGAAACCGGGCAGAGCCTGGGGGCAACCCATGACCATCCGTACATTCCTGGTGGACCTTCCCACTTATGACCAGAGACGAATCCAACATGAGCTGAACTTGAACTCACAGTGGCCATATTGGTGGGAGGCTTTTGAGTCATTACGCTGTGCTAGCATGCTACCCAACTGAGCCATGCAGGACCCTCCATGCTGTATTTAATATTTTCACTTAGTACACAAATCCATTCACTCTGTAGCTCAGTGGCTACAGAGCTATGGACTGACAAGAATAACCTCAGAGGAGGCCACATCAATGTTAAAGCAAGTCACTTGGAAGGGCCAAGTGGTCTCCTCAAAACTTCATTTATTATTGGATGTACACACCACACACGGGAATTCTCTGGTTGGCTGCTTAATTATCGCCACCAAGGACTATGGACAGAACACAATCTTGAAAGCTCCCAGCATGAGAATATGACAATAACTTCAATATAACTAATATACTTCAATGTGAAGTACACTTATATTTTCTGCTCAAATCCTCTTGGGATAAAATAATTCAGTAACGTCAGAAGTATTACTCACTTCTTGTACTACTTTCTGTCCAGCCAGCATCTTGATGCAAGTCTTGCAGTACACCCTGAAACGGATAACGCAATCTGTAAAATTTAATCATTTTAATGCAAATGCTTTCATGTGAACAATGGATACATCACTGCCAGTGGTCTGACGAGACCGTCACAGAAATGTAGACAGTGGAAGATTAAACAACAGTGTGCCTATCCTGCTGAAGAAGCTAACGGTCACCAATCAATGCTCCAAACCGTTCAAATTATTACAGCGATTCCTGAACATTTACATACAGCCAGTTCAGTTGGGTATCATTTCGCCAATGAAATTCGTTCAACATAAGCAAATAGCCATGCCGTGATTTGGGTCCTCCAAAACTACTGACACAAACATTTCTGGATTTTATCACAATACCAATTCCACCAAACTTAGGATTTTCCTACTACATTCAACGCTGAGCTTTAACAAGCAGATGAGTCTAAATTAACAGACACATACATCAGAGGATACCAGTGTAGCCCTGCCAGGGATGGGCGAGAGTTTTGCTGGGGATGCTAGCTAGTGAGCGGGAAGAACACATACACCATGGATAGGCTTGGAGACATCTTGTATTTCATGATCAGCAGGATGGGTAGATCATAGACCTTTCTAACTGCAACTCTGGCTCTAACTCTCACCTACTGTCCCGAACACCTTAGGGAAGGGCTTTTATAGCCCCAGCCAGGACCTCACAGAAGACAATTAACTGCCAAGCTGTGAGAGTTCCAATCAGCACAGGGCTAACTAGGATTCGTCTTTTTATAACCTCAAAAATGCAATTACAGAGACTATAATGCCTACATCTAACAACTTTTAACCACTACTAAATTGTCCAGGTATACTCTACAAGCATGTTAATTATGAAAAATCTACTATATCTACTTTTCTAACTACACACCATTTAATCGCTAAGAAACTCAGTCATGTTTAATTCTATTTTAAATCTATCATAATTTCCTGGCTATTTACCAAGCTATAATATAACAGTGACCATGTTAAAGTACATGATAGTAGGAACACACTCATATGCAATATCCCTACCTAATATTATAAACTAGTAACAAATTTTATCCTTAAGGTTGTGAAACGTAACACACCAATCTAGCATTAGGGTGGGAAACAACAACATCCTAACTTCAGCCTTACTACACTAGCATCACAACCCACATCATAACACTCAACCTTGGGCTGCATCATTTTCACGTGATGGCGTACTCACAGGCATTCGTTCAAATCATGTCAAATAAATGAACAGAACAGCATGGCACATACAAAGACATTTATAAGAAAAATTTAAACAAACTCGAGAAACAAGTGAGCGAAAAAACGACTTGCTGTAAAGATGCATCACCCCTCAGTTTTGAATGTTAAGTTGGTCATTAATCCCAGATGCTTGCCCAGCTGTTGACGACAGACAGACAGGTGAATGTAGGGGCCGTGGGGAAGATGGTTCTTTAATCTCTGGTGTGTTCTCTCATTTTCCTTGTCTATAAATAAGTTAAGGTTTATAGTAGTATGTATGTTTGGGTTTTACATCATACTTAATTTTTCAGTCATATGACTACAAGGTGTCCTTAGAATATATATATAAACTGTGCCTCCATGCAGAATATATATATATATATATATATACTGTATCTTCTCGCCACTGGAACATCATGCCGCAGACATCAGACATGACATCCCACCTAATCACCTTATACTGACAATGGGCAGACCAGTCCCGTGTCCTTGCTCTAAGCTCCCAGTGCTGAGCGCCAAGCAAGGCCACAACTATCATATTTTTGAAGTGTTTGGTATGACCCGACCGGGGAGTCATCCCAGATGTCCTGACCTTGAGGCGGACGCTCTAACCTCGAGGCAACGGAGGCTGTTGTGATTTAAAGTACATTATGTTAAAACAGAAACAATGATTTTTTTTATCGAGTCACTGTTGTTCCTTTCTGAAGAGTCAATGTGGAAGAGTTGAAATTCTCTTTTACACGTATATTCACTGTGCTAAAACGAACAACAATGCCTAGATAAACAATCAACATTTCTTAAATAAATCCACAACTTACTGCAATCTTCATACTGTTATCCATTGAACTTTTTACATGTTCACCAGATGTTTCTTTAAGATTATTTTGAAGGCATTATTCTCTGTAGATTGAACTTAGTAAAGTTCAGAAACAGAGGAGTTTCGAGTTCGAACTCTTTTGTCGTAGAAGGTAAAAAGAGTTCAACTGTGTCATGTGACTTCTCAGAAATATCAGACAATTTTGTGGATTTTAATTTACCGATCATCTGTCTTGCCTTGAAGGGAGGCACAAATGGCTTCTCCTTTAATCAGGAGCTTCTTTAATTAAAAAACTTCCAGCTCCTCAATTTTCCCTATCATACATCTAGCCTAAATAACTTTTTTTGAAACATTTCTTAGACACCCATGTTATAGTACATGTGATCAGAAATAGTTGTCTAACTTTTTTGACAGGTCGCATGGTGCAGTAGGGCTTTTCTTACCATTAGCGATAAAAGAGTTCGATCTCAAACTCCCCCACTGGAATATCCAACCAAGGCAGTTTTGTCTCTAAAATCAGACAAACAGGGTTCATAAAAGGGTTCAGTGCTGCTTGCACTGAAACGTTGCGATAAGCTCACCTCCATACAGAAGGAACAATCCAGCTTTCAAAATCATGGTGGTAAGTTTGTAAGGGCGTAGGAAACCAGAGTATATGAAGTACATGTACAGTTAACCCATAATATGGTAAGATGCTCTCAAAGTATCTCATGCCTGCAGAATGCTCTTTGAAGATATTCCTGTCCTGGCAACTGAAATGAAGGCACGATAACCACTCTGCCAGAGCTCAGTTGCTTTTTCAGGCATACACTCACCTTCCACATGCTGGCTTGCAACACACGATCAGTTCCCCTCCTTCACCACACACACTACAGTAAACCTGTTTTGTATTCAACACACAGAATTTATTTATTTATTTATTTTTTTTTGGAAATTTATTTATTTATTTATTTGATTGGTGTTTTACGCCGTACTCAAGAATTTTTCACTTACACGACGACAGCCAGCATTACAGTGAGACTAAGTCGGGCAGAGCCAAACCTACAACCATCCACAAGTTGCTGGCGGATCTTCCCACGTACGGCCAGAGAGGAAACCAGCATCACGGCACCCGCATTTGTGGGAGGTTCCTGGGTTATTATGCTGCATTAGTGTGCTAACCAAGTCTCGCAGGCCCCTCTCTTTTGAAATAGCCATACTGAAAAATTTTCACTCACATATGGTGATTGGTTTTGCTATTAGAGAAATCCACCAATGTTGGTGAGTTAGTGAGTCAGGCAAACTTTTCTACAAAAGTTACTCTAAAATACAGGCCTATCTTCTTGACAAACAGTTTAAGTCAAGATGTCTGCAACAAGAACATGATTGCCCTATATCCCTTACTAAGAGCTCGCAAACATCAAGCAGGTGACCCAGAAACTCTCTCACCTGACAGTGGCAATCCCATCTCTGAACATTAAGTGCAAACAATTGGAAGTCTCCTCCCTTAACTAAAGTTGAAAAACATATGCCACGCAATGCACTTAAAACCCCTCAGGTTTTAATAAGCACGTGTACAATGTAACGAACAGATGCAAATTCGAAGAGATATTGTGTATAATACCAGCCACTCATAAAATTTAACTTAAATGATCCCAATGACCTTGAAAAAGTCAAGGTCGTTGAAAATCAATGGGGTTCTTAATGATGCCGGAGAGTAGGTGTGGCATAAATTGGGTGAACTTTGGAAAAACTGTTCTCAAGATACAGCGTTAACCAGAATAACTTCAATGACTCCAATGACCCTGAAGAAAAAGGTCAATGTCACTGAAAATCAAAAGACTTCTTCATCACGCCGCCAAAGTGCTGCCGCCACTGGAACATCGTGCCGAAGGCACCAGACATGACACCCCACGCAGTCACATTATACTGACACCTGACAGACCAGTCCAGTTTCCTTGCTCTAACCTCTCAATGCTGAGCACCAAGCAAGCCAGCAACAAAAACCATTTTTCTTCCCACCTTGAGTCTTTCTCCCCACCTTGAGGCTGATGCTCTACCTACCAGACCATCAAGGTAATCCTAATGACCTTGAAGAAAAAAGGTCAAGGATGCATCAAGGGTGCAAAAATCAACAGGGTTCTTCCTCATGCCAAGTGTAACTGTGGTGTTTTATAAGTTTGGTGAACTTGGGCTGCACAGATGCCGCACGTTACAATAATGCCTCTTGGCCAATATCATGTATACTGGTCTAGGGTTAAAACACCAAAACCATTAAAACAAGGCTGATTACTGCAATCAACGCCACTACTAGTGTTCTCTTGAGCAGATGGTTTGTCCTGAGGACTCAAGTAATCATGATCTGTGTGATTAATCATGGCTCAATCATTAAATCATCTCACCTGAATGCCATCCTCTCCCACAGAGAACAGGGTCTCTGTCAGTCCATCCTGTTAACACAAAACACAAGATTCCAACAGAACATGCAGACTACAAATACTGGAAACTACCTACAATTTCATCCAGAAAGTGAGTTTATTAGACGCAAACACATGTAAAATGTTATAAAATGTTACTTCTGGCGCTGAATCCTACTACATTTTTCCTCCCAGGGTACCATCATGCCTTGCAAAAAATTCTCAAAACATCTTTCTAAAATCATGGACGAAATTTTAGGTCATTCAGGCCACCTTCATGAATATTCATGACGAATATCAATATTTACTTATTTACATCACTGCTGCTTTGATATATACATATATACCACGTTTACAGCCATGCCCACAGTACTCATTTTTGTGGGCAGGGTGAATCACAGTGCTTTAGCTAAACCACCAAACTTCTGAACTGTTCCCCACGTGACATGAAGATATTCACGCCATTTTGTTGGACATGCTGGAGAGGCAAGTGGTCAATGCATGTCAGATTATAAGCCAACAGCCACATGAGCATGCACTGTTGATTGCTTATTATCCGCCTAGGTCACAGGAGCACGGCTGAGCACTCCAGTTTCCTTCGTCTAACCATGCCAACCTCTCAGTTCTGAACATCATGACTTAGATATGACCCGACCCGGTATTGATCTCTGATCTCCCAACTCCGAGGTGGACGTTCTAACCACTAGGCTATAACCGAGGCATTCCCTTTTTAAACGACATCCACCCATCTGTACTTTCAGTATACATGTACTTCACCTTACAATCCATGCATACTCCACCTCTAAACGCTGGGTGCTGCATAAACACACTGGCTCTGTCATCGAAACAGGCTATACAAACATCTGCAAAATAATAATAATAATCATTAATTTACAGGTGACATCTATATATTTGATCGGATTCGATCTCAAGATGATCTCGTGATCTCAGTTGTCAAGCCCAGGGCCTACTTTCACCAAACTTTGTATGGATACAGGTAGGTATGCTTGGGTTTTGCATTATATTCAACAATTTTTCAGTCATATGACGACCTCAGAATGCAGATACATGTATGCTGGGCTTGTCCATGCCGCCGTCACTGGAGCATCATGCGGAAGACACCAGTCATGACACCCCAGCCAGGTACATTATACTAACACTGGGCCGACCAGTACTGTTTCCTTGCTCTAACCTCTCAGTGCAGAGTGCCAAGCAAGGCATCAACAAGTACCATTTTTGAAGACTTTAACACAATCTGTCCCAGGGTTAATCCTGAATCTCCCAATCTCGAGGTGGACATTCTAACCACCAGGCCACCGAGGTAGCAGCAAAGCTTCGTAAATCAATTTCTCCGAATTTTTCTAGTAAATCACTTTGCCTTATGGTGTTACAACGTACAGACGATGTCTTTAATGAGAAATGTTACAAAAAAGTGAGCTACCAAGTTTCGCGAAAGCGCCCGACTGGCTTGCACGAAAGCATCAGTTTAACTGAATACACCATGTGAATGACCAATTAACACCATGTGAAAGACCAATTATCACCAATAAACTTGAGAAATTTTTACTAGATTCCAGGACATTTTCCTCATTTTTCACCAGAACCTAAACAGATTCCAGACCTCTACATTCCCCCATCCAACTCAACTGTATCCCAATATAGATACCGCAGATAAAATTTAACAAGATTTCCAGGATTCCATCCTTATTACCTAAATAACCTGAAGCAATGTGTACTTTGTTGTAATAAATCTCTGAACTTGACCAGAAACCTTTCTTCACTGGAATCCTCACAGATTCTCCAAGTTTTGTCACACAAAAGTCATGCAGAAAGTCCCATTCCTGGATTGCCTCAGAAAGAAAAACATCAATTTTTTGAACCGTTTGGTGTTTCACACTGTACTCAAGAACATTTCACCTGTACGATGTCGGCCAGCATTATCATAACAGGAAACTGGACAGAGCCCGGTGGAATCCCACGACCATCCACATGCTGGTGGCGGACCTTCTGACTATACGACCAGAGAGGAAGCCACGAAAGAAAAACGCACTGACATTTATCAACATTGTGAGAGATTGGACTGAAGAAGGTCTTTTACGAATAGACAACAGACAGCTGTAAACCGATCATACAGACCTTCTCCACAAATTCACAAGGTTAACTACCCAAAATCATGTGCCAGTCCATACTATCAGGCCCACAGGATCTTCCAACAACTGCTTCCTCACCTTCAATGCGCACTTCTCCGCTCCGAACCAATGTCAACGGATCTCCTATGATAAAAAAAATCCATTCAAGTATATATATTTACTTGTATGATTGGTGATAAATTCTGTAATGAGGAATTTGCTACCTACACACATGCTACATGTAATAACAAAAGTGAGCATTTTGGATGGAGGAAAATATAGTAGCCCTTATGGATATTTAGGCTTGTCGCAAGCTACTTGGTTTACCTAAATGTCACACAATAGGTCCAAATGGGTCCAGGATTTGGCTCTGAAGTAATGAGTGCTGGAGCACTGATTGGTTAATACTAACATGAAAGAGGACAGTACCACTGTGGGAGGAAAGTGGGCAGAGCAGTGGGTAAACTCACGACCATCTGCAGGTTGCTGCCTAAACGTCAAACGTACGGCAGGAGAGAACGCCAGCATGTACTGAACTTTAACTCTCAGTGACTGCATTGATGACAGGTTCCTGTGTCATTACGCTGCAATAGCCACTTGGGACACAGTGGCTCCATGAAGATCTTTTCATTCCACATTTTTTCTTACATATATTATATGTACGAACACAAAATTTAATATTAACCAAATCCACAGCACTCAGCCATGCCACTAAGGGTTACACCTATTCAAATATCACTTAAAATTTAGTAATTCAAAATTTGCATTCAGAAGTAAGTAAGAAGTTGAGCTTTTCTGGTACAAAATTAATTAAATGTCATCAAAAACCCTCACTTGCCCTAAGAACTGGATGAAACAATCAGAATCAAACAAAAATGCACGACATGGAAAATGCTACACTTTGGGTGAAATATCTACCCTGTTTGCGTTCTGATTCATTTACAAGGAAACACCACCAAACTAGGATGCATACAAACTTTAGCCTTATTCACTTGTTTCATTCCTGTTGACAAGGCATACAGGTATAACCTACTCAAGATTGACCTGAATTAGTCCAATGAAAATGCAGTTTGAATACGGAGTTTTCGGAGAAAGAAAAAGTTAACGGATATTCTCAGCAATCATCTACTTTAAAGAATTACCCATCTCATCCTGATCTGATGTCTTTTCTTTGTCTTCATTTCTCTGCGCCAGATGTTTGAAAACAATGCGAGGAATACTCCCACCTTTAAACATGAAGTTCAAATAAGTCCATGAAACTCTAAAATTTATGAAGTCCAAGACACATTCAGCCCTGTCAACTTGGCATTCATATTGGATACGCTTTGAAAATATACAATGTATATCGCTAGTAAAATATATCATGAATATAAACAGACAATACTTTGCACATCTTGAAAGAGTATAGGCCATTTTCATGAAGCCATATAGGAGAATCCCAACCACCACCAAAACGAGGCTATGACTACATGTACACACAGCCATGACTTTCGAGTGCTTCCCTGTGAGAGTTATGGCTGCGGAAAGTTCACATGTAGTTAGCAACTGTAAACACACGGAGATAAGGAGAGTTAGCCACCCTTTACTGTCCTGTTCCAATAAAAAAGAACTAGTTAAACTATGTCAAGACCATGGCAATTTTCTCAGCTGCTTCAAAGCGGAGTTAAAATAACAGCTGTTGCAGTATTTTGGCCTTCTCTCGACTTTGGAATTACTAGAAGATAAGGAAAGCCATCTGAACAGATCTATCTTCACTGAAAACATCAAATCAAAACACTCTCTTCCGGAATGCTTAAGAAATTTACAGGTCAAGAGGACAAAGTCACTCCAATGCCGCTATTTACGCAAAAACATTGGGAGGATTATTTTATTCATGGTTCGGAAAAAAAGTGTCTACAATGACAGCATCTGCTATTGTCAATCCATGGCGGGATTTTAGCTTTTTGAAGCAAACAACCCCTCTCATCTCCATAATATCTATTTTGAACACAGCTTGATGAACCATTTTGCTTTTCTAAAAGTCAAATGCAAGTCAAACATCGACAAAAGCAAGTTACATTATCAAGTAACTGTCTGCATGGACAAATCCTATGGAAATGTATACAAATCAGATTGTTGTTGAGTATAAGGGCAAGTTGAAATTGTTGTTCATTTAGTTTTTTTCACTGATAATTAAATATTATACGTGGTAAAATACTGTGTTGTTTATTAAAAAGATTTTCAGCATAATTCAAAAATTTGAATAGGCCTATTTTTTTTTCAGACTTTGGCTATTCAGCTTTGCTGTTCTGGGTGGAAGATGAAGTGTCCAAAAAAATACCACTTGCCCCCTCCAGATGTTACACCAACTCAACAGCAGAGGTCATGGGGACTACCCTCTCAGCTTAAAACCACTCCAAAACAATGGATAGAGATGCCAATTTATTCCTGATCATACACAAATCAAGAAAAAGAGGCCAGATCTTCCCAGAGAAACGAATGATCTCAGGCATCCAGATGATCGACGTAAAATCTGAGGACCTTTTCCAGCTTTATAACCCCAATTGTACACGGGTTCCTACGGTCGAGGTAGATGCATTTGAATCCTCCCAATCAGAAGTCAGTAAAGCAGCACCAATCTCACTTGAGGCATTCCACGAAATTCCAGTGCAGTTGGACAATGATATGAATAGTGCTGTTTCGAGCGTTATTCAGGACCATCTTGCTTCAGTCCCGCATCAGTACAGAGACTCAGTCGACTTATTGTCTGATGAAGTGCAACATAACTTTTTCAGGCAATTATCTTCATATGCAGTTGATCCTCAAGAAGTTCAACAGATTGAAATGGTAACTCAAGGTCAATCAAAATCAGCTGAGTAGTTCAAACTAAAAACTGCAAAAATATCTGCCACAATGTTTGGCCCTGTATTTGAAAGGTGAAAATCTACTCCTCCAGATCATTTAGTAAAGCAAATAATGGTGTATAATTTTGATTCTCAAAAAAGTACAAAGCAACTGAAAATGGGGTGTGAAAAAGAACCTAAAATTAGATCCTTTTATGAAGATTACAAGAAGCAGCTATGTGGTGAAAAGTTTTCCTTTGAAGAATGTGGATTTTACGTTTTACTACAAAAATCCTATATTGGTGGAAGTCCTGATGGTATTGTTTCTGCTTCCAGCTGCAGTCTTTCACAGGGGTTGGTTGAAATAAAATGGGTGGATGCAGATAGATCAGTTTTGCAAACTGTGAAGAACCGAAAATCTTTTTGTCTGAAATGCAATGAAAATCAGCCAACTTTTAGTCTTGACCGTAACCACAACTATTTTTGTCAGATGCAGGCTCAAATGGGAGTGACTGGTTACCAGCGGTGTGACTTTGTTCTGTTTTGTGGCAGTGTCTATAAATTTCAGGGTGACCGAAGTCACCTTAACATAAACAGGGTGCACTTTAACAGTTCTAAATTTCAAGAAATGTTATATTCAGTCGTATTCAGTTTTTCTTACAAAACATGTTCTTTCAGAATTGTTTTCATCAAGGATATACAGAGGAAAATATCTTCATCCACGTGACTTTATTTATAATGCTCAGTAAAGAAGTTTTTTCTCAAAGTAGTTTTGACAAGTTGATATCAAGGTTCAGGCCATTACTTCCTTTACAACCTTTGGTCAGTCTTTGGCAGATGAAGTCAGGAACTCAAATGTGACGATCTTGCCAGCAACATTACGAAAGCATGTAGGTCGAACACTCAGCTTGCACCATGACAGGCTGCTGTCATATATATGTACTTGTTTTATTTATTCACTAGTGTTTTACGCCATGCTCAAGAATATGTCACTTAGCTTCATGGTGGGAGGAAACCGTGCAGAGATTGGCGACAGTATAATTAACAACAAATTAAATAGAGACAAATCATATCGTTTACGGAATTGGGTTTATTTTCACCAAAAATACTTGAATGTAAAATAACGAATAGCTTTTAAAAGAGCTTTATTTGAATATGCATTTGTCTGAACAGGTATTTGTTACATATATATGCTCATCAGGAATTCAAACCCATGACTGGTCATAGAAAACACTGGTCAATCTTTCACAAAGATCCTAGAGCAGTATTGTAATAATAGGAGTTGAAAGGCATTAAAAATGACATAACATATTCTGATGAAATATAACTAGACCTCTTTATGATATTCCTTGACTTTTTGATAATTAGTATATTGTTATAAATGTATCATCCCATAACTCAAAATCCTCTTCAAATTTGAAACAGTATACATGTACTTGATTTAGTTTGTCTTCAAACATTAAAATTATACTGATTCAGAAATAATATTTCACAATTTCTATGAAGGCTAAACACCAGCCCACCTCACTATTTTAATGTTCAAATTACGATAAATGGTTTTAGCTTGTTTATTAGTTTCGAAATTTAAAATATGTGGGTGTATTTTAAAAATAGTGAAGTAAATAAATAAGTACTGATCCACTGATTGAGTGTTGCTTTATGCCACTAGAGCTAGAATAAGTCAAAACGGGCATTTTACTCCATCCTTTAAGTTATTTATTTATTTATTTGATTGATGTTTTAGGCCGTACTCAAGAATATTTCACTTATACAACGGCAGCCAGCAATATTGTAGGAGGAAATCGGCCAGAGCCCAGGGGAAACCCATGACCATCCTACTCAGCTCCTGGCAGATCTTCCCACGTACGGCCGCAGAGGAAGCCAGCATGAGCTGGGCTTGAACTCACAGCAACCGCATTGGTGGGAGGCTTCAGTCATTGGGCTGCGTTAGCGTGCTAACAGACTGAGCCACGGAGGCCCCCTCCATTCCTTCAATAAAGTGTTTCTGTGAGTTTAAGTCCAGATGATGCTGGCTTCCAGGAAGGTCTTTCCTGCAACCTGCCGATGGTCATGGGTTTTCTCCCGGGCTTTGCCCACTTTCATCCCAACATAATGCTGGCTACCGTTGCATAAGTGAAATGTTCTTGAATACAGTGTGAAACACAAACAAATAAAAAAATTGAGCAAAGAGAGAGGTGATGTACGTTATACCACAGGTGATGTATGTATAAAGTGGTGTTGTCTCTCTGTTTAGAAGCAGTTTGTAGACGAGTAGTTAAAGCCCATGGGTAGCTAAAAACAGAGTAACGGTATTTCATCTGGCACCAAGCAGATGTTTGTTGCATGAGTTGGCTTCCAAGATTTAATAGGATTGTTTGTATTGATTCTCCTGACTGCCCATATAAATGCCTACCAACGAGTTAAGTCTCTGCTGAAGGCATGGCGTAACTTGCCACCTCATCTCTAGTCGAACGACTTGCACGAGCAACTACACAGCACATCACCATGTCAAACGCTGGTTCACGACGACAATATAAACACTCCTCTCATGCACGAACACAAGTACGTCAAAGCCTCGTTTTAATCTTAAAGTTTTCCAAAGTTAAACAAAGTTGTCTCCCCTGAACAGATAAACACAGTTTATACAACAAAATGTGTGAGTTTCAGAGGCTTCCCTTACATACTACAGAGGAGCAGATCAGACAAAATATACACCAAGACTTCAAATCTCCTCCATGACTATGGTCCTCACGTCTCCTGATTTTGACAGTTCTGTTGATTGTAGAGGTGCTTTGAAGCCTGTCTTGAAGGTACGATAATATAAGATTCAACTCCAAAAGTAATATTTAATGATAATTTGCCTTTAAAAATTCACTTTTTTGCACGAAATTTTAGGCCATTTCAGGTACTCGGGTGTAGGGCGGAAATCATTCCCATACATGATACCCCTCATTTACTTATTTATTTATCTGATTGGTGTTTTACTCCATACTCACGAATATTTTATTTCTACGACGGTGGCCAGTTTTATGGTGGGAGGAAACCGGGCCAAGCCCAGGCATGCCAGTGGAAACCCACAACGACCTGCAGGTTGCTGGCACACCTTCCCACATACGGCCGGAAAGGAATCCAGCATAGATAACCCTCATCCCAAGATTCCCGGACCGGAGACAAAAATCAGTTTTATTTACCTTTTTCTTCTTTCTCACTAACCTGACTGTTGCTTAAGGACATGCTCAGAAATTTTCCCTTACCTTTTGGTGGTTAGTTTTATGGTTGAAGGAAATTGTGGTGCCTGGTGGGAACCACCAATCTTTGGCAAGCTACTGACTGTCTTTACCACGTGTCAGAGTGTGTGTACGTGTATGTATGCATGCTTGGGTTTTTACGTCGTAGTGAGCAACTGTTCAGTTCTTAGACGATGTGGAGTCCTTACAATTTGTATATACAGTGTCTTCTTGTGGCAGGATGTGTCCATGCTGCCAAAGTGCTGCAATCACTGGAACATCATGCTGAAGACACCAGACATGACACCCCCGTCACATTACACAGACACCAAGACAACCAGTACCGCCTCTTTGCTCTAACCTCTCAATGCTGAACACCAAGTGAAGTGGTATGACCCAACCTCAACCTCTGCCACATGCAACATACATTATCACTTTTGGACCGGTGCTCTTCAACGAATTTTAGACTACGCAAGCCATGCATAACACGTTCCCATTGTGTCACCAATGCCCCAATAATAATTACCGTGGAGGAATGTATGTCAAGCAAGAAAAACTGAAACAATATTAAACATGACGTTTACAATTTGTGACAAAGCTCAGCTCCATCACAAGCATGCATGTGCCCTCTCAGAGTCTGTATTAAACACTAATTCACTTTTTGAATATTCAGCAATCTTTCTACTGGCGAATACATGTACACTCTCAGATGTGTTTCAGTTGTAGAAGATCAGGGGTTTTTGTAGCCAGTTTCTTTTTAGAAACTCAGTCTGAACAAATCAGAAAATGCAATACTTTTTCGTTACTAATGTATCGAAACCTCAATTTATTTCATATATACTCAATACAAAATTTGTCTAAAACTCAATTTTCCAATATTTCTAGTTGTGGTATAACCGCAACGAGAAAGTGGCTAGAGAAACCACTGAAGACATGTCACAAATATGAAGCAACCCAAGCTTAAACCCAGCGACTGACCAAGCCACTGCAGAGTATTAAGCAAACGTTGACTTACTGGAAGTTAATGGCCTCTCCCATGGTGTCGCGCCCAAAGGAAATCCTGACAATGCCCATCTTAGAAGCTTGTCTCTGTCTCCATCTCCTTCGTGTGGCTCACAAAACTCTGCATTGCATCTCTCTCTGCAAATCTGAATTCAAGGCACTCATTACGATTATTCCTAAAGAGACAGTGGGGTTTCCTCTGCTCGGTTTCCTCCCACCATAATACTGGCTGACGTCGTATAAGTGAAATATTCTTGAGTACGCCATAAAACACCAATGAAATAAATAAAATAAATAAATAAATAAAGAGACAGTGATTATTGGAGAGAACACAGCCCTAAGGAGACCACAGCATATAACTCTTTTGCTGCTGGAGGCAAAAAAAAAAAAAAAAATACTACTGCATCACGACTTTCGAAAAATGTTGGGTAACATTAGTTGACATTACTTACAGATCACCATTCTCGCTCTGTTTCACAGACCCGTGCAAATGACATCTCTTTCCTTCAAGACCTACTTAAATTCACAAATGTTCAGCTCCTCAATCTTCTAGATTGTTTGTCTATTCTAAAAAACTTTTTACAAAATTTTATTCAGACACCCATGTTATAAAAAAATCCAATCAGAACAAGAAAGCAATCAGAGATTGCAAAAATATATGTCTGTCTTCCCCTCCACAAAAACAGAAATATAGCACAATCAGTCACTGGTATATTTTTAAGAGACTGAGTGCACTTGTGTACATATGCACAACCTCCATATGATGCATATGAACAAAAAGACATACTTCACACAGGTATGACTTCAATAATGAAATGGACAAATACCTGGCAAGATAAAAAGCATGGGGAGGTAACAATCTGTACCAGTCTGTTCGTGTTGGTGAACACTAAATCAAGGGAGGAACTGGGTCTGCACACAAACCTGAGCAATATGTGCAAGGGCAAACAACTTCTAAAACAGATCGAAATTTGAAAAAATAACCTGCCAGAGCATAAGTCCAGGTCATTTTGCACATTTTGTGTAAGTTTGAGCATCCTATGTGTACTAGTTGCTCTGCACAAATACCAGAAATATGCACAAGGACAGACAACTCCTTAAATACATCGAAACATGTACAACTTCAGGTCATCTTGCACACTTTGCAGGGCTCGAAATTAGCACTGGTCCAGTGGTTCGAGGACAGTCGATTTTCTGTCATACCAAAGCACTGGTCCGAGGGGCCAGTAGAAAATACAAACACTTTCAGTGATAAGCCTTTGTTTCATTTAGAAATCGGGACGTGATATTTGTTTTCTTCTTTTCCTACATCAGCGGCATAAAAGTCACTCATACACAGAGACAAAAATAGCAGTCCCGCTCGTCACACGATGGCGGGGTTCTGTTCCACAATGGTCGCAGTTTGTTACATGGAAAAACTCAAGCGGTGTACGAAGAGTTCCGGTCAAAACCCCCGGGTAATGTATTGGGCACGTCGGGAGGGTGATCTGACTGGAAGGCAAGTACAGTCGATAAAAAAACAGCCTTTCTCATCGAATGTATATCCTATCACGTACACATGCCCGGTACAAATTATCAATTAGTGTGTCTGTAACCGCAGCAATAAATCAACAACAACAACGTTGCAATGTGGCGATACTTAGACAGAGCTAAGCCTCCTGAAAAGAGAGCAAGATTAACTGATGATTAAAGGTTAGAGAGACCTTCATTATGACAGAGAGTGCCGACAGCGAGGCTTGCAAATGTCATGGACACGTGAAAGGCCATGGTTTCACTACAATGCCAAAATCCACACTATGACTTCTACGTGGTGTAAGAAATTTGCACCCACCTGTGGATCATCGTGAATTTCCTCTCATCATAATGCTGGCTGCCATCGTATAAGTGAAATATTTTTGACTACCTCGTACAAATTTTGTGCATATTTAGTTTGAAAATAAAGACGTGCATTAAGTGACACTTAGTGACTGACCAGTCACCGAAGGTTTATCCAATCAACCCTGACCGACCAGCAGCTCTGCTGTCATAATTGAAGTATTGCACTTACAGTTACAGCTAATACATTAGTGCTTGTTATGGATTTCTCACTGTTTTAATTAATCATAGTGAAACAGTTGCTTTGCTGACAAGGAAATATCAACTAGATGCATTACTGGACTTTTCAAGCATTTTTCCAGTGACACATTTTGCCTGGTTGTGATTGATTTACTCACCTTATATGGCCATTTAAAGAGCTTTTGTACAGAGTTCACTTAATATCATATCAGTAAAAGTTATGTGTTAGCATCAAAAGTGATACTTTAAGATTCGCACAAGTGCTGCAGCAAGTGCATTTTAGATACCAAAGATGAAACTTAAGCTGAAATACAGTATTTCAGAGCTCATGTAATTTGTAAATGCAAAGTTAGGAATTGTTTTGTTTCAAGCAAGACCTACACTTGTAACACCCAATGTTTTGTTTCCAAAGAAATGAGCTGTTTTATTGATGTGCTTGTTATGGCGGTATCAAGAATGTCCTTTTCATTTTGTCAGGACCAGTAAACTTTTGGGTGGACCAGTAGAATTCTGAGAATACTAGTCCTGCAGGCAAGTTAGACTTTCTGATTAAATTCTAGCCCTGCTTTGTGTGCCAAATAGTTGCAGATATGCTCAACACATACTTGAGAAATATGTACAAGGGCAGATAACTCGAAAATAAATAGAAAAATAAAAAAATTAATCTGTCAGTCCACAACTTCAGTACATACTGCACACTTTGAGTCTGAGAATTCTATGACTAAATAGTTGCTGAGGTAGGCTCTGCACAAAGTTGAAAAATGTGGTCAAGGGCAGATAACTCCCAAAATATATCGAAACACAAAAAATAACCTGACAGTACAAAACTTCAGGTCACAGTGCACACTTTTTGTTAGTTTAAGAATCCTACAACTAACAGTTGCAGAGATATGCTTTGCACAAAGTTGAAAAATATGGTCACGGGCAGATAGATCCTAAAACAGATCGAAATAGAAACGTGAAAAAATAACCTGATAATTCACAACTTCAGGTCATTTTGCACACTTTGTGTGAGTTTGGGGACCCTGCAGATATGCTCTGCATAAGCTGAGCTGGATGGACAGACAGATAAAGCAATCGCTGAATGTCCCCTCTCATTAAGAAGGCGGACATAACTAGTTGCCTAATATTTCTGACAGGTAACATGGTACAGTAGGACTTTGTGTAACTCCAGCGACAAAAGAGTTCAAACTCGAACCCCCCCTATTCTCCATAACCATGGCATCCCCTGGTACAGGACTTTGTGCCACCTTTCACTCAGGTCAAATGAAGTCAATGGCCAATCTTGAAACATCAGCGCTATTAAAAATTTACCTACGAACAGACAGGAACTGCCTAGTTGAAGGTAGAAAAACCAACTACCAAGTTTTTTTGCACCTAACTCAAAATGGTCTTCACATGGCTTCTGTCAAGCAGAGGGCTTGCAGTCGAGTACGTCACATTTCGTTTGTTTACTTGATTGCTGTTAAACACCTCACTTTTAACTGACGCACTGGTGGTCAGGTTTATGGCTGGAGGAAATGGAATTGTCTTGTGCAAACCCACAACCTTCTTTCTTTTTCCCATCTTCTTTCACAAGCCCATAACCCCAAATTGGCACAGATTCCACGATTTCTGAAATCAAGGTACCAAGAATCAGTGTGTTTTACCTTACAAATGGTCAACAGGACTCTTTTATGTGGACTGGCTTACCCTGAGAGCTTCGACAACACCATCATGGTATAGCTTTCCTGATCTCTTCCGCTGGTATAGATTCGGGAAATTCACCACAAATGATGACATTTGAGACACAGTAATCTGTATAAAAAAAGAAAAAAAAAGCAACGGACAATATTTTTTTCTTTCTTTTCTTCATTGGTTTATTTTCATTGTAATACATTTCTGATGTACCTACATGACACCAGTTTATGAGGAAAGGAGATCTGACTTCCTAGAAAAACCACCATGTCTTACCAAATATCTCACAATTCTCCTGACTTAAGCGTCGCAGCTGAAGCAGAGAGAGATGCATTTGAGGATGCGACTTACATCTTCATTTTGATACACTTATTTTGTTAGTGTTTTACACTGCACTCAAAAATATTTCACTTATGCGACGGCAGCCAGCATTATGGTGGGAGGAATCCTTGCAGAGCCTGGGGGAAACCCACGACCATCCTCACCTTGCTGGCAGGCCTTCCCACATACAACCGGAAAGGAAGCCAGCACCAGCTGGGCTTGAACTCACAGCGACTGCATTGGCAAGAGGCAGTTTGTTCAATACGCTGCAAATTTCACACTGGCTACTGCAGGTATATGCACTGGAAAGCTGCTTCCATTACTGTCCTCCCAACTTGAATTCTTTCTCTTTCTCAAATTACAACCAAGACATTATAAACTGAGCCAAACCTTTACATTATGTTTAGGAACCTATCCCAGACACAGCTGCAGTGCAAATGACTGAAGCATTTCCTCTGCAGGTCAAGTCAAGACTCAGGCTTGAAAGTTTCATTTCCATATCTGAAGTCCAGCACTCAGACAACCAAACAAACTAAAAGAAAAATTTCCACAAGCTATTGCTAGTCCAAATGTTCTTTGGACCATGAAACAATGCTCAATAGGAATTTTTTTTTTGGCTTTTTATTCTGGCTAATAAAAAAGATTACGAAATTAAAAAAGAAATTAACGTGAACAAATAAATTTTAAAAAAAATGTATATTTTAACAGAGTAGGGCCATTTTTTGGAGGAACACTTAGGTTACTCCCAACAAATATGTTTTTAATAGCGGCCTGGAAAGCAGTTCCCATTAATGAACCACTTGTTGCATGTCTGTTTCCATTGTACATCTAGTTAGTAAATTTGCATGCACATATTATTAACCCACATTTCTTCCATACCTTTGATATTTTATGATCTCCGAACCAGAAAACCCAGCATTTGTTAGCAGTCACCGGTTCCAAACCAAACTGTTCTCCACTGATTACTACTCCAGGCCAGACTGGACTCTTCACACTCAACCTACCCCACACAAGATTTCCACAATTCGCAGCATTCTAGAATAAACCATACATCATATATCAGACACTGAAGACCAGTGTGATTTTAACTGATTACTTCCTTCATTTCCTCAGCATTCTACAGTCATTCTAACAACAGAAGAAAACAAATTTCAAGGAATTGTTTATTAATTTCACTTATTAATAATTGCTGTATACCATTAAGGCTTACATTTTGCAGCAAAAACCATGCCGACACAGCAAGCAGGAAAACTAGGGTGGCACAATAACGATCATGAGGAAACCATGCAACACAGCAAGCAGGAAAACTTGGGTGGTACAACAACAATCATGAGGAAACCATGCCTACACAGCAAGCAAGAAAACCATAGTGGCACAATACACAATCATGAGGAAACCATGCAGACACAGCAAGCAGGAAAACTAAGGTGGCACAATAACGATCATGAGGAAACCATGCTGACAATCACAATGCACAATTATGAGGAAACCATACTGGCACAGCAAGCAGGAAAACTAAGGTAGCATAATAACAATCATGAGGAAACCATGAGGCACAGTGAGCAGGAAAATCATATCAGTATAGTGAGGGGGAACTGTGTTGACAGTCAAAAAGGAAACGATGCAGGCCTAATGAGGAGGAAACACATATTGGCACAGCGAGGTGGAAGCCGTGCTGGCAGAGTGAGAGGAAAGTATTTTGTACAGTGAGGAGGAAACCGTGCTGGTAGAGTACGAGGAAAACCATGCTACAACACACAGGAAGTAAACTTGACGTGTCGGGATGACCTTATCTGCAAATTGCATTTTTGTTTTTTTTGGATGCAAATTTCTTTCACAAAATCAATATTTGTGTTCCTGGCGCGTTTCTGTTTTCGCTCCCAACCTGTCACACACTAAATTAGTTCTGCCCTGTGCTCCAGTTTCCATTTATACACACATGGGCAATTTACTTTTATAAAAGATCAAATGAGAAAGACATATACAAGTTGCACAGGTGGTTATATTAGTACAACCAATTAATCTGATGTGTCAATTTAAATCCAAATTCAAATAAACATATGCAACAGGGTATTGTTTAAGCACTGTCTACCTCTGCGTTGCAGGCAATTTCCGTTTAGTCATTTTAGACCAGTGGTAGAAGCATGAACTCAAAATGTTACAATTGCTGGTCCAAATCTCAAGTTGGTAACTTTTTTTCAGTATCGTCTTTTTTCTATTTAATTTTCTCACTTGTATATTGAATGAAATCACAATTTTATTTCCTTGCCTCATTAATTTCCATTACTCTGTTTTTCTGTGACTTTCCTAATACTGTGTGTATTCCAGGTTGTGGGGGATCAATTACATTTGACCTACAGGAAATCGGGTGTGTCCTCTCTTCTGCTATGGCTCCCTGAAAGACACATGTAACGTGTAAAAGGTTGGGTAAGAAATATCAGCCAAACTATAAACAGAATTTGAACCGCCCATTAAAGATATTGCAGAAATGACCTGACGAGCCATTTCTTAATCTGATGTCCAACGAAACGAACATAACAGACAATCTGACCATATTCAGGCAATACTTGAAAAAGTTATTGTGTGAAAAACATGCCTAATCAGAATCAAAGAAATTATTTATCATGCTGGGCTCATGTTTGGGACCAGCAGGGTCTTACAATTACAGGTCACACAGGGCCACATCTAGAGCTGTTTTAGTTCCGGAAAACGTTTGGGCGCCCAAACCGAGCTATATTTAGAGTGTACTATTTTAAACATAAATGGAACGGATTGTTGTCAATTTTGAGAAGAACATATCACCAGAGTTGATGCGTATAGCGCCATTTGTCTTTCTGAGACACCCAGGCCACAGTCACCAATGATTGGCAGCATTCCGCTTGTGACGTGTGATGCGCCATCAAGCAGTTTCTTCAGTTAGTATTTTGAGCGCATGGAGACAAATGTAATACATGTAAAATAAAACGGCAGGAGGACGGCCAAGTACGACCGGAAGATCCCATAATAAGTTGGCCAGGACGTACACATCGTCCGAAAGGCAAAAAACCATCTCACAAAGGACTGCAACGACCTGAGGATCTGTTGCATAGTCTCCCCAGGGTCTCGGGCTCCGATGTTTTGGCCAGTGCCAGTGCCACTGTTACCACCAGCAAACTAAAACTACTGACACATCTGTTCCATGTCATAGCCAGTCCGGTGAAGGAATGAATACCACGACCACGGGGCTCCTATACATGTGGAAACGGATGAAAAATGTGAGAAATTTCACAACGGACTTATCACATTTTCGTGAAAATTCCCATGGTTTGAATACAGGAAAGGTAAAACGGCATATTGTGTTATACGCCAAGCGGCGTCCCTTGGATCGGAAAAAGTAAAGGTTTGGACCAAAACACCACACAATTTACTTAAGGATGACAAGTGGACTATAAATTTAGGAAAACATGAACAATCAAAATGTCACAAAGGCCAACGTCAAGGTGCTTCAAATTGTGAAAGAATGGAAAATAAAGAGAAAAGGCAGCATCAGGACACAGGTACCTTGTCTAAATGGTGAAACTCTGGCAGACAGGGATCTGGAGTGCATCACTGACAGATTTAGAGATGACAATGGCATATCAAACCGCCGTCTGTCACTCTAAAAGGTCGCAGACTTGATGGCTTGTGTTCTGAGACCTAATATTTTCAGTGACAGTTTTCAGATTTTTTCTTACTGTTTCAACATCATGGATTCTGGACTTTCATTGCTCTTGTACCTGATTTAAGGGGTGAATAAAAGCTTAAAAGGGTCAAATATGTGCGCTGTCTGTGTTTTAATAAAAGGCTACTTTCTATTTTCTTACTTTTACTGATAAAAAATGGATTTATTCTATGAATGATTGAAAGTGATAATTACACATTTAATCTGCTGAAAAGCTGAGAAAAAGCTCCATTTTGATATGGTTTTTAAAAAAAGTTCTCCATCCGGGCAGGGGGATACCCCTCACGGGCTCACCCCTCAATGGGCGGGAGGGGAGAGCTGTGGGAGAGAGTTTGGTATCAGAACCTTAAATTATTTTCTACATATGGCCCTGTAACATGACGTTGCACAAAGTGAACTTTGCCATGGATATTCTGCAATCAGAAGTAGTTCTTACATGGAAACCAATGATCAGTGAGAATTATGCATTCAATTCACTAAATCTGCAAAATTTATTACAAACGAAACTGGCCTGATTTTCAAACTTGATGAAGTTCAACAAAGTGAACCAGCGCTCAAACTTGTAACAACGTCTGAGAATACTTGGAAAAGTTATGGCACAGACACAAACATGTGACAGATGGACATGCAGAGAGTCCCAATTTAACATGCCTTGCCTTTTGTGAGAGTATGGGAAATTAAGTGCATATGCATCTTGACGAAGTTAGTACCATTTTCCTGTCAATAGTAACACTTCCTTACATTTGAGGCCATCCATAACGAGAGTTCAGGTGAACACAATGTACTCCCGAACAAATACATTCGTCTGACACACATAAACCAAATACCAGCAGCATTGTGATGAGTATAAAATTCAAAATTTCAATATATCGTTCCTATTCTTTCAAAATTAAACTGAATTTAGTTACAATAAATTACCTCATTTTTCATAACTGTTCTTTCCTGCGACTTCACCTCTACTTGTGACTCTGTATCAAGTTTTCGTGCTTCGATCCCATTTGACTGGCAGGAACTTTGATCTCTGCTATCATCTGCTGCTGGAACACCTAACCAATGGGTTTTCGTGGGTCTTTGGCGCAAACTGTCTTCCCAGCCATTAATTCCCCTCTGAAAGACACATACAAATGCTCAGGTCAAAAATGAATAACATGATCACAGGTTTTTTTTTAGTGCACAGCTCCTAATTAATATGGCCATTACTTCAGTTGGTGGTCTGTCAGGCTTGAACAGCTTAGAATGAGGAGCTAAAACAGCCCCACCACTTAATACCATTTTTCAATCACGATACAGTTTGAACTTCTACATGTCCCTGTATCATTATGCCTGTGTACAATTTGACTGAGTTACCCTATTTGAACGTTTTCAATCATTGCGCCAGTTTAACATGTACTTGTATTTCCAGATTTCTGTTCGAATGAACGTATGTATGCTCAGGTTTTATGTGGTACATGTACTTCACATTTTTTCAGTCATATGACAACAACGAGTCCATAGAATGTAGATATGCTGCGTCTTCTTTGCTGTCACCACTGGAATATCATGCCGAAGACACCAGACATGACACCCCACCCAGTCACATCATATTGACACCCGGCCGACCTGCTGTTTCCTTGCTCTAACCTCTCAGTACTGGGTGCCAAGCGAGGCAACAACAAGAATCATTTCTAAAGGCTTTGGTATGACCAAGCTCAGGACTGATCCCAGATCTCACTGCTTCAAAGCATATACTCTAGCCACCAGATTTTCATTTGAAACCACAAGATTTTCATTTGAAACCACACTGAAGTTTTCTTCACTTATACCCTAGGCTGGTGGTCTGCATTCTGAGAAGAGAAGACCAGAGTGTGCAGCATAAACCATCCACCCGAAAACCTTCTGGCACGAGCATAGCATATTAGAGGAAAACAACGAAAGCTAGACTTCGTAAACAGTCACAAGCATCAACTAGCACTTTTTGTTACTAAGGTCCCACGAGACACAATGAAACTTTCTGAGGAGAAACTAACAATTTCTTTGCATGATCGAATTAGAAATTTCATTCATACTCACTTTCTGGATTATCTTGGTCAGGAGATCTACTTGTGGACACAACCCTACACTCGCTCCCGAAGAGGACTTCTCACTTCCATCCTCTAAGGAAGATTCCTCACTTTCACGCCCAGCGGATTTCTTGTTTCCATGCTCTAAGGACAATTCCTCACCTCCAATCTCCAAAGAGGTTTCCTTTCTTGTATCCGAAGAGGACATATCACCAGTATACTCCAACGAAGATTCCTCACTTCCATGTTCAGTAGATTTCCTGTCTCCATGCTCCAGAAGAGATTCCTCCATTCCACCCTTCGAAGAGGTTTCCTTCCTTGCACCCTGAGTGGACTTCTCATTTCCATACTCCAAAGAAGATTCCTCACTTCCATGCTCAGTAGTTTTCTTGTTTCCATGCTCCCCAGGAGATTTCTCCCCTCCAATCTCCAACGAGGCTTCCTTTCTTGCATCTGAAGGGGACTTCTCACTTCTGTACCCCAAAGAAGATTTCTCCCTTCCATGATCAGTATAGTTTCCATACTCCAAAGGCAGTTCCTCCCCTCCAATCTCCAAAGAGGTTTTCTTTCTTGCATCCAAAGAGGACTTCTCACTTCCATACTCTAAGGAAAATTCCTTCCTTCCATGCTCGGTAGATTTCTTGTTTCCATGCTCCAAGTGAGGTTCCTTCATTCCAATCTCCAAAGAGGCTTCCTTTCTTGCACCCAAGGAGGAGTTTTCACTTCCATCTACTAAAAAAGATTTCTCCCTTCCATGCTCAGTAGATTTTCTGTTTCCGTACTCCAATGAAAATTCCTCCCCTCCATGCTCTAAAGAGGCTTCCTTTCTTACAAGCCCTGAAGATTTTTCTCTTCTGCACTCCGCAATGCACACCTCCCTTTTACGCTCTGCAGATATCTCCCCTGTGTGTTCTGAAAAGACCTCCTCTCTTCCAAGGCTGAAGGATTTCTCTCTTCTATGCACTGAGAAGGGCTTCATCCTTCCGCGCTCCATAAACAATTCTTCCCTTGAGCGCTTCAAACCTTTCTTCCTTCCGCTCTCTGAAGTGGATTCCCCCATTTCATGCACAGCAGGTTTCGGCCTTACGAGCTCAACATAGGATTCCTCCTTTCTGCACTTCGAATATCTCTTCCTTTTGTTCTTCAAAAGAGACTCCCCTATTTCACACTCTGCAGTGGTGTGATCCTGGCTTTTCAATTCACAATGCAACCATGGCTCAGCATTCTGCAACACATAGCTGGTGTTAGAGGCAACGTTTCTTTCAATATCAACTTCGTCTTTGCAGTTATCTCCATGAGAAGGAAGCTCTTCAGTGTCTGCAGATTGATCTATGTCCCACCCTATGTTCCCATCTTCATCACTTTCTTGAAGAGGCTGAAACAAGCTGAAGTTGACATTTTTGTCACCTTCTTCTGATAGGCTGACGAAAGAGCTGTCAATCCTGGTGGATGCCGGCCGATTCTCTGCAGACTTGTTTCCAAATTTGGACCTATTGGGAGGTCCTTCAGCATGGACGACATTTTGAAGTATGTCCCTGCCATCTGCAATTTTAGATGTCAGAGAATCAAATTCGTTCATCACAGCTTCCTGGCAATAAGAATCTCTAAGGAACTCTTTATAGATATCTCTGCATATGTCTCTGCCAAAGTTGATCATTTTTGAAACTGCAAGTAACTGAAGCGATGCCTTGGCCTTATCTAAAATCTGCTGTCTGCAGAGTCCATCCTCATTACTGGAAATAGGAACAGCTGCATTCCTCTCCCTTTGCCCATCCATCCCAGCTAAGTGCTTAGTTCCAATTTTTGACCGAACTCTGCCCTCCGTCATTCGCTGTCCACCTGCTTCCAGGATGTGTGGCTGGGAAAAGGCTGATGGGAGCAAATTCACATTCTTATCCAAACAACTGCCACTGCTAGCACGGCCACCATTTCTAGGTCTCTGGTGCCACTGACCCTGTCCAGCTAAGGCTTGTACTGCCTTTATCCGTGATCTGGTTTTCACTCTGGGCAATTCAAAAACTATTTCCTCAGAATCTGGACTACTTTGACCTTCAAACTGCATGTCAAGGTCACTAATTTCAGTGTCTTCTTGTTGATGCACTATATAGTTCTTCTTCTTATCAGAGAAATATGGACCTGGCTTCAGACTGGTCAGACCTTTTGTCTTACAATTGCTGGTACAAGGTTGGTAATGTCTGACCCTATGGAACTGTGGATTCCAGTCGAATTTATTGTCATCCCAGGTAATGTCTTCTTCAGACATTATCTCGTGACTAGAATCATCATTTTCTGGAGCCAAACCAGCCAACATAGCTGGAGAATGACTGAGGCAAGACGATCTCTTTCTGAAACGATCCAAACACAGCTTACACTGGCACTTGCTTCGCTGAAGCTCCTTGACAAACAGCAAGCTTGGACAATCCATTAATTCTGCTCTTCGCTTCCAAGACTTCTTCAAGTTGTGCCGCCTCGCGGAAAAATCAATGGCTTTGACAGCATTTGACCTTGTGGCTGAGCTAGATCCTGAGGCGCAAATATTTGCTTCCTCTGGTGAGAAAAATCTCGAAGAACACAACCTCGTCGAACCTTTGACAATGCCAACCACTGAGGGTGATGTGTAACTGATACCTATGGGGGAGCGGGAAGCAATCCCAGAACTTGAAGAAGTGGGTTCTGTCCAGCTTTGAGAAGGTACAGCACGGCCTGTTAGATCATAAGTTTCTCTTGACAGAGAAGTTTCACAAGGATCACTTGCTTTCCTAAACGAACCTTTGAGCATTAGACCAGGCCTTGGCACTCGTCTGACATTCCTCTGTCTTGGTGGCGTCATGCAAGGGGAAGAACTTTCATCCATGATATCAACACACTGATCATCCTTTCCAATCCCAGACTCATGGGATAGTGTTCCAGGTTCTGTCCCCTCTTGTGCAGCAGGCCTTTCGTCATCTGACTCGGATATTTCCTCTTCCTCTTCCCACAAGAAAGTCTTGCTGTTTCCTGTCTTGTTTCGGCCCATATCCCTTCTTGACAAGCTTGGACAGGAGGTTCTTTTCTGTTTAGCCATGCTCCCATGCATTTTGTAGTGCAGACGTCTTGAAACAAATCCTTGGGCCAAGTTGTTGATTTTCCCCTTGGATGTTTTTCCACTTGCCTTGCAAGAATCTGAGTATTAAATAAAAAAAAATTTGTGAGCAAACCATTCAAAAGACCACACCAAATATGCAAAACATATGCAGGGGACATGCTAGTTTGACTATGTTTGAACAGTTTATTATATGAATACCAATGACCAGTCAGCGTCAAGGAAATCATTCAACCTGCAAAACTTAAGCACAAATCCGGCTGGACTTTGAACATTAATTATCACAAATAAACCGGCCCAAACAATTTCATCAAAACTGGTTAATGTATCAAGCAGACACTGCATCCAAAGCAATGACCAGCCACAATGAAAAAACTGTGAAGTGTGCAAACTTTGTGCAAGGGTAAGGTTGGTTTTCGAACTTCATCTAAGGTTTCAATTACAAGTATGCAGTTTGGCCTGTAAATTTCATGACTGTCCTCTAAATATACTGGACTTGAGATGAGATCTCACCAAATCTGTGTTAATTTCCAAGTGTCATGGTTCTATGTGTTGTTTTTTTTTTACAAGAAACAGGCTAAAACCACCGCTTTAGTACATTACAGGGCAGAGCAAACTTTATGTCTGATGCATAGGGGACAAAAATAGGTATACACTGGGAACAAAAACATATTTCTTCATCTTGAGCATTCCTTTGTCGCATCGGAATGAAAACAAAAATGCTTGGCACATTTTTTAACATGCATCTTTGTAAAATCCTGATGTGTCGCCATGCCCTGCAGTCATGTTTTATACAAGTGCAACCGTAAGTACGTCATCACTATGCTTTACACTCGATCACAAGTTTGTTCATTTACCTAATGTGCAGAGACAACAGACCTCAACTGATACTGTTTCGTTGAAGGCCTCAACCGTGAGTTCTTATTTACGAGGAAGTTAAGGGAAGAATCATACATATAGGTTTAAAGTCTTAAAATAACCTGCACGGCATTGCCAACTGTGCAATGACATCAAAAATTTGTTCTGCCCATGATAATTAAGTCACTTAGTATTCTCTGACCAGGCCTTTAGATTACAGCTTGTCAACAGTGACTAACACTGTGCTCAAATTAAATGTGCCCAAAATAAGTACACTTACATAAACATGTGGACAGTTCAACGGAAGAGGCAGCAAATAATGAACATTACTGATACAAGTCATAAAAGCTGCTCTATTTTCATTATTCAAATGCAAAACTTTCACATCATTGTTTTGTGGGAAACATTAAATAACTTGTACGTCTGGGTGGTGTTGTAAAGGAAGCCATATTCAGGCCTATGGTCAATGAGTATGACATACCCAGAGACTACTACCCTCTTCAAACTCCTCAAAGCACTATTTTGTGAATATGCACAAAAAAAAGCAGTCGGACCCAGTTTTTCTTGCACATATCGATGGCATTTTCGTAAAATTATCAAACTTTTTCATTTCCTAACAAACATGTCAGAGATTTATTGAAAACATTACTATGTAGGTATTTTTTACTTGGTTATTTGGTAATATAATGGAGCTGGAACGCCTCTCATCTTTGTCATGTTCCAGTCCAAGGCTTTCCTAATGCGTCATACCATTGTAAGCACAAGAGGAGCCAGAGGCAATCACTAAAACGTCAGGTTTCATGAAATCCTACCAGAAAGCATGAAACTTTATGCCTTTTCTCTCAACCCTTGTACACTAATTATGTCCCAAGAGGTCACATAATACTGATTTTTTTGTGTGTGAACTTTGACATTTAACTTAGTATGTTGTGACACAGGATATGTTGGACAACCACCTGTTCTAAGTGCCACATGGAGCACTGTCAGTTACTGCCTGCAAAAGAAATTTGCATGCTTTGTTTTGGGCTAGATACTGGTCTATGCTTCCTCGGTGAAATATTTTATCAATGTTGTAAACTGTTATTTTATAGACTGACAAAAATTGAAATACTTAAAAAATTTACTATTAATCAAATGAAGCAAGTTTAATGTCAGATATCTACTCCTGAATTTTAATTTGTGTGTCTGTTATTAGTTCGAAGTCCATAAAAATCCACTGTGGTATTAACATTTGTCCGCATTGAGAAAAAAAGGCTATGGTAGGTCCTATATGTCACTGACGTTTCAAGAGCCCTATGTAAAAGCCATTTTCATTGGCTAATGGTGACACAGCCTCAAATAATGGCTGTGACGAAATGGAAGGTGTTTTCTATATACGGCATGAGTTTAAATATGAAAACATGATAGAAAAATATGAATCTTACATATCATTAACTACAGCCCAAGGGCTGTCAAATGGCTCTATTGCTCCTCGAGTTTTATTCTACTTGTAACTAGTGGCCAGTTGTCTTCCAGTACAATTTGTTAGGCTTCTCCATGCAAGTGCCTATCCATTATTGTGTCCGTAATGGGAGACCCAGCAGCAGTACTTTGCACCATGTTATGAGGAGCTTCCCTAGGTTAAGACATTAGTTTAAAGAGAATGCATTGCACTACAACATCATATCGTGATATATTGTAAGACTGAAGACATTTTCCGTCGCAAAATTTTGCAACTAAGCCATTTCTATCTGTTCGGTTAGTGTAAGCGCCAAATAAGTCCAAAATATCTTCATTATTTGTACCACTGCTGTACAATACAATACACGTTTAATTATAAATTTTTGTCAAGCTTATACTGGGGAAAATTTTTGCCCCGATGCTGACTGGAAGCTTAGGACTCTTTGAATATACTACCACTGCTTCTTCCAGGCGAGGGGCATCAGCTAAATGTATTTTGTCCACTGAAAACTGTCACCATCTGATTGTGGTTTGAGGAAAGTCAGCTGACTTTGATCCTTGCAGAGAATCACTTAACTTCTTACCACAATATTATGGAAATTGATTGTTATGCACAAAACCCATAGGAAACAACTGATCAACAAAAGCAGTACAGTTATGTGAAATGCACGTGCAGAAATTACTCACAAAGGAAATGAAGCAAAATTCTTTCAAAAGTTCACATATTCATTATTCAACATCAGAGCTAACAGTTATTTCTTATGTTTAAATTGCCTATTTGAACATTTGCCTATTTATAACACATAAAACACCAATCAAATAAATAAATAAATCAACCGAAAATCACATTCTAAATCATATGAATCTGTGCAGCACATTTCTTTCAATACAGAATTAAGATTCTCCACAAAGAAGCAAATCTTTCAGGATATTTGTTTAATAATACTCTCATTAAAATTCTATAATACCATAACAGAACTATACTCTGCCGTGAAAGCATAACCTTTGTACTTTTTTGTAATATTTATAAAATAGATAAATATGTTTATAACCTATAATCCTATTAATTTACCTTTTGAAGCTTATTTTTGATGTGACTGCTAAGAAACAAAAGTTTATATATATCAGGGTGTTCAATAACAGCCAGCAGGCGGCGATTTTCGGTGGCTGCGGGAGGCAAAACCGCCGCTTACTAAAACTGATTAGAAAATAAAAAGTAACATAGATTGTTGTTTCGATCTTGTGAAAGAGACCACATGTACCTTTGAGTTTGTCACTGTAAAGGCCTCATTTTCACACACTTTTGCCTCTATTCTTTGTCTTGGGTTAATCATTTTAATGACAATACTTTTATTTTGTGTGACAAATTAAATTATTTAATCTTCATGACTAACAAAGCTTGCATGTTTTCCGACCATAAGCAACACTTCCTGTGTGACTTGTACACTGCCTCGAAATTAATGCACAGGTTGTAAATGTGAGAGGCAAGCTACCTGTCCATTATATATTCTTGGGCAGTAAGCCACGGGTCAAGGTCAAATGCGTGATACGAGCGTGGACCTCATCGCAGTTCCATCGACTTCGAATTCTTCAATCTGTTTCGATTTTTTTGAGTCTGGGTGATAGCCTTGTAGGATGAATGTCAGAATTTTAAAATAACACCCATCCATCTAGATGGATTAATATACCCCCTCTATTCCGCTTTTTACTCTAGTTAGGTCTGTTATTCTTGGGCTTACTGTCAAATGGCATAGCAGCCATCTGATAATTAACTAACTTCCACATTGTTCTTTATTTCCACCATTTTAAAGACTACCCAAGCGCTCGATTGCCACATAGGCATAAATACAATCAGGAGCTGTTAAATACATCCAAGGTTATATTACGTGGTGTGAATCTTTTCAGTCAAGGTACCGACATGGTATGTGACATTACTGTTATCATCCTCAAAATAACACAAGTGCATTCAATGATCTTTCAGGACATAAAACTAAAAGGATAATAAATGAAAGCGCTACTCCACACACAACTAAAAGTTTCACTCAATGCATAATCATTGCTTATAAATCCCAACAAAACAATGAAGAAGACATTACGAAAGGAAGCTGGTATTTGAACCATAACACATGCTCTATTTCGTTAAACGCACCGACACTGAGTACTTTGGTGAAACTACTTCCAGTAATTTCTCCACATTTTTTCGTGCCTCTATAATGGGCCTCTGGTGATTCTCACCAACAGTCCCATAACAAGTAAAAGTCTTGGGCTTTCTTTTAAGACCGCACACCATTAATTTGCTGCCTCTTCCTTCAATAATTTGATAAACAAAATTCGAAATGTTCTGGACACATTTAATTACAGCAGCAAAAGTCATCATCAGTGTGCGTACACAGGGACCGAAACAATCTACATTCAGCTGTCTGTTTTGTCCTGTGACAGTGTCCTCCTGTGACACTGGACAGACTGTTGAATAAGACTCAGGCCACAACCAGATTATGTCAACATGTGAGCCCACTGGACAGATTGCTGAAGAAGGCCCAGGCCACAACCACACTGTGTCAACATGTGAGCCCACTGGACAGATTGTTGAAGAAGGCCCAGGCCACAACCACACTATGTCAACATGTGAGCCCACTGGACAGATTGTTGAAGAAGGCCCAGGCCACAACCACACTATGTCAACATGTGAGCCCACTGGACAGATTGTTGAAGAAGGCCCAGGCCACAACCACACTATGTCAACATGTGAGCCCACTGGACAGATTGTTGAAGAAGGCCCAGGCCACAACCACACTATGTCAACATGTGAGCCCACTGGACAGATTGCTGAAGAAGGCCCAGGCCACAACCACACTGTGTCAACATGTGAGCCCACTGGACAGATTGTTGAAGAAGGCCCAGGCCACAACCACACTATGTCAACATGTGAGCCCACTGGACAGATTGTTGAAGAAGGCCCAGGCCACAACCACCTTAAATCGAATTTTCAAAATGTTCAAAAGTTTTACATAGATGTTTATTTTGTTCTTTTCAGGAAATTTGTCCGTGGTACATAACCTGAACTCCAGTCCAGTCACAGGGAAATATGTAAGTATCAAATTCTACATATAGGCTCAAAATGTGATGCACATGTTCAACGCATATATCAGTGTAACTATATAAAGTACAACAAGAAAGTCAGCACTATACCACACGCGTGTCACACCCGTGTAGAATGCATTCTACACGGGTGTGACACGCCTGTGGTTTACGCACATCAAAATTTCTGCTACTCACCCAATAGATATGTGGAGCGCATTCTACACTCGTAATATCAACTACACGCGTGTAGTGGTACTACCATTTTTGCATTTTTTGGCAAGACTACCACAAGTTGTGTCATAATCTGTCAGGAGGAGAAAAACAAAATGCCGAATGACACACAGGAACTATGTGTACCTATTTTCCAGCTGCCACAAGATATCTCCTCGAGTACAAATTCTTATTGCCACTGTTCTTGGGCCACTTTTTAACTGATCACCCACAAAGATAAGGGAGGGATTAAAGCAGCAGGGGGTGAGCCTTTTGCCATCACTGAAGGCGATATGCCTATTTGGCAAACGGAACAGGCAAGCAAAATTATGTTTCTCTGCTTGAACACGCTTATTAAAACTGTACATGTTAGTTCAGCACTCTGAACACAAACTACAGTGACTTTCCAGTGCTGACGGCTCCTCAAGTGGTACGAGCGTGTGGCTTATTGCATCCCCACAAAATGAGGATGGTTTAAGATTCTTAAACTGAATACATGTAACTCGTCAATGTCCCTCTGCAAATGAGCTCCAGCAAGCTGTGTAGGTCCGCAGGATTACTTTAGTATTGACTGTAATATTTTAATCACTCTAGGAAGAATTACGAAAGCCGCTAACACGCCCCTTCTTCTTAAACACTTACATGAACAGTTAAAATATGACCCTAACTGAGCCGGATTTTACCGATCAGTGCAAAAACGACAACACTAAAACATTTCACAGAAGCGCTTTAAAAAATAACAGCTTACAAAGTTATAAAAAAGCTAATATGTGCAATGATACATGTTGTAAAAGTACATAATAAATGCCCATCAAGTCATCGCTTTCGGTAGAGGTTGGCGCAGGTATTCATTCTCCATGCATTGAAATTTTTTTGGCCTTTGTACGATTTTGTGTAGGCAGATCTGCCACCAGCTGCTAGGTGGAGAGTTCTGTTAGTGGGCGTTAAAATAATTTAATAAAAGTCCCTATAGTTTGCGTTTACACACCGTTTTGGGGACTTTTTCTTAAACAGTCGCCCTCTGATCTGAACTCAGTCTCATCTAGCCTGACTGTGCCAGTTTGTAAGGGCATATCAAAATGCTATTTCATGGAATAGTTAACGTATCTTTGCTTGCAGGAGTTAGGGCATTGGGCCTACATGTAACTGTAGTAAAGCTTTACATTTAATTTTTAAAAAATTTCATTCCCAATAGCCTCACATCTGTCAATTTTTATGGCTATTAAGAGTATAACCCCTCTTCCCCTAAAACATACAACCTAAAACAATAATAAAAAGGAGAAAAAAATAATAGTAATAAATAAATAGTAATAAATAAAACCTACATGCACATTATAGCTAACAATACTGCATACTGGTGCACTTGGGTGTTTTACTTATCAACTATTACCTGAAGTTCCTTATTTATTGGTACTTTTCGGCCCAGTAAGTATCAGTAACAACCAAGTTTAAGCTTGGTCACGGCGAAGCTCTTGACCACTGGATTCGGTGTAACAGAGAGATAATGGCGGCAGAGCTTCACCAGAAGATGCTGGATGTGTTCCAGCTGCAGGTCAGCAAGGAATGCATTCGTCTGCATGCCAGAAAACCTGGATGGCATAAAAAGCAAACCTGGTAAACATTTTAACTTACACTTGAATTTTTTATTGTGACTCGACAATTATATACCTCACCTCTGCCAGAAACACATTAAAAGTTACAAAAAAATTGAAGTTTTCCCTGTTAAACATTAAAGAAATTATTTTCTGTCAGTACTGGTGCCTTTAAACAGTTACATTGCATTTAGTACATGGAACATTTCCTTGGAACTTAACAGTTAGGTATGTTCTCACCACGACATGGCTTTATTGTCTGTGCAGTTTTAAGGACCACGCATTGTTTGCTTCATTAACGCCTCAGTTCTGTTGATGTCTACAGCTACTGTACATGTAGTTCTCTACAATTTCTTCTTTGTTTTTATGTTCTGTAATATTTGTGTTTTCGTGCTGTTTTTTTTTTGTATCAAACTACATCTGGTGATGTACAGTTGATTTTCTTTTCAGGTACTGCCAAATGGTGAGAGAGGCGAGCCGAGTTAAGACGTTGGCAAACTGTTTCATGTGCTACACACATAATGAGGAATTTCGGGATTGTATATTTTCAGATGAGGCATCCACAGAAGTTATGAGAAGTGGAAGGATGCAATTCATACACAAGGAGAAGACCATCATCCCAAAAGTGTCCACGCCCAAGCCTCCTTTTAAAGTATGAAATTAGTGAAAGAGCATACTGTGTACATAACGGTGAAAATTCTTATGATGCCACATTGTAACACCTGTAAGCTTTGCAAAGTGATATGACTAACTGAATGGCCTACTCCTGCCTTCACTACTTATCCAGGTGGTGTCCTATGGTATTGAATTCCTCGCAAGTGTGATTATTAGCATTATTTCACAGGTGATAAATACATGTATGCATTTCGACAGTTGTCAGAGAATAAACATTTTCGAAAAGGAAATCATGTACTGAAATACGTAATTTACAAGATGTTTTCTTACATGGTAAATTCAATTTTATGTATACTGAAGTAACAAAGAGACATGTCAATAACAAAAAGATGTGTATTTCTTTCATGGGTGCATTTTTGGGCTGGAATTTCACACCGAGGCGCAACGAAGGTCCGTATTTTCACAGAAATCATGGACAGCACTGGCTACCAGAAGATTTTAGAAGACATCTTACGTCCTTTTATCAAACAGGTTTACAAATTGTGTTCATCATAAATCGCCTAAGTGTACAAATTATCATGTGTCACATGAAATTACCCAAAATGGACAGTTGCCTGTATAACTCATTTTAGAAAGGACACAAAAAGTAAACATATGAGCATTTTTCTTTTATGTGAGTTTAAACTGCACACACAATGTACAGTTAAAATGACCAAATATTAGTATAATCCGTCACTTTTAATTTTGTCTTAAAGCATCGGTTTCTAAATCATACTGATCAATAAAACAAATTATAGAAACTTTGTGCACATTGTTTCCCACAGGTTTATCCAGAAGGACACCAATTCATCCAAGACAAAGACCCTCAACACACTAACAGAAGCACAAAAGGTAAAAATAATAAACCAATCATAATGTCATTTAATGCTCCCGCAATATGCTACAATCCTGTCTGTGACCATAATAACAGATCAAACTCCAGAATTTCCTTCTGGTTATTTTGCATACAGAGATCATCTTGCACAGTAAATAATGAACACTATAAATATTGTTCCAGTTGGTTATCATTTCCATTTTTCATAAGAATAATATTTATGATATTCGACCTTCACTGTACAGTAATGAATATTCCGTTTATATTTAGGTGGTACTAAGTTTAATTATCTCATATATGAGCTTTAGTAACATACAGCGAAAACTACAAATGCAGGATATATATATATATATATTTGGATTGGCTTATTTACTAATTCAGCTTAATTATTCTATATTTTCTCCATAAAAAGTTAAAGCAATCATGTAATTCCTTTTGGCTTAAAGTGTAATTTTCTTTTTGTGTAGAATTTATGAAAACACACGGAATAAACCACACGAGAACGCCACCTGAATTCCCTGACCGCAACCCGATCGAAATGGCCTGGTCGACGCCTATGTCAAACCTCGCCACAAGAAACTCGAGCCACAGACAAACGAGCAGCTTGTTGGTGGTATCGCAGACTGTTGGTCAAGTATCACACCACAGCTCTGCAGCAGGATCACTGACCAATCAAGGCACGTCACACCTCGTGTCCTAGAGCGTAATGGTACTGGTTGTGGATATTAATTGGAGAGAGTTCACTTACGTGTTACTGACTTTTTATGTTTTCTCGTAATAAATAAATCATACATGTACTTGGCAAAAACTCTACAAGCCCCCTGTAAAGTGATTCAATAAGTCAGAATCAAGTAAAATGTGTCACTTAAAAAATTCTTATCTTTAGGTGAAATACTGTACATGTACCTGCTTAAAATATATTTTCATGGTTATAATGTGAGAATAATGGCTGCACTATAGTTGCCAAGCTGGTTTTAAAATTACCAGGTTTTCACTTCCTGAGTTTCTGGTAACTCATGTTCCATATATTTCCTGTACTGTGTATTTGTTTAAAAGCCCACAAAACTTCAAACATATAAGACTTTCATCATTTCATATCTTTTCAAACAGTGCAGTGTACATTAACAGGACGAATATTTTCGTTTTTTATTCTAAATCCAATTTTGTGACTCCATATTAAAAGTAATCATGTAAATACTTATTTGTAATCCCTACGCTTTTTTGGTGCGGGGGAATAGTTTTCATTCTGAGCAGCATACGGCACATATACCGTACAATTATCATGGTTGTAAGTTATTGCTTAGAATAAATTGTTGGTTAAATTGCTTTGCCTTACCAGTTATTTTTCCTTTTGTGTGTGTTCAAAACATGTTGGATGGTTCACTTTGATCCGAGTCCTTGTCTCACAGCATTGTCTCTTATCACCACAATGAACCAAGAACGTGCCCAAGCTGAACTCAGCCACGTTTGGATTCAGAAGGCTGCAGTGTCACTCAGCTCCAAGAGTTTTCCTGTCATGTTGCCATCTTAAGTTAAGCAGAATGGGCCTTGACTCATGTACTTGCAAAAATTTACCAACCTAAACATTTGGTAAATGTATTTTATTTCAGTATTGGAATCCTTAGTCTGCGACATTTTTACCCCTACCAGACTGTACATTTTGGGTTGTGACAGAATCAAATTTTTTTCTATGTGTGAAAATCTTAAACTACCTGGTGCTTTCTGTTGACATGCACATATGTATTCACATTCTGGAACGTCCTGGTTATTGAAAGGAAAATTTTGACAATTTTATGTTCTTTATGAAGAATTCAGGTGCATATTGTGTGTGGCACATCATGAAAGCTGCTATCACAGATTTAAATGTAGCCTACTGAAATAGGCTCAGCTGTCTGGCACCATGTGGTAATACACTGCAAATGAAAATGTCACATGCTCCACTGCTAATTCAACAGTCACCAGTGGATTGCTGGGCCTACTTGTACGAAGTCCTCTTAACATTACTAGCACGTAACTACAATGGCTACCAGCGCTATAGGCCATTATGTCACCATGGCAGCTATGTGCTTGTAACGTTAAGAGAGCTTCATGCAAGTGGGCCCAGGCCTTTAAAGGATTACAGGGATAGCCAACACCATGCCTGAGGTTGGTAGATCATGGAATAAAGTATCATCTAGTACTCGTATGTTAGGTAGCCTCTAGAGGCTAATGGTAATGCTCTTACACAGCCTAATTAGTGTTTCAATTTCTATTTCTCTTCTACTATTTATATAAAAGTGAAATATCTGAATTTCATTCACTGCGTCAGTTTCTTGCCTCCGTCTTAACTTTGGCATTATTTTCGAGCTTAGATTTGAACTTGAAAGGAAATTGACATTTTTGTCTTGAAGGTGTAAGACAACTTGAAATATTAAAATTAAAAAAAAATTCATGCGAATCACAATTTTAGTGCTGTGAACTGTGCTGATGTTAAGAGTAAGTCTGACTCAAGTGTAACACAGCTCTATGATCCTTGCTCCTAGGCTGTATATTGCACCCGATAGGATAACATTACGTTGGAAGAAAAACAGGCTTTGAGGAAATATACATCAATGTACAAGCAATGTTCCTTTACTGCGCATGATCAGCTGACTATGAGCAAGTCAGCAGACACTTCCCTGAATGCAAGTTGTCAAAAAAGAATAACTAAGACATATGAAACACCCATTATCATGTACAGCAGAGGTCAACCAATATAGTTTGGTTTGCTGTTGTGAAAAAACGATGTGCATCTTCTGTTTTGGGACGGGTGGAATCTAAATCAAATACCCAGTCTAATAGTAAGCCTCCCTCAAGGTTAACCAAATCATGATGCATGTACACTTTGAACTTCAGCACAAGATTGCATGCATGCACTGCCTGTTCACAGCACTCAGTAGTCAAGTGAATGATATTTTTTATTACGACTGAAATAGCAGGAAATGGAGGAATTAAACTACATTCACAGAGAGGTGTGGCACAGCAGCAATAAGACATTTATCAGCATAGAAAAGACTCAGATGAAAAGACTAAATAAGAAAACCACATCTATATAATGTACATATCATCTAGAAGGCAATTTCATTTTTTTCAACATTTTTGTGTCACAACTTAAAAATAATAAAATTAACATTCAAGAGCGTACCATACTGATTTTGACCATATCAAAAAAGTGAAAGCCGCATGATGTCAGAGATTTTCAGCTGCTCCAAATGGCATCTTTGCTACATATTTCCACAACTAATACATGCGTAGCTGTTGAAATGTATATTCAAGTTAAATGGGGAAATATATACAGAAGAGCACTTCATCATACTTCATTTAAATGTGGTCTGAGCTTAAAGAAATACATAAAAAAGCAACTCTGTGTAAGTTTTATAATTTATTAAATTAGGACAATAATTTGGTAAATTGAAACAGTATGTAACTTTAATTATTTATATTACATGTATGTACATTTCATTTGTAAATTATTATTCAATGTATGTTCATGACTAAAATAAAACAACTTAATAAATAAATTTTTGTCTCATTATATACACGTGTATATATATATATATATATATATATGTATATACAATAAAAATAAATAATATTTATGTCATGTGCATCTTCTTGACAGTTTCAATAAATATATTCGAAATACAAAATACAAGTATTTCATTTGGCAATAAATTCATAACAGTAACTTCATTTTTATATGAAATAATTTATGCTGTGTATTAATTAAGTATATATTTTTTTTCATGATAAGGCGGAGGGTTTAGATTGTAAGACAAGAATTGGCCAGGAGGCAGTTTTTCAGCAATGTCTTGACTGCGTCAACAGGAAACCAGTTTAATGGAAGAAACCAAACTTATGGAGGAAACCAACTTATGGAGGGAACCAACTTGTTGGCGGGAAATGAAATATCTGAAAAATTACCAAAGCTTAGAAGGAAATCAAACAACATTTAGATTGGCAAAAGGAGCTATTTGGCAAATAACTGTTGGCAAAGAAAAGTTGTCATACTTGCAAACTATTGTCTTCTATAAAGGTTCCTTAGTCTGAAGTTACTGGCAGTTTAAGATTTATGCTACTTCTCCTGTCTTTGTGCACGGGGCACTAAGTGCACTAAGTGCACCTCAAAAAACATCTTTTGTTTGATGGCACTCAGTCGTCAAGGACTTAAAGCTGCCTTCCCATGCATTGAGCCATCAACCGCCCTACCAGACAGCTCCTCCGCCCTGAATAATGCCATGGTCATAGTTGAGACAAAACTCAACGGATTTCCCGCCAATTTTTCCTGAACTATCGTCACATCATCATCAGGAATAACGCAGAAGTCATGCATAAAATCGCAATCATTCTTGTATGCACCAAGCTTAATCTGCTGTTTGCAAATCCCCACCCCAACAGTGGATGGAATCTGTGGAGGGGTGGAAGGCGGTGGGGGGATAGCTGAGGAAGGGGCAGGTGGGGAGGGAAGAACACTGCCTTCTCCCTGTCTCTCCAACACCCTTGGCAGTATTTCAGCCAACTGATGCTGCAGTATACCCTTGAACCTCCATGCCAGCTCATCAGTATAGGGAACCAGTTCCTGCTTTACAATCTCCCAAATCTGACCCGTCAACAAAGGGATTGCGTGGCAGTGTTGCACCGTAATCCCTCTGTTGATTCACGCCGAACAACGACCTGGCCAGCCTTGAAAGCATCAACCTGTTAACAGAAATAAACAACTTTTGACAGGTAAAAATGTCTATGTCAGATAAAAGATTCAAAAATTGCAATTTATACATCAGTGAAATCCCATGATTTCTTTCACTGATAAGTGTTATTTTCATTGAAGTGAAATATCACATTTTGATATTTCACACCCAGACGCCATGATGTCTTTATGAAATATTATTATTAATATTATTATAAAGTTCAAGTCTAATGTCTGTGTGATGATGTCATAATGCAAGTTTAGTCAACTGCTACATTCTCGTGCAAGAAGACATGATGGATAATGGATGAAGTTATCTCCCTTCGCACACATTCGGCTGTAACCAGGTCATTTTAAGAACGGTGCTGTGATGCATGAGTACCGCTAAATGATTTTACTTTTAGAGTTGACGAATGTGTTTGATGTCAGAAAGTTATGTGAGCTTGGGCCAATCTGCTGTATTTAGTATTTCAAAATGACTACATTAATTTTGGATGCAAATCAGAAATAGCCGATCTGCGAAGTCTGTGATAGCAATTAGAGTGGGACAGCCCATGATTTGGTGTGATTCGTCGACACAGCATGTATGAGGGCGTAAGTTAATGAATTCGTATCCATATGTGTTAAGGTACGTGCGATAAACTGTCAGACATAAATGACTGATAGTGATTAAATCGGTATAGGAAAAAATCACGACTATGACTGGGCATAACAAATTTAGCTCGAAGTGAAAATGGCGGCATTCACAGCGAGAAGCTGCCGTGCGGTGCCTGTAATAATTTTTTCTTGATACAATGGCATACATACAATATGTAGTACAATGTATATGCACATGCTTACTACTGATTACTCTCTTCAAACTGACTTAAATATTTACTCTTAAAAGTATCCCTGTAGCTGAACCGATTGAACATTGGACACCAGCACTTTGACACCAGCCATTTCGCACTCACTCGGTCGGAGATGACGAAACTTCACTTTGGTCCAGAACCGTGAAAGTTTAGCACGCACGCACACACACCCACGCACACACACGCACGCACACACACACACGCACGCACGCACACACACACACACGCACACACGCACGCACGCACGCACGCATGCACACACGCACGTACGCACGCACGCACACACACACACGCACGCACGCACACACGCACGCATGCACGCACGCACGCACGCATGCACACACACACACACGCACACACACACACGCACACACGCACGCACACACCCACACGCATGCACACACACCCACCCACCACACGCATGTACACACGCACGCACACACACACACGCACGCACACACACACACGCACACACCCACGCACGCATGCACACACGCACGCACGCACGCACACACACACGCACGCATGCACGCACACACACGCACACACGCACGCACGCACACACACACGCACGCACACACACACCCACGCACGCACACACACCCACGCACACACGCACGCACACACCCACACCCACGCACACACCCACACCCACGCACACAAAAAAACAAACAATTTCACTGTTTTTAACACCAACAATAACATTACCTTGTTAGGGCAACATATTTCTTCTTTGATGTGTTGTGATGTGCTGACTGTGTTGGTCAGAGGCTGCGTGAAATTTGAAAAAAAAAAACACGGGTGGCCGACGGCTACACATACAGCCGCAGGTAGGGTGGCGTAATAAACCTACTTCTCCCTCTTTTAGTACACCATTTACATCACGACAAGAGCATCAATAAAAAAGACAACAGAACAAACGATGTGTACTTTTTTTTACATCTCAGTTTTATTTAACATAGCAACATCAAAAACGACTTTAGCTACATGGATTCTACACGCGCGTAGTAGTCTCTGAACGGATGGCTACATATCTTACATAATGCGTTCTACACGCGTGTAACAGCTGTGTAGAATCCATTCTACAAGCGCGTTCATCGTGCTGACTTTGTTGTTGTACTGTATGCCCTGTAACTGATGCTATATGCAGCTGATGACACAACAAAAGGGAGAATGCCACGACGTAAGTTACACTGTGACGCAACAATGAACCCCATGACACGTCACGAAGGCGTATTGACACAACACTGTCAATAAGGCTACGACGTCATAATTCCCAGATCACTGCTGGGTAATTCAAAGCACCTCAACACGACAGGAAATTACTGCTGAAGCCCCTTTTGTTTTTCAAGAAACAAATTTCAGTGTTCTTTTGGGGATAAATTCATTATATGGTCACTGAGTGAAAGGATAAGACACTATATGGGGTCAGAAAGCCGGCGTCAGCTCAATATGAGGCTTTCTGACCCCATATAGTTTCTTATCCTTTCACTCAGTAACCATACAACGAATTTATGTAAGCTTCAAATTGGGAGAGGCGTCAGCCAAGCCCAATATGAGGCTTTCTGACCCCATATAGTTGGGGATTCTTTCACTCAGTAACCATGTAACCCATAATTGTTTGAGTGTTGAGTGAAATCCTTTGATTCCTTTATTTGACTTTTGCTTAATCCCACACTCAAGAAATTGTGACTTGTAATGGTGGCAGTGAATGAAAGAAACAGACATAACAGATGCAAAACCAACATGATCAACCGGTGGCAAGTAGCTCACGAACTTGTCCACCCTTGACACGCGCACACCATGAATGATACCGGGGGAAAGATAAGTGGCCTTGAACAAATGCTACAGGGCATTAAACGCCACATGAGAGTTGTCGACCATGTCGACACGACAAACATGAATGCTGAAACAATTTAACTTGGTATAACTGACCAGTACCAAAAACCTACCTCGAAGCCTACAGGTACAAGAATAATGTCTTCCTATGTGTTTCTCTCCCTCACCTTCCATCGGGACATTTTGTCGTACCATTTCCAGAATCTCAGGTCTGAAAGAGAAAAAACAATTCAAAAATACTATCCATGTTTGTAAGAGTTCACATAATAGAATTTATCATAATCAACAAATCATAGGGTATTACATCATAAGTCTCAGCTCAGCTGCCCTTAATTCAAAGACACATATAAAGATCAGCCTTTCTTGTTGAACAAAGTATAAGGCCATCCTTCAAAAATTGTTTGTTGCAGGTAACACAGTCTCATCACAAAAGATATGGTCAGTCGGTCGGTAGGGACATACTTTTTTTTATTCTTGCATATGGAGCAGAGAAAAATATAGTTTAAAGAAATTAATTAAAGATAGAAAAATTTTTAAAAAAGTCATTCCATTTAAGCCCAATAAAAACTTTGAATAAGGCCCTTTTTCTTTGCACCACGTTCAGCAGTTACACATGACAGTTCCCTGTAGCATGTAATACATCAGAAAAGCCCCCAATACATCATTAAAACCGCTATTACATCAAAAAAGCCCCCAATACATCATTAAAGCCCCAAATACATCATCAAAGCACTCAATACATCACTAAAGCCCCCAATACATCATTAAAGTCCTCAATACATCATTAAAGCACCTAATACATCATTAAAGCCCCAAATACATCATCAAAGCACTCAATACATCATTAAAGCCCCCAATACATCATTAAAGCCCTCAATACATCATCAAAGCACTCAATACATCACTAAAGCCCTATATCATTAAAGCCCTCAATGCATCATTAAAGCACCTAATACATCATTACGCAACCTAATAGCTGACAAGGCACCTAACTGTTCATCACAATATCTAACACGTTATTACAGCACGTAAACATCATTCATTATGGCAACATAAAGTGTTCAAATGTATGAATCAATATCAAAAATTTTTTCATTGCAACCTCTGATTGAGCAACTCTCAATGAAACCAAATCTGACTCTGAGTATCAGTTATGAGTTCAAGGAAACGACAATTACTGGACCAACTGTATAAATATATGTACGCATTTTGTTGCATGCTATTCCAATCTTAGGCAGGTACCAGTGTGGAAGAAGTCAAAGAAATACCTGATCATGGAAAGGATCATCTAATCCTGCATTCACATTTTATTCGCAATGTGGCAAAGAATCTGACAACACAACCTCTTACACTGAAAAGTACAAACCATTATGTACATGTACCTGACTGCAATATGGCACTTGCTTTCTTAACAACAAATCAACCGACGATAAGATCTACACGAATACTGTACAACAGGGTAAAGAATACTGCAGACCTGACAAATGAAATTTTCATTCCCAGTGATCAGATTTTAAAGAAATCAGAAATTGCACTGTGCCATCATTAAAATATATTTGTTAGAGTAACTCAGTGGACCCTCCACAAAATGACAGTTCTGAAAAGTTTATATTGGGCTTCAGATGGAATTTTGTTTTAAATTTTTTTCTCCATGGTAATCTCTTTTAATCTCCTTATTTCTTTTACTAGCCTGAACAAAAAAAATATTTTCCTACTGATCGACGCTGTTTTGTGTGAACAAAACCTATTTTCAGGATGGCCTGACAGTTACTGTTTCAAGAACAATTACTACGCATATACCATGGTTCAAGGAAACAATGTGACCAATCTGCCATATTGTGCACAGACAAAGCCACAGAACATGACACACGATGTTGAAAAGGGAGCATAAGAGAATGATCGCAGAAATTAGCTCAGACACATGTCAAGGCCCTTTCCATTGAGATCCCCGATGAGGGGGGTGACCTATTGCTTTGATGACAAAAAAAAGGTGAAGGCTTCATCCTGTTGAAGGTAAGCGCACCCAGAAAGAACGGTGTCAATATCTGATTATGCATGTGTACGAATCATCAAAGATGATGTCCCGGACGGATGATGGCATTGCTGCTTTTTGAGCGAGAACCCGTGCCAGAAGACCAGACGACACAAAATTAAGAAACAAAAGCTTGGTAACGACTTTATGACGGATCACACATTCGTGTCTAGGTCTAACTGGGTTGCATGTGTCAGTGGGATGAGGTTTCATTTGGGTCGTCCATACCATTCAAAGTTCAGCTACTTATTGTCTTTTTCACTTTGCTATTATTGTACATACACGTGTAGGCAAATATATTTTCTGTAATCATATAAGATATTTATAAAATAAATAACCGACGATATAGTTTGAAAATAAATAAAATAATTATCATTTTCCATTTTGGTCCCTTTTTGGCAGCATTTATTATGTCATTCCCCGATTCACAACTCAGGAATCGTGTCTGAGGTCAACAACAGAGGTTACATTTACATCTAAAGTAGCGGAGAAAAGCATGAGATACAATTAGGCAGACTAAAACAAGATGCCTCACTGTATAGTATGTATCTTCTCTAAGCTTCTGAGAAATCAAGGGAACACAGGATAAAACTCTTCCTTTTTACAGTTGGTTATTACAGAACTTAAAATCCACGATTATCACGATGCATGAACATATTTACATGTAGCTGAGACTAGAAATGCACATTAATTAAATGGTAGGAGTAAAGCCTTAAGCAACGAATATTCACGAGGAGGAAGGATGATTTTCATTGGCCACATACCTAAGAATTCACAGGTTTTCATGGAAAAGTTAGTTGCAGACTACTGTTCTCTTTTCATCCTAAAATTGTCAATTTTATGTATTGATAATGCAATGGTGTCTATGTAATACATGCTACCATTTAATGTGTGGTGGCAAATCTCAACAGACTGCTCTGGTGTTAATGTCAGTTATCACAATGACTTAACAAAATAATCTGGCTACAGACAATTGTACAGATGGAAAAATATATCTATATTTGTGCTCTTTTCATTACATAAAGGATATAATCAAACATCCAAGCAGGAAAAATTGTGTAAGATTAATAAAATGGTTCCCAAACAGAGGCCTATAAGACATACTGATTATTACAAGGTTTGTCACGAAGATAGCCAGTCATATTTGGTTAAATCAAAGGCAAAAACTTTGGCAATTATTGGCACTTTAGAGGTTTTTTTGGTGTCCTCGTTACATTTGTAACCCAGAGCAATAAAGTATAAAACAATAGGCTTCATGGGAAGACGTTATCTTGCTCTGTTATTATCCTTCGCTTGGGTACGATACTTCTTTTTATTATTTATACATCCCAGTGAAATCCCAGTATTTGCTTCACTGATAACAGTGTTATTTCCACTGCAGTGAAATACCACATTTTGATGTTTCACACCTAGACGTCTTGGCGTCAAATGTGAAACATTTTATTTCATGAAGTTCCAATCTGACCTGAGCAGAAGGACGTTTTAATGCAAGTTTCGTCAACTGCTACATTCTCATGTCAGGCAAGAACATGCGACGTCATATAACACGTCATGTACACGATGTCATGCTCTAGACAAGTCTGTGACAGCCTACGGCTGGAAGAAACGCCAAAAACCCTTTAAAGTACACAAGATCTTGACACTGTTACGGTATAAATAAGGCTATTACCATAAATATTCTCCTGAAAGGTGTAAATGATAACCAACTTGACGCTTCGAATCTCATGAGTTATCATTTCCACCTCTCACTCAAACAATATTACTGGCATTACAGTGCAACAAAAAAGTGAGCAAAAGTCAGTTTACTCTGAAACACAGCATATTAAGTTCAAGCAGGCAGGCTTACACATGCGTGTAATATCTGTGTGGAATCCATTCCACACGCATGTAATATCTCTGTGGAACCCATTCCAAATGCGTCTAATATCTGTGTGGAACCGATTCCACATGCGAGTAATATCTCTGTGGAACCCTTTCCACATGCGAATAATATCTGTATGGAACTCATTCCACACGTGTAATATATGTGTGGAACCCATTCCACATGCGAGTAATATCTGTATAGAACCCATTCCACACGCGTGTAATATCTGTATGGAACCCATTCCATGCGCGAGTAATATCTGTGTGGAACCCATTCCACACGCGTGTAATATCTGTATGGAACCCATTCCCTATGCGTGTAATATCTGTGTGGAACCCATTCCACACGCGTGTAATATCTGTATGGAACCCATTCCCTACGCGTGTAAGATCTCTGTGGAACCCATTCCCTACGCGTGTAACATCTCTGTGGAACCCATTCCCTACGCATATAATATCTCTGTGGAACCCATTCCCTACGCATGTAATATCTCTGTGGAACCCATTCCCTATGCGTGTAACATCTCTGTGGAACCCATTCCCTACGCATGTAATATCTCTGTGGAACCCATTCCCTACGCATGTAATATCTCTGTGGAACCCATTCCCTACACATGTAAAATCTCTGTGGAACCCATTCCACACGCGTGTAATATCTGTGTGGAACCCATTCCCTACGCATGTAATATCTGTGTGGAACCCATTCCCTACGCGTGTAATATCTGTATGGAACCCATTCCATACGCGTGTAATATCTCTGTGGAACCCATTCCACACACGTGTAATATCTGTGTGGAACCCATTCCATACGCGTGTAATATCTGTGTGGAACCCATTCCCTACGCGTGTAATATCTGTGTGGAACCCATTCCCTACGCGTGTAATATCTGTGTGGAACCCATTCCATACGCGTGTAATATCTGTATGGAACCCATTCCACATGTGTGTTCATGGCACTCACTTTTTTGTTGTACTGTATATCTTCACAGTGCAATATCCTCTATACATCTACTAGGGGCCTCCGTGGCTCAGTCGGTTAGCGCACTTTCGCAGCACAATGACCCGAAGCCTCCCACCAATGCAGTCGCTGTGAGTTCAAGACCAGTTCATGCTGGCTTCCTCTCCGGCCGTACGTGGGAAGGTCTGCCACCAACCTGCGGATGGTCGTGGGTTTCCCCCGGGCTCTACCCGGTTTCCTTCCACCATAATGCTGGCCGCCGTCGTATAAGTGAAATATTCTTGAGTACGGCGTAAAACACCAACCAAATAAATAAATAAATCTATACATCTACTAATTAAGAGGGAGAGATACTGCAGTGTAATCACTATGTCACACTTTGGGGACACAGCATCATGAAGTGACCCAGCACTGTGCTGTAAATGTAATGAGTGCAAGAGCTTCGGGATTACCTTGCGCTAAAAACAGAACGTCAGGAATTGATAGGAATAGCGGAGTTTCGAGTTCAAAATCTTTTGTCGTACAAGGTAAAAGGAGTTCAACTGAGTCATGTCACTTGTCAAAAATGTCAGGCAATTTTGCTGATTTTAAGGACAAGTCATACAACTCTCGCCATTGTTATCCACCAAGAAGGTGTTCTCACAGATTTACCTGTCATTTCTTAACCCAGTCATCCAGGCCCTTGAAACTTGCTGGTCATCAAGATTAACATGTAGGGAAGGTTTTGCAACAAAAATAAGCGGTACAGCTCAGAAGATAACAGAATTATAAAATCTTCAACAGCGGCAAGATGTACTTTGAAACATTCCACAAAACTTCCTACACAGTGCTACTAATATTTACACTCAACAACAGACCTAACTTCTCAAAGTAATGAAAAATTACTCGCCGGCAGCCATATCATTCCTCAAACCAACAACACAGCGGAAAGTAGCCCGTTTTCAATTTGCGCTCCTGAAGCCAAAATGGCTCGTTTACAAACCGGTATTGCTTACTATTGTGACGAAAAACACTAGTTTACAAGGTAACCAGTGGTCGTTAGCTATAGGATACACTCAGTGCACAAGTTAGACTTCGATAATGATTGTAAACATAGTGCACCATGTGACCAAAATGATGCATGCTTGGAAATGGCATTTACTATAGCTATTTGGATTTTTATTTTTTCATGGACTTAAAGATACTGCTGGATGAATGTGTTGGTAGCACTGTATAAACAGTGTTCCGAGGAATGTTTCGAGTGCATTTATGTTGTTGCTGGTTCTAAGGCCTCTGAAAGAACTGTGTAGCACCAAAAGGTAAGTTGAACATCTGATAAATGTGTTTGTGTATTGCCGATACTCTTGATTAGTCCTGCAAAATATTCGCTAAATTCTACTGCATATGTACTCCACACTTCGGGGTCCTACGTGCCCTGATTCCAATATGACAGCAAAATCTGCGAGAAGGCCTCTCTGATGGCACAAGTTGGCACAACTTGTATGATTCCCTCTTAATTTTCCATGCATCTGCCCATTGTGGAGGCCCACTTAGCGGAATCAAGTTGGCCTCAAATCTGCCACATATCGGCAGCACACGCCGAATTCTTGTGTGGGTTAAGTGGTATAAGATCTCTATGATCACCCATGCATGTTTAAGTCCATTTCAAACTCATAACAAGCAGAAAATACCAACGAATGTTGATTTGTTTCTTTTTGAAGACGCTTTGGGCTGTCAGGGTGCATCTTGTCTATCCAAATTCCAGATTTTACCTGAAGCCACGATTTGATTCACGCAGAGGAAGGTATATATCAGAAATTGTTGAAAATATACATCAAAGTTTAATTTAATTGAACTACTCCGCCCTGGTTCCCGTCTTACAAAGCTGGAGTACCTTACGTCAGACGTAGATGTTTACGTCCGCTTTAGTAGCATCTTCCGTCAGCTCGTAGTAGAGTCTTTCTAAAGTTGTCGCAATGCTTAAAGTGTGTCTACGAAACACCACACGCGCCGCCATATTTAGTACACTTACGGAACTTACGTCTGCCCGAGAGGGTACGTATAAATTTGTACCAAACTTTACATCAAGTCGCGGCTACTCTAGCTTTGCAAGACAGACAGTCAGTCAGTCAGTCTTTCCTGCGACACAAGTCCGACAGGCTTCCACCCAGTCGCAGCCTTACTCCAGCTTTGCAAGACGGGCCCCTGGTCCCTTATATGGAGTCTCGAAACTACGAACTAACTCGGTGACGCGCGTCTGGATTTTCCATTTTTTCATATAAAGCTTTCGAGGGATGTCGTCTTATGATATTCTCGTGGTAACCATTAGCTTCTATAATAATTTAGCACCGGCATGCTAATGCAAAAATGGCGCTTACAACAGCTGAAATAGCAAGGTTACCTTCCCAACTTCGTATGTGTATGTCTTCCCCACCATGCGTTCATTTCCCGCCATACTTCAGGGTGCGACCTCTAGCCACCACTAATCAAAACAAAGGGGACACAACTGAAAGTACTTGTTAGTCAGCACATGGAGGACGAAGGGACTTAACTCTAATCAAACAATCTAAAATCAGCTTCATGGGGACGTTTCTCAGAGCAGTGGTAACTGCGTTAAACGTGTCTAATCGCCATGATTACGTATACTTTAAGCTAGGTCAACGATTGTTTACAGAAACAACCCCCAGAATTCTATACCGAATGAAATGAAACTACTTCATTTATTTGTTTCTTTATTTATATGATTGGACTTTGAGGGCGTCCAACATTATGGTGGAAAGAAACCGGTCAGAACCCAGGGGAAGCCCATGACCAGCCACACGTTTTTCGAGGAAGCCAGTATGAGCTTGGCCTGAGCTCATCGATTGCATTAGTGAGAGGCTCCTGAGTCATTATGATATTTTTTATTTGATTGGTGTTTTACGTCATACACGAGACTCACTAATACGACCAGTATTATATGGTGGGATGAAACAAGGCTGAATCATGATGATATGCTGACAGGTTAACCAATACTGTTACCACTGGGGTACCGAAATGAAACGGAATACATGAATCAGCTTGAATACATCGGGAACCCGGAATAGCTTTCCAAACCGATGATGGTACATATACAGCTATATATGGCCTACATGTATACAGAGCATTGAAACCACTGTCCGGGTATGTCCTTCTTTACATGTAAATCCACATTAGCTTAAACACTTAAAGTATGGTTTGCTCTTGAAATGGAAAATGCGGGTCATTTCCATCACTGAAGATAAAGACGCTTTATATATAGTCCACAGGCGTTTCTTGAACAGCGGAAGAGGGAGGGGGGACAAAAGTAAGTTTTTACTCCCCTCCCAATACCACACACACACACACTTTTGGTGGCAAGCAGAAACTTATTTCAACTAAATGAAAAGCTCAAATATTCGCTGCATATAGGGTAATATGTTTACGCCCGCTTTCTACAATAGCTAGCTTTAGTTAACAGAAATAGCACAAAACTGTTTCTCCGGCTACTTGTAAAGGCAAGAGCTTCCTTGACCTAGGCGGTCCCTTGACCCCCGCTTATTGGACTGGGGTATAATTTACTTCCACAACTTTTTACACCATGTCTAAATTACATGTACACGATTTCCCACCAAATAGGAAAAATATGCAGTCTTTTTCTGGTGTCGTGTGATAATTTTAGTCAGCAAAAGATCTTCCAAATAGTTCCTCACTATATATCTATAAAGGCTAGAGGTTCCACAGCCTTGGCCGCCGTTGGATCCTTGCCTATGTGTCTATGACAATTTAGTTCCGCTGCATTAGCACCCTCAAATCATATCACGTTCCCCACAAAGATCTGCTCATACCAAATACCTATCATAATTTCGGTTGCCAAATCGCCTAAAACCTGCCTCCGGATATCTAGAAGGCCAGAGCCTACGGGGCCTATAGGCGGTCCCTGGTCCGTGGCCTATTCGGCAAGGATAGTATTTCCTCTGAGCCACCTCACACTCAAGAACATCCCGCTTCACACGAGTTGTATGGAACGGTCGGTAAAAATTTGTTAGTAACTAAAAAACTTGAACACGTGGGAAAAAATCACCTGCCTTAGGGCAAGTGCATGCCTGTCGAGGACTTCAGTTTTGGAAGTTCCCTCAAAGCCGAGAAGAAAGTGGCGTGATTCCGATTTGAACCGGCGAATACCTAAGCAGGTTTCTGACTTATCGACTCTGTTCAGCTGTTTGTTTTTATCCTCCATGTAAAGGACAAGCCTCTCTGGGCTTACAACGCCTGTGTGAATTTTATATTTTGTACTTTGGCTAAAAAATAATTATCTATTAACAAAGTTTATCCCAGCTGTATATGTATGCATATGTATAGATATGTATCCTGAGAATTGACCATGTGTACCTTGGCTATATCCGGTTCTATATCACTGATCTAAGTCACGTGGCGTAATGTGTGTACATTTCAATGCGACATCATCAAAAGAATATTATGTATAGGCCAGATACGCCTTACATTGGTCAACACGTCAAGATGGCGTTGCCTTTACAGTTATGTTTTGGCATATGGATAGCCCTCAGTACATTTGTTTTGTGCTCGGGGTATGATAACAGTAAGTATATATGCTCCACATGAATAATTTTAAATGACTTTCGAAAAGAAGTCCACCTGATCGCTTTGCTGAAAGGAGAGATATATTGCTGGGAAGTTCAGCCGGTACTTTACTCTGATTAATCGTCTTCTAATGTTCTATGTGCGTATGAAGTGTCAAGTACATATTGATATTGACATCCATTGGTATGACAGAGTGTCAAAACAAATGAACTCTTGTCCATGAAAATCCAGAAAGCAGTCACAGGCCCATTAATAATTGCCCCTGAACTGGATCTCGCGAAATGAACATGGAAGACGATTGTAGCCTATTTGATGTGAAATAACTGATGTAATCATCCAAAATTGATACCCATACGAATATACATATATATGGCGCCTCTTGATTATATCGACCACATCGGTGGCCAGGTGGTTAACGCGTCCGCCTCGAGGTGAAGGTTCAAGTCAGGGTCGGATCACACCGAAGACTTCAAAAGTCATAGTTTCGTCTGCCTCGCTTGGCGCTCAGCATTTATATGTTAGAGCAAGGAAACAGGGCTGGTCGGCCTGGTGTCAGGACAATGTGGCTGGGTGGAGTGTCATGTCTGTTGTCTTAAACCCCGGCCACTTATTCATTCACTCACTCCCTCTTGACTGTATCAAAGGGTTTGTGAATAAAAACTTAAACTCTTTGAATGGTGGTTGGTATTGCAATCGCGGTCAGTCATGGCTGAAATTTACTTTTCTGTGAAATGTATCAAAGAATTTGGTGATTTTTAATATAAGACGATCATTTTTGTCCGTGTGTCAAAGAGATTTTCTTTTCATACCAAGACTGTACGGACCTATTAGACAACTGTGAAATGTACGGGAAGTACGCCTGTGAGGGTGCGTATAAACCCTGGGCCAGTGTCCGATGTAGAGCCTACTGCGGTTTCTGTCAGCGTAAGTTGTTTCAGTCGTTTCTCCACCGCTATTTCAGTATGATTAATCATTAATGATTGATTGATCTAATTCAGGGAGTAAATTAACTACAACAGTCTGCCCACAAATAGCAATCATTTGGAAAGGCAAATTTAAAAAAAATATGTGTTTTCTTAATGTCTATTCATTTATCTGCTTTCTGCTTTTCAAGACCTGCAATATTATTATATATTATTATTTTATTATCAAGCCATTTATAAACTAAAAAAGCCGGAGATTCCCCATGCTCATCAGGAGGGTTATATCTTGCATTTTTAACAGGTAAATTAAAATTTGGATTGCAGTATTTTAAGATAAATGAAACAGCCAAGAACTTAAAGAATTTTTCAAAAAGCATCTATAAACTTCATATACTAGTATGCAGACTAAGAGACTAATAAGATGTAGTATGTTAAATACAACGTATTCTATACAGTTTCAGACAGTGTATCTTCAAGCTCTACTAAGTCCTTCTGATTATGGAGCTATAGATGTCAAGATTGCAGCAAAATTTTTTTTGCCAAACTATTTGATAGATTTCTAGAAAGAGGAATATTTTGAGGTAGTTTTTTATTCAACGGATTATCCTTATTGCTCCTCAAATAAAACCCCACCGGCTGATATAAAGTCACTATCAAGTTAAAAATGCATGCCAGCCAATTGTTTAATCCTGCTTGAGGAGAAATGGAGGTCCGCTGGTGCCAGGTGTGGAGATTATGGCGGATGCTGAACCAACAGTTATAGAAAGCAATCGCTTGCCCATACTAAATAACTGCACACAACAAGCATATATTTTCCAGTATAAAGGAAACGGCCTTTGCCTTTTTTGGAGAAGGTGGGGATGGTGTTTTAACTACATCGACCGTTTCCGGATCTCTGATTATAAATGCATGATGGACCAACACTCATTCTGTATGAAAAAAAAATTGGTGAATAATTCCGATCTGCGTCAAACATGGCTAAGTTTTCCTTAACACGGTTAATCTAGCACACTTTAAACCAGGGTTCAAAAGGTTTCGAGAGGAAACTTTTACAATTCCAAGCTCTTTGTTTAGAATGTCCTCACCTGTTACACTGGAGATGTCCGTTGCCATCGCTACATGCACGTACACAAATCCATCAGCCTGTGGTGCACGTGACCAATGTTTCCGGTTTGAGGCAGTTGCGTGAAAGTCCGTCAGACCTGCCTCTTTTTCTCTTCAAATCCACTGTCCATCTTCGCCCAGCTGCTTATGAGGGAGCAGCATACTCGCTCTAATCTACAGTATGAACCATACAGGCGCAGACTTGCTTGTAAGATACAGCTAAAATGGCGATACATGATGACGGAAAAGTATCAACACGAATTCGAACGGGAATTAGCCCCGTACCTTTGAGACGGCCTCCATTTATACCACAAAAAATGATACCTTTAAACTTCTGTTCCACCCTTCTAAACAGATGTTGAGAGCGGGAATAAACAAACTACCTAGTTAGTCATTCGAAAAGCTATATTGAACGTCTCTTTTTTGTCGCTTTTAACATCGCTTCACCTTTCATTGGCACCAGACTTTTCATGTAACTCTTATATCTTTCTGATCTGATCGTTCATAAATTTATTCAGATCATTTCACTTGAGCAGATCCTTACACATAGATCATGTTGTCTTTGGTCAAAGTTTGCTATATTCATTCGATCAAAATGATCATGATTTTGCAGCCCGAATAAGTTCTTGCATGTTCATAACCGCTTCCTTTGTTTTTTGGGTTCCAACATAGCCCCGCCCACTTCTCCTCCGCCCTGCCGTGACGTCCTCCCGAACTGTGACGCTTACCAGTCCGACACATGCACAAACCCAGACTACCATATATGGGCCAGATACAACTGCTTCAGGTTTTGCAAGTTTTGTCAACCAGGTGCGTACGGGGAGCGGTTACTTGTTGAGTATAAAGATCAAACGAAATAGTGATGAGCCAAAATTCTTCGAGCGGATTCGCCCCCGCTCCCCCCACCTCTCAACTTTTCATGCAGTGGACAAATAAAAAAAAAATATCGGACAGAAAGTGACTGAATAGCATTGGGGACACGCACAGAAAATAATTGCCAAACATTTGTGATTAAACGGTAAATGATTTCCACAAATGGATTTTTCAGTTTGATTTGTTTAGTTGTCTACGGGGACCCCCTAAAACTCCTTACCGCCTTGAACAAAGCAGTCCAAAGCTATGCGCTCTTCAAAGTGAAAGGCAGCTCAAGGCTGAAGCCCTGTTCATTAAAAAGATTATAAAAATCTCTTTGGGGTTCAAAAGCTTGTTTGAATTTGTATGAATTCCTTAATTGTCTTTGTTTGAAGTATGAAGTATTTTGCTGCCGACTGGGGACGTCGTTTTTTTTTTAAATATATTTTTTAAGCTTATGTTAGACTGACCAATCAGAGAGCTAGGAGAAATCATCTGTTTATAAGCTGTGACAGAAATCTTCTAAGTTGAATGTCAGTATAACATATAATAGCGTAGAGACGGAACACTCTTTTAACATTATATATATGTTTCAATTATAACTAACGCAGGTGTGAACACCACTGCAAATTATTTCCAAACCATTCTGTTATGGCGAGAGTAAGTTCCTAGCTCATTTCATCATATAAATTTAGATATTTACTTACGTTTCAACCACAATCCTAGCAGCTTACAACAGTCTCGGGTGACAAGACTGTTTCGAGCTTCGAACAATTACTTCCCAGCCCAGAAAGAATGGCTGCTTTTCATACTAGTCAATGGAGCATGGTCAAATTAAATTTCTACTGTTGTAGTGACTTTTAGAAAAAATACTTGACCGAAATAAATATAACATTGTCCAGCTTCTTTGGCAAACTTAACATAGAACATGAGCTGTCTTTAACTTGTGTTCTCTCCTCCATGGAGGACGTCACACTTTTCGGCGCATGCGTGCTCATAAAACACTTTGTCCTCAAGCAAAACAGTCACAGAAGGAAACGGTTTGTTTCGCTGCGACTTGGACCCATTTGTCCAATCTTAGTCAGTTTCCCTTTGCTATAAGTTTAGCACAAACATTGCAATCAAGTTAAACTAAATTTCTCAAAGGCCACGGCTCGTGTTAAACATTTGCCAAATTTTACACAATGCCTAGTAGTGGAAATTCTCATTGCATAAAAAATGGAAACTGAGAGCTGAGTCACGTAAGTAACCAAGGTGAGTGTAAACCAGTTATTCTTGGTTAGGTAACTGTTGATTGAGATTTACCTTTACCAAGAATATAAAGTCAAATCTTGAAAAGAGCGTAAAGTTGATGCTGGAATGTAGAATACTAAAAATCAAAAGTTTATCCTTCACTGGAGATGCGTTCCTACCATTTTGTCTGGAACTACACGTGGTTAGCAGATTTCCCAAATATTGCTCAGTATGTAAAACAACCGAACATAAACATCGCATTTGTTTGAAAATATCTGAAGTCCATATTTATATGTATATATGTATGGGTTACATGCATTTGTACGTATTGCTTTGTTTGTAGTCGGGAAATCGTCAATCCACATGCGTCTGAGAGCCCGAAAGCCTCTGGGAGACGCCCACCGTTGTTTAACATTTCGTGGAATAAGTTTTAAACCATTAAGTGCATTCTGCGGCAGTACCCGAGTATGACGTCATGGCTGCTGATATTCCGTGAGAAATACGCTCTTATAGAACGCTCGACATTGCACCTCCTTGGGTTCGTAGCTGTACACCTCGACGACTCGAAAGAGTGAACGGTTGTGGAGAAAACAAAGGGAGTTTTCTCCCTTTATAATACTTGGATGTTCTCAAGTTTTGTAAATGGTGCACGTTTCAATTCACATACATGCGCCAAGATATATAAGTTTAACCATACGACAGACACGACGGTACGGTATGGCTCAAAGATTTAATTCAAAGAAATATAAATGTCACGATGAGCATTTCTATGCGCCGTATTTTTTAGGTAACACAACACAACAAACTGGACACGAACTCTTGACCACACGGATGCGCGTACCACCGAAGCCCACTCACCACACGACTCCTCATCCCCCCCACATGCGCACTCCACCCAGGATCCGAACTCCGCCCCCACCTGTAGGACGGCGGTAAGTACAGGACTTTGAAATCCGACCAACAAAAATCACATTTCAGTTTTCCCCCCAAACGAAACGTAAATATGGCAAACACCGGTCAAACAAGATGCTGCGACACATCATCGCCGGAAGGGATTATGGTAGATGGTTATTTTGTGATTACTGACACTCTTTTGTGCAACTTGTCTGGAAACGACAACGTATTAAATTCATTATCCTAGTGTGAACTAAAACAGAAAATATCTTAAATAATAACAGGCTAACGTAATGATACACGCGAAGCTTCGGTCAATGTCGTGTACCCATCATAATGTGAAGGACTCCCTTTTTCCTGTGTGTTACTTACTAAACTATGTTGACGGTTAAATTCATCCTGTGCCTCACAGAGCTATCAATGTTGCATGTGGGCGGGGGGGAGGGGGCGGGATTTTTATTTTGAAACGCATTTCGCTGTTTTGGACTTCATTTCTCGCTGACATGTGGAAAAAAATTACGTGACACTGTGTAAACTAAATAACGTCAAACTATAGCACAGCTAGCTAACCGCGAAAATTGTATCCCACCCTACACATACTCTTTACAGCGCACGACTTAAGGAATCGGCTCATACTAAATGCAAGGTAGGGGTGGAGCTGTTGTATTGAAATTGTCACCGTTGACTTCCATGTGGGTTCGGTGCCGGGCGCTACGGTAACGTAGGCCTACGTAGGCGACAAGTTAGCTGTGCTCACGTCAAGCCAGTATGGTGTAGCGCATTTGTCATTTAAATACATGTACCATCATCCTTAATATCTGCCTCAAAAGTTATCTGATTCTTTGTTTTTATTTCTTGTCAGATCCCCAAAACTCAGGCGATGATTCCGTGTTCTTCGATGACCTTAATGGGATGGCCAAAGAAACTTGTTGACTGACATTGCTCACCGTGTCGAATTACTCTTTCAAGATTTAACAATGTTAATAACATTGACTTAATTGTATAGAGATGGTTAATGACGATATCTATTAGGTAAATACCAAATGTTACCATCTAACAGATTCAAATGATGCAATAAATAATGTAAACTTGTCATGTCTTAATGTGATATAAGATGCTATAGCTATACAAGATGACCCATCTCCTGTAGTCATGGTAACTGGGGCAGTTTATATTTACAAACAGGGGGTAATACGTTATTGAAACTAAGGCCATTACTGAACGTGCAAGCGGCGTCAACGATGTTGAGTTTATAACTGAAAGCTCAAATACATAATTCTGTGAACGGCCCGGTAAATATATACGTAGGTGTTGAAATTGATTGCAGCAGATGATTTGAACACCTTGCGAATGAAATGTTTAGGTATCGGGTAACAGCTCACACAACCCTTTGTTGACTAGGTCAGTAGCTGTCTATAATTTCTTAACTAATCGTACACCTGTTTGGACGAGAGAGTATATATTTAGATACACGTGCATAGGCACTCACATTACACATTAAATGTATCAACGCTCGGTGTGCACTATACGTTTCACCGTTTCACCGTTTTTTTTTTTTTTTTTGTTTTTTGTTTTTTTTTCTTCATCCGAGAAGTTACTCACTATAGCATTATGATGTAGTTAAGGGATAGATAACCCAAAATCATATGTCAGATTTACGAGTGTCAAAATTACATCTAAGGAACACAACGAAAATCTTTTTATGCATGTTATACATGCTTTGGGTGGGTATATAAATATAGATGCTGGGTATTATGAATAGAAACAGTGGTATTGAGGAAAGCATTTTGCTTAGATTTGTAAACAGTGCTTACCGACTGTATGTAATCAAGTTTGCTGGTCTTCAAGGGTGCAGTTTGTCACCATATACCTGATGAAGGTCGGGAATAAGCTCTTTCCGAAAGCCTGCACAACATGTATAAAGTTATTTTTGTTGTGTTGTTTATCACAAGCATTTTTGGTTGCTGGAACTTAGTTCAGTACATATATACTCAAGGTCTAAAGGACACTGGCTTTGGGATTTTCCTGTAGCATTTACTCATGACTTATAAATGACAATATTATGGATACTGACCATGTGACATTTACTCATGGCTCACGAAATGAGAGTGCTATGGGTATTGACCATGAAACATTTACTCATGGCTTATAAATGACAATGTTATGGGTATTGATCATGTAACATTTACTCATGGCTTATAAATGGCAATGTTTTATGTATTGACTATGTAGCATTTATCCATTACCCATGAGTACTACCTCACCAGTTTGCCTACAAATCGTCATGGTAGAGGAAGAAATGAATGGTTGACAGCACAGCTTTAGTCCGGTTTGTTTTAGACAAAAAAGGTTCCATAAATGATTAGAGGAATTGATGGTTAGATCAATGCATGAGATGTAACTTGATAAGTAGGCACTTGAGAAAGGCTGAGGTTGCTCTTTGCATATACCCATAAAACTCCTAGGTTCGACTCTGTGTTGCTCCGAGTTTTTATAACAGGGTGCAGAAGATACAAGGACAGATTTGGCATTCTCGTGGTGCGTTGCGGTGATCGTTGGTTATGATTTTAGCTGAGAAAGCAGGACAGATCAGTGACCTGGGGACAATTGCACGAAGCACTCTTAGCGTTATGAGCACGTCAATACCATGGCAACGAGCAGCGTAGGCATTATACGGTCGCTGTGGGTTCAAGTTCAGCACAGACTGGCTTTCTCTCCGGTCGCACGTGGAAAGATATGCCAGCAACCTGCGGTTGGCCGTGCGTTTTCCCAGTCCTCTGTCGCTTTCTTTCCACCATAAAGCTGACCGCCACCGTATGTGATGTATACGTCTTGGCTAAGGCGTATAAAACCCTATTGAAATAAATATATAAATCTAAAGACTGCAACAAAATTTAGTCTTTAAATATACTTATCTATCATGAACCCAATTAATATGAAGTCTAAAAGCACTCGAAACATTTGAGCTAACGGAACTAACTGATGCCGACAGTGAATGTCAATGGCCACAACAATACCGTTATCTGACAGGATTAATCATGGGATACTTACTCAGGCAGAACTAGAATAATGACCACAACGTATAAACATACATATCCTACAGCAGCATGTAGAATGACTTTTGTGCACCTCAATATACATGAAGCAGGGGGCATGAATGGGGTTTCTATTTATTTATTTATTTATTACTGTTAGTCATGCGGCAACTGCCATATATGTCCTCATTAAACGGAGGTACATGTGTTATACTGCACAGATATTCACGCAGATCGTAGACAGGCCTAGGTGGAAATAAGCAGCTAAATAGAATCTATGACGTCACTGTGCTTCAGCCTGTTAAATATGGCCTAAACAGTCCACCTTAGCGCCCCAGTCTTTTATTACCGTATTAATCACTGGCACAAATGCCAAAATGTAATGAAAATAATATCAGTGCGAAATGGACTTTTAGAAGATAGGTACCGTACTTTGTTTAAATGTGATCTGCTCTTTTGAGCTATTCCCGCTTTAACATCCTTACAAAAAAAAACTTGAACAACCTAAAATATACAGTACCAGCCTGTAACGCCTTACATTTAGCCTATACACGCATAACTTTGGATAAGAAGATAAAGCCTATGCAGTTACATGCATGGAATCTTGAAGAACCGGTACCATTAACAGTTTCACTGGGGTATAATACTGACACGCGCCTAGGCTGAAAATCACCAAGTACGGAACACTGATAACATCTGAAAAATAGACTTAATATATAAGCCTATCATAAGGCCCAATGTATATGTATATACAAAGTGCTTTTTTATGTAACACTTTGTTCATAAGCCATATATGTAGATGTAGGCTTATATTAACTACGGTGGCACAGATGATACGACATTTTAATTGTCTTAGCTTTGGTAACTTCTTCCTCGCTTTTCACGTGCGTGAAAACAGTTCTCACCTGAGTGAAAACGTTTTAACTCATGCAGGTGGAAACATTTCTACCCAGGTTTGAATCGAAGAAAATGTTACAAACTTAAGAAAAAAGGAAAATGTTGTATATGTGCCACCATATATAACGTAATGTGGGTCACAAAAATACTCATTTAAATTCCACTGTATTGTGGAGGAAACATAGCCTTAGGTCACGTACGTCTGTTATATGGGCTGAAAGGCTAATTAATATTACAACCTACAAGTCTATAAACATGTGTAGGCGTTTTTCATGTACTTATTTCCTCGTGAATTTTTATAGCCTGTTCAGCTCATAATGTTTGATCAAGTTAGCTCAAGAACACGTACTTAATTCATGTCGTAATTTTCTTCTTTACAGATTTCTGTCGCAATTAAAATGCAACTTTAAACAAAAAACAAAACAAAAACAACAAGAACAACAACAGAATACTTGAATACAGGCCTATATATAGTACAAAGATGTATATATGGGTCGGCCTGGACCCTATAAACTGGGATACCAGTACTATCTTACCTGAGACGGTGAATCTAACATTTGTTTATTTATTTGAGTTGGGTTTTACGCTGAATTCAAAACTATTTAACTTATACAACGACGGTCAGCATTATGGTGGGAGAAAAACGGGACCTAACATTTAAAATGATCATAGCCATAGAGTCAGGTTAAATGTTCAGGAATTTAAGATTTGAACCGCACTTGCCAGATTCGGACACAAAGAAAACTTATCCAGTGTTATGCAAGAATTGTTTTCCCTTCTTTCTTTCTTCCTTTCTTTATTATTGTTTGCAGTCTGTAAACAAACTGTATTTTTGTATGAATTCGTGACCAACAGAGCTACCTGTATATGATAATGGTTTAGCCTTTCAAGAAATAAACATCGACTCGATATGGCTGAATTATTGCAGATGTGGCATTGAGCCACAATCATTTATTCATCCCAAGAAAAAACAAAAAAAAACATCTATCTAAAATCTCGCCACGATAGCCACGAAAACAGTACGACCCTATATACGCCGCCATTTCACCCGGAAGTCTGGTTCAGTGGTCAGAAATGCACCGTCCTGTCGAGCACGTGCTGCTTTCATTGGTTGATTGATCGGTTGTGAATTTCTCCGACCTCGTTTTGAGTTAGCCGGGAGGCCACAAATAGGTTAGCTTTCAAGGCCGACCGTCGACCGGGTTACCAGGGTTGCTGTTAGGGTGTGGACTGACGATAATTTTATTTTGCGGCAAGAAACATAACTTACTGTGTGCAAAAATGGCGACGATGCCGGTAGTTCAACAGCCTGGTAGCAAGCAGTTTGAAGGCCAGGCTATGCCGATGCAAGGGATGAACCCGGCTCTTGCAAATTTGCCACCGGGATTGCAATATCTGGCTGGATTGGACGAAATTGTTGTGCATCAAATTTTCGAGGCTCTCGAGGGTGAGTGCTGTCATTCTTGTTTGCTTAAATCAAGATCATTGAAAGTTTTGCTGCATGATAAACTGAACGAAAACTCCTTATTTTCTGTAACTGAACGTTCCTCGTTTATAATATAAAGAAAGTAAATGCGAAATCGGCAGTATTATTAAATAACAACAACAACAACAACCACACAAGTTTGCTTAGTCTATCAAGATCAAGCCTTAACTTTTTTTTTTTGAATTTTTGTCGAGAAAGCTTTATGCCTTTAACGTTAGTTAAAACGTGGCGTTGTGACTAAAAAATTATCTTATTTTTTTACTTTGCTCTGCGTCTATTGTTTTGTTTTTCTTTACACAACATGTACTGTTAAATTTAAATATTGGTCTTCATTAATTCATTTACCTTTTTTAGTGTTCTTGTGTAATAATATTTTTTATGAGTTTATTTTTGTTCTGTTTATATTCTGTGATGTAGAATGGGTTGTTTGATGAAACATAAGAGTCTCTCTTTGAACTTCATCATTTTTATACACTGAATGCCATAAGTAGTGTTCTTGAATATACTGCAGCATTGTAATTTAACTGAAATCTGCCAACAACACATGATGTAATGACTGCTCGTAATGGACGTTTCTAATAGGAGGCCTTATGTATGTATAGGTTGACGTTACACTCTTTATAAGCTGAATCGGCATCGGAGACGTCTTGCGAGTTTAACTCTGTGTGGTCGAGACAAGGGTGGGTGCACTCGCAGACTGATGCAAAATAACGCTGAAAAGACGTAATTTCCAGTAGCTGTCAGCTTGTTGGTTATATAAGCCGAATTGTATCAGGAGATCATGCTGGTTTTGGACGAGACAGGGTGTGTGTTCTTGTGAACTTCCGTGATTTCATGGAGCCTAACAATGTTGCTGTTGTTTGGCTCATGTTTTAATGTTAGTTCGTGAGAGCCCCCGCCCTGTCTTGTCCAAAACCAGTGTGATCTCTCGTCATGACTGCAGTGATGATTTGGTTAAATTGAGTACATTACTGTGTGATGAACTAGGCCTACATGTATATTATCTCATCACTTATCTTCAAACACATATCAACATCATATTTGTGTTAATACCCATTTAGGCAGCAAGTTTTTTGACAGTAAGTAATCGATTGTACATTGTTCAGGATCGAAAGGTATTTCTTTACAACAGGATATTATAGTTTTCTGGACTTGTGTTATTTTCTGCTTTTGTATTTATTTATTTTTTGGTCTGTTTACAAATTCAGTTCTACACAGTTAGATATATTATTAATATGTTACATGTCTGTAAAGGTCTGAAGGACTCTTGGTATTCTCAAGCTGTTTCATTGTGGTTTATATTTGTTGAGAGTTACTTTGAAGTAATTGCTCTCTAAAACCTATTTTATGAAAGAACTCTCCCAAGGAAAAATATATAGTCCTGATAGTATTCAAAACTGTGGACATCCGGGCATTAGCAGTTTTACTCGCGCCAAACCTTTTTGCTTGCACAGAAACGGCAGTGAAAACTGTCAATATGACACGGAAGTTAACTCAGAACTCTGCCTCACAGCCACGTAGGTCCAAATCGAGGTTTCATTAATGTTCGTCATTTACATGTGCAGATTGATCTGTTGTAAAACATACTGTAATTTCTGGTTATTATCAGCTGTGTTTCTCAGAATATTATCCAGCGTTGTGCGTTTTCTTATCCCTTCCTATCTTTCACCTCATTGTCTGCTTGCTGCTGCCTCAAGCGGGTGAAGTGACTGGATGTCCCTGGTCTCGAATATCAAAGCAGGCTTAGCGTGAAACTAAGTCTGTCAGATTTAGATACAAAGTTAGGAAGGCACATAGAGTTGACCAATTGTAATCACTGTGTCTTTTTATTATATTATCACTACAAGCTAGTGTCTTTCCCAGGAGACTGTTTTGTCAGGTACTAATGACATGCATGTATTTCACTGTCTGAGGCAATACATGTCTTATTTTAGCCTGATTTTCATGAAGATTTAAACCAAAAAAGTATTTAAACTGAGACTCATCTAGTAGTAATTTCGTAGTCTTTATATTAAATTATACAGTAGTTGTATTCTACCTAGATGGTTACAGATACAAGAAATAGAGAGCATTTAATGCAAGAGCCTACATGTATAAAATGCCCATTCCTGAATACCTGCCTGGGACTGTTGCCTTCAGTCTGAAATCTAATGCAATCTTACATGTAACCAGGATTTGACAAACAGTACATTTGTGCCTGATCCTTTAAAATGTTAAAGGACATGGGATAGGCTGGATAGCTGGCCAGCGTTATTGAATTCCACTTTGAATGCTGGGTTTCTATTTATACCTGTAAATAGGGGCCTCGGTTTGTTGGGCCTGTCATAATTTAGCACAGCCCAAATCCCTTTGCGTATAAGCTAAAGACTTAGTACTATTTAAGAAACAAAGCAAACATTGTTTTATGAGGTTTGTGTTGTACAGTGCCACAGAACTGACTGATCAGTGCCAACTCACATTAGTTTATAAATACATCTAGTTTTCGACTTTCTCAGGGACTCTGTGACTGAGGGATTAGTGCACTAGTGCAGCGTAGTGACCCAGGTGCCTTTCACTAATGCTGTTGCTGTGAGTTCAAGTCCAGCTCATGCTGGCTTCCTTTACGGGCATGCATTGGAAGGTCCAGCAGGAACCTGCCGATAGTCGTTGGTTTTCCCCTGGCTCTGCTCTGTTTGCTCCTACCATAATGCTGGTTGCTGTCATAAAAGTGAATTTTTCGAGAGAAAGGTGTAAAACACCAATCAAATAAATAAATAAATGAATTCTTCGACTTTGTCCCTGCATTGTTCATATAAATGGGAGGAAGTGATAACGTTACGCTTCAGATTTTATTTTTATTTTTATTTTGGGGGTTTTTCATGGAATCTTTTCAGGTTTTGTATATGGTATAGTGGTTACTGATCTTTATATGTAACATGGAAATGAGGATGACAGTGCCACAGGACTATGCATGTATTATAAAAGGTACCTAATTAACATGCATAAACATCACCTGTTATGTGTACATGTACATGGAGGTAAAAAACATACCATGCATGAGCAATTGGGCTGAAGAAAGATGTGAGTGATGTTTGTTTTGTGGGACAGGTCATGGTCTGTAGATATACATGCACAGTAATGACCTGAAATTTCACCCCAAAAGCAAATAAATGTAATAGTTCATGTGATGAAACTGACATGTTTTTTTTCCAGTGACATTTTCATCTTGTTTTCCAGATGTGCATAAAAGCACTGTTCTATGATCAATAGAGGTGGAACTTTCAGAATCAGGCAAAATTTGTGTTTTAGTTGTGGGTGAAATTTTAGGTCATTTACTGTATGAACGGTACACTGAATACACGATTCAGTCTTGTTGTGTTTGTACATGAAGGGTCTACTATACAGAAAGTACATTTTACATACCTCATGCATTTCAGGTTTTTTCTCAGGGATCATGGTGAATACTGAGAGTTCTTGGATTTCTGAGGTTGAAACTACATGTATTTAGCAAATACCTGACTTGTTGTGGTTTCGGGATTTATAGCCTAGATTTTCGCACAGGAGGATGTCTTGTACATGTAGTCTGTTGCAAGCATATGCATGTCGCATCTTTTGCAGATGATGGACATTTTTTAAAAGACTACATATAGCCCTTGTACCAGTCATGCTGGTACCAAGCAGGGAGCATGTAATTTTGCTACATCATGTATGCATTGCTATTGATTTCTCTCAGAGAAAGCTGCTACCCTAGAAGGAACATGTGTTGGTACTTGAGGTGTTGTATATGGACTGTCTTGGAATTATAGACAAGATTATAGTAGATATAGACAAGCCTGTGGTTTGGTTTTTTGAGCAGGGGTGTGGTCATCACTCACCTTGCAGAAGACCAGGAGTGTGATTTGCACACCTGCATTCACACTCTTCAGACTCTTCATTATTTCAGGCACATGTTATTGGCATGCCTGGATTTTGTGTTAGGAGCATGCTGCATGCAGGTGGGAGTGTGAAAGCATGCCTCAAATAGGGCGGCCTGTATGCTTCGTGTGTAATCAGATTATTGGAGATTATTTCTTACCAAATCACTTCACTAAAGCACTTTTTTAGTGGAATTTATGCATACAATGATTATGAAAATGAAGCTAAAACTGATTTGTTTGAGTGGCTAAAGTTGCGAGCTTCATAAAAGTGTGCAAATTATTTCACTAGACCACATAATTCTCTCAGAATAATTCAAAATATTGGTTGTAGAGGTGGTTGAAAAGGCTGAAGAATTAGTGTCCTTGTGGCAGTTATTTGTCCTTGTGGCAGTTATTTGTCCTTGTGGCAGGTTTTTCAGCATACCTCACTCAGGCATGTGCTAAAAATGTTCAGGTCAGTGTCACGGTGTCCCATACACATACATGTATGAGATATTTCAGTGATTGCCCCTCAGGGAAGGTGGTCAAAAAGTTACTTAGATTGATATGGCCTACTTTGTCATTGCAGATACATGTAAGTCCCTTGCCACCAAGGGACAATCACACCTGACTTTGTGATTGGGTTTGTAAGCCAGACAGAGCAGGCCTCAGAACAACTGCACCTTGTCATATTACATGTACCTTAGTACGCAGTAACCTTAATCATCCTGCTGCATACGAGAGTCAAACACAGGAGGGGACGTTCCCAGCAGTGCTGCCCTGGGGGGCATTGTGAACATAATAGCTGTAAGATTGTATACCTGCGTGTAAGACATTCCCATGTTACAGTTGGATAATTGTAACAGTGTTTAGTGTTGCGGTGTTAAAGCTTGGGGCATGCATCTCTATTTATGCATGAAGGCCATCATTAAAAATATGTTTGTTGCGTGCAACCTGAGAGACTCTCCTAAAAATGGCCTCACTCAAAAATTTGTGTTTGATAAGATTTTTTGTTAATTCCTCTCCGTGTTAATTTCTTTAAAATCCATATCTCTCTGAACATCCTGAATAAAAAACAATAATTCCGTTCCCCTAGGGTTGGGGTATGCCAAACAAACAGTTTTTTTTAGGATGGTCCAAAATGTACACTTGTGGTGTTACACATGTGTAACTGAGCTGGTTGTTGGTGTTTGTTGACAACCAGTTATCTAAGCTTTGGGAACGCTAGCTTGGTAGGACTGACAGAAAAGGAACACAGCACAGAAGTGGAGACATCTTTTTGTATTCTTGGCATTGTGTACTGACTGGAGACATAATACCATAACTCTGTAGCTGTAACTGCTGATGACTCTGCCTTCAAGACTCTAATTACAAGACTGATTGCAAGGCTGACAGCAAGACTGACCCTCACAGAAGGCAATTAATTGCCCAGCTGTGACAATTCCAATCAGCACAAGGCTAACTAGGATTTGTGTTTTTATAACATCAAACACGCTGCATTTACAGAGACTGTAACCAGGTATACTCTACAAGCATGTCAAATATAAAAAATCTACTATGTCTACTTTTCTAACTACACACCATTTAATCCCTAGGACACAACTCAGTCATATTTAATTCTATTTGAAATCTATCATAACTTCCAGGCTACGTAATGTTATAAACTAGTTATGAGTTTTATCCTTAAAGTTGAGAAACATAACACACCAATCTGGCAAAAGGGCGGGAAACGACAACACCCTAACTACAGCCTTACTCCACATGCACACATGTATGTGAATTGCTCATAATACACTGAAACACGTACATCCACCCTCTTGATGGTTTTTTTCTTTTCTCTTTAACAAAACAAGTGAGTAAATAGATTAACATTTTCATTGTACTCTCGACGAATGGATGAGAAGTATTTGGTAGATTGTTCAGAGTATTTCCAGTAATTATTAATCATAAATGCTTGCTACATGTATTTCAAGACTCTGTTCTCACTCACTTCTGGATTTCTTTAGGTGTGGGTTCATGCAGACATGAGTCAGTACCGTAATGAGCCTGGGCCCTCTTGCGCAATACTCAGTTGGTATGGCCTGATCTTGACTCCTGTGGTTGTACACCTTTTACAGTGAAGATGTGGATTGCTACAGGTTTACATGAAGTAAAACCACCACTTTCTAAGCAACTTTTAAAAGGCATTCACCCTGGACATTCTATTCCTGACAGACAGTATTCAGTCCCCAGCTCAAGTCTAGCTCTTGTGTTTTTGACTTTTTGCAAACTTTCATTATATATGTCGAGGTACATGTACATCATGTATAAGCTGTGGGGTTCTTAGGGTGACCTTAACTCAGTTTATTCACCTGAAAACCTGACTACTGTTCCGTAAGTTGAAATACTTGTGCTTACTGAACAGGAAATTTCCATCTTTAATTCTTGTATGAACAACATACGTAAGGTTGTCTTATTGACACCATTATTCTCAAAACATATTGCTTATGTAATCGCTTGTCACAAGGGAAATACTCAGTTGTTGTGGAACAGTTCCTTGTGTCAATGAACACTTCAAACATTGAACAGTTTCTATTTTTGACTGGAGTGACACACTTTGCTACAGGTACATGTAGAGTGTATGGAAGAGAAAAGAATTGTAATAATGTTTGTGTTGACACTCTAGATGTAGATCACTGGCAGTTCTGTAGGAAATCAATAGATTGATTTTTTTTCTCCCATAAATGATACTGTATGTTAGCACTTAGGTGTCTTGGTGTACACACAGGGATATACGTGTATTATGGATAGTGCGTGTACTTTGACACAGCGGCTTGTGTGGACCCTACATATACACTGTTACATGTGAAGCTCATTAATCCAGTTAGCATCTTAGCTAAGTTACGGGAGTGGTTTAGTAAAATTTTGTGGCTGAGTGGTTACATGTAAGTCTACTTGAATGTAGCGCCGTGAGTGAAGCTGACAGCAGATTTAACAATGTACTACCGTACCAAACTGCAAGGTCAGCTTCACACACTCCTGGAATGATCCCAGATAAACCAGCTGTTCTACCTCAAGAGCAGCCTTAAATCTTAAGTAAAACACTGACCTTGTAGATTTATACCTTGATGAACATATAAATCATGAATGCATACAACTGTAGCCTCAGTTTTATGTTGGGATCAACGCATAGAGTAAATCCTTGGTGTTATGACAACACGTCTTCACTTGGGTATACTTCTGCCAGGTTTGGACTCTGAATTTCATGCAATAATCAGTTTCATGTCATGTGCCATCGTGAAACCAGGGTCTTTGCATCAGGTGGTTTTGTTTACTGGGCTTTCCCAACCTTTGACCAAGGTTCACATGCAGCACAGGAGAAATGTCAGAAAGTGTCCAGTGGAAAGTGTATTAATTGCGGCTATCATTTTGCCACAGCATGGAGACATGTCCAAAGATTCTCTATGCAATGGCTTGTCAACAAATCTCTCAAAGAACTGAGAGATGTTATTTTTAGCCTTTGCTGTTGGGGTGAACTGAAGCACTGTGTGAGGCTTGATCTGTTTATAGCTTGACAACTTGTGAGGTTTTCAGCTGAAATCACGGGTCATGTGATGGCGAGTAAGGCAGCCAAAAATGGCGACCAACCGTTGGAAGCAAACATGACTTATGCGCCAAAATCGTTTGATTTTGTTGCTCATATTGGAGTAGGGACCGTGGATGTTTGTTTTGAAAAATCCCTTTGTGTGTTAGGTTTTTACAGAAACCAGTTTTATGCAGGTTAGGGCAAAATACCATCGTTTAAAACCTAATGTTCTGGAGGCGATAATCTCCGATCTGTTGGACATCCTGTTTTATACCAAAGGTCAGTGTGGCTCTGTCTGCTCGGCACATTAGTGCATTACTAGATCAGATGAGCCACATTTGTGCTGCTAAACTTGAACGAAGATAGTTACTTCCCCTGCCTCTTGCTGTAATCATGTTTTCACCATGACATGACTGCATTACTGCCAACGTGGCATTATGCCATGATAACTTTTTCATTCGTGGTTCATGCTTGCACAATGCTCAGTCAGCGTTTGGCCTTAATTATCCGTTCTATCACCATCGTGGTTGCTCTGTATGAGTTTTGCAATAACAGACCTGTATCTCTGATTTGTGGAACAGAGCTTCTTGAGCAGAACTTTGTCCGAGCCATCCGAAGCATTCTGTCTGAACACTACGATTCTTGATGAGTGATGTCTGGAGCTCAAATCTAGCTCCCACGTTTTTGATTTTAGTTTTGCTTACAGAGATCAATTCATAAAGTAGATGTACTGTACTGTTACGTATGTGTACATGTACCAAGGATTTGAATGTCTGGCACCAGGACCAAAAAGCTGTCTGAGACTTACGTCAGACTTAGTCTTAATTTCCAACTACTTTACGGCATTAAAATTGCGACTCATCTTAATGATTTTTATTTCGGTACTGAGAATTATTGTAAACCTCCAGAACAAAAGTCAAAGTTAGCATGTATGTATAATTCCAAGTCCAGGATTAATACTACAAGGTAAAACTAGGTCTGAATTAAGACAGCTCTGTGATCCTGAGGCCTGGTGTTTACACATTTTCCTCTACTTCAAAACCTGACTGCTATGGTACACATACATGTACAAGCAGGTAAACTACCAGTGCATTCTGACCTTTGGCAGAAACGAAAATGTGATAAGTTGGAACCGAACATACAACTTACGGAATATACATGGCTGGCTGGTCAGCTTTGAGCAGAGAATCACCCATTTAACCAGGATATCGTACGGTTTTAGATTTGCATTAAGTAGAATGGGCATTGTTTCAGAACAGCTTAAATTTTGGTCTTTAATTATTGCATTGAAAGCAGTCTTTATTATAAAATTTAACAATAAAATTGACATTGTTCTCAGTGGATGTTCATGTCCATGTGTCTTCATTGAGGATGTCAGAAATGGTTGTGTTACACTTCCGTGTGTGTGACAGAAAAAACTTTCGTCTTTCAACAAACTGATCATAACTTTTGGCCTAATATTGACTTTTGAATGGTTTCCTGTTGTGACTCTTGACTTCCATGTACACTGCATAAAAAAATATGTACTTCAATTCATTGTGTATTTCCATGGAAACTTGGTGAATGAGCAACTAATCGAACATCAAATCAAGACCATCATAGATCCTGTCTTGACTGCCTTGGCAACAAATGCTGATGATTCCTAACCATATATGCTGACCCACATTTTGCAAGAAAAACGGAATGTGCAGCTACCTTATGAATGCTGATTAAATTGGAGTCTTTCATATTCTCTTAAATGTTTAGTTTGTAGTGTGCATGTTGTATGTAGATGTAACTGGCCCTATACTGTGGAGTTGGTTTAATAGGGTAAAGTGGCCCAAAATTTCACCTCAGAACGTGCATTTTTAGAGGCATTTGGAAGTCATGAAATCCTATAGGTCTGTAGTACTTTTGATTCTGAAGCTCACGTTTCCAGAGAAGCCTATTCTATGAAACTGTCAGAACTGGACAAAAGGTGCAACTTCGTTGTGGTCAAAAGTTTAGGTCATTTACGGTGATTTTGTATTCCACGAAATCAAAGCCCCTATGGTAAGTACATTGGTCTGAAGCCAGTCATTTGTCCATCACGTTATTAATTGAGTGCCGACTTTAGATTGTCTTGAGATGTTCTAGTTTGACTAAATTGGGTGAAATAATGTGTGTTCAGTATTTGTCATAATGGACATGTACAGCTATAGAGACAACTCCATACCATTTTCATGTCATAATTTTGATATAATCAGATGTCAGTTGAATTGGAAATTCAAATGGGAAACTAAATATTCTCTAAAAGAGGCAGGCTGCATGCTCGCATTCTTATGGATGTACATTACCGCTGTAGCCAGCTGGTGCTATACAAAGATGTACATCGCCAGTGTAGCCAGCTGGTGCTATACAAAGATGTACATTACCGCTGTAGCCAGCTGGTGCTATACAAAGATGTACATTACCGCTGTAGCCAGCTGGTGCTATACAAAGTGTTGCACATCTACCAGTACATCAAGTGTTATTGTATTTTGTCTACATCTAACCAGCACCTACATGTGAAGTGCCTGATTTATGTTTATTGTGTTTTGTGTTGCAGAAATATCTTCGGAAATACAAATGTGAGGGCCTGTTTTGCTGAATTCTTGTACATTGTTTCATTGGCATAATCGGAACAGTTTCTTCCAAGAAGCCAGTAGAAATTCTGTACATTACTGTTAAAGTTACCTCCATATCCTAGACTTTTTGGAGCCACAGTCACTTGGCTACTGTGCTATGGACAAGTCAAGTCAACGGTGAAGTGTCAGGCTGACCAATACATGTATATATAACTTATGAGCGCTGGTTTACAGCTAATTTAGCACAGTGTAATTACTCAGGATATCCTGTCACCAATGTGGTCGCTGTGAGTCCAAGCACAGCGCATGCTGACTTCCTGTCCGACTGTGCAAAAGATGGTCTGCTTGCAGTCTGTGCATAATGATGGGTTTCCCCTGGATTCTGCATTGTTTCCTGCCACCCAAATCCATCATATAAGTGAAATATTCTTTTGTACAGCATGAAACACCAGTCAGATATATAATTATACACATGTATGGTTTTTAGACTCTGTAGTAACATCTGCGGAAAGTCAGAATACTTGACTTAGAGTACATTTACAATTGAATGAATAAAATATATTATATATGCTTTGAGCCAATATTGCTGACAATCGTGACCAGGGATTACAGTGTCAGGCCTTTGGGTTTGAGGCGTTCTGTCTTGCACACCTCAGCACTTCTTAATCAAATCTGGGTGTGGCAATGACTTATGGGTAACATAATCAGGAGCTGAATTGTGTTATACACTCAGCCATCTTGTAGCTCTTGAAGAAATACCCTGACAAAGTATAACTCTTTTATATCTCTGATGAAATCTTAACATGAAACAGTTTTCCTGTACTTTGTTTCTCAGTAATGCCTAACGGCATCAAAGAACAGACTGATAAAATTTAAAAGTAATTGTTTGACACTGGTGCTGCTTGCCTTGGTCCAGGTAGTGGCTTGTTTCTCTTTTTTTTTTTTCATACCCTGAGTTTATATATATATATATATATATATATATATGCTTGTACATGGATGCCCATGCCAAAATGATGGGGGCACACTCAGTTCTTATGTACCTACCTACACAGGTGCATGTATCTCTAAATTATTTCTGCATGAATGTTCATATTTAAACGTCAAGATGTCCTTCGTATTTGAGGCCATGGAGGCCTTCTCATTGAAGCTTGCAATCACACTGCCACACCTAGCATACTCCTGAAACAGATTCTACATATAAGTGTGCTAATAACGAATGTGAGTCAAAACATTTGCTACCATAAAATTCTGTAGATGAAGTCAAAATGGCCTCTACTGCATTCTTATAGATTAGTCCACATAGATGGACATGAATAGCCCTCCCATTTATTTACAAACAATAAACTTTGAATATCGTAGACATTTTTTAACACATCACAAACATAGTGGCTTACTCCTGTTGTGCAAAGGTTTGTGGAGAGGTCTTCGCAAGGAAGACAGCCACATATCTGGTATCCTGACCAAGTCAAACTCAACTCAGATGTCATCCTTGCTCAGTGGATGCATTAATGAGTGGCTTCTTATTAAAAGAAAAGACTTAGCCGTTCTCTTATTTGCACATTTATGTAGATTGTCTAAAATGCTCATCTCGTTTGCTATGAACACTAGGGTTTATTTCAGACACAAATAAGACAGAAAAGTACAGGAAATGGTAGCAAATAAGTCATGTATGAAGGCACAAGACATGCAGACAAATTTTAAAACGGCATTGTGTGATATAATCTTATGATAAAATTAAGGGAGGCCTCGTGGCCGAGGGTTAGTGCCTCTTACCGATGGTGTTGCCGTGAGTTCAAGTCCAGCTCAAGCTGGCTTACTCTTGAGCTGTATGAGGGAAGATTCGTCAGCAACCTTTCGGATGGTCGTGGGTTTCCACCAGGCTCTGTTCAGTGTCCTCCCATAATAATGCTAACCGCTGTCGTATAAGAGAAATATTCTTGAGTACGGCGTAAAAAACACCAATGAAATAATTAAATATAACTCTTATATCAGTTGTGAAATGAAGTCTGTATACGTAGTTTTTGAAGAAAGTCCATATACACTTGTCACTCTTATATCAGTTGGAAAATGAAGTCTGTATACACAGTTTTTGAAGAAAGTCCATATACACTTGTCCATCAAGAAGAGAAAATGGGGAGCGTTACGATCACAGCGGATGTTATGGTAGCGGATATTTTGACATCCAGCCACTAAGAACAAGTGCCTAACAAGGTCAATAGTCTGGTGAGTGTGAGTCTGGGTGTGCAAATCACACACCTGGTCTTCTGCAAGGTGTGTGATAATCAAACACCTGTTCAAGAGCTGAAAGGAAGTCCTGGCTAGTCTTATCTCACGATAATTTAAATAGAGAGCAATAGACAGATCTAGGCCGTAGTGTCCTGTAGTGTGCATATATTCATGTGTTCCACGGTTGTGCTGCTTTGCGGTTGCTTTATTTTTAGGTAAAAATAAGTTAATATCTGGAAGTCAGTGTGTATGGAGTCCCTTAAAAGGACCCAGGGGAACTCCAGAATTTGCCCACACCAATGCATTTAACTGGCTGAAAAGATGGTAAACACTGCCCTCAGAATGATGAATGACATTGCCTGTTTTAGAAGGAGAATTTAGGTTAGATAAGGACTTCTGCAGCTTACTAGGCTTTGCTGTGGGTGTCCCAGACTTTCTTGAGCACAGGATATTTGCTCACTGGGGTGGGGCAGAGCGCTCAACAGCCATCTAACTCAGGGGCTGGTGTCCAAATTAGGTCCTGGATGTTTTTGCCTTTTTGCCCCTGAAATTGTTGGGAGCTGCAGGGTTCAATAACTATGTACATGTACCTGTACAGCCTGTAAGATCACCCTAGAGACAGGGTATTCATAACTTGTACTCGCGTGGGTGCAACCATCTGTGATACCAGTGCACAGTAAAATGTACTACTGTACATGTACTGTATGTCACCTAAAGTTTAGTACATCTACGTGAAAGTGCACTTCAAGAAGCAAATAAAGGCCTCAAAATGATACGCTTGATAGCCTTTTTTCTGATGAGAAATTGATCAAACTTCACCAAAAAACTCTTTAGTGGCCCAAAGAGGTGGATGAATCAAAGAATAATCAAGCAAAATGTGTCACTAGAAGAATGCAAAACTTCAGGGGAAATGTGGTATGTCTTGTTTCTGAAGGTGCAGAACTACATGTACTTTTCCTGGTCGCAAGATGCGTTTGCATGGAGGCAAAAATGTAGGCATATGTGCATTTTACATGTAAGTGGTTTAAGTACTGTGCATGAAATGCTCCATGTGAGTATGTTTACATGTACAAGTCAGCCTTTCCTCTGATATATGTATTTTGTGCTGGGTTTTTGAAGCTATCTGTACATGGACATACATGTAAGTATTGTCTGCATGTAAATTGCATACTCACGGTTAAGAAACGGTGTTGTATGCAATGTGCATAAACTCATAAATACTGTATTCGACTTTAGGGCGGCCCCTTTTCCCGAACCATCACTTAAGGAACTGGGTCAAAATAGATCTTGTTAGAAAATTATTATATGCTTAAAAACAGGAAATCACAAGGTTTTGAGAGTGGCATTTTCTGAAAGTGCGAAAGTTGGCTATTGGAGGGAAAATACATTTACAAAAGACTAAATGTGAATTCATGAAACCAAAAATTAGCTATACTTTTTCTTTTCATGGTCAGTCTCTTTGAAAAGAAAAACTTAATTTTGGAACGATCAGGGGGATCATATAATTAAAGGCCTTTACATACATGTACTTCTGAAAGTACTCTTTTACAGGTTAGAGTGAAATACAGGACTTCAGTTCTCAGAAAGAAAAAAGCAGTTGTTGAGCTACAAGTTCAGTGCATTTCTCTTAACCTAGTCTTCACCTTTATTGAAGTCGTGATGATAGTTTAATGTTGTGTACAGTCTGTTAGCATGGTTCCGTGTACTTTTATGTGTTCAGCCTTACATGTATATGTTGAGGGCCTACTGAGTGTGACATACAGGTGATCAGTCTTAGGTACACCATGGCACAGGGCTTGGTGCTTCGCCATATTATTAGTGCTCCTATCTCCTATGCAAGCTGAGCACATTTTGCACCACAAGCTGGCCTTCATGTGTACATGAAGATGCACGGTTTACTGCGTTTTTCTTTTTCAATGGTTGCAACACCAGGTGTATAAAAGGTGTGTATATGTGTATGTATGTGTGTGTATATATATATATATATATATATATTGTGTGTGTGTGTATATATCTAGTTGTTTGAAGGGCTCTCAAGTTATCATAAATGGTGTGACACCCACAGACATACATCAGACATTCTAGAATGGATTGGCTTTAAACCAACAGGTGGGCTGGGAGGTCGTTGGATAATGTATTCAGCAGCTTAATACTTCTATATATGTGTATAATTTCAGTTTGCATAGGTTTTTGTTTTTTTTTTGTTTTTTTTTTCTCTTGTCATTGCAATGTTGAAATGTGTAAGTGTTAAGCTTGTAGAATCCATAGGGCTGAGCTTCATAACGGCCTGTCAATAACTTAGCTGACTAGACCATGAGCCTCTTGTAGGCTCAGCCCTGAGCTTTTCTATTAGCCATGAAGGCTAATACAGTAAGGTACAGGGTCAGGCCACAGAGATTTGAGGGGGGGAGGGGGGGCTAAAGCTGAGGCTATTCAGCACATCTGTATGCTTGTGTATTGAGGATCCCTGGCTAGCTCATGTACAAGTAGACCCAGTGTATAAATGACCAGATACATGTAGATTGTTCCCATGAACCAGATGGAGGCCAGGGAAGTTCTCTGGACACTGCCCACTTTCCTGCTACTCACACATGTACAGTATGAGCATGGGTTTAGCTAGGGGATGTCCCATACTCTCACAAATGTAACATGGGCGAGATAGGGCAAATAAGCAGGAAAGTGCAAATGAGACACACTGATTTCAAATTTTGGCTGAATCTCTGCACATGAGCGCTGTCATGAATGTTCATGTACATATGGTCATATATGCATGTTTACATATGTTCCCCCCCCCCCCTAAATAAAATAAAACAAAACAAGCCAAAAAAAATGCATAGGGGAATACAAAATCAGGATGTCTGTTAAGGTGATTATGAAATAAACAACATACGCTTATTGAAGAAAGAAGCCATGATTTACGACTTGTAAATTATGGAAGATTTTGTTATGGTCTTGCTAGTAATTGATAAAACTTGTGGTCATTGTGAGCAAGAATTTGGCTACATGTAAACCTTTCATGTAGTTTCTCAATCACATTTTATGCTGTTGCAAATCAAGACGTCCCAGGTTTGCTGGTTTGGGCAGTTAAAGTGCTGGCGACGTGAAATTTTCATGTAAGGTACGAAGAATTACACGTAATGTTCTCGCAAGTCAAGACGTCCCAGGTTTGCTAGTTTGGGTAGTTGAAATGCTGGCGACGTGAAATTTTCATATAAGGTGTGAAGAATTACACGTAATGTTCTCGCAAGTCAAGACGTCCCAGGTTTGCTGGTTTGGGGAGTTAAAATGCTGGCGACGTGAAATTTTCATATAAGGTACGAAGAATTACATGTAATGTTCTCGCAAGTCAAAGACGTCTGAGGTGTGCTGGTTTGGGCAGTTAAAATGCTGGCGACGTGAAATTTTCATATAAGGTATGAAGAATTACACGTAATGTTCTTGCAAGTCAAGAAGTCCCTTGCTGGCTGAGTCTCTTGACCATTGAGGCTGTGTTTTTTTTTTTATGCAGTTGTGACAGCCTTTAGACAGGCCAGACACCTTGCAAAGGGTGCCAGTATCTTATGTACTCTAAATGGTGCTGTTTCATCCACTTGTATCAAACCTGAGAGCCATCATATAAGAAGTTCAGCTCATACAAGTACATGTTCCCTCATGACATTAGATATTTCATATTTTAGGTTTGATTTCAGAACAAAGTGTATTAACTGTCCAAGGGGCCTGTGTGGCCGAGGGGGTTAGTCAAACCGGGCATCTGTCACTACTGCAGTCGTTTTGAGTTCAAGTCAAGCCGATGCTGTCCGGTCATACATGGGAAGGTCTGCCAGCAACCTCCCACCATAATGGTGGCTGACATTATGAAAGTGAAATATTCTTGAGTATGGCGTAAAACACCAATCACTAAATAAATTAACCGTCTAATGTACATGTACTGTATGCATTCAAGTGTAGTACATGTGATTATCCCATCGTGCTTTGAACAAGAGTTGTTAAAGAATCACTGACATGGTGCAGACTGCGTTGGTGTTTTTAGTAGAGAATAGGTTGATATATTGAACGCCCTTACTTACAGAGTCCAGTATCAGTCAGTCTATGTTATTTCGTGTTTTCAGACTGAGTACACGACTTGTGACGTCACAAGGGGTATCTGTAGGCCTTTGCCAGTTACAATGGCAGCCATTTGCCAGTTACAATGGCAGCCATTTGCAGAAGAAATGGCTATAAAGTGGCATTTCGTGACCCAGATACGCCCATTTCATGAAGTCCATTTAAAACAAAAACTTTATATGCATATATGTATTTGGCAAAGTTTACTTCCATTCTGTCATGTTCTTTTGGTAGTCTGAAAACTGTGTAGTTAGCACTATTATGAAAATCCATATTCATGATTCTGCGTGTTTTTTGTTCCAGTGGTGGTCGGTTGGGAGAGAAACAACCGTTACAACATCTGCAATAACCAGGACCAGCAGGTGTTCTTTGCCAAAGAAGGTAGGTTTAAATGAATTGTTCTTAAGACCTTTGTGGAGATGGCACCAAAAAACATCTGGCTGCACTCCTTTGCGTGGTCTTATAAGAAGTTTTGCAAGACACACTTGCCTTTCAAAAATATGAAGTACTTGTATATCAGTACATGTTTATGTCACGCATGGAAAACTTTCCCAGTAACTTGCCAAAGGCTAACAGTGTACATTACACTTTGAAATTGTAGTTATATGTGAACGTTTCTTTCGTTACATCAGCACGGATACAGCAGATGTGCAGCGCTTTGCACTCCGAGCTTTTCAGGTTTACCTCTGTGACGGTTTTCATTCTGTTTTCCTGCAAATATGGTGGAAATTAAGCTTTTTCGCACTTTGATCGCAATTTGTGGCAAAAGTATGTATTGTAGGAAAGAAATACATGTAAGACCAGATTCATGATCAGGAAGTCAACCTACATCAAGATTCAAATTCGAAATTTTGGTTTTCACATGACATCACTTCTGGTTCCAGTTATTTGCTAACTAATTGCATTCTGTTTCCCACCAAATAATGCAAAGGTAACAATTGTTATGCATGCAAAATTTCAGGTCAATTGAACTGAGGGTGTTGAAGAAAATGCCTCTCTAAAGTTTTTCTCTCAACCCAATAGGGCGTCTAGATCACATGGCCTAGGGCACCCAAACTTTTACTTAGGAAAGACAGTCCCCACAACCTACCTAAATTTCACTCATTTCTACCATACCATTTTAGCGACAGAAGTTTTTCAGTTTTGAAACTTGCAGAAATGGCTTGTACTACTTCAGGTTTACTGACGTCATTTCAGGTTTTGTAAAATTTGTCTTCATGCCATGAGATGATGGTAGGCCTTAGGACTGCCTCTCCATCGTTGGATATGGAGATATACCCATGGCTGCCAAGTCATATGATCAAAAGTTTAGGTGCAAAACTTCAAGTCTGTGGCTAACTTGCCTTTTTCTCTACAAACGCGGACAAAATCGTGGAGAATAATAATTATAATCTGAACAGAAATAATAGGGATTCAAGCCTGAATGGCTTGATGCAGATTCAAGCCTGAATGGCTTGATGCAGATTCAAGCCTGAATGGCGTGAACCCCTGGTAATAATAATCCGAACGAAAACAACAGGGATTCAAGATTGAATGGCCTGAATGGCTTGAACCCCTGATAATAAAAATCCTGACAATTTTAAAAGGGCATCACTCTGATGGGCTGATCCCTTAAATATGACCCTTACCAATACTAAATGCCTTGTTTCATACTTTGTCACCGTGTCTGTGTTGCACTGTAATTCTATTTAATAATATTTTCTGTTAGTGCAGACAGAAAAAAAACGATGATGATGCGCTCCAACCAAGGGACATAAATTTGTTGAGAATCAATACAAAGTGAAAAGGGAAATTTGCGTCATTTACAAAATTCCACCCAAATTGATGCATTGTTGACGTTCCCGTAAAATTTCTAACAGACGGAGGGATAAGTGAAAGTCAGTAAAAGAATAACCTCTTTGAAGATATTAGTGCTAAGAAATTGCTAAAAAAGTATTAAACTAAAGCATGATATACTGTTTTTGTTTTTTGCAGACACAGACTGCTGTACTAGGCAGTGTCTCGGTGTGATGCGACCATTTGAGATGATGATCACAGATAACCAAGGCCAGCAGCTGATCAAGCTGGACCGGCCGTGTCGCTGTCAGGGGAGCTGCTGTTGGTGTTGTTATCTGCAAGAAATGGACATTCAGAGTCCACCGGGAGTTGTCGTTGGAAGAATCGAGGAAATGTGAGTTTTTTTGGGCAGGCTGTTCATTGACATATCAGTTTATGTGTTCAGAGGAACCTGTTGCCTAAATTGTGTTTCTGTTGCCCAAAATGATATCCAGCCGATTGTCCCCACCATGCCGTAACTCAGTTACGTCATGTCACAAAAGCACAGAGGTGTATTGTGAGTTAATGTACTTACATGTATAGTATCCGTGTCACTGGGTGATTTGCCGTAAATGTTGTCTCAGGTGAGGCTTTTAGCTCTCTGATATATATCATTACCATTAAATATCTAAATTTTGGAAGTTAAAAACAGAGTTAAAGCTGCACATTTTAGCTGTGAATCACACATGTAACCCATGCTTCCTGAGGCCTGACACTTCTGGTAAGAAATGTGCTTTACTGACAAGAACATTTACCTGTACATTCAGGCATACACATGCACAGGAGGTATACAGAGCCTCAATAAACATGTGTCCAGTATACACATGTATGCTGAGACATTTTATATTTGTCCCATGAACATTTGTGTTAAAGGCAGGCTGATGGAGCCTGGAGTTCAGAGAGTGGAAAACCATGGCATTACTTTTTTTATCCTGAGAAATATATAATGTCCTTGATGATCTGTTTTGTTTGTTTTTTTTTTCATTTATTTTGTATTTAACAAAGTAACACGGTCAAGAGTTTAGTGCCTTCATTAGTCACGCCTCGGTGATTGACTGACTATTGACTAAGATTCATTTTCAGCCCAAGGTTTTGTCTCCGGCCTGTGTTGGCCCCCGTTTCTGATGCACACTTACATGTAGCCAAGTAAGCCCTTAAATACCATGGCAGCCTGTTTCATGGAGATGTGAAGTGCACACAAGTAAATGCCACTTGACACTAAGTGTTCCTCATCACACCAGTGCCAGTCCCTTAACTAAGCTGACCAGCTTTTTGGTTCTTCCACTGAAGGTTCATGTTAGTAGGTTTGTTTGACAAATGTTGAAGTGTTGTGGTTAACCACTCTGGTTTCTTGCACTGGTAAACTTGGATGCTTAGAATCGAGCAATGAGGCATTAAAAGCATGGAGAATCAAATACATCAGTAGAGGGTCTGCCAGTTGCACAGTACTACAAAAACAGCAGTAGGGTCTGCCAATTGCACAGTGCTACAAAAACAGCAGTAGGGTCTGCCAATTGCACAGTGCTACAAAAACAGCAGTAGGGGCTGCCAATTGCACAGTGCTACAAAAACAGCAGTAGGGTCTGCCAATTGCACAGTGGTACAAATACAGCAGTAGGGGCTGCCAATTGCACAGTGGTACAAATACAGCAGTAGGGGCTGCCAATGGCACGGTGCTACAAATACTACCAGACTTTTGTGACACGAACAACGCGTGCTAATTACGGATGTGCTGTTATTAAATGATTCCTTGGTCAGTGAGTATTGTATGTTTTGTTTCTCTCTTTAGCTGGACCTGTGTCACTCCGAAGTATGTGATCAAAGATAACACGGGACAAGTCATCTTCAACATTTTGGGAGACTGCTGTTACTGCAAGTGCTGCACTGATGTTGTGTTTAAGGTGAGAAGTTGGGCCTCCGTGGCCACAGTGTTAGTGTGCTAGTGCAGCAGAATGGCTCCGGAGCCTTTCACCAATATGGTGGTCGTGAGTTACAGCCTAGCTCATGATGCCTTGCTCTCTGTTTGTACATGTGTGTGGGAAGGTCTGCCGACGACCTGCATATGGCTGTGGGTTTCCCCGGGGCACTGCACTATATCCTTGCCTCATAATGCTACTTGCTGTCATCGAATTAAGTGAAATACTCTTGAGTAAGGCCATTGAAATAAATAACACCAATGAGATAAATAAATAAATAAGGTGAGAATGACTTGTAGATGGAATGCAGATACAGAGTGGGGATGTCTCCCTAACCATGAGACACACGGTGTGCATTCAATCCTGACCTCAGACAGGGAATTTGTAGATTCCATTAGGCAGGAATATGTGTCAGTGCCCTTAATATGACCTATACTGATGAAATTAGTATTTAGAGAGGTAAGGAAAAATCGGGAGGGGAAAATGTAAATTATGAGCCACTCTGATTTCAAGACCTGAATGAATGTTACGTTTTCCAAGTGTAAATGAGGCCGTCTCTCTCCATTTGTAGGCTGGTGAATTTCAGCTGTTCTTGGATTTGTTGTCGGCTTGTTATCAGGAAGGTGGAATGGCCTTAAATTGCATGTACAGTCGATGGATCAAATGAACTGTTTCCTGTTTGAATAAAGTGGAGTCAGCCCACACTAGTATTAGAAACTTCTTGCCTGTCATTTACTGTATAATCCACTTGTAATAGCAGGATAGTGAATGTTGACTGCTCCTGATTTCCAGTCTGCGGCTTATGGATGGTGATCTGTGTTTTCCTATGATTTAAAGAAGAAAACGTGAAAATGATGCAAAAGTCGGATGACAGAATGTAAATTTGTTGTTTGTGTCCAGACGTGCAATCAACCTGAATTACGATAATATTCATGAACATATTAAAAACATAAATATGTTCCAAATCCAGGTTGAACACATGTTAGCTGAACAGGACAAATTCTAGTGTAAAGGTATTTATTGAACGTTTGTTATACCCTCATTTATGGCATTATTGCAGAGACTAAATATACCAAAGAGTGGTCCCAAATACCCACCATATGAAAATTATTTTCAAATATCTTTTTCTCGTGAAAGAAAAATCAAAAAAATATTGAAGACCACATTTACAACTAACTTTTTGCACTCTTTCATCTGAACTTTGTCATTTTTATGTTTTCTCCACCTTTAACAGGTTAAGTTAAAGTCGCCACATTTCCCAGTGGCATAATGTTCTGGAGCCCTCAATATTGAGCTTACTGACACCATATATTTCCCATATCCTCTCACTGAGTAACCAAGTAGCAAATTTATTCCGCAAGAGACCCATCAGCTCAGTGAGTGAGTGAGTGCTTGAGGTTTAACGTCACACTTAACAGTGTTTCATTCATATGATGACGGCCATCAATTTAGAGCAAAAGTCCAATGTACAGGTAAACAGCTTCAAAGATGTCTTTGTTTTAACAGCACTCCAAAGGGAGATAACCTAGCCAGCAGATGTGTAATTGCAGGATTCTGAGATTCATGTTTCCCACATCACCAGTACTGCCCGATCAAAAACGAGATTTTGTCTGCTGCGAGATAAACGGCATTACCAGGTTTTCTTTCTTTGCCCTGCACTATATGCTCACATGTGACTACCATCTCATGGTAAAGTCTTTGCTGGTTGCCATGGTAGTAAGTGTAGGAGAGGACACCCAGCCACCCACCCACTTCCCACCCCCACATGCGCCCTCTCTCTTGATAACAATACTTTTATTGCATTCTTTGTTGAAGCAGTTGTGTTGACATTGCATTGGAGATAAATTGAACAATTGTAATCAGTGTGTGGGACATCTGGTTGACCAGTTTGCAGCGGTGACAGGATTGGTTAAGTGCATGTCGTAGATTGATGATTTGGACGGGTCTGTTGCAAACTCCTTGTTTTTCCTGGCTCCTTGGTGACAGTAAGCGATCGATACTGTATGGATAGCACTTGTGCTGCTGTTAGCGCTGTTTGGAATTTTCTAGAAACCACTCACTTTCCACCAGCGAGACTGTTGGCAAGCAAGTCAGAGGGTCATAATGACATGCAGGAAAGTTTGGCAACAACATGCCAGTGTGTAATGATGTACACACAGTATTGCTGCTTCGGAACCTGTTCTTCCGCTGGCCAGTTTCATGTAGTACACAAGTAGTGTTATATGCAGAACTTTTAAAAACAGCAAGGGACCTTTGTAGCTGGGAGGGTTAGTGTGCTAGTGCGGCGTAATGACCAGGATGCCTCTCACTAACGCAGTCGCTGTGAGATGGAGTCCAATCTAGGCTAGTTTCCTCTCTGGTCATAGGTGAAGAGATCTGCCAGCAATCTGTGGATGGTTGTTGGTTTCCACTTATCCTTGCTTGGTTTCCGCCCACCATAATGATGGTCACTGTCATATAAGTAAAATATTCTTAACTATGGCATAAAGCAATAAGTAAATAAAAACTACACTGTTTTATTGAGATAATACACACTACTGTTCATTCACTCACTGTTCAAGGCCATTGTTCATCATTCTCTCTATACCAGAGGTCTTACATACTGGGATGACTTCAGTTCGAATGCGTGTAACTCATTTCTACCAATAAGGTGCCAAAGCGAGGGAATTGTTGTCACCAATCAAAGTGTCCGCTGTAAATGTGCCATGCAGGACTGAGGTCACATGATCACACAACATTGATTGAAAAACAAAGCCGGAGGACCTGAGAGATTTCGTTGGTTAGCCCAGTCTAGAACAGGTTGTAGTGATGGAGGAGGTCAGGGCATATCGAAACAAATGAAACTATAGTTTTTTTTTTGTATATAATGCTTTTGCCTCCATTAAAATAAGCTGACTTTAACACACATAATATTTGAAAACAAAAGCTTCGTTAGTACGTGGTCAAAACCCAATCAACTAAATAGATGAGTGCAGTCGCATGTGTTAATGCAATTTTTCAGTAATGGCTGTACTTTCCATGTTTCTTCTAGGTATTTGAAGGAAGCACTCAGAACAACCAGATTGGGGAGATAATCAAACACTGGGGCGGCTGTCGGGAAATTTTTGGTGGAGTCAACGACTTCAGGCTCAAAAGTAAGTCTGATGATTAACTGCTTGTCAGTGTGCCCTCAGTAAAGTGCTTCTATTATGCATTGAGATCAACAGTTAGAATAAAACCCTAACTAAGGTAAATTGACAACAGGCCGTGGCTAAGCAGTTAGTCATGGCCATTTGTCAACCTTGTCACTTTTACCTCTCTCTATAAATGCTTTAGTCTCTAATATTAACTATGCTCTTAGTCTTTTGTATTAAAGTATACTGTAGTACTTATATTTTATATTAACATCTTTACTGAAAGTGTCTGCCGTTTGTTTCAAGAGTAACATTTTAGAATGAAAATACGGGAGAATCTTGTTGCACGTTGTGCTGACTTTCTGATAACGGTGGATCTTGGTGACGAACTTTTTTACTGGCTGGTTTAAGACTTAGGTAATGACCCAGAAGCCTCCTACTAATGCGGGTCGCTGTGAGTTCAGGTCCTGCTCATGCTGAATTCCTCTCAAGCTGTACATGGGCAGGTCTGCCCACAAGCTGCAGATGGTCGTGGGTTTCACCCAGGTTCTGTCCAGTTTCCTCCCACCGTAATGCCGACCGTCCTCGTTTAAGTGAAATATTCTGAAATACGGCGTAAAACACCAGTCATATAAATAGCTTGTTGGGCTTTTAAAGGCTTTCTTTGTTGGTAATATGACCAGGGGCTTTGGTCTTCAACCTGTTGGTGACATCAAGAAGGACTCTGGACATTTGTCGTGAAAGTTATATACTTCTGTTTATTCACTCTACATTTTACCCTCTGGAGTGAAGTCTAGAAGGGCTTTATACTTCAATCCATGTGTGGGTTGCTGGGTAGTGTTGCCCAAGCAATTCCCAACATGGACTGAACAGGTTTGAACAAAGCAATTAAGTGTATAAACAATATAACAAAGAAGGGATTTAAATACAGAGTAGAGGATTAGCGTCGATGTGACTTGTATATAGGTAACTTTGGTATATGTAGGTTTATTATAAGGATACGTGTAAGAAAACTTAACAAGTAGTGACCAGTGCAGGACACCTGGTCATGGTAACATACAAAACACGCAGCAGGCTAGAAAGCACTCAGTGAGAGCATACCTTCACCACAGTTGTTAAACATACAAATCCTTTACCACAATGAAATAGGGAGAATACTATTGTTTTTGTGTCGCTGTTTTAAAATTCTTGGATACTGATCTATATTACAACCACTAAAATTTAATGAATGGAGGGTTGACCTGTTAAAGACAAACTTTGCGCAAGCTTGTATTTGTTGATAACTTTTTCCTTAAACAGACCAATACATGTTTTAAGATAAGTGGTTACAAAAACCTACTGCGGAGATTTCGAAAGGCAAATGACTAACCCCTGTATCTGACATCACCACTTTGAGTAATAACTCTGATTTTTCAGACTTCAAAGAGAATGGCGGTGGTGTGGGTTTGGGTAACCTTCTTCTATAACAACTTACCAAAGTTTGGTGGTTTATCACCAGTGTTGGTTGCTGTTGTAGATGTATTTCACTAATGAAAAATTCTTAAGTATGGCCTTAAGCAGTAATCAAATAAATAGCCTCCTGAGCAGAGGTAATAAGAATTTACACTGTGGGAAATCCTTCAAAGTCTTGGAATTTGCGTGGAGGCCATTGAAATTCTTAATCCTTCAAAAAAAAAAAAAAAAACTTTCCAAACTGTTTTATAGACTGCTTGTTTCAGGTTTCAAATTCTTGACATTTTAATAAGCACAACAAGACGTTTATTTCTTGTTAATATGTTGTTTACTCACGATAGCTGTGCAGAATGTTCGCAAATGACTATATGGTGAGAAGTCAACAAAAAGATGAAAAGCACTATACAGTGCTCAGGGTTGGTGATCTGGTAATGACAACCATGACAAAGTCCTGGAATTCTGTCTGAAAAGGTCATATCAAGTCATGGAATTTTACATCAAGTATCACATTGAAAGAAACCCATCCTTAAAAAACTGTTGGGCGTAACCTGACCCTATGAGGAAAAAAAGGGCAGGTGGCAGGGAATTCTTTTTGTCATCTTCAGACTCTTGAAAGATTTAGGGATTTTAAGGAAGTATCAAAGTGAAAATAAAGACTTTTAAGTAGGGCGATTTTTGGGAGGGTCAGTTGGGTTACGCCCTACAAACATAATTTTAAGCATGGCTTTGACAGTGTTGCAACAGTACACATTATAAACATCAATGTTTTATTTCCTTCCAGTGCCGCAGAATCTGGACGTGATGAAGAAAATCATTTTGTTGGGTTCTCTGTTCCTTGTGGACTTCATGTATTTTGAGCACAACAAGAACTGAGGGTTACATCTGTCTCTAGTCAGAGCACAGGGTGCATCATGTAGATTCATTACAGTTCCCGTGCTGAGCCATTTGACTTTGCACATGTATATACTGCTGTACTTGGTGGGCTACTGTGGGACATCTTTGTGCATTGGTGCCAAGGTCCCTAATGGTTCCAACTTTCTGACCTGACTGATCTGTGTTGGTGGGCCCTTATTACAAAGGGCATTGTTGCCACGTGTGTATACTAGTTTAAAACTGTATAATATTTCCAGATTTTAATACGACTGTTGTTTAGTGGTATTTGTTTTAACATTTAAGGGCCTAGCTGCAATTTGGTGTTAGGCTTGTTGTTGTTGTGCAGTGGTCCAAATATTTGAAATCTTCCATTTTACGATTGATTTAAACTGTGAACGTACCGCTGGAATGATATTGCTGTACCGAAGGTGAAATTGTGGAGATGAATAATTATTGTAGTATACACTGTTTAAAATCTCTCTAGTAGCTGAAGAACATATCCATTGCCTCTGCACTAGCTGAATTACTGTATGGTACAAGTCAAAATCATTCAGCTGACTTGCTGTACATTATCTGAAGTCTTTTAGTAAGGTGAACACTATGAAATGTTTTAAAGTTATATACCAGCCCTATTTGCACTTCATTGATTTTGTTGAGTGTTAAGTTTGCAGCCATAGACCAGCTGTGAATAACACTTTATAGGCATTAAGTTTTCATCTTATTTCAGAGTATCGAGAAATCGTGTTTTCGTCTTTTTAATGAAATTTGCTCATAATATTTCCAGTGTATCCCTCCATGACTGTCAGATGCCTTAACTTTTCTACATTGATCCATCACAACACACAGGAGTTTGTGGATATTTAGCTCAGAACATTTCTGACTGTTTAATTAGCAGCCAGTTTTGCATAATATACATATGTTTTTACCATTGAAATGTGTTAACTGTTTCGTATTATCTTAATTTTGAGGGTTTGATTTTAATGAACAATGAACCGTACCAAATTTTGTGCGTTGTCGTCTGGAAAAGACTGTTGTGTTTCCACGAAGAAGTTTTGATCTTTCTTGCATACTGCAAACCGCTCTGAGTGTTAAAATAAAGTCTAATCGAAATTAAGTTGAAAGTTATGAGTTTTTGAAATAACCAAGACTAATGCAGCTTTTGGAACCTCACTAGCTGTACATAGATGTACATGTATTCACTACCTGCTGAGAGTATTAGCTTTTCGCATTCCATGTGTTGCTCCCTTGTGACGAGATCTATCATGACCGTCTTTACAGAGTAGATGACCAACTCGCAATCTGCCTCAGCGTCATGATACAAGCTTAGTAGCCTACAGTTTTCACCTGGTCACATGTGGTCAGAATGTAAGAAGAATGTGAAGTCATTTGAAAACAGCTAACCGACAAGCCCTCCCCACCCCTCCACCTGTTCCCCCCACCCTGCTCAGCCTACCCCCAGCCCAGCCTTCCCCTTTCCTACACACACACAATACACATATCCTGCAGAGACTTCCAGGCCCACCTCACCTCACCGCACCGCTTGGATAGGACATGGTTAATACCATACAACCAACAGGTTTGACTGAGGAAACCGTCTATACAGCATATATTAGAAGTGCCACACCCGGAATATTTCATAATAAAAACGACGAAGGCTGAACGTGAAGTGGGCATTGTTTCAGTAGTAACTTGAACAAAACACTGTAAAACATATAATATTGTTTGTCTAATTATTCATATGTGTTTCAATATTAAAAGGGAAAACTTCTCCACTGTTTAACTTAAAAGGCAGCAGTGCCTCTTTGTAAATGCTTGGTATTAAGCCATCCCTGTTTTAAATCTTATTTATGGACATATTCTTTTCTTATATGTACTTTTTAGTTCTCAAATCTTTTATTGGTGTGGGTTTCTCTCAAGCATTTAGTCTTTTGTCCAGAATTATTTCTTCAATTTGTTTTTTTGGCTATATTTGAGAGTCGATATTTTAGTATATAACTAAGTTCAGAGGTTTTGTATCACCAATAATGTAGATATACATATCTATAATATGTTCGTCTTTATTACAAGTTTTGTATTAAGATTTAGTGATTACACATTTGTCTCTGATATTTGGGAAAAATATGTTTCATGTTGTGTTTATGACACAATATTTTATGTGTTTGTGCCCATATATTATATGTGGTTTTGGAAAAGTTATCAAAGTCATCACATTGACAGTGTAGGCAGAGAAAACCCATCCACACAGCGGTTTTGTGCTGTACTAGTTAAAACAGTTGCACGGAACCTTTTAAACCAAATTCGTTATAACTTCGTCAGGGAAACAGCCTTGCATGTTCACGTTGTAATGCCATAACTTAAAGAAATACAGGCTCAACGCTGATCGGCTGAATAAATGCACAGTAGAAAAAAATATTTTATGACAGGTTGAATGTAGGTCAGATGTTTTTGAACCCCATGAGTATGATTATGAAAATAGTTGTTTATACTTAATTTTCTGACGAGGCGTTCAGCCAACTACGTTTGGTGAACTTCAGCCTTGACATGCTTAGGGCAAATAGTCAGCTGAAGAGATCTTCAGAAAAGGAGGCACAAAAAGTATGTTTAAGATTTTTAACTATCTTTACCACCTAAATACCTCATGAAATATTATGGAGCCCAGTTACTTTGTTTGTTGAGATAACATTACAGGAAATTTTATTGTAGGTCATCATAATATCTTTTTTTCATGACCATGCAGAGCAGTGATTTCCAGCCCCTATATTCAACATGTAAATTATATATGCAATGGTTTTAACAAGAGACCATTTTCACATTTTTAATTTTTAGAAAAAAAGATTCCAATGATATTTTCAGACAAACTGACCAGTTTCCATCACCCCTAAATCTGACCACTGTGATGGACAGACCAAGTCATTTAGATAGGAATATTTTGAATGACCATTTTCTGTCATAGGCCTACTTAACAAAGACTTGGTTATTACCTTATATGGGTGACCGGTTTTGCATGATTTAACAGCCTGGAAGATGTACCCCTTTATTATTGGACGACTGTCTTTACATGATGAATTTGAAGAATTAATTGCGACTATCAATTTGAACAATATATATGTATCAGCACATTTGCAGAATTGTAAAGTATGATAGGTCTTTGCAGATAGGCCTTAATTCTGGCACACGTGATAATAAGCATGGTGTAAGCTGAATGTTATAGTTGTATTTAGTTTTAAAACCCTGTTATTGTATTTTTGTGATTCTGAAATAAAGCAATAGAATGTAATGAAAATACGAAGGGCTTTGGGTTTTTACTCTCCATTTTCTACAACAGAGCGGTGATGCTCAGTAAAAAAGGAGGGGAAGGAATGTCCAGCATGGAAGATTCGACAAGGAATTTCATCAAGGCGTATGAATAAATAAGTATTTTACGAATCGAGAACTCTGGTTTTGATGAAAACTGCAAAATAAACCCAATTGTGTCTTTCAGCTAGATTTCAGGATAAATACACCCACCAGGGTTGAGTCGTATTATGGCGTCGTGTGGCGTTGTCTGTCCATCCATCCATCCATCCATCGGTGACCGTTTTGACGTTAACACTACCCTGAAAAAAAATCTGTCGTTGAGTCCTGTTATTTCAGGAACGGCTGATTGGTTTTCCGTCATCGAATGTGTGGATCCGTTCCTGATTACGGGGTATTTCCTTACCAGGAACGGAATAATGGGAAAGGCGATCTGTCATCCCTCAAGTATTGGACTGAGGGTATAGAACCAGTTGGAGTCTTTAGACTTTAAGATCTCGTGTATACTTGATCTAGTCCAGAAGCTTTCTGAAAATTGATACCGACAATGCGTTACGGAGTTATGTCCCTTCTCATGCAGTTTACGCTATGTATATCTTCAGAACGGCGTCTGGCTTCTAGGTATAAAACCGCTAAATATAGGAAAAAAAAAAAAAAGAACACCGGCCTAAAACTATATTCCCTAATTTTTGTAGTTCCACATGACACATGCTGTCAAATAACTAGACACCTGGCCTACGACATATCCAAATGTCATCAGGGGTTGACAAGCATTTCCTGATATCAGCTGGAGTGCAGGTACTAGCGTCACATCGCCATAGAAACAGGATGTAGGGGGCACGTGCTCATTGGATTTTCATTTTTCTCTGTTTAATTGTAGCCACAAGTAATTGACTTTTTTGAACTATTATTTGTCATAGTTTATATCTGCAGGATTACCTGGCAATACTTCAACACACTTCGGGGGCCTCCGCAGCTAAGTCGGTTAGCGCGCTAGCGCAGCACGATGACCCACGAAGCCTCGAACCAATGCGATGGCTGTGAGTTCAAGTCCAGCTCATGCTGGCTTCCTCTCCGGCAGTATGTGGGAAGGTCTGCCAGCAACCTGCGGATGGTCGTGGGTTTCCCCCGGGCTCTGTCCAGTTTCCTCCCACCATAATGCTTGCCGCCTTCGCATAAGTGAATTATTCGTGAGTACGGCGTAAAACACCAATCAAATACCTCAAATAAATTCAACACACTTCAAAGATACAGCCAGTCCTTACCCGTCTCCACCGCCTGAATCAAAATCGAATTTTGTTTTTCTACCAATAAACTGGAGGTGCGAATATACCTGTACTATTCATCCAGAAACCAAAAGACAGTCTTTGAACGTCTCGACTTGACAAGCAATGCAGAGCACGATGTGACGATGTTAAGTCTATGTTTAATACATGTATACAGAGTCCCATGGTAAAAAAAAAAAGCATTGGTGCTTACATTGTCCAAAGATCAGTTGAATTTTTGAATTTCTGTCCCAGCGGTTGTAATGGTTGAAAAATGAGATCACATTTTTACAAAAATTGCGTAGTCTGAAAGGCAATTTCGTGCTGATTCCAAATATGATCTTTATTTTTTTGGCATTTTTTTTTTGGGGGGGGGGGGGCTGTGATTGGTGCTACGGTGGATATTTTGGACCATAGCGAAGCACTGTAACGTCAGAGATTCTGTTGTTGCCGCTACACATGCCGTAACTGTTGTGTTTGCACGTTAAATACAAGTACAGGTGTTGTTATACATATACATTCACGTACAACGTGCAGCTAAAAAGAATCTGTGGCTAGCAACGTCAAGGGGGCGTCACTCGAAGCCTCATGGCTTTACCTGACATTTTGTTTTCTCTTCCAAAGAATTCAGTTTGAAACATATTAAAAGGTTAGTTAGTTTTAATGCTAAGCATGCACGTAGACCTACCTGTACACCACTACACCGTTGACTGGGAGAGAACAAAGACGTTATGTACCCCCAAATTCACAGAATTGCATAGCTCCTGAAAAGCGGAAGTCATAATAGGGTTCTGGTTCTATAGTTTGGGCGTGATCCCATGTCCGTTGTCTTGGAAATGGCAGACTAAGGCGGCACCATATAACACACATATACATCTGCTTTTAGGCATCCCAAAATTGGATCCATCGTTGAAACGACAACTAAAGCCGCCGTGCGCAAGAATATTTCAATCTCGCATGTTTGTGTAGCACAGTAGGAAATGTTTACGTAGCTATACCAGTAGCAACTGTGGGGCCTTCAAATAATTTTGATTACATGGTTGTTGGTTTCCCTTTAATAATCACTGCTTTGAAATATTTTTAAGGGCTTCAAAGTTCCTATCAACTAAAACCTCTGGAAAATCAGGATGGGCATCCAAACAGCACGAGCTTGCCAATGCCTCGATCGCCGCCTACATGGCCTAGTGAATAGAGCATACGACACGGGGACGGGCGATCCGAGATTAGTCTCGGGTCGATTCATACCAAAGGCTTTGAAAATGGTGCTTGTTGCTGCCTCGCTTGGCGCTCAACACTGAGAGAGGTTACAGCAAGGACACAGCACTGGTCGGCCCAGTGTCAGTATAATGTGACTGGGTGGGGTGTCGAGTCTGGTGTCTTCGGCACAATGCTCCAGAGGCGGCAGCACTTTGGCGGCATGGTCTTGGTGTTAAATGTATATACATTCCATGGTCTGCTCGTCGTCATATAACTGGAAAAAAAATGTTGAGTGCGACGTAAGACCTAAGCATACAGACATACATACAGACATACATACATACATATCGGATTGAAATTAGAAGCAGATAGGGTCACAAAAGCGACAGCGGTATAGTTGATCCTATTTCACATAGGGTATTGCTCATGCGATGCTACGCAGTATATATCATCTACCTAGAGTCACCTCTAACCTTTTAAGCACCTCTGATCTTTCACTGTGTGCAGTTTATTTTACTGACCCACAAACAATAGCTAGAACACCGTAAGCCTGATATGCGTATATATCTATATATCACAATCAGTGATAGCATATAGCTAGCTGGCCACTGATCTGACGGGGTTGTATTGATGAATTCCCCGATACTGACGCAGCCACGACCCCCTTCCTACACTGAGGTGGTGGTCAGGGATGGACGCCCCGTCCCTCGGGCTCTAACCTACCTGGACTCGTTGTCAGAGGTTAGGGTGTTACAGAAACTGGACGAGTATGAAGGTAGGTGTCATAATGTTTATAGGGTACTGGTGACGGAAAAGCTGATTTGATAATATATGTCACTGAATAAAATCGATAGGCCTAAAACAGGTTTTACAGAAACGAAGATAGAGGTGCGTGAATATGCTTTACGCCGTACTCAAGAATATTTCACTTATACGACGGCGGGCAGCATAAGGCTGGGAGGAAACCGGGTATAGCCCGGGGGAATCCCACGACCATCCGGAAGCCCACGATCAAGAATTAAGCGACTGCAATGTGATATGTACCTTTCTCGTGAATGTACCGGAACTTTTCTATAACCTGTGTCATTGACCTTTAATGTATTTTGTAGCTCTCAAGGTTAAAAATAAACTGTATAGTAGTTTTAAGTAAAGTATCCTGGATTAAAGCCCCTGCCGAACTAGCAAACGTTAGATTCTTTGATTTGATTTATTTGATTGGTGTTTTACGCCGTACTCAAGAATATTTCACTTATACGACGGCGGCCAGCCCGGGGGAAACCCACGACCTTCCGCAGGTTGCTGGCAGACCTTCCCACTTACGGCTGGAGAGGAAGCCAACATGAGCTGGTCTTGAACTCACAGCGACCGCATTGGTGGGAGGCTTCGGGTCATTGCGCTGCGATAGCGCGCTAATCGACTGAGCCACGGAGGCCCCCAAACGTTAGATTCGACACTACCATACTTTATGGGAACCATGAGATGTACTGGTAACAGACAAAAGTGAAAACCTGAGTTATAAACCTTCCTGAAACGGAATTATATTGTCTTTTTTTCTCTTGTTGTACAACATGAAGTCAACCAGACTCACTTTAGTGCAATGCAAAAATGGAAAAATCTGCAGCGCGTCTGGTAACCATGATATAGCAAGTCACAGTGTTTAGAAATACCTGAGAACACAGTAATACGGGAATGTGACATACTTTGAGAGCTATATATAGGGAATTTTGTATTGAAAGCCTATACAGGTAAGGGGACTGGACTCGCCTTTTGTTTACAAGCTGTCGTCGTTGCTGAACGCACGTGTGATTCTCATCAACTGATCTAGCAATGGGCTGACGTGTTTATGAACAGCTTAATTCGTGTAGCTAAAGTGTCGTCATAGGAAAACAAGTAGAGACCTATAGCGTATTGTAAATTTTAGAAAAGTTGAAAATTGGTAAAATAATACTGTACACATATAGAATTGAACATGAGAAAAGAAAGATTGAAAGAAAAAAAAACAACTCCCCACCCAGCAAGCAGGGAAGGGTCATTGTAAGTGAAAAAATTTTGTGTAAATAAACAAATAAAGCAAATAACTTTAACGAACTTTAACTAACATAATTCATAATTAATGAGAATAAAAAAGCTTTGCTCATTTTAAGGGGCTTCCATTACTGTATGTACACAGATTACGTAACAATAGTTCCATATTCTGTTTCTAACACATGTATTAGTTAATTCCTCACCAGGGCCCGATTTCATGAAGCATACTCAGTGCTAAGTAGTCATTAGTGCACTTCCTATCTCTACAACATACGTTGTCCTGGAAGTTGAGCGAATACTTGGATAAGTGTGCTTCATGAAACTGGGACCAGGGGCCCGTCTTAGACGGCTGGAGTAGCTTACGTCAGGTGTAGACGTTACGTCCGCTTTAGTAGCGGCTTCCGTCAGCTCGTAGTAGAGTCTTTCTAAAGTTGTCGCAAATCTTAAAGTGTGTGTACGAAACACCACAAGCGCCGCCATATTTAGTATACTTACGGAATTTACGTCTGCCCGAGGGAAGGTGTAAGTTTGCACCAAACTTTACATTAAATCGCGGCCACTCCAGCTTAGTAAGACGGTCAGTCTTTCCTGCGACACACGTCCGACTGGCTTGCACCCAGTCGCAGCCTTATTCCAGCTTTGTAAGACGGGCCCCAGGGGAGCAAAGGCCTGAGAGACAGCATCTATAACACTTTCTGTTTTATGACTGTTAACACCTTTCCAAAAATTGCACCTGCGATTGATTCTCAAAGCTAGACTCTTCCAGATAAAATGGTAGAGGAGTGCTTCTGTCTGTTTCAAATAATATAAGTCATGATATAAGGTACACGCAGTTGTCAAAATATAGATCCCACAAATTTTGAACAAATTGTCAAATACGATGGAAAAGCATATTTCGGATATCTAAATAAAAAAGCTCTCAGCAGGGGAAAACTTGTCTCCCCTATTATTTTACATTAGAATTGCTCGCTGCCTCACTCGGACTGGCTAGGGTATCTGGCTGTGTGTGGAGGATGGCAGCGTGGTTGTATTTAGAATGGGGTTTGTTAAAAATGCATGGAAATATGATATTTTGGTCGGGTGTTTGTGGCTCCTTGGTGACGCTTGTGTGGCTGTTGGCCCAGTGTATTTTGTGCGCGAAATATGGAAGAGTTCGTCAGTAACTTACCAAAGGCGGAGGGTTTCCGCCGGTCGTTCCCGTTTCCTCTACGCATAAAGCTGACCGCCCTCGGGTAAGTGAAGAATTCTTGCGTGATTAAATTCTTGTAAGTTCAACACCAGGTCATCCTGGTCGACGTCGTATAAGTGAAATAGCCTTGAGTACGGCGTAAAGCACCACTGCAATACCTACATAAATAAATAATATCTTTCCAGCTCTGTATCTGAGGACAATTTTTGAAAGGCGGAACAATTACTACATCGCGGATGAAAATGAAAAGGTGTTTTTCTTCGCTAAAGAAGGTAGGTGACATTCTTAATTATTTTCAAAGGGACACACAGCCATTTCCCTTGGTCAACTTATTTGCCTTAATTGGATATGTCCGACAATTCAAACTGCAAGACCTCGAATTTGATTGGCTGACGCAGACGAAAGGGCACCCTACAGGTCTGACGAATGGATGTGGTCCTTTTTCACTTTTCTCATCTTTAACTACATTCAATCGCTGAATAGGTAATACTGATTTCGCTGCTGTGGTAATTGTCAAAACATATATCGCTCTGTTCCGTGTTTTCCGTACACTAAAAAGTAAGAAGTAGTTACGTGAATCGTTTCGTATTTGAATTGCACGACAGCGCCATATCCAAAAAACTGGAAGCTGAAATATAAGTTTAGTGTTTCCGGAACAGGGGTGGAAACATACCCACGCGTCCACATCCATTTTTCTTACGTGCTTGGTGACTTTATAAATCAACGTATAATCTGAAATTCTTACGAGGCAATGGAGTACGTCAGAGTAACCGAAAACACGACGACGTTGCGTCACTCGTACCCCAACCACACGTGGCTAAACAGTGAAACAGGTTTCACATGACGTCAGCGGAAACCGGTGCTTGCTCGGGTTATAGAAATAACTCACGCGTAAGTGACTGAAGATGATAACATCAGACGGCGATCCTGCCATTCTGTACCTGGCCACATTACTTCATCAGAAAAGAACTCCATGAAGATTGACTATCGAAAGTCTCTATTTGAAACACGCGATCCCCAAAACAATTGATTGATCGGTCCTAAAATACACAGAGCACATTAATGGACGCGAAAGCTCTGGGATTTTTTTTTTCGTCTTTTTGTTTTACTTTAGTCTTTATTTTCTCTTGATACGAAAAGTTAATTCAAGTTTGTGAGACATTGGGGCCTGGGAAGAAAATTAGATCTGCTCGTACTGGAATACATAGCAGAAGTTCAAAAGGTAATGAAAATACACAATCATCGCCTGGGCATTGAATGCTAAGAGTCTAATGGTCATAAACGGACAGGCCTATTATACAGGTATATACGTTGTCATATTCATAGAATACCCAAGGGGAAGTACTCTCATAGTTTACATGTAAACTAGCACGACCCCGGATTATTTCCCCTATATTGCTACAGTGCCGGAGAGTAAATGTCGTTTTGGGTGCATCGATAAAATTTCTACTCATGGCAAAGTTCTTTCGGAAAATCTTATATTTGTGTACTTCCTCTATTACTTTGGATAATCTGAACTAAACAAATGATAACAAAGGGTGTTATCTTTGACAGCGCAAGCATGAAGGATTGCAAAACGACTTACCATGACTCATCTGATGAAATGATATCACTTTCTCAAGTGTGCTATCGTCGTACATGTTAATACTGGTACCTCCATGATATTACGCCAAACATTTGACCTTTCAGTTCCTGTAATTTAGTCCGTTGTGCGCAAACATGTCTGCATGTAATAAATAGTGTAGACTGTTACCTTTATAATATTGGTAGTTCCTCACCAGATCCTCGAGAGATTAAAGGTTTAAACCTGTCTGTCAATCCATCAGTCTCTCAATCTAGTTTTCTACTTTTTTCACACTAGTTTTCCAAGCGTTTGTGAAAGCAGCTCATCTCACTGAATTGAACCTTCGCTTCACACCAAAACAGGTTACAAATTAAGTGTAACATCGGACAGGATACATCCAATTTGGACGCATTTAAGGATGTTTTGCACATTAGCAGTCAACGGCTCACTTTCTTGAACTGGAGATTGGCAAATGGCTTCACCATAACCAGCTACCGCCAAGATGAATTCTGTACAAAGTTATGGCCGTTTTTTCAAATCTAGACTTTAGGAGTTTAAATATCCGGACTTTAAAAAAAAGAAAAATATACATGTATGAATTGAATTAAAGCCTGTAAAGGGTTTCACTATAATAAGTTACAGGTTGGGTTCTAGTGCCTGACTCTTACGTTTCATTTGAATAAAACTATGGCCATTTTGGACTTTTGCAAAACGGTTCATGGTAATGAATTGGACCTTAGTACCTGGCTTTGTTTCTGCGTCCACTATGAACAAAATTACGGTTTTTTTGTCCAGATTTCGGAGGAGTTTTCCGGACTTTTTCAAAACTTTTCGTTGTTTGGAATTGAAATTAGAACTTGCTTTCAACGCGACAGATTACAGATGAAGTTCGAGTTTCGGATCAATATGTACAATGTGGGCCTTTAAAATTACATTTTTGAGCAAAGTCACACCTAAACAATTTTCCCTTCTGGTGCTGTCTTTACAACGATTAATCCTATTGAATTGGAGCTTGCTATATGAATTCACAATCATAAGTTGCAAATCATATTCGAGTTTCGAGCTGTAGAGTCCATTTGGGACAGTTTTATGCAGTTTTTGGATTTGACAGTTTTCCAGATTATTTTCAACATGGCTCATTGTGTTCGTTGTGACTCATACAGTTGAAACATAATATCTACGAAGCTTTTTACGAACTCCGTTCTTAAGATAATGTATTTTTTTGTTTTGTGTTTGTTTTAACTGGGCCAGTGTTTGACCTACTTTTTCCCTTCTGTGTACGTTGTAGCCTGCACTGGAATTTAATCGCGCGACCCCGAGTCTTCTATGCTCATGAGTTTCATGTCATTGTACATAAAGCGTACATCCTGGAAAGATGTATATGTGTTGTAAACATCTTTACGATCAAACCATTCTGAATTTTCTTTACATGAGTGTATAAATTTAAGCGACGAAGTAGTAAAGCTCGCAGTCACATTTACGTCCACTTGAGTATTTCGGGAATGATTGTGGCTCGCCTTTCACTCCATTCGACATACGCCAGTTTGTACTCGGTTTTCTATACGTATCACTAGCAAGCTTGTGTTTCATCATTTGCTATTTTTCCGAGACGTTAGATTTTATATGTATATTTTTTGTACATATATTCGTTGTAACATCATCTTGTCACTGTTCTAAATATATATTTTATATTCAGTGATTGTAAAAATCACCGTACTTCTGTACATTTATGCTTTCTTTAGGGGGTTGAAGTGTTACGATCCCCATCCTTAAGATATTGGATAGTATTTTTTTTTAAATTTGTTTTCACGCTAACCGAATCTGTGTCTGGCCTACATTTTCCCCTCTGTGTACGTTGTATCCTGCACTGGGATTCAGTCGGGTGTTCTAGAGGCTTCTGTGTTTATGAGTTTCGTGTCATTGTACATAGAGCGTAAATTCTGAAAAGATGAACCATATTACAAACATGTTTAAGAAGGAACCATCCAGAATTTTCCTTATGTCACTCTATAAATTTGAGCGATGGAGTTGTAAAGCTCGTAGTCTTTTAAACCAGTTTACGTGAGAGGAGACATATTTATTCTCGTCGACTTAGAAGGATATCAACTTGTACTCCATTTTTCTGAACGCAGCACTTTGCGAGCTAGTGTTTCGCCACTTGCTGTTTTGTTTGAGACGTTCTTTTGGAGCTTGTATTGCTCATCGTCTCTTCGTGCGAAATTTCATCCCAGTTCACCCTGGAAGTGACTTTATGTAGATTTCCGAGGGCTGAAACATACATCGGCAGCTCGGCATCACGGATGCTACTGTCAACTCGTCCGTTCTGGAAAGTTGCACCCTGCCAGAGAGTTAGATACATACCGTCGTCGGCGTACCGTACCCACTTACCGTGCTGTCATCCTTCGATTGAGAATTAAAAAGAACTTCTACATTTACGTGGACTGACTTGCCTTTGCAAGCCTGAATTTTCCATGAGGATTTGGACGCTAGCATCAGTAAGAAACTATATATTTTTTTAATTATCTGTACTGTTTTTGTGTATTATTGTCAGTTGTGCTATTTGTCTGTTTTGTTCAAATATATGCATTGAACTTATTCAAGCGTCTTCGTGTTTCTTTCTTTAATCTTGTGTAAGGTCTATCGCAATCTGAGAGTTGAACAATCTATTTGTGTATCATTTTTCCTCTCCGATAGTGGTACCCTTACAAGTTTCATCGTCACTGGCTACAAATCGAGTTCGACTTTTGGTCTGTTTGGTCCCTTTTCGACAAAATTGTTGTCAACTGTGTTTTGTATGGACTTTGACATGCCTTGGGTATTATTCTGATTGCTGAAATCCATAAATGACAAACATTGCTTTCTCATTATTTCCAGAATATTTCCTTAGTATCGCTTAACAGAAGGTTACAGTCATAAGAAAGACATCGACACAATGTTTGTTAATTAAAAAAAAATACAACCCAACTAACTGTACAAATCCACCTTTGGCCACACATATATAATTATCAACGTTAGATTAAAAACATGTTTTGTATCGTTTACTATCTTGCAGTCACACAGCCGCTCCGCAGACTCTGTTGTAACTCTCGTGCGTTGGAGATGCATATAGTAGATGACTATGGCGTAACGCTGATGATTTTGAAGCGCCCTCTACGTTGTACAAGCTCCTGTTGGTGGTGCTGCTGTTTACAGGAGGTGGAGATTGAGTCACCCAGAGGAATTGTTCGTGGCTACATCCGGGAAAAGTTGGTTGATGAACATTTGAGGGAAATGTTTGAAAATACATTATAAATTGTAACTCGAACGTGGGGCATTTTAAAACTGCAATAATAGTTAAGTGAAAATATGCTAAATTGTTACATGCAACATGTTGTGAGCAAATTTAAAAAAAAATGGCCAAGCTTCCAGACATTGTGAGAATAAACTTACATTTCGATTCCTTAGTATTGCCTGTAGAACTTTGAAAATGTGGCATAACTGTCCGGCGTTGCATAATGTTCATGTTATTGTGTATACATGTGTTAAATGTCATGACAGTACAGCACATTGAGTAATTCTAGACGAGTGACGTATGATGAATTGCATTTAACATCACTGTATTTTCTTTACCTAATTCTGCTTAAGTCATGGGCCAGGGGGCCTGTAAGTTGTTACTTCTGAAACACATGAAGAGAATAAAACCCTAAGTGAGGTAAAGAGATAAGAGGCCGGATTTCACCGGTAACGTGTGACCGTTTCCCACCTGTCACTCGGTCGTCGCTGCTCTGGTTTTACTCTTTGTGCTGTAGTCTTTTACATTACAGTTTACACAACTCATGATAACGGAAAGATATTTTTATGACAAAAGCTTAAAGATAGTGAAGATTTTATACCGAAACCATTGAGAATATAACACAAAACCGGACAAAAATTATGTGACTTCAGATAATAACGGTTTGTATTTATAGTCTACATATGTTCATATCAGTTTACAGAGACAAAGGAAACGACGTTTAGATGCATGTTATTTACGAAAACATCGATAACATCTTTTTGATGCATATATGAGAATGTGTCCATTTTCTCTTCAGATGGACACCTTGGTGGTCTGCAATGGACATCGTCCATCCAGAAGGCGAAGTGTTGTATAACATCCGGGGATTCTGCTGCAGCTGTAAACTGCGCTGTCACAACTCATTCCAGGTAATGATCCCGCTGAAGGCCCATTCCTGCATTGCCATCCCTGCATTTGAGGGCCCCTCCCTGCATTTGAATGACCATCCCTGCATTTGAAGGCCCATCCCTGCATTGGAAAGCCCATCCCTACATTTATTTATTTATTTATTTTATTGGAGCTTTACGCCGTACTCAAGAATATTTCACTTAAATGGTGGCCAGCATTATGGTGGGAGGAAACTGTGCTGAGCCCGGCGGAAACCCAGGATGGGTTGAGGACCAGATGAAAGCGCCACTTTGAATTAGAAGGAATGAGAGCTTAATTACGGAAGGCATTAGTGGGCATTCGCCATTTCTTTACTTCAGATTTTTCAAATATCGTAATAGAAAACCACTTCTTACATCTCTTGCCCTTAAAATGGATAGCAGCACTTGCGACAAATACGGCCTTGCGGACAAATTCCTATGCGCATACACCATTCTCCTTTTCTACTCTTTACACAAAATCGATGTATCAATGCGCCTGAAGTCTGAAAAATTTGTTGTATACAGAATTCGAATAGGAACAAGGCCTTAATTAATTCTGTGGGTCAAAGTGGAGATGGTGCTATTAACTGCCACCATGTCATAAGGAAATCCTGTGGTAGGAAAATACTTACGTGAGAAACGAAATGTGATATTTACGACCATTGTGTTAACTTGTCTATTTCACATATGCATGTACCAAATGCAAAGTCACCGTTGATTATCGCTTTGAAATGTTTCCGTTGAATGTCTGCCGTATTTTCCAGGTATTAGAAGCGAAGAGCAAACTGAAGGTGGCCTCGTATCACAAACAGTGTATTGGTTGTACCGATTTTATGGCTGGAATAAATGACTTCTCCATTCAGTGTAAGAGTTCTTCTTATACCCTAAGTTATATTCACATCCAACAGAACATGCTCTATTTTCTCATAATTTATTTATTTATTTACTTGATTTGATTGTCCTCAAAAATATTTCACTTACACGACGGCGGCGGCCAGCTCTATGGTGAGAGGAAACCGGACAGAGCACGGGGGGAAGCCCTGGGTCATTGCGCTGGAGTAACGTGCTAATCCCCGCGGCCAGGGAGTCCCCCATTTTCAAAATAGGAAAACGTAGGGTGTAAAACTAGATAATTCTGAACAGCTATCGGATCGCGATTATAGGGGTGCCCATGTGTTGCAAAGGGAAAACGTTATTCAGCATGCTGCCTTGCGTATGTACAGGTGAAAAAAAGGGTATTTCACGTTCGGACAGTTTCTTCAGGAGATTGTATTTTTCGTTCAATGGGAGCGACTGCTGTTCTGGTTTGTGTTCAGATGTACTCAGCATCCTTTACGGAATAATTCAATGTTCCACATCAAGAGCAGGCACAATCAAAAATGTGTTCGTGTTGTTTTGGTGAAATTAAATTCCAGTTTATGTTGTATTTTCAGTTCACGAAGAAATCACAGCCGAAGACAAACTACTATTACTTGGCACCGGCTTTATTGTGGATCTTGTTTATCTGGAACACAGGACATTTTGACAGACGAATTAAAAGTCAACAGAAAACAGCAAATGTGTAAATAATTTCCGTGATAAATATCCGGAAGTACGGTTTCTGTTGTTAAAACGTGACAAGAGACAGTCACTAAAGATCTGTACTTGCGTGATTTGTCATAATCATTTGTTGAGGACAAAAAGTACAAAATCAATGTCTTGCCGTATTCATGAGCCATCATATTGATTTTGGTTTTTTTCTTTTATTAGTGTCTCGCGGGATTTTTTATTCGTTGATGTCAACATGTTTTCTCTCACATCACAATGGTGATCTACGGCATGGTGAGTGAAACAGGAACCGAGATGACCGTGTGATAAAAAATGGTCACAAGAAACCGGTGAAGTTCGGTTTCTTGTCAATTTACCTCAGAGTTTTATTCTAACTGTTTATAATGTAAATGTTTAAAAAGTAGAAGACCAGTCTCGATATATTTATAGCGTTATCCCATTACAGATTTATTTATTTATTTTAATTATTTACTTATTTGATTGATGGTTTACACCGCCAAAAAATATTTCATCTGTAGGACGGCTGCCAGCATTATTCTGGAAATTTGAATTTGGGTTTTCTTCTACTTTGCACTAAGAACTCTGATTGTGCTTGCTATTCGTCCTGTTTCTTGATTGCTAGGGTTAACAAGAAAATGCTTTGGTTCAACAATGTCGCCATGTGTTCACATCAATAATGAGCTGGACTTGCTTCCGTGTAGTGTACAACGTAACAAGTCCTCTCCGTTTATTATACATGTAACAGGTTATGTATTTGGTATCAACCGGTATGAGATCATTGAATAAAGTATGGTTGAACCTGAGCCTACTGCGTGTTAAATCCAAGTCATAGATACTATACCGGGAACAAAGAACGGCGCAGACGCGTTGTGACGTTTAACACACGTGGTGCAAAACACAGAGAGAAACGCAACTGAAGAATATGCACGTTTCACTGCAGTACCAAAGGCCATGACTGCTAAAGAAATGGAACGTGCTTCTGGAAATGACATTAAATTGAAAGCTGTAAGAAAATATCTACGATCTGTTAGGTTAGACGAGTGTCTGAAAAGTTCAAAGCTATTGGAAATTAGTTGAGCTCAGTCTGAAATCTGGTGTTACCAGTTTCTACTTTTTACGAGGTTCACACTCACTTAGAAAACATCTATTGATGCTAGCATACGAATGTCACCAGGGTGTTGTTAAAACAAAACGGTGAATTCGAGAGAAAGTTTGGTGGCCAGGGATAGATGTAGGTATTGAGGAAACCTGCAGAACGTGTCACGCATGTCAAGTTGTTTCACAAGCATGTGAACCAAAACCCGTGAAACGAGCCGATTTGCCAGTTGAACCGTGGCCAAATTTAGCTATAGGTTTAATGAGACCATTTCCGACAAGAGAAAACATTCTTGTAGTTGTCGACTATTACAGCAGGCCTTATGAAATTGTCATCATGAAACCAGTTACATCCTCTGAGGTAATAGAATGTTTGGGTGAAATATTTGCACGACATGGACTTCAGTATTCAGTTACCTCCGACAACGGAACACAATTTGTGAGTCTGGAAATGAAATCGCATTTAAATGAAAAAGGTGTGGTGCATAAATCAATTACACCGCAAACGAATGGCAAGGTAGAAAGACAAAACAGAAGTCTGTGGAAAGCCATCCGCACTAGTCACGCGCAAGGGCTAGACTGGAATGAGGAATTAACAAGATTTTTGTCAGCATACCGCAGCACTCCACACCCCGTAACTGGAAAGAGCCCGGCAGATTTCTTGTCTGATCGTAAAATCAGAGCGAAACTTCCAACATTGATATCTGACACGGAAGACGAAATTAATCCAGAAATTGCGATCGTGATTTCAAGCGAGAAGATTAAGAGAAACTGTACATTGATGGCAAAAGACACCTTGCTTAAAACGATTTTGAACCTGGTGATAAAATTTTGTTCCGTTAGCATGGGGAGAATAAGTTCACAACAACTTTTGAACATGATACGTATACCGTAAAAGAGAAACACGGCAACGAGGCCGTTACTGAGTCTAAAGATGGTGTTACCTACAAGCGCAATTCCACTACGTCACTGGTCTACGCCACTACAGTATCACACGAGAGAGCACAATCTGGGCAGGTCAATGTACAGTTAAACTGCGATCAGTGAAGGCGTACAGGTGGTACACAGGTGAACTTGCCACGTGGTCGAGCATGTCTGAGCTTCATACAATCTCCGACCCGGAGATGAAACTTCCTCAGACTGAGGAAGATAACTTGTTGGCTAGTAATCCTACCACAGGTAACTTACATATGATGTCGATGACGCTCTCTGTGCAAAATAAAATGATGGCATAATCTAACAGCATAGAGCGACTCGCCTCACCCGACTCGGGTGTTGACTTGTGTAAAGGTCCCGCTAGCTAAAAAGTGTCGGGTAAACACCGTCGACAACTCGTTCCCCTCCGGTTACGAGCACGCTCAAGGTGTCTCTGAGGAAGAAATTAATGGACTATGGGGTTCAAAATGTTCTGATAGCAGCAAAGATAGTGACATCTTGTCTGACACTGGCCAAGAATACGACGGGACTGAAAAGACAGACCTTGCTGCCGGGCAGAATCTGGCCGATGTAAACCGTCGCTGGTCCACTAAGTTGGATGAAAATAAATTTGTTGAGAAACGAGACAAATACTGTCGCCCTGAAAATTTGGACAGGCATGTGGCTCCAAAAATTAATCCAGAAATTTGGGGGAAGCTATCCCATTTCACCAAAACGCAGGACCTGCGGATCGCTTCAATCCAACAGATCTTGTCAAAAGCTGGTGTTGCAATGGTGAAATGTACTAATCACTTGCTAAATTCTCAGGCAAATCCAGCTATGGACTCCTTTAACATTAAACAGTTAGTTCATACTTGTATGGACGCCATGGCATTCATGGGTCACGCCCAGGGGAGTTTCGAGTAACTCTTTTATCGCTAAAGTTAAGAAAAGTGCCGCTGTACCCAGTGGCAAAAATGTTAGGCAACTATTTCTCATTACATCTGCTGTCACATGAATGTCTAAAAGAGTGTCACAAAAAGTTATTTAGACTTGGACGAACTATGGTGAAAACTCAGGAGCTGAAGGTTTGTGAACATCAGACGTTACTTAAGAAAAGAACCGCCATTTGTACTCCCTGAACACGGTGAGATGGATGGTCAGTACATTTAAATCAACAAACCTTGCCGAACATTTTTGACAAATCATATGATACAGCAAGACCGTTTTTACCATCAGGGACAAAAAAGTCTGAACTCGAAACTCATTTATTGCAAGTTGTCTCAACGCCGACGCGACCTAATACGTCCAAATCTTCATTAGGATTACAAGGCGATTAAGGCGCCACCCATGTTCCAGTAACTAAGTTCATGTTCGGTGATGATCTGCAGCATGAATTAAATAGCATCAAAGCAGCCAACCAATTGGACAAACCGCCATGCCTGAACCAAGTGCCAGTGGACGGAAAAACTGGTCTCGAAAATTCAGCCTTTATGAAGAGCCTTTCTTAGGAAAGGGAAATCAGACGGGGGGTGGGAGGGGGCTGGCTAAGCAAAGGGTACATTCCCAAGAAGAAGGGAGAGACCAACCAGAAGTCAATGCCAATCTTACCACACTTGACTCAAGTAAGGTAAGTGAATATTCTACTCCTTTTAATGTTTTAATTCATCAGTTAAAACATAAAGCTGGTAATTTCCGAGCTGGGAGGCTGTCCAATATCACAGGGCTTCATGTGATTCCCCGTGTTTCAGTCAGTAGGAACGTGTGGTTATTCAAAATGAGCTGGATAAACTATTGGCAAAAAGAGTGCTTTTTCAGACTGGTCATGAACAAGTAGAGTTTATCTCTGGAATTTTCAAATGGCCTAAAAAATGGGACTCAGATTAATTCTTAACCTAAAAGGCCTTAATTAGTATGTCACATACTGCCATTTCTCCATCTTCTGAAACCCAACCGTTACATGGTCTCAACTGACCTAAAGGAGGCGCATTATTCTGTACCCATGGCCAAGTGTCAGCAAAAATACTTGAAATTCCAAGGACAAGGACAACTTTATGCCCATACTTGTTTTTGGAATGGTTTGGCACTCTGTCCTGGAAAGTTTATAACACTCATGAAGCCAGTCTTTGAATGCTTAAGGAGAAAAGGTCCATGTATCCTCAGGCTCTATGATGACATTTACCTCTAAGCTTATTCACATGAGGAGTGTATTTAGAATGTTAATGAAGCAGTTAATTTGTTTCTATCACCGTGGTTTTGTGGTGGATTTTGTAAAAATGTGTCTCTGACACCAAGTAAAATTGATAATCTCAAGCATCTTTGTCAGGGGTTATTAAAGAGTTATCGCCCCTCCATCAGGGCAGTGTAGCGCAGGATATGCGACCCTCAAACTAAGTGTTGGCAATAATGAATTCCACTTTCACGGGAGTAATGTATGGGCCATTGTATTATTCTTTACTGAACAGAGATAAATCATTCGCTCTCCAGACGAACAAAGGCCATTCTGACTAAAAAATGGTTCTATCGCGGTTTCTAAGAGTGATTTACAATGGTGAATGGATTCCGTAGATAGCTCATACAATGTTACATCACACGGGAACCCTGACGTCACTCTTTCTAGTGACGCTTCTCAACAAGGGAGCGGCTGCGTTTGGGATTTCCAAAAATATGAAGTTAACAGTTGAAGAAGCTAAACATCATATTAAGTATTTATAGCTTTTTGCCGTGTTTAGGCTGAAAGCTTTCATGAAGAGTTTTGGAAGGAAGCACGTTAAACCCTTGGTAGACAATGTAATGAATGCAATGCTCTGACCAGAACAATTTGGGAATGTTGCATTGCTAATAATGTTTGGATATCTACTTGTCATATACCCGCAAAGTTAAACGTTGAGGCTGATTGTGAATCCCATAGCCATAGACAAGAAAAGGAATTGATGTTGGATAAGAATATATATTTAGCAATTACCAAGCAATTCAATGCTCCTTATGATGTAGACCTGTTTGCCTCAAGGTTAAGTTATCAGTTGGAACCATATGTTGCTTTTAAGCCTGATCTAGGTGCGTTTGCTATGGATTCATTTTCATTGTCGCGGGAAATTTATAATTTCTTTGCTTTCCCACCTTTCCGTGTGATACTGAAGGTATTTCCGAAGGTGCAAGAGGACAAAGCCTGGGACCCTGATAGTCTCGAAAAGGCCTACTTAGGCGTGCTATCCCAAATTAGCCAGGATGCTCGTACAGGAACCAGTGATGTTACCGAGACGCCAGCGTTTCTTAACTCGTCTGGTATATTTGGAGGAAGTTCACCGGCTGGGGCACGAGCTGACGTTGTTAGCATGCCGCTTGTCCCGAGAAGACTGAAAGATAAAGGCCTTTCACGGACAGTTACAGATTATATCGAAAAGTCGTGGCGAGACTCCACACAGTATCGATCTTACCTCAAGAGATGGGAGGTTGCTATAATCCCCGCGGGATTGATCCCATTTGTCCAGCTGTTGTGAACGCTGTGAACTTGGTTGGCTAATTGGTAGATTCTGGACTGAAGCATAGTGCTCTTAACACGGCCAGAAGTGCACTATTCTTCAGTTATTTGCTTACCAAATAACACAGCCTTTGGAGAGTATTTGACGTTCGACCAACCCTTCCACGTTACATCCACATTTGGGATGTAAGCAAGGTGCTAAGGTTTCAAAAGAACAATAAGCTTCAGGGCCTCATCCAGAATCTTACTACATCACTGGCTCCGTTGAATGGCCATCGTTGTCAGACTTTACTTTGTTTTGATGTCACCGAGATGACAGTATCTGATGATGGATGTGTTTTCGTTATTTTTGACTTGTTGAAGACATCACGGCCTGGTAGGCACTTGTCTAATGTGGAATACAGGATGTGTCCCAAAGACGAACAGTTGTGTGTAATTGAATACCTAAAAATACCAGACCATGATTGAAGATTTCAGGGGTGAGTAATCATCTGGACTCCTTTTGAGTATAAATAAACCTGATTTACCTGTGTCTACAGCTACTGTGTCAAGTTCGATCAAGACAGTTCTGACAGTATGTGAAATAGACACTGATATGTTTGGAGCCGCCAGTGCATCAGCTGCAACTGACAGAGGTACACCTCTACAGCTCATTATAGATGGTGCAGGATGGCCGAGAAACAGGACATTTGAAAATTACTGTAACAGACCTGTGGACACGCAAAACTTTTGGACAGGTGTGTTGGAATCATCACAGCCATAAGCGTCTTCTTGACAAATACTGTGTATAATGATCTCTTCCTATGTGTCAGAGAAAACGATTCACACATGTGCTATATTTGGCTGACATGGTGAATGGACACTCTTTCCGAGTTATGCTTTGTTATGGACTCTTGACCTCATTGTTAAAATCTCACATGATACTGTAGAGAAGTAAACCAGTGACGTAGTGGAATTGAAAAAAATAAACGAGACTTACCTGTAAGTTAATGTTTGATTCCAGTTCCACAAGTCACTGCTCAAGAACAGAGGTATTGCGTGCCCTCCCATTGTTCCCTTCCTTTGATTGACTAATAAGTTTACACTGACCTGGCTAGCTTATGCTCTCTCACGTGATACACCCGTTCCTGACCAGTGACTTGTGGAATTGGAATCAAAGATCAATTTACAAGTAAGTCTCGTTTAATATTTCAACTCCTTATTCTTGAAGCCTTTCCACACATCGCAATCCGAGGAAACGGCCGTCACGAATCAGCCAAAGGGTGAGGTTGATCAGTCCAACACGCGTTGGGGAAGGCTCATGTCAGGACCAAAGTATTTAGATGAATATTTATAAGAAGTCAACACACATTACATGCCTGTGTATGGGGTATAAGAAATGCCATCTATATTAATTTTATATTTGAAAGGAAAATTTTGTTACTTTATTGTGTAAAAAAAGTTCGCATGCAGTTTATTTTGAAGGCGAAATGGCGTTAAATCGAATGCCATTTCAGTTTGCATGCACTAGATATCTATTTTTCTTTTTGGATGATTTGCGTTATTGCTGTCTGATAAAGTGAAATAACAATTCGGAGTGATGTGTGAAGAATATTTGTTGTAAATGATTGATGTAGTGAACAAAGTAACAAGTCCACGACATGTATGATGAATGTAACAGGTTATGTATTTGGTATCAACCGGTATGAGATCATTGAATAAAGTATGGTTGAACCTGAGCCTACTGCGTGTTAAATCCGAGTCATAGATACTACATTGCCCACCAGAGCGCCCTGCTCAACATACAAGTCGAACTGCTGGACTTATTCCCTTTACGCTGATAATCAGTCGAGGGAGCATGCTACTATCGCCAGTTTTAAGACTTAGGCGTGTCCTGAGTCGAGATTGAACCCGTTTCCACCGCTGTAATACAGGGTGGAGGGAGCAGGTCATAGCCGAGGGACAGGGGATTTTTGAAGATGCCCGGCGCATTGGTAACAAGAAGCGTACGACGACGCTCTTGTTCCGGCTGTTTGCGCAGCCTGAACTGCACATTCGTTGCAGACTTGCATGGTCCCGTTCAATACCTTATGTGCAAATCTCTACGTCACTCGTGCGTAAGTTCGTCCACGACTGGCCAAAGGTGGGTGGTTTACCCAAGGTACCTCAATCTCCTCCACACATAAATCTGACCGCCATCGTGTAAAGGAAAAATTTTAAATGTTTGACGTTGAATAGCAATTAAACTTACATGAAGAAATCAAAATATAGGTATATATATTTAGATTAGCCTTACAGGTTTCGACCTACATTTTCATGTCGCTTGCATGCAATACGCATACTCATTTCCTGCAAGAATGGCTGCATTAGCCAAATAGGACGATGTGTATTTTTATCTACCTGTACGTGTAAAATGGGTCTTTGTTATAGGTTTAAAAATTGTTCATAGCTGACGAATCATTTTAAATAAAAGGCCAAACAAACAGAAGCCCGCGTTTATCGAACAATCCAAAACCGTACTGCTATTGTTTAATACCGTCGTATATGCCCAAGCAAATGTCACTCGGAATTACTAACACAACGCCAGTCGTTGTGTGCCAGAAACCACGCCTGTGATTTCATAGAGCCTGAGACAATTAGCTGTTAAAAAACGATATAAAATGCAGCTTAGTCGGTGCAATTATTAGAGAGAGTGAAAGATGGATCCGCAAATATTTGTTATCGGCAGTGTATTTGCACCAGTAGCAATTGTTCATCTGAAAGTTGCTGATATAAACTACGTACTCCAGGGAACAGGACTGAGCATTTGATCCTTAACCGGGGTCAAAACTAAAACTTTAAACGCTGTTGACTTTTGTGGCACTACATCGCTTGGAAATCACCCTAGATTACTTGATAAGGCGTTTTCCAGCATTGTGATGGGCGGAAACCGGGCAGAGCCCTGAGAAAACCCTCGACCATCTGCAGATTGCTTGCAAAACCAGCATGAGCTGAGCGCGAACTCATAGCGACCGCATTGGTGAGAGGCACCTGGGTCATAGTCGACTTCGCCAAACTGTTTATTTATTTAATTGATTGATGTTTTATGGCGTATGCCGCGAACTCAATAATATTTCACTTGTACGATGGCGGCCAGCATTATGGTGGGAGGAAACGCACGACCATCCGGAGGTTGTTGACATGATCTCGCTAAGGAGAAGATTTATATCGGGTGTGTCGACGTGCGTGAACAACTTTCATGTGAAACCGAGAAATGGTGAACTCGGATTTCCCGCCTTTTTCCGGCTTATGTCATCAAGCAGTGTTTCCAACCTTGTCCTTTTATATGCGTATAATACAGCGTTGTTGTTGTAATATTGTATTAAGTCAACCTCAATAGCCTCCAAGGATCAGACACCACGAATTGAACAACTGGGATTTGTCGCCCATCTTTTACGTATCCGATCAATCAAGTGTGCTTACATTCTTGTTCTGAACCCAGTTGAAATATCAACGGCTAAAATGCCCTGAACAGTTTGGGAGACTGTGCTGCGAGGCAGTTAATTGTATACTTTAATGGTGGCCGTCATTTTGCATAACAACAAAAATTTCTTCTTTTTACCGAGTACCACACATTACAAAAATAATCTTGAAATTTTCACAAAAATTCTACATCATTAAATAGCTCATGCAGCCTGAAGAACTGGAGGATCTCCCTGATTTTGTCGCTTAATAAGTTTCGGTATTTTCCGACTTTCTCCGGAGCTCGTGCACTCATAAACTCGCGCCAGCTGGTGGCCATGTTGTGCAGCTTTTGAAATTGGATCAAAGTCATGTAGAACAGCTTCTTTAGAGGTGTGGCGGTTTAAGACACGGTTGTACGTAGTACGCAGCCCCGTGTTGAACGTTGAATGATGTCACAATGGAATCGTACATCCAGCACGTGATATGGTGACTTCTAGTAACGGCGTATGACACACATCGTGGATTGTTTAGACACATGACCATGCAGTCGAGCAGTGAGGTTGACGTCAGGTTGGTAAGTGGATTGACCGCAGGGAATTCGTCTACTCGGACTCGATGGATGAACTCAGCTGTAAAGGAACAGGCTGATGACACATTTATTCGAAAGTTTGTGTACGGCAGATCAATTAGCTTTCTGTTTATCATCTAAAATCTAGTGTTTCACAAGTGGCACATTTTACCGTGATTACGATTCATTCACCCACCTCAAAGAGCTATTTAATAGTTTTTTGACATTTTATACATTTCTTACTTTGGAATCAATGAAATGTGCTGACAACCGGTTTGTCTCCTTAACTCGCTTCATACATCGTTTGAATTGGATTCAACGGTCGATACACTGCATGTTCGCTCTTCTTGCCAGAAAATCTCGCAAACGAGGCGAGTACAACCTTAGCTAAAGCATTTCTCATGTACATGTGACATAAGCGGTTTAAATTTTATTTTCATTTAATACAGCCGCCACCTATCGTCGAAATGGTTTCCATTCTTTTTTTTTTTTTTTTTTTTGTTTCACCTATCACTAAATTATTAAATCATCTTTACTCTAGCCAATGTTGTTATGGTTCACTCCGACCAAAAAAGAAAACATTTGTCGAAATCCCTACCATACAGTTCATGCATTTAAAACAATTTAAATGTTTCTCAAATGCAGACATACGGTATTATTATTTTTTACTATACAGTTAACCTATACACCATACCTCTGTAAATACTATTCTCGTCACATTCACATATCGGACGCCTGGGTGCAGAGCATCTCAGACTTGACAGCCATCTGTCTGTAGTCAACCGTGCACATCTTTCCTGGCCGATGTGGTCAGGCTCGTCAACTTGCCAGATTTCCCAGTTTGCTGACAAGGAACCCAAATGGATTTTTTGTTTTCAGTTTCATTTTAGAAAATGGCAGAATACAGCATGAAGAGCTGCGGCTTCAGTGTGACAGTCGGTAAGTAATCACACACAACCGGGGAAATCCGGCCTTTTCTTAATTTACCTGAGTTACTGTTTACTTCTACAGCTGACCATGTAAATGCTTAATTTATCTGATTTACTGTTTACTTCTATAGCCGACCATGTAAATGCTTAATTTACCTGAGTAACTGTTTACTTCTATAGCCGACCATGTAAATGCTTAATTTACCTGAGTAACTGTTTACTTCTATAGCCGACCATGTAAATGCTTAATTTACCCGAGTTACTGTTTACTTCTATAGTCGACCATGTAAAGGCTTGATTTAAATTAACAGCAACTTATACCTCCCTGTATGAAACTTGTTGTTCAAACATATGCGTAATTTCTGCATAAAGGCTTTCAGGTACATATTTGAAGTATAAATATGATCAAAATTCTAGTTTAACACATTTCTCAAGGACATGGACCAAATTTGAGCAAAAATATATTTACATGTATTAGAGATACGTCATATCCTCATTTTGAAAGCTCTTAAAGTCTTAGTCCAAGTGATGGTCCCAAATATCCATCACACAAAAGTTATTTCCAAATGTCATTTAACCCATAAATGTTGAAGACTATTTGTACATATAGGTTTTCACACTCTTTTATCTAAGCTTTACATATTCTTTGTTATATCCAAGGCTCACGTGTGATGTGAACCCAGTGGCCAAGAGTGAAGTTGACGCGTTGAGAGGGTAATTCTGCAAACCTTAAGCTTGACACCTAACATTTATTGCAAATCTATACAGATCATAATGTCCTCTTTGTAATAAATGTCGTGGAATTTAGTCAATGGAAGAGTAATAGATCTGTACCCAGATAATCATAGCAAGTGACATTATCAATATAGTCCACAAAACCCAGGCATACAATGAAAACATAGCATTAGGCTTAATTTAATGAAAACAAAATCTAAAATATTCAGTGACGGTAATTTCAGACATAGTTTTTCTGGTCTTTTCACTTGCCGTAACTTCATTTTTGCTCGGTCTTTCACTTTAACGGGCCAAAGGCTTGTGGGTTAACACGTGCAATCCGGTTTCCTATGCCCACAAAACTGGCACCGTAGAAATGAAAAAAATCCATGAAATGGATTAAACAGCAATTATACAAATCAATCAGTCAACCCAGGAAGTAAATATTGGGAGGAAGACATCATTTCCTGAAGCAGGGGTCACTTACTGATGTGTGTGCCGTCTGACCATCGCCAGGTATTGGTTCCGAACTCATCCTGCAGGCCTGTCCACCCCTGTTGTTTTCTGAGAAAGGATATAATCAAAATGGTCAGTGAAGCGTCCAAGTCATAGCTCAGGCCATCAACTGGGTATGAGGGCAATTCGTCCAAGAGACAATCCATACAAGACAACCCGTCCAAAAACCCGTGTTAACCCGCCCAGTGGCTGAAACTTCACGTCAACACACCAACTGGTTACAACCCCTAGTCAACTCGCCAATGGCTAAACCCCCGAGTCAACACGCCCAATGGCTGAAACTCCATGTCAACACGCCCAATGGGTAAAACCTCGAGTCATCAATCCCAATGGCTAAATCCCCGTGTCAACACGCTCATTGGCTAAATGCCCGAGTCAACACGCTCATTGGCTATAACCCCGAGTCAACACGCTCGTTGGCTGAAACTCCATGTCAACACGCCCAATTGCTAAACCTGCGAGTCAACACGCCCATTGGCGAAAACCTCGAGTCAACGTGCCCAATGGCTAAAACCATGCAGTAAAGAATATAATTGTCATCAACTGGCAAAACAATATCCAAGGTCAGAACCCACATAACAAACACCATTAACAAAATTAACATCTCAGTAAGATTACTCTACTACATTTGTCATGCAATACAATGATCTAAGATGCAACTTCATCAACCAAACAACAAAACAAGAAATCACTTCAAACAAAAACATGCTGCCTCTGTCATCCAAATTGCGAGTAAAAGCTACCGGTATCATAAAGCATTATTGCGTTTGCCGATTACAGGCCTTTGCAATAAGAAGTGATATTGTTTCGAAAAGAATATCACGTAATATTCTCAAATCGAAGCCGATTGAATTTTACCCAGTATACTGCATAGTGTTCCACTTACAGAAAGGCGGTCGGCTTTTTGGGTGGAAACAAACTTCTTCAACCTCCTAGCGTTGAGTGGTCAGAGAAACTTACATGTAGGTTGACACAGCTGGACTCATTGCTTCAGGGCTGATGTTTATGACTTGACGTCGTCTAGACCAGCCAATCTTTCCAACGAAATAGTCGCTTTTTCAAAATCATTACGTCAGTAAAAATGGGTCAAATCTAGCATTCGCAATATTAATAAGAATACTAATCGCCAATCATAGGTTCAATCATTGGAAAAAGTGAGACCTTTTTCCAAATGACCACTCCACAAAAAAACAACCAAAGAACGAAGAAAACACAAAATCTAACAAATTAGGACGGAGTGAGGTAGAGACTGATAAAAATAGTGACCCCAGTGAGATGCAAGGAATGTTCCCGAGCGTACATTTAATTAGCATCCAAATCGTGTACCAGGCTAGTTTCTAAGTTGTCGTCAGTCAAAAGAATGTTTCTCAGATGTGCTTTACTGCCTTACAAATTCTCAAATATCCAAAGTGTAAGTTTCACTGAAGACAAAGCGTATACATTCCTTTGCTGCGACATATGCGGAATTAGACACACAATTTAAAGCAGAGCGCTAGGGATTCTGGACGATATGTAGTGGCTACATTCATGCCCAACAAAAATAACTCAGAGAATACCCAGTACACTTACCCGTCGTCTACTTTGTTCATGAATCTGACCATGTCCCTCCATCCATCCATCGTCTTCAGATCAGAAATTTTTAACCCCTGAGCAGCGCATGCTGAGACAGCTTCCCATTGATTGACAGCGTCATGGAGCAAGACGAATCTTCTGCCGTCGATTCGATGTGCGTATGTGACGATGATTAGTAAATTCACATGTTCCAAAATTTTACATGCCATGCCCATGACGAGGATGGAAAAGGCGGATAAAAGGCGATGGAAGATACTTTGCCTTGTTCGATGAAAATTACGAAACTGCGACTTGAGCTTACATATGGCAGAATTCTGTGTTCCAGACTGGCACCGGTATAAGCATGGATGTTTATCTCGAGGTCAAACTGAAACGTATTAAATACTTTTCAAAATGCACACCGCATTCGAAACTCATCGGAAAGCAGAGCAAAACGGACACCAAAGTCAAAGCGGACGCTGTGACCAAAATCCAAACTTATCTCCAAGTTCAAAGGAGACAAAAAAATTTTCAGAGCCCAAATGTTTGGATGCGGTTTATGCTACAAACACACTGGGTTCAGCACAGGCGCATCTTCTAGGCATCCACGAAGAAACTGACCTAAGTTATCTGCGAGGCTTCCAACAATACAGGTGTATTCCATATTGCGGACGTGACTGTAGCTATGAAAGAAGGAGGCAGGCTTTGTGTCCGGATTTATGTCCGCTGTCAGTAGTAACCCTTAGCCGTTGTCAATATCTGCATTTACTCTACAGCATGTCCATGTTAGGACAGGTATTCTATCAAATAAGGAGATTAATAAGGAAAATTAATATAACTTCTTTCCGAGAGGCTATCCGAAATCCTCTCCTTTCGGATCCAGTCAACAAATACAGACAAGAGTCGTTCCTGTTAGTTGAGCTACATTCTAGACTGCCTGCTTGTCTGTTCCACTTAATATTCCCCTAAAGGATAGGGACTGGGGATAACTTGCCTGAAACCGTCGCGAGTATGACAGTTATACAAAGGAGCTAATAAAACCTCATTCTTTCTATGAAAGAAATGGATTAACGTGGAGCTTACGTTTTGCAAGCTTAATTATCGATCATTATTCTACATTGTCACTGAAAATCGGTTTTTGTTGTTTGAACAAAGTACGGTCAATACATCAACCTTCTTAGAGTTCGCCATTCTGTGAGAAATAACGATGTATGTGAGCTTGTGTATTGTTAGATTAGACAACACGGGCAACGGATACTTATCTATAGCTGACCGTAAAATCGTGTGGTAATGAAATATATTTGGAATGTTTCTTTGTGAATGGGTTTAATATTGTACGACAATATTTGCAAAGAAGTTATTTTTTAATTTTCACAAATCGGTTAAAAGTGAAATAGGCTGGCATTTCAAATTTGGAAGAGGGTTAACTTGTTTTCAAAAGTTTGTCGGGAAGGTATTTTTAAGAAAACCGACACGTGTCTAATAGCACAATGAGGCATTCTGTATTTGGCATATAAAAACATATGATACATGTACTTTAAGGAGAGTCTGGAAAACTTTTCCGCTTTTGTCTCATGCACGGACTCACAAATCAATCAAGCCGCAAGAAGTGAAATGCAAGAATTTATGTATGTACAGTTAAGGCGTCGCCATAAGCATTCAAACAAGAGTCGTTAGCCTCCATGGACGTTCCGAGCGTAAATGGGTATAAATCGTGAGGCTAATTTACAAAAATAACGTTCACCTTAAACAACTAAAGAATTAATAAAGTATACAAAGTAAGAATTTAGGGGCCTTAATGCAAAGAGAAGTGAACATTTTTCAGTGATGACAAAGACGTAATGAATGACCTAGCCGAATGGATTAACCTGATGCGAGTTCATGAGTTGATGGTAAAATTATGTGCCTCATTTGCTATTTTATTGCATTTCTTCATATATCTAACATATATCTGTTAAGCACGAAGATTTGTGTGGAATTAGACAAAATTACGACAGACATTCTGAGTAATGTTCATATTTACTTACAACAGAGGTGTGTTCATTTCAAAATTGCAGAAGCTGAGATGAAGGCATTTGATAAACACTAGTTTTCAAGTCAGCCAAAGACTAACTTGAACTCAGAGCGACCATGATGGTAAGACGCTCGTGAATCACTGTGCTGAGCTAACGCGATAACCCCTTGGTCACCACTGCCCCAGTTTTCGATTTTAAACCATTGAAAATAATGAATTTTTATCATGTACGTGGATGATCTCTGAGTGGTTGGTATTTTAGGTAAAGGAAGAAGCGGGGAGGTGCGCAGCGGCAAGTAGTACGGCTTCCACGCGCTTCCATCCATCCATTCGATCGCTATCCTTTGACTTTATACTCCTAGACTCCCCTTTGGGTTAATCACCGGAAAGCAACATTTCAGGTGTGGTTTGTGACGTCTAACGTGTCGATGGAAGTCAATTTTTCCCGTCTGTATGGCGTGCAATGTAACAGACTACAGCACGGAGAATAATCCATAGCAGCGACGACACTGTGCTGGTTGGCAAATGGTCACTTGTTACCGGTGAAATCCGATCTCCTGTCCATTTACCATAATGAAGGCTTTATCCTGTTCCTGCTAGAAGTAACAACTTGCACTCCCCATAGCACTACGGCCCAAGTAGAATTAGGTGAAGAATACACCGATGTTGAGCTCAATTCATCAGAATTACTCAAAATTATCTGTTGTCATTCCATTTAATACATGTATTTAATAATATGAAAACAATGCAAAGGGACCAGGAATCGGGGATGAACTGTTGTCAGTCGTTCGCAGGAAAAAATGTCATCAACTTGCCAAATGTCCGCGATATGCCCAAGGCTCTCCGGTTTCCATCACTTATAAAATTGACCAGCATGCTAAAATATATATATATTTTAACATGGTGGTCAATTTTATAAGCAAAAATGAAAGCAAGTGACCTCATTCACCGTTCTTAACATTTAAAACTCCTCGACGGAAAAATTACAAGTACCATGGAGAAATGCTTTGTAATATAAGAATTTAAGATGTTTTCGTGTA